>OY720680.1:8834441-9449441 GCA_963170755.1 Amphimallon solstitiale | reverse complement strand
GGTATATAGAATATAATTTATACGCACTGCGAGACATTTTCTTCGGTATAAACGAATGAGATTAGAGAGAAATATCCTTATCTGATTAAGGCAAAACCCCACTCAGGGGTTCGAATTAATATCACGAAAAGGAAATGGCAGCCAGATACAATTAACACATTTCCAATTTACACATCTGGTGCTAAGCGAAAATTAGAAACCGCAACTCGATATGACTTCTGTTATTGCACGGTATCTCTGAGTATTAGATATTAACGGCTGCGAATATTAGGTATAGGAGTTATACGAAGTTTTATAATAATATTTTATTCGTATACATAATATTGTTGCATATGTCAAGGACATACACTGTGTGACAAAAAAGGACGAATCACTCAGTAAAGTTATATTTAACCAAATCTAGAAGAATAAATTTGGCGAAAAATATACCGTAGTCGACATATTTTAATTGCTGATACGAAAGTAGAAAGAGGAAAAGAGCGCGACGAAATAAACTAAAGATAAACATAAGCGAGGCTGCCAAGACAGTACACTCAACAAACGTTTCCTATGAAATGTAAGGCGTGAGGGTCCCCCGACACTGCGTTGCTTTCCCACCACTGTTAGCAAGCAGGCATCGCTGCATATTATAATGTCATCTTCTGCCTGGGATAGAAGTGTAAACCGAAATTAAAATTTGACGACTACGGTATACTTTTACAATGTGACTCATTACATTTTGTCACTTAGTATAATTGTTAAAGTTAAACAAAATCTTAAAAATAAAATATTAGTATATTACAATTTCAAATTATTACTTATAGAAAGTTGAGATTTATGAAATACATACATGTCTTAGGAAAACGCACTATGCACATAAACTCTGTTATTAATAATCCGATTTCAGTAATTCGAAAACCACATAGACAAGTGTATAAGTACTACAAAATAGTATGATTTTTATTTTTTTTAATATGTAATTTTTGACAAGCTATAGTATTATTTTTAATAGCAAAATTTTTTTTTTCATTTTGGTAGAGATATTTTCTGAATACAATGGTGTGATTCAATTTGATTTCATAAAATATTCTTGGGAAATAATGTTATATCTCTAAAAAAAGTTTAAGTGTGCCGTGAAATACAAAACAATTGAAAATTTTATTAACGTCAAAAATAAAACATCCTAACAAATCATAATTATTATATATATCGCTCAAAATGCCGCCCATCTTGCTGAATACAAAGCTGGCATCTTCTATTTACCCCATATGTAGCATTCAGGATTAAAAAAGGAGGTATCTCTCGACAAGTATGAATAATTCTCTGTCTTAAAACATGCTCATTCTCGGGGGTGTGTTAAATAGACACGGTCTTGAACATAGCCTCATAGCCAAAAATCAAGCGGCGTTAGATCAGGTGAACGCGCAGTCCGCCGAACTGGCCCATATATCCCTACCCATTTTTGGCCAAGTTTAGCATTCAACCAGATAACAATTATCTTGGTATTATGTGGTATAGCGCCATCCTGCTGGAGAAACACTCTATTTAAATCTGCTAGAGGTAATTCATCCAAGAAATTCTCCAAATTCTCAATTAGTAGTTAGGTGATATTTGTCCTGATTTAGAGTGCCATCAATGAAAAAGGGTCCAATCAATCTGCCACCCACATTTATGGTGAATTTGTGTTGTCGATTGGTTTCAACAATAATTCTTGGATTTTATTGACTCCAATAACGGTGAATATTTCTGTTGAAAACGCCATTACATTCAGTTACACCAAGAGTTGCTGGACGAAGATTTTGCCCATAGAGTTGCGTTTTGCGAATGGTCTTAACAACAAAGCCATGATCGGATATATTTTGTTGAATATCTCCTTTTTGGAGAAGAAGCAACATTTCATAAAAATGCAAGCGTGAATAAACACAACTTTCATTATTATTCTACCGGCAATCCCCATATTACACAAAGTCATAGCCAAACTAGGTGGTCCTTGAATGTTTGGGGTGACATAGTTGGAAATTTCGTTATTGGATCACATTTCTTAGGTAGACGAGTAAATGGTTTAGTTTATTTGGACATTTTCAGAATATTTTACCATTATATTTAGAAAAATTTATCTGTGAGCATACGTCAAAGAATGTGGTTTTTACGCGATGTAGCTCCTGTACATAACACTGCATTAATCCATAACCACCTCAATACAACGTTTCCCTACAGTTGCCAGCTCGATCCCTGGACTTGACAAAAATTGATTTTGTCTTGTGGGGCTACGTAAAAGATCCTGTGTATCAAGTACCGGTAACAACACGAGCAGATATGATGGAAAGAATAAGAGAAGCATTTCAGAGTTTTGATGCAGAAATGTTAAGCAACGTTACTTGATCGTTTGAACAAAAACTGTAACATTGTATTGACGTTTCTTTTATCGATAATGCACAGCGTGTAACGTGTTAGTTAATACAATTTTAAAAAAATCAATTTTCAATTTTGGATAGAAATATCTACTAAACCCTAATGCCGGCTGTACACTCTCGTCGAGGGACGGCGAGGCTGGGCGAGTGCGAGAGTGTACAGGGTACACTCGCCCTGTCTCGCAAAGCCTCGCAGTCACTCGTGGGCTCTCCATTCCGAGTCGGTTTTTTGAGCGCGAGTCAAAGGGCCTCGCTTACCCTCGCGAGGCGGCGCGAGTGCATCACTGTACACTCTCGCGACATTCAGTTTTCTTATACGTATGAAAGTGTTACTTCCGGTCCGAATTTTGAAATTTTTTTTATACAAAAGATATTGGAAATTAAGTTCTAAATACTTTTATATTCGTAGCGTACCTGTCTAAAAAGCATGACTTGCAAGATATTTGCAAGAAACTGATTTTCGATAAGAGTAAAAGACCTACTTCCGGTAGGAATTTCGAAAAACCTTTTTAATAAAATTGTTCACAATTTCAATTTTAAGTACATATGAATTATTTATAAATTTGTTTAAACTTAGTAATTCACGAAATATTTGCAAAATTCGATTTTTTCACTGAAGTAAACTACTACTTCCGGTCTGCTGATTTTGCTCAAAATCTAATCAGTTCTCAAGAGGGAGATTATATTCGTAAATACAAAATATGGAAATGATATCTGTAGCGGTTTGACCGCTATCGTGGTCACACACACAGAGACACACACACAGACAGACAGACACACAGATATTTTTTTTAAAACCACTTTTTTGGTATCAGGGGACTTCAAAACGTGGACATCTGCAAAAATCTCGAGGTCGAAAATTTTCATCATCACAATGTCGTAAATTATGCATTCTATGTATATTTATGAAGGGTACAAAAGTAATTAGAGTTGGATTTGGAATATTTTTTGTATAAATGAAATTTCCAAATTCGGACCGGAAGTAACACTTTCATACGTATAAGAAAGTCGTGTGGTAAGAATAAACGAGAGTGTACAGGGTCGCGCTCATCCCTCGACTTCTCGCGCGAGAGCTCTCGGCGAGACATCGCGAGAGCACTCGCGCGAGAGTGTACAGCCGGCATAACAGTTAGGAATAGAGAATGGTTAACAAACATGAAAGAGCCGATAAATATCAAAACGTCATAAAAAAATAAAGAAATGTTCCATTTAAGTTTAATGAAAAAATTAAGGATCCGAGTTTTGACTCACCCTGTATGCAAAATATTTGTTTTTTATTAAATTCACGAAACTGCGAAAATAGAAGACGTACCCAAAGCAAGTAACGGTGCGAAAAAGGTCGTATAATTTTTTCCTTACCAGAATTAACCCTCTTAAAACTCTTTAATTTAGACGTAAAAATTGTCATAACTAGAGCTATGATAATTAGGCAAATTGCCTTATTATGCCTTTTTTGCTTTTGTCGCGTCTTTTTTAGGATTCTGCGTTTTTTTAGGATTCTCCTGTTTTCTTGCCTTTTTATGTCTATTATTATATACTAAATTGAAATTTTAAGAAATATAGTTCTTAAATTTTCAATTAAAAAAAAATCCTACTAGCAATCTTCCTAGAAAAATTCAAATTCCTAATGCCGTCTCAAAATCACAAGAAGCCTTTAATGACAGTGAGGTATGTATTACATGCCTTAACGTATTATTCAAACAAACTTTTCTTGGTTGCCCTACGAAATAAAGAAATTAGAAACAGTTGGACTGGCTCTTGTGGAATCCCTAGATATTGTACAAAAGGCAGATCTCACATCGAGCGCCCAAGGACCAGCAGGAATAAAAATAAAGCAGGATGAACTTAAAGCTGTTTTGCAAAAAAAAAAAATCCTTTAGAAAATTTAAAAATAAGTTCCGAAATTCACCAGGGGATTTCCACTCGAGATTATATGTTTCATATACTGTCACCACAAGAAAACAATTCTCTTATATACTCTCCGATAACATCATGGGACATAGAAAGGTCCTTTTCAAGCTAAAAACAAATTGTCAGCGACAAGAGAACTTGTTTGATTTCGGAGAATACAGAGAAATTACTGGTAACTAGTTAGCAGTGTAATAAAACCAATGTTTAAAGAATCATGTGCCTACCTACAATAAATAAACAGTTAATACTCTATATACATACTTATACTATATTTTTTTAAATAAACAGTTTTAGTTTTACGTTTTGTTTCATTTTTGTATTTTATTTTTGCCTTTTTAGTGCTTTTTTAAATCATTTTTTTTTGTCTTTTTGCCTGCCTTTTTTGAGACTTTATTTTGCCTAACTATCCTAGCTCTTGTCATCACTTTTTAAACACACGGAATAGAACAGGCAAACCCTATATGAGGGAAAGCTCGAAAAAATAAACAGGTTTTAAATACGCAAAGAAGTACAGTGCGCTCGTAAATGCTTAAGATGAAATTCAAATTAACCGCCCAAAATTTGAAATTTAAGTTGGTAAAAAAATAAATTGCCCTATCTGTATGTCATATGGCTTATGTCTATTGTGTTTATTTTCTGTTAAACTTTATACTTTGATTTTTTATTCGTTATTCCCGTTTCTTCTTGTTAAATTGCGTAATTTGAGAATCTGTACAGGTATAATTTTATTGTAATTCAACAAGGTAATATAATAAGGTAATGTATAGATCATGTTTCAATAACACTATACGTTTACTTTTCAGTTTTAAAATGGTGTTTACTTCTGAGGAAGATCCTTCATTTTAACGGCCCACTATCGCAGTGGAACTCAAAATTCAGATGGATCTTGGGCATACAACTTGAAGTCTTGTATTCATCAATTTAGACAGCAGTTTCCCGATATAGATTTTAATCGTCATAATTTTGTGAATCATAAAAACATTATTATTAAGCGATTTCAAGAACAAACTTGCGTTTGTAAGGGAAAGACTTCTGGAAGACTAACAGAATTAACACAACCAGTAATGGATGATATTGAGCAACGTATGACAATTAAGTCCAAATGAATCATTAAGAAAACTATCAGCTGAGACAGGTATTAAGCATTTACTATAATATGTTTATTTATTGTAATTGTAATAATTTTAGGGCTGTCGCTTGCCACTGTCCATAAAGCTGTTAAGAAGAAACTTCACTTCCACCCTTACAAAATAAGTGTTGTGCAACAATTATTGTTGTTTACGAAGATGAATTAAATAATGGTTACTTCCAACAAGATAATGCACCAGCACATACAGCAAGAGAAACAATAACATTTCTTCAGGAATTTTATAATAATAGGCTCATTAGTCAAGGCCTATGGCCTCTGAAATCCCCTGATCTTACACCGCTTGATTTTTATTTGTTTAGTGTTTCTAAGAACAGGCTCCATAATTTGGAAGAACTTCAAGAAGCAATTAGACATGAAATCCAACAAATTACGGTAGAAGAACTACAAAGAGTGTTCGAAAATATGAAAAGAAGAATTAACATATGCATAGAAAAAGTGAGACAACACTTTCAACATTTAATGCGAATGTTCTATTTTTTATTGTGAATATTCTATTATTATACTTGTGTTACTATCTCATTTGTGATAAACTTTTTATGCAGTTTACCCACTTTTTAATCCAAACAAATATTTTACAGAGTATAATCATATTTAGGTTTTTTTTTTTTGGAAGGTACCAAGCTGTATATTTGGTTGCCTATGGATCTCATCTCAATCATTTACGAACGGAGTGTATAGCATTCCATTTAAAAAAATAAAAGTTATATCTACAACTGAGTCATAAAACACGCTGTATATGAGTACCTAATTTTAAAATATGAAGCTTAAAAATACCTACACCTTTCCTTACTACATTTTTTCCATAACTTTTATAATGTCAAATAAATTGGGTTTCCCCACTCTAATGCTTACTAGTTGTCAGTTCGAACGATTTTAATTATGTATAATTTCAAACTATTTAAGTCGGAAGTGCTGCGACATGCTTTGAAACTTACTTTGAACTACCTATTGAAAGTCAGGAACGACATAAAGAGTTGCAAATTGGGTACGTGCATTTGTATATATGCATATTTAGCACACAATTTGCAACTCTTTATGCTGTGTATTTCGCTAATTTGTACTTTGAGTTAATGTCGATCGCAATTTGTTCGCCAACCATCGCGCAAATACTCTTTACCGCTTTTGTGCACATTTAAATTAGGTCACTAAATTCAAATAAAATATGAAAAATCAATATAAGCGGAATCTCGAGTATAATCAGCGATTCACGCATTAACATTTACGAAGTAGAAAAATCCTAAGAACAGTTACTGCCGGATATAAATACTTGTCCACCCTCAAAATAAGACAAAAATAATGTTAAAAAATGAGGTGTGGCCACCACACGACTTTCTTATACGTGTGAGCCTTTCAAATTATAGAATTTTAAGATTTTTTTTATATAAAAATTACTCAAAATCCTATTTTAAGTACTTCCATTATCTTAATAAATGTCTATAGAATGCATACTTTGCAAGATCTTAAAAAAAGTGCTACTCGCTAAGAGTAAAAGTGATACTTCCGGTCCGAATTTTGAAATTTCATTTATATAAAAAACATTGCAAATCTAACTCTAAATACTTTTGTTCTCTTGATAAATATATACAAAATGCATAATGTACGACATATTTGCAAAAATTCGCTATTCGGTAAGAGTAAAAGTGTTACTTCCAGTCCGAATTTTGAAATTTTTTTTATACAAAAGATATTTGAAATTATGTTTTAAATACTTTTGTACTCGTGATGTACCTGCCTAGAAAGCATGACTTGCGAGATATTCGCAAAAAACTGATTTTCGATAAGAGTAAAAGACCTACTTCCGGTAGGAATTTCGAAAAACTTTTGTAACACAATTTTTCTCATATTTAATTTTGAGTACGTTTTAATTCTATATAAATTCGCTTAAACTTAGTAATTGACGAAATATTTACAAAATTCGATTTTTTCACTGAAGTAAACTACTACTTCCGGTCTGTCGATTATACTGAAAAACTAATCATTTCTCAAGAGGGAGATTATACATATAAATACAAAATTTGAAAATCTGAAAACTTTTTTAAAAGTGGATAGAAGTCTATCAACTTCCGGATAGGTACCTTTGATATATTCACAGTTTCTGTGGAGAGTACGAGTATGTGCTACACAAGTAATATGCAGCATATAAGGATATGTTTCCTTTAATAGTCTGTCTGTTTTTAACATATATGCGGCACTGTCACTAACAAATAAAAGTATTTTTTCCTTGTACTTGTCGTCCGAATGAAGCATTTTGTGCAAATTCTCGTCAATGGTTTTAGCAACTGTTTCCGCATCAACTGTTATATGGAATATGTCTTCTAATGCATTCTACTGCTTTCGTGAAGCACTTAGAATTATGATATTTACGTAAGGTGGATTCATCAGGAACATTTCGACCAGTATATTTTTGGAGAAATGTTTTCAAAGTGATTGTCAAGTTTATTTAATGGGATATTAGCCGCCATTTAAAGTTTCACAGAGTTCTTCTTTAAAATTGTCAGCTTCCAACGGGTCCAAATTCAGTGTATGTTTTAGCGATGATAAGTGACGTTGTACGTGCGATTTTTGAGCATTCTGTAACGATATTTTACAGACTTTGCAAATATAATGAATTTTAAAAACTCGTCACGCTTCTACGTACGCCCATGAAGAAAGGAATTTAATAGTAAGATCGACTTTTTTGCTGTCGTTTTCGCGACAACAGATGTTGCAGTTCACCACATGAATAGCACTATTCAGTAACTGTGTGATGTTTACATTATTTATTTGCTCCGTCGTAATTTCAACCTGGTACGTCCAGTCTATACTGATGACTATTACTTTCTTATATGTAGTATGAGGAAATATTGTGATGATGAACATTTTCGACCTCGAGATTTTTGCAGATGTCCACGTTTCGGAGTCCCCTGATTCCAAAAAAAAGTGAACAGTAACCCCTAGTGATTATCTCAGAAATTACAAAACTGAAAGGAAATTATGAAAAGCAACAAAATGCCATAAGAAAATAACGGATGTTCTATTTAAAATAAATAAGTTTTGTGAACATTTTGGGAAATAAGCTCTGAAAAAAACAAAGTTTCTGGAGGTATGGAAGAGTGCGACTTATACCAAATGATGGCTACACGCCCCACTAAAATTAATGTGTTTAGTTTTAAAAGCAATGTGAGTATATTTTTTTCGAAACACGTTTTGGCCAAAAATGTTCAAAAATAAATTACAAAAACTTTTAGCTCAATTTTTAAAAAGAATAAACAATTGAATCGGGAATTTAAGACAGTACTAGAAAATCCAAAAAATGTAGGGTGGTTCATTGAAAAAATTAAGCTTCATGAATTATCCACTGATTGTTTTTTCTCATTTTTGAAACGCAAAAGAACAATCAAAGAAGCAGCTGTTTCACCTTGTACAAATATGAAGTAGTCATGAAAATTAAACTTTTATGTTATTCTGACTCTTTAGTTATAAAAATAACACTACAAATAGCAAAAGAAATTACAAGAAATGAAGAATAGAAAAATCACAGGGATTAGATATACATGTTAGGGCGCGGACATGACCGAGTTAAACTACGACGAAGTTACAACGGAGCAAAGAAATAATGTAAACAACACACATTTACTTAATAGCACTAATTCATATGGTGAACTGCAACATCTGTTTACGCTCGAGAAGAGCCCGAGAATGACAGCAAAAAATTGCCATGAAAAAAGAATTTATGAGTAAAAACCTTTTTTCATCGGCGTAGATTGCCCGAGGAGGGGTTTTTAAAATTTATTATATTTACCTTATATTTCGCAAGAGAAATAATGTAAATACGTATATACTTACTGTTATTTAGTTTCAATAACATACGCGTACATTTTTAGTTATCATTTATTTAGATCTAGAACATTGCTTGTTACTTTTTCTAATACGAAAATGAATTATCAGTGATTCCGAACTTTATTACAAAGTCTGTAAAATATCGTTACAGAATGCCAAAATATCGCACGTTCGTCACTTAGCTTTGCTAAAACATACACAAAAATAGTTTTTATGGAGAGAATTTCGATAGTTTACAAAATTTCGTTACATATTTAAATGACGATGCTCGAAGTATTTCTGAGTACAAGGAACTAACACAAATCCCAAATTTAAAAAATCAGTCGTTATTCCTTCAGGAACACTTTGGAAATTTGCCTAAACTAATCACATATTTTGAAAATCGAATCTCAAATTAAAAAATTCGGCAAAAGTTAGACGCAGTTTTTAATAGAAATCCAGATTTAATAACATTGTGGCAATTGTGTATGCTAAATACGCTGAAATAAAAGAATATTTCCAGTACACACATATAGTGATGTTAAATTTCCGAAATTTATTTTTTGTTCCGAATATTTCCGAAATATTTGAGGTTTGTTGAAATTTATTCAAATTTATAAGAACATTGAAATTTGTATCCTAAATTGATTTAAAATTAATTGTTTCAAAGGTAGGTCAAGAAATAACTAGAATTATAATAATGAGCATTCGGTTTATTAATAAAAAAAAAACAAAATAAAGATGTCTTTTATTATAGGTAAGCTTCGTACCTACAGGAAAGTAACATTTTCGGAACACTTTTGAGTTTAGGTCAGTAATTTATAAATCAAAATAATAAAAGTCAATTTTAAAAAGTCATATTTTATGCTGTTTATCTTCGCTTTTTTCAAGACCAGAGAAATCTTCTTCGCCAATACTTGAGTTTGTGTCATGTAATGAAATTGAAACTACGGAATCTGTATCAGATTCTGAATCTGGGTCAGAACCAGATCCATCCTTTTCTTTCCGTATTTTGGCTTTGCCAACATTTGTTTTTAATGGAATTTTCTGGGGTATAGCATAGTGTAAGGTTACTCTGGCTACTATCTTGGCGCAATAATTTTAAATTATGAGCCACGTAGGTAAGCATTCCGGCCCTTCTAACTGTAAGCCTATTTCTTCTGGCATTGTGTAAAAACGCATATGTGCTAAACGACCTTTCAGTAGCAGCAGAAGATGGAGGTAATGCTAATATCGCTACAGCTAAATTTTTTAATTCTGTCTTTTTACACATGGCAAGCCACCATCAAACTGGGTTCACTTTGCTTACTGACGTCCACATATACTGCATCGCCCAAATGTCACTTTTTGCGCAGTAATTCACCAATTCACCGAAAATTACTTCTTTTTTCTCTTTAAATGTAGGATGTATAGTCAAAAATATATTGATGAACTCCATAGTAGTCACGTGTTCTTCTTTATTTAAACTTTCGCCTCTGTAGTTGTGGTCCAATAAATTTGCCGCAAAATGAATTGGTTTAACAGCCATTTTCTTTCTATTCATTAGAATACCTATTATTTCTTTCTCCTCTGCTTTGGAAACTGGTAATTCAGGTACATATTTATTAAATTAAGTCTCAATATCATCTAAAGCAACAATCACCTGGGAAATGTTGAAGGTAGCGTCACCCTCTAGAAGAGTAATCCACTTTACAATGGGTTTTAAAACAAGTATAACTTTATGTAACCTGGTCCAAAATATGTCGTCATCTAAAATGTTTTTTTTTACATTTCTTGAAAAATTCATTTCCTCAGTTACCATTAAAACTTGTAACGACGATTTGCATGCAACTAAGCTTTCAATGCAACTTAAAATTGATCCCCATCTCGTTTTAACTGGCAACTTCAACGCTAATGTCGCGTTATTTTTCTGTAGTTGAATTTTGTTAAATGTCGCTAAAGCAATATGTGAACTCGTACCTTCTTTGACTATTTCTTTGCAAGCTGATTCAACATTTTTAAGGGAATTTATTTTCATTACATCTCCCACAAGAAGGTTTAATGTATGAGATACACATGAATAACCATAAATATGTTGATATTTGGCACTGATCAGATTTTTTGCTTTTTCCATCGCTGCAGCATTATCACTTACAACTCCGACAACCTTCTCTGGTCCAATTTTATCAATCACTTTTCCTAATTCTTCTGCAATAAGTTCTCCTGTGTGTCGATCAGCTTCTGTGTGTAGTGTTTTAAATAACACAGGAATTGGAGTTGTAACTATAAAGTTTATTATCGCTTGATTCCTGGAAAAATATAGGTATATTATTGGTAAATGATGGTAGTCATGGTTTTACATTGAATAGCTTTAATGTCCAAGACTGACATAAGTCATTAGTTAGATATTTGTACTATATCTCTTTAGTTTTATTTTCGTGGTATTTTACTTTTAAGTATGCTGAATATTTTTTACACTATAGATTTAAAGATTTATCTGGACGTTATTTACTTTATTTTTTCAAATAGTTTTATTTTTATTCAGTTTAAGCATGGCTTTGTCAATGACTAATATATATTCTGACAATAAAAGCTACTTTTGATTAACTGATTGATTGATATGTGTAATTTTATTATTTTTAAGAAATAAACACTTAATTTATTACCTACCTTATATTAGACCAGCCATCACACTGAATTCCCACTGTGTTGGCTTCACTTATTCGTGATTGTACATTTTCCTCTATTGATTGAAACTCAGCATCTAGCAGCTTATGAGAAAGTCGGTACCTTGAAGGTGGAGTATAGGATGGCCTCAATTTTTCAAAAAACTCCAGCCAGTATCGATTTTCTGTCAAAGAATCTTTTCATCAGGGAGCCGCCCCCCCCCCTGATGAAAAGATTACTCTGGCAAGTAGCTCATTTAAGCGTTCCTACAAAATTTTAAAAAAATCAGCCTCGACAAACACACTGTTAAAAAAACAACTTCTAATACAAATTAATTACACATATCATACAATAAAAGTATAATACCTGATCCCTCTCATTGCAGGAATCAACAAAACTTGATAGGGAAAACGCTGATGTGGAAGCAAATGAACCGCAAACTTCAGATGCTTCTGATCTTGCAATGACAGATCCAGATGTACTTTCTCCATCTAGAAATTAAATTTGGTAATTATTTAGTTGTCAGGCACCAAGCCAAAATTAACGATTTTTTCAGGAGATACGTATTTTGGGCCGTAAATTACGAAAATGAAATCATATTTTGTCGCTCGGGTTTACTTTTTGAGATATTTCCGTTTAAAGTGTTAATTTTGGGGTTAGGTTATAGTCTATTTTTGGTACATATTTCTTGAAATGGGTCCTTCTTTTTGTTTATATATATATATAAAACACTAGGTATTTTATCCTTTATGTTTCACGGGTTCCAGCCCAGCAGTCATATTTAAAAATCGTTAATTTTGGCTTGGTGCCAGACAACTAAAGAATTACCTAAAATTTTGTTTCTCGTTTGTTCAAATCAGTTTAAAATCTAAACGCGGCTTCCTTGTATGAAGAGCTATAACATTAATTTTAATACCTTAGTGGCAACCTACCTTTCTTGGACGATTTGCGAAATATTCTTTTAATTTTTGTTGGACATTTAACGCACTTAATAAGGTGTTCAGTTAAGCGCGTGGCATTTTTGCTAAGCGTGTAGTTGCAAAATATACACTGGTAAATAACTTTTTCTCCCCTCTTCAAACTCTGAAAGTAGTCCCAAACACGACACTTTTGTTTTCCCATTTTTATTGTTAAATAAAACAACAATCAACAATCACTCTTGTTAGTTTTAAAACTGCAGTAGTAGCACTCCTTTTTTAATCCTTTATCTATGAGTAGCACTAGCACGAATCCAATAAACTGATTTACAAAACACGCTACTCCATGATTATTTGACGCCGAGGGCGACCGAACGTGATACGAGATACGACACCAACAACAAAGTTTGCGGGAAATTTAAAATCCGAATATTCGCCGAAAGTTTCGCTCCGAATTTTCGTGAAGTTCCGAATGTTCCCAAAGCAACGCCGAATATTTCCGAAATGTTCGCAATTTATGGAAATATTCGACTGAAATATTCGCGCCTCACATCACTACACACATATAAGCAGTTGGGATGTAGAAAGGACGTTTTCCATCTACAAGGATGTACTTAATTCAAAGAGAACAAGTCTTACAGAAGAGAAAATGAACAAATAATAAGGTATTTTATATTTTATATATCACCAGCCACTTGTTATCCAATTATATAAATAAAATTAAAACCTCTTTAAAAATACAACATCTCAATAGTGCGCCCATGGGCGACGAGTCATGACTGGCTCGTGTTCGCGCCCTATTACATGATACAACACAGTATTACATACAGAATTTTTCTCGGTATATGTATTTCAGGGCACTTTATTTCAAAATTAAGCAGTTTCTATCACTCATCTTCTGCTTCAATAACTATTAAGTAATAGCATATGAGGATCTTTTTAGACATGTTTATATGTACGTATTACGTAAAGATATATAGACTTGCCTATACAGGAGATTAATAAAGGACAAAGAAGCTATCCCGCCTGGTAACCTGTGTAAGAAATTTCATGAGGTCCTTATCTTTTTCGAAGTCTCCGCGTTACATCTTCCGATGTAATAATCTAATTCGTCGAGGACGTTATCAATTTTATGAGACCTCTTCTCCCCCATCTATTCCGTGTTTTTTTTTTTACATCCTCGACATTCCCGGCACATAAGTGTTACCGGGATTTGCACGATTCGTCTAATCTTCGAGCGAGGTCGAATAAAGAAGATGAAACTGCCATTAATCAGGGACGTTCTTGAGAAATTGCGCGAAAGAAACGGAGAAACTCTGAAAAGGGGGAAAGTGAGTTTTGAATTATAATAATTAATTTTGCGGATGTACAGCAGTATCTTTCTTTCTTGTTGTGACAAGACAGTTATACGGAATTTTTTTTTGTGCTTAAATTTATTAGAATTTATACCGGATGGTTACTTATTACGGAAAAGGAACATTACTTATAAACTATTAGAATAGTATCCTTAAATTACTTTCGATTATATGACAACTTTTGTTTTTTTCATATAATGTAATGTTATTACGTAAAATCCCTGCTAATAGAAATTTATTTAAAAAATTAACATGTACGAAGGAGCTTTTTATGTTAGCGATATCGATTGGTTGGTTTGTAGTGGGAGAGCTATTTTGTGTCGTAACGTGTTCAGTGACTCATCATTAGTATAAATATAAAGTTTTAACACAATCGGATCAGTAGTCTTTAATAATAATAATAATAATAATATGTAAAACATAATATACAGGGTGTATTTGAAATAAGGGGACAGAGTATGATTAATGGAAAGATTTAATTTTATTAGACTCGAATCCAAAATATTTTGCGCAAATTCAAATTTTAAAAATTACAATGATATTTTTAAAATATTCGTCGCGCCACTGCACTTTAATACGACTGTAGGGTATGCAAGAGTGGGGTACTAAGTAGGAGTGTGAAGGCGTGCGAGGTCAGTCTCGTTCGATTCTTACGTCTAGATGTTTCGACTATGGCTTACACAACGCATTTGCGTCCAATTAAAATAAAAGTTTCTCATAAGTAGAGTTGGGCAAATTTTACAAGACAAATTTGTTTTTGTTAGAAATAAGAAGTAAAAAGTCGTTGAATTTAATCATAATAACAGTAATAGTACTTACTATACATTTATTGCGGAAGAAAATGTAATATCTAAATAATCCTGCCAAATATTAAAATAACTACAAAATTCATACAGTCGGCATCTCAATAAAAAAATTCTCGTTGTTGAAAACTAAGTTATTTTAAAAGAGAACAAAAGAAATCGAATAAAGTACACGCATCAATTTTATCCCAAATCAGCTGATATTTCATATTAAGGTTGTTGAACTCTTAGCATGAACACCTGTTTAGAAATAGTAAACAATGCTATCATTGGGGTTTTTATAACGTTTACAACTGTTATTGCGGTGTGTTTATCTATGTATGTATATGTTTATTTAGTTCCATAAAAATATTATTTATTACGACTCATGACGTCGGCTATCTGGCCTAACTGGCGCGATACCTGCTAAATCCATGGGCGGCACATTAAACACTTTTCGGGGGTTTTTAATTTTGGCGTTCGTGTCGTAATTGACTCACAATTTTTGGGATTTATATTCTACATAATTGCATCTTTCCATTTATCATACTCTGTCCCCTTATTTCAAATACACCCTGTATAGGTACATACAAGTGTAGAATAGTGTTATGTATAAGAGAGAATCCCCTTATAATGTAAATTAATTAATTTACAAAATTTAAAAATTCTTCCAAGGAATAAAAACCATGGTCCATCAAAAACTGCTTAATCCTATTTATTGATATATATCTGAAGCAAAAGCAGGTTTCATTTTGTTGTAGATATTCGGATTCCAGTAATCCACACTGCCTTGAGTAGTGTTAATGCGATGGTATGGAATCACCTTTTCAATTCTTTTTCTTGTATTATAGCGGTGATGCACTCCATTGGTTAAAAATAACCGTGGGTGTTGGTGAACGTATTTTACGCAGTTAGTATGTTCTGGCACGGCAGAGTAAGTATTCTTTCGCTCACAAAAAACCGTCTACGACTTTCACTATATCCAAGATCACAAAGTACCCGCAGTGCCTTCTTCTGGAGCAAGAAGATTCAATTAGCAGATGGGGATGCTTCCCAAAGCAGAATTCCATAGATGGTCCTGCTGTGAAAGTCAGAAAAGCAGGCCGTTCTGGCCGCTTCATATGTAGATATCATTCTCAATCTTCTGATACAGTATATTGCTGTGGTTAGTTTTTTCGCTAAGTTCGATGCATTGGAGCTCCAGGTTAGTTTGCAATCTATAGTTAAGCCCAGGTGTCCCACACTTTCCGAAGATTGCTCATTTTTCGAACAGAACTTCAGATGTGTCTTCTCTCTATTCAATTTTAATTCATTGTTTTGAAACAATGCATTTGCCTCATCTAAGACTATATTAGTTTCTATAGTTCAACATCTGTTTTTCCGACAGTAGGAAACGCTGTGTCGTCCGCTTATAAACTAGTTTGTTTAGATGTTATATTATAAAGTATATCATTTATATAGATCACAAAGAGCAAGGGCCCTAATACAGAACCGTGGGTTCCCTCTCACCACAAATTGCACGCTGGATCGTTCACCCTTAAACTCAACCACTTGATACCTATCCTTAAGATAAGCAGATATCAGGCCATGTGGAATACCTTTTATACCATAGTAGTGAAGCTTTTCCAGCACCACACCATGATTTACCATGTCAAATGCTTTGCTTAAGTCACAGCAAGTTAATTCCATCTGTTCATCTATCATACGGCTCCATGACTGCTCTAATGATAGTCGTAGTGGTCGACTTATTTTTCCTGTACCCATGTTGATTATTGGATATAAACTATTTTCTTTCAAGATATTCAATTAGCCTGTTCGCAATTACCCTTTCAATGGGCCTATAATTGCTGCTGTCCTTAACATTTCCCTTTTTGTATATCGGAATTATCTTCGCTAATTTAAGTTGTGAAGGAAACAATTCTTCTTCTACACATTTATTCAACACTATTGTTAGGGGGCGGGTACAACTCCATCATTAAGTTCTTCATGAGATTTGTTGTAATGCCATATATATCTTTCGTGTTTCCAGTTTTAATTTCCTGTATTATGTCTCGAATTTCATTTTCTTCAATTGAACCAAAATACTTTGTCTCCTTGCTATCGATATTCATGTTATTCAAATAAGCACGTAGTTTCCCATTAACTACAAGTTCTTGCGCTATTGTATTTCCGATATTTGAAAAATAATCCCTCATATATTTGGAGCTCTTAATGTTGTTTCGGGTTGATCTTATTTGTCTCTGAATTAATTATCGTCCAGATGGCTTTTTGTTTGTTATTTAATTCATCTATAAATCTTTGATTTGAAAGCTGTTTTGCCGCTTTAACATTACTAAGGTATTCCATCTTGTAGCTCTATTCAAGTTATACATTTTTTCATCTTTGGTAGTTCCCATAATTATGCATAGAGCGTCCATGGTATTGGAAATCCAATGCAATTCAGGAGTTTTCCATATAAAATCCTTGGTGGTGTTTTTGTTCCCATTAGTTGTTATTACTTTTTCTGGGAAACAGTTTTTAAAATAATCTAGAAAATTATTACGAAAGGTATGGAATGTTTGTTCGGCTGACATTCTTTCTAGATTGTCCCATACTTGTAATGCTAGTACTTCCTTTAATAATTCTGTTCCATAGTCATTAATTTCTCTTGTCATTAGTACTTGCTTTCTTGACTTTTGTTGTGTATTATGTAAATTCTCTATTGTAATCAATTGCGCCATATGATCTCCCAAGTGCATGTTAAATGTGTCTGCTGTGCATATTCTTTCCTGATACATATTTGTAAATATATTGTCTAGAAGAGTTTTTGAATTTTTTGAGACTCTCGATGGTTCCTTCATTAGGGGATGTAAATTAAAAGACCCTAGCATATCCATCAATTGCATTTTCTCATACGTACTATCGTCGACCAATCAACTTAATCGGGAAGAAAATGGTCAAAATTAAGTATCGCGTTCCTTAAAAACAAGGCAAGTCTATTCAGACCATACTGAAAGAGATATCATCGGTGTACAGGGAACAACTTATGGTTTGTAAGTGGAACAATTGCTTAAGGCGAGATTTCGGCTGGCAAATGCAAGCAGTAAACGACGTTGCTTCATAGACAAATTTCTCCCTTATTTATAGATATATTAATCTGATTTTTTTTTAGTCACAAAGAAACAATTATTATTGAACTCTACAGACTCCTTTTCCACGTTTTTCATTAGGGGACTCTTGTAAAAAATCGCAAATATTGTTGAAATCAGACAATTTCAACATATTCTAATTCAGTGTGTGGTAAAAAATAAAGCAAAATATTTCTGTACAGTTCTAGAACTGACTTTCATTTATTTTGTAAAAAATTCCCATAGCTCTAAAAAATTCTGAAATTGAGTAATACGTCTAAGAAAACACCTTGTACCGAGAAATTTGCAAGGATCGCCGCCTAGACTTATGAGGGGAATACGCTCCCACTTAGGTCCTCCTCATCGGACTAGGCCAATTTCGTCTCTCTTTCGCACCTGGAAAACACGTGTGCTTGAGTGGTGAATAGTGCGGTTTTTTATATAGTCTGTCTAGTATTGGATATTATACGAAGTTTGTGACAAATATTTTATGGTTTGTTTATCGTTTTTTGAGGTAATTTTTTCAAGACAATGGGTAATTTTAAATATCAACTGCGACTCGGGGACAAACGTCTGAGTATCAGACAACGCATGAAACGAATTCGAACAAGGTAAGAAGATCGTATTTTCCATATATACAGGGTCCTATAGAAAAAAAATGAGGTGTGGCCACCACACGACTTTCTTATACGTATGAAAGTGTTACTTCCGTTCCGAATTTTGAAATTTCATTTATACAAAAAGTATTCCATATCCAACTCTAAATACTTTTGTACTCTTGATAAATATATATAGAATGCATAACTTACGACATATTTGCAAAAAATCGCTATTCGATAGGAGTAAAAGTGGTACTTCCGGCCTGAATTTTGAATTTTTTTTATATAAAAGATATTGAAAATTATGTTTTAAATACTTTTATACTCGTAACGTACTTGTCTTAAAAGCATGACTTGCGAGATATTCGCAAAAAACTGATTTTCGATAAGAGTAAAAGACCTACTTCCGGTAGGAATTTCGAAAAACTTTTTTAAGACAATTTGTTTCAAACTTAATTCTAAGTACATATGAATTCTTTATAAATTTGTTTAAACTTAGTAATTGACGAAATATTTGCAAAATTCGATTTTTTCAGTGAAGTAAACTACTACTTCCGGTCTGCCGATTTTGCACAAAATCTAATCAGTTCTCAAGAGGCAGATTACACACGTAAATACAAAATGTTGAATTGATACCTACAACGGTTTGACCGCTATCGTGGTCACACACACAGAAACACACACAGAGAGAGAGAGAGAGAGAGAGATTTTTTAAAAACCACTTTTTTGGTATCAGGGGACCTCAAAACGTGGACATCTGCAAAAATCTCGAGGTCGAAAATTTTCATCATCACAATACTTCCTTATACTACGTATAAGAAAGTAAAACTATATCTCGTTTATTTATCAGTTGATGGATACTCGATACATAAAATGAACTAGCACTTTTAGTGGAGTAACAATTATTTCTATAATTTTGGGGAGAAACGCATTTTCTGTTATCATGTGCATTCACATTCCAGAAGTAGAACCATCATTACCTGTAGCAATGCAGCTTCTTCATGCGCTGAAATCAACAGGCAATAAAAAACAAGGGATAAGCATAACATTAATTCATATAAATACCTACACCTAATTAATTTCCAGTGAAATTTCATCACAACCTTATGAAACAAGAAATATACCGGAAAATATTCCTGAAAATATAAATGTAGTTCCCAGCTTACCAAGGTATGTATCATTCGTAATCAATTACCAAAAAATCGCCATCGTCAAGGAAGTTATATAAAACGTGTTTTCAATGATCTTTGCAATAACCGAGGGCACAGCAACATGTCTCTAATTCTGCACTAGTTGTTTATTATCTTTCTTATATACTGGAACACCCTTACTAATAACGAACACCAAAGGACCGATCATTTCGTCAATAACATATTTTAAAGTCAAACAAGGAATGTCATCAATACCGGCTGAGTGTTTAACTAACGCATCTTTAATGACCCTAACCAGTTCAAAATTATCCGTAGAAGCCATGTATACATTATTATTAGAGCAATTATTCCCATAGACATCCCGACAATGCAAGCACCATCTCGAGTCCGAGATTTAGATGGTCCCATTAGCTCAATAAAAGAAACCATAAACAATGCCGTCAGCCCAGCATGATCATCAACAGTACAACAGTATGCTCAATTTACGTGGGATAATATTTCCTTTATACTCATTCTTATTTCCAGGAGTCACATTTTCAATTATATTCTAGGAGGTTTTGCTTTGTCCTGGAATCCACAGTCAAGCCATCTTAGTAATATTTTTTGTTTTTTCAACTGATTTAATTCAGCTTCCTTATGTGCTTTATAACTTTGAAATAACATAAAGCTATTCGTGATTTTAGATATATTGTACAGATCTCGTAATTGCTGAGCCGTATTTATTAAATTGTTACTTAACCAAGTGGATGTTGTCTGCTCTGCCATATATTTCGTTACAGGAAAACATAATTCAAAATGATATAGAAACGCAGTTTGAAATGCACTTGTACATTTCATGCTCTCTTCCCTTAGACGACTTGAACAATAACCAACAATCGTTCTTTCAAAGTACCTATTTGAAATTGTTATATTGCTCAATCAGAAAAAGAACGTCTATATGTAAAATTATTCGTTGATCGCTTAATTGGTGATCTATTCGTCATGAGTTGATAACAATGATCAAAAAATAGTGACTTCTTGCTAAAACACAAAAACAGGGCTGCATCTTCACTGGCAAAAACATTATCAATGATAGTGGAAGTATTGGGATTAATCCACGTAAGAATAGTTACATCCTGAATCATATTAAAACATGCAAATATCTGCAACACATCCTTAGCATATTGATTATTATCCCAGCCCATATCCATGTATAAAAGTCATTTACAGTTTCACAAACTGATTCTCAACACCAACAATCGGCCGTGGGCACAGTCAATAATAAAAATGTTTTGCAACATTGAAAGCAGCGGCCGACCACTAGCATAGACGCCAAATGTTGATTTTGCCATTTGCCGGCCATAAGATTATAAGTTGTTTTCGGTGCTATTTTCGGACCAAAAAATTTTAAAGTACTCATCTTCAAAAGATGGCAAATCCCCAAAAACGAAAATTCTTTGCATATTCTGAGGATAATATACAAAAGGCGTTGTAAGCAGTACAAAATGATGATGACATTTCGATATTCCTCGTGCAACACCACATGACCTGTTCAAGGAACGATCTGCCAACAAGCCACAAATAATGGTTCCAGATCCATATTTGAGTGTGGAAAGTGAAAAAAAAGTAGCCGAATATATATTTAGACGAAGAAAACCTTAATAAAGAAGGATGAAAACCAGAAAAAAAAAATAAAAAGAAATTGGAGGCAGAAAATTTGGAAAACGATGACGAAAAACTGGATACTGAAAAAGTGGACAAGTAAATTAGATGAGGGAAAACTTAGCTCAGGCCAGGCACCCGTAGATATATTCATAAAGTATTTGCCATATCTGCCAAAGTATGGAGAGCTTATTATATTGACATAGAAAGAGGACAAAGAAAAATGAAAAAGCGGAGAGGAAATGAATCTGAAACCATAAAGAACACAAAATCGAAGAAAAAAGTTCATACCAAAATAAAAACAAACTAAGAACCAAACGTGCAACTAGCAGAAGCGAAGCAGAAGTGCGGTATCTGCGAAGAAGAATTGTACAGTGATGCCGACGAAGAAGATGAAGAAAATTTGATACTTGCCCAAGGTGGTTTCATTTAAATTGTACTAAGCTAGTAGGGCAGTCATTTAAGATGTTAGGAATCAAGATTCCTCCTGCGATTTCTACTGACGATGAATAATTTACAAAATACCTACTATGTATTCAATTTTTGTATTTACACTTACCATGACAGATTTAGATATCCAGTTACTCATTTTTTTTATCGAGAGTTAATTTTTGTTTCTTGTAAATTAGAAAATACTCTTATTTTTTTAAATTTATATGGCTATTAGAGATTAATGTTTTTTTGTTACCATATTTATAGAGAATTTGTTTTTGGTTTTGTACACTTTTTATTTATCAGAAAAATACATTTATGTTTTATTTATTTATTTCACCCATTTACTTACTCACGTTCATTGAAAAGACAAAAAACAAAACAAAACGGAACGATTAATATGAGGTCACAAAAGTTTATACGGACCTGGTGACGTGTAAGTGGCCGGCATCTGCCAAATATGTTCTTTTACAAAAGAATCAAAAAAGAAAAAAGTAGCCTTCATCCTAAACATTCTCTGTTTTACTCATACCGTAATTAAATATATTTGTTTGACTCTTAAGAATAAATTTATAATTATTTTTGTAGGACCTAACTGTACTAAATAACTTATTACTTATTTTTCCTGACTTTTTAATCCATTCATAATCACCATAGAAATAATACTCTGCACCGTGTGACATATGTTTTTACTTGCATTGTTAGGAAAACTTTTAACAAAAAAAAGTACAGATTTATCACTTAGCCATTTGACGGCATAAACAAAAACTGAAAATGAAACCTCTCAATATAACTAACTCTTACGTGCCTGAAATTAATTTCTCTCGACATTTATTTTAAAACTTTTTTTTCCTGGGTTTTTTTTAAATGTACATAGAAAATATTTAAATTATTCAAATCAACAACAG
Source organism: Amphimallon solstitiale (assembly GCA_963170755.1). Classification (NCBI taxonomy): domain Eukaryota; kingdom Metazoa; phylum Arthropoda; class Insecta; order Coleoptera; family Scarabaeidae; genus Amphimallon; species Amphimallon solstitiale. Next base: position 9,426,654 of record OY720680.1, on the reverse strand, counting down.
AAATATATTCGTAAAACAAATCATTTATCTCGTTCTACATATTCGCTCGTAGACAGTGTTCTGGTTTGGAAGGGGAAACACGAGATGCATCTATACTCCCCTATTTTCCGTTCCAATCTGAATATGTGGTCGGTCGGAATCTCGTCTTAAAGTAAGGTAAGGAATCACTTGAAGATGACCCGATCCATCTAAGTGACGATTCCAGAACTTCTTAAAAAAGTCGAAAATTTAAGATGCTCTGCTAAAGAACAGAAGTTGCATTATTTTTAAAATTTTTCATCAACATCTTGGTATAACTGTCAGCGCAAGATGAGTGCTGAGATTACTCACGCCGCTGTAAAAGCAATAGCGCGTGGAATGTATCCTTACACTTTTGGACCTCTGTAATGAAGGTATGATGGTGTATTTAGTAAGGGGATAAAGCTTGTCCAAGCAAGACTCCTTGCAGTTGTATAAAAAATAGACATCACCACCCAACAAGTTTAAGGTGTCATAGCGGCCAGAAAACCCATGTCTACTATTTTTCGAGGCTCACAGGGATCATAGTGGAGTCACTATTTTAGCCTTTAGTTAACTAATGGTTACTATTTGTAAAAAGTGGTTACTAAAGTCACTTTATTTATTTTTTGAATATTTAATGTAATAAATGAGGAACTCAACGATGCAGATAGAAAACATCTTATGGAAGTAGGCACCTACAAGTATTCACATTGTTCACAATTCCTTTTTAAGGATTTCAAAAGTTTTCAAGTGAAATAAGCGATTTTTGCTCTGTATCATTTCATTCATGGTTGGTAAATTTAAACAGTACGTGTAAATACATGTAAATGCTTATGACAGTTAGGTTCAGTAGTAGATTTGTCGTTTGTTAATTGTTTATAATTTGTTTTTATTTTGATTATCATTGTTAATTTAATTTAATTTTGCCATTAAGTCTCACTGATTTTTGTTTTTGACTCGTGATTTCGAATGAATTATGAGATGGTAGTGTTGTGTAACAAATAAAAAAAAAATAATAACAGATGCAGATTTCCGAGATAATTTTCGAAAGACAGACGTTTGAATGACATATTTGTCGCATTTGTGTCGAGATTTTTTTCCACGTCACAGATGAAAATTTCATAGTAAACCGATAAAGGTTGCAAATAATTCATTTTTTTTAAATTAAATATCAACGAAATCATAACTAAATGAACATAACTAGATTCAGAAAAAAAAAATCTGTTAGACTAAACGAAAGAAACCACAGGTGTCAGGGATGGGGCGTTTTTTATAAAGTATAATCTAAAATTAACAATTATTTATCTCATATAAAATGGAATAACTTATTTAAAAATAGTATAGATATGTAAAAAAATTGTTAATTACTAAATTAATTCATATTGTAATCTCAAATTTAATGGAAGCATAGTAAATTCAACAAAACTTAATCTTAAAGTCAGAGTAATCAAAATTAAAATATTATAAAGATAGGCAACTTATCTTACTGCATGAATAATTTATGAAAACATTAAATCGACTATGTTGGTATTTAATGAGAGATCCTTAGATACCGAGAAAAAAAAAAGATGATTTTGAAAATAACGACAAGTTAGTGTGGAAGAGATTTATTTTAAAAAGAGGAATTTAATGTTGAAAACTGTGTATTAACATTATAAATACCTTAAAATATTATTCACATCATTTGCTAAGTATTTACGAGTTGATGTTGACCTGGAATTTACCTGGGTTTACCTGGAAGTAAAAGAATTGAATTTTATAAGTTGGAAACCAATTTAAGGGTGGGCTTTCCTTAAGAAAAATTCCCGAACGGCGTATGTCGGGTTGCCTGAAATACATTGAATATATTTAAGGAGTTTAATTTGCCTGTACCTTTTACACGATGCAGGTAGACGAACAGAAACATGAAGCAATGTCTGGTCAACTGGCAAACAAATAAATCTGGGATATTTGTCTCCTGCATTTATTGCATGAAAATATTGGTGGGCCCGCCTACTTTATTCGAAATTTGTTTTTGCTCTTTCTGAATATCCTTTAGGCTTGTATGTATTTAGTTTTATTAAGACTCCCGTTTTATGTAATTTGTAATTATTTTAATGATATTTTCCGAAATTAATTAGATATTAAGTTTTATTCTGCAATAATTATATAACTTTATTATTTATGATTTATGATTATCAATTATTTAAGTTGTACTTCTTATTATTTCTCACCATCATTTGTATTTACTTCACATATTGATGCTTTGTAATAGAGAAAACTAAAATCTGATGAAAAAACAATGCCGGTGTTTTTTACAAAATGTAAAAATTTATATTCTTAAAGTAACACATGTTTTAAATTATTGAAAATTATATTCTTTACAGTCGACACTAGTATTGTTAGTTAGCGAAATCTAATATAAAAATTTCACCGTGGGTAAGATACGAACTCTGCGGACTCGGAACTAATCATTTATAACAACAACTTACAATTAATTGTTATTGATATTATTTTTTTTTATACTTATCTTACATTCTATATTTTTTTTCAGTAAAGTTTCGATAATTTTTTTAAATAACCGTATATGGCAGACAAAACGTCAAACGCACTCCTTTCCGCACCACCTTATAGGTAGAGTGCAAAGCGCGTTTTTTTTCTCATGGTATTCCCAGTAGGCCTAATTCATGTTTTTTACTTAAAAAAAATGTTTACAAAAGTATAGACAGTGTAGAAAATAAACAAGAATGGCCAAGTAGAGTTTTGTCTAAACGTGTCACAATCAGTAGGTGCATACGAATTCTCCAATTTCACGTCTCTAATTTCTAGATTTCTCAAAATACGAGGATCAATAATTTCAGGTAATAAAGCGAGAAAATAAAATTACTCTAACTAACTTAATTACCATTTCTGGCCAGAGTTCTTCATCTCTGTATATTGTCTCATACCAAGTATCCTTCGGAATCCAGACTATGATGTAACATACATCTTTCTGAGCTATGTTTTACTGTCCCTATATTTGGTACATGTAATGGTGCCTTGATTTTAAATGTAATTCGCTGTTCCTAATTTCTAAAAATGTAATTATTTTTGTCCCGTAGCTTCAAATGGAGTCGCTTCGCGAGCCTTGATTGGACACTTTACTTCAATAACCGCATTTTGATTAGAAATTATTCCGTCCGAAGATGCCGCGAAAAGTCTATATACAGGTTGAATAAAAATACCACAAGACTCGACTTTTAGATCTGCCAAACATTCAAAAGCTTTAACAGCTTGCTCTTCTTTTTCATTACCGTGCAGTGTCGCATTCGTTCCTATAAATGCCTGGTATAATAAAGCCTTCACAGTATTGGCCGTAAATGTGGTTCTTCTCAATTTCATTATCTTGCCAAAACTTGATGCTGTTAATTCTTCAAAAATGTATCTTTTTTCTTCGTTCTTTTGAGTATTTATATCTTCAATAAAATATGCATATGCCTCCGGCCCATAGTCGCGATCGTCTGTAGTTCCTGAATGTGCTTTTGTTTCTTACAAAATGTTTTCTTCGCATACCGTTTTTTTTTCAGACACTGTCGTATACATCCATATTTGGTCTGAAGCATTGAGTAATATTTGCCCTTACAATTAAATGAAACTGCTGCCGCCTTGCAATGTGCACTGTAAGAATTATGTTGAATATAATACAATCTTTTACCTCCTACAAATTTTACAATGACTGAATTAAAAGATTCTAAAATGTTGGCATCTACGTTTCCTATTAAAGATCTACTATTAGGCTGAGCCGGCTTAAAGCGTTAATAAAGTCATCATACATATTAAAATTCTGAAATTTACATATTGATCTCGCCTTCTTTTGATCCTTGACAAAAGTAAGAAGCACAATTCGAGTGTTCACCAAAAATATGTCTTTATCCATTTATAATGTCACGCTGCAGTTTCACTATCTGGTTCGTTATTCTTAAGTTCGGACTTTTGTAATGTTTAATTGCTTTTGTCACGGCCGCTCTGAATCTATGTAAATTGTTTATTATTAATTGTCTTATGTACCAATTGAATTTGGGTTTCTTCAAACAGTCCGTAATTTTATTTATATAATTACGTAGTATATGATTTCGGCACTCAATCAGGGCTGTTATACGCTCCTTTGGCCCATGCTCTTTTACTTACTCACATATACAAAAAAAAATATATATAAAAACTGTCCTGAGCTCAAAATATAAAGTATAAATAAAACAAAAACATGAAGGTACAACAAATTCAGATATTTAAATAAGTGCTTTTACCATCTAGAAAACTGAAAATTGTTAACTTCTTGCCTACAACCAATGCAACTTAGTTTGAAGAGTCCGGCAAACCTCTAAGTTCGTATCTTACAAAAACATAAAGTTGTTTTTGTCAGATTTTAGTTTTCTACAAACATTGTTCATATTATTAAAAGGCTTTAACACGTAAGGTTAGAAATAATAAGTCGTGCAACTTCATAATTAATAATAATAATATATTTATTGCCGAAGAAAACTGTATTTCTGAAATTCCATAAAGCCGGAACATTGTTCTTGAAAAATAAAATACATCTTGAAAACGACGAGAATATTAAGGAACAGAAAATAGTATATTAAAATACAAGTTTCATAAGACACGATTTTTGCGCACGCGTTCAAGTTTAGAAAACGAGCCGCTAGGCGAGTTTTCTAAAGAACAAGTGCGCAAAATGTCTTATGAAACGTGTATTTTATACTATTTTTTCTATTTCGGTTATTAAAAGTTCAAAAAAGCTTAAAATAAGAGACATGTTTTGTTCGAATATTTTGAAATTTTGCTTTTTTGAAGTTGGTTACTCTGATTTTTAAGTAGAACGTTTTAAATATTTGAATATCGGTGGTGCTATATGTAATTGTGTTTAAAATTCAGACTGATTTATACAATAAATTACTTCAAATTATCAACAAAAAGGACGAAATAAATAACTGTACGCCCCCAGAGATTCGCAAAATAGCAGAAGACAATTTACAAAATCTTTCGTCCACAAACTCTCTACATATTTATCAAAACAAACTTTTATAACAGTTGCACTATTCAACATGGTAAGTAAATGTCAATAGTAGCATCCAAAAACTTATCATCCAACTCTGCTTAACAATTTATATTGCTAATTAGTAAGTGAAATGTTAGCATGTGTGCTTTTTATTCTTTGTACAATTTTATTGCACATTTTTGTTACTTTAAAGGCTTATATTTTGACATTTAAATACGATTTGGTTCCATTTTTTTTGTTATCAACTTCAAAAAACTAAAATTAGCGTGCGATAAAGTAATACTTTATGCAACCAAAACGGGTGTCGTAAAGTGAACTTTATAGCACCGGAATAGAAAAAATGAGGTGTGGCCACCACACGACTTTCTTATACGTATGAAACTGTTACTTCCGGTTCGAATTTTGAAATTTCATTTATACAAAAAATATTCCAAATCCAACTCTAAATACTTTTGTATTCTTCATAAATATATATAGAATGCATAATTTACGACATATTTGCAAAAAATCGCTATTCGATAAGAGTAAAAGTGGTACTTCCGGTCTGAATTTTGAAATTTTTTTTATACAAAAGATATTTAAAAGTATGTTCTAAATACTTTTATACTCGTAATGTACCTGCCTAGAAAGCATGACTTGCGAGATATTCGCAAAAAATTGATTTTCGATAAGAGTAAAAGACCTACTTCCGGTAGGGATTTCGAAAAACTTTATTAAAATAATTTTTCTCAAATTTAATTTAGAGTACATTTGAATTCTTTATAAATTTGTTTAAATTTAGTAATTGACGAAATATTTGCAAAATTCCATTTTCTCACTGAAGTAAACTACTACTTCCGGTTCGCCGATTCTGCTCAAAATCTAATCAGTTCTCAAGAGGGAGATTATATTCGTAAATACAAAATTTGGAATTGATATCTACAGCGGTTTGACCGCTATCGTGGTCACACACACACACACACACACACACACACAGACATTTTTTAAAAACCACTTTTTTGGTATCAGGGGACCTCAAAACGTGGACATCTGCAAAAATCTCGAGGTCGAAAATTTTCATCATCACAATACTTCCTTATACTACGTATAAGAAAGTAAAAAGTCTAATTAAGTAGACGCATCAATATTATCACGTAATCAATCATAAATGAACACCGACAAATATCTGGAATATATTAAAATTTGCTTGTCTATAACAACCCCATGTATTTATGAAAAATGGGGTGTGGCCACCACACGACTTTCTTATACGTATGAAAGTGTTACTTCCGGTCCGAATTTTGAAATTTCATTTATACAAAAAATATTCCAAATCCAATTCTAAATACTTTTGTACTCTTCATAAATATATATAGAATGCATAATTTACGACATATTTGCAAAAAATCGTTATTCGGTAAGAGTAAAAGTGTTACTTCCGGTCCGAATTTTGAAATTTCTTTTATACAAAAGATATTTAAAAATACGTTCTAAATACTTTTATACTGATAATGTACCTGCCTAGAAAGCATGACTTGCGTGATATTCGCAAAAAACTGATTTTCGATAAGAGTAAAAGACCTACTTCTGGTCGGAATTTCGAAAAACTTTATTAATACAATTTTTCTCAAATTTAATTTTGAGTACATTTGAATTCCTTATAAATTTGTTTAAACTTAGTAATTGACGAAATATTTCCAAAATTCGATTTTTTCACTGAAGTAAACTACTATTTCCGGTCTGCCGATTTTGCTCAAAATCTAATCAGTTCTCAAGAGGAAGATTATATTCGTAAATACAAAATTTGAAATTGATATCTGTAGCGGTTTGATCGCTATCGTGGTCACACACACACACACACAGAGAGAGAGAGAGAGAGAGAGAGAGAGAGAGAGAGAGAGAGAGAGAGAGAGAGAGAGAGAATCCAAAACATCTGTTTATTATAATACATATATATAGGTATTTACATTTAAAAAAAAACCAGGCACTGCTACTGTTAAACACGGAATTATTTTTGTAATATTTTAGTTTACTACCACATTACTCATATTATTAAGATTAAAAACCTTCAACATCTAAAGTAAATACATATGACCGCCAGAAATTAAGTAACAAGTAAAATTTCATAATAATAATAACAACATATATTTATTCCAGACTAAGAATTAATATGGAATACATTCTCTCAAATATTATTTACAAAATAAAGCCGATATCTGAATGAAACATTCGTTTACCTAATGTACCTAAGGTAATAAAAGAAGTTGAATACAATATATGTTTATTTGATGTTCGGCTTAATAGAGTTGATCAGGTATACCTTCCATATCCTTGGTCTTAGACATTGAAGTGTGTGTTGCCTAACTGCCATTTATCAGTACGGAACTTGTGATCATTGTCATTGGTTTCAAAGTCATTTTTTGTAGACCAGGGTTATTTTGAAAGTAAAGTAAATACATTGTCGTGTCCACAATAAAAATATCTAGGGTCTCACGATTCAAAAAAGTACTTTTTAAGCGCAGTAAGCTTTATATTGCTACAAAAAGAAAAAAATTCAAAGTGCTGTATTTTAACTATTTTTTAATATAATTGCAAATTTTAATCGTGGGTCACTAGAACAAATATTGGTTATTTCGTTCATGCAGCGACAACTTTTTCATGTGCCTTAATTTTTGCGATTTTTTCCGTTAAAATTGACCATTTCGTGGCATACGACGATCAAGTAAAACCCCCCCCTTAAGAAAACATTTTACCATAATATGAAGAAAATCCAAAACGTGAGTGTAGATATTACCAATCTTAATGGATGAATTAAACAGGACAGTGTATGCCGAAATTACATTGATGTTTCCTGAAAATTAGAAAGTGGATTTATAATCTGACAAAAGATACAAGAAAATACATACACGCAAGAGAAGGAGCCAGTACGGGTTCACAAGATTTAACAAGTCCTATTGGATGAATTATCTTATACTTCAATTGCTGTATGGAACGGATTTTTAATGAAATGTCATTGCTATAGTTAACCGATGATTGTATAAAAAGGACCATACTTATTTACGATAAGAAAGAAAACGTTAAGTATAAACATTTTATGTGAGAATTTCCTTATAACAATATAAAATTTACATACATTGATTTTACTCTATGAGATAGGGAATGTATCAATAGAATTGAGTTATTTTTGTTAAAGTATTCTATTTTATATTCATCATTTTGATAGTTTTATATATAAACGTAAAAATATTGTTTACAATTCAAAAACATAATTAATATTTAATTTACTATATTTAAACAGATCGATGATGTCATTTTACAAGCACATTATACTTATAAATTTGACAATTGATTAATTTTGACTAATAGAATTATTTTACATTCATTAATTTGTGAATTTGATTTTATGTTGTATTTTAAGGTTTCTATGATATAAACATTTAAACATTACTTACCTTTCTTTACAAAGTATATTGATATTGTTATTTAAACGATTCAACAATACATATATAACCTATAATCTTGTATTTTATTTTAAATTTGACAGAACCTTGATGACAGCACATATTTTCCTAAGTACGATTTACATTGAAAGAAAAACATATCATGTAAAAGAACGTTCTACATGCGTTAAAATTAATATAAAAAGAAATATTAAAGTAACTTATTATATATTTAGTAACCCAAACACGAGATTAAGAAGTTTTTATATTTATTCATGCTCATTATTAAATATTTTAAAACGGATTGAGAATAATTAACTTAATTATAAAATTTAGAGCCGGTGTAATTAAAGATTTTGTTTATAAAGCCACAGTACCATACTGAACAGATTATTTAGTATTCTAACAATGTATAACGCTACAATATATATATATCCATTTCCTTAAAAATAATTAAACTATCACCCAATTACAAAAAGTACTCTACGTACTTACAGGATAATTGGAGTACAAGTCTGACTTTACTATATGGTCGAAGTTAATGAGTAGAAAGCTTGCTGTTTGTACGATTGCTAGCAGTGTATACCAGGTTTTTGAATATCCGTTTGCCCCAGTCGAGAATTTCACTTGAGACTGATACAAAGGTAAGCAGTACGCTCAAGTCAATTGTCAGCGGACGCTTTCATTGTTCTATCCTTGGTTCTCCCCGATCTCACTCCCGCACTTAGGCAAAATTTATTTCTTAACAAGGTAACGGTTTTACGGGAAACTCTTTGTGATAAATCACGAAATCAACAAATCTTCATCGTTGGACAAATCTCCGATCTGACGTGTTTATAGCCTGATTTATAATTCTTCCAGTTTTTTTTTTTTGAGTATCGCGAATTTTTGATTTATTTTTTTTCAATATGAATCCATGTAGTCAGTGTCGATGTAATACATTTTGTATCTGTCATTTTGGAGCCTATAGGGTGATAGATTGACGTTAAGGCCTTTTGTCCGCTTTCTAGCGATGTTGATAAAACAGGGGCGTAACTTAAATTAGTCCGTTGTGTATATAGTTTTTGGTGCATGAAAACCTCACTAGATAGCTCTTAATACTACTCTGTCATGAAGTCTGTTGATTACTAAATTGGCTACCTATACATTGGTGGTTTATATATAGTTGCTGTATCACTAGTTTTAGAGTCCTTCTGAATAATACCGCTTTTGTTTTGTTGCTATTAATTGGAATTCTCCATGTATTACACCAGTTGACTATTGTATCAAGAGATGATTGAAGAGCTTGATGGATGTATTTGGGTTTATGGATTGTGTAGGATGGCTGTATCGTCTGCGTAAGTGGCTATGGTGGTTTGTTCTGGTATCGAAATATCTGTGTATAAATGGCATATAGGTAGCCTGGGGTGATCCTTGCGGAACTCCTGCGCAGCTGATATTACTCTGGTTGATGATGGTGTGTTATTTATTTTGGAATGTATTCCTCTTCTATATAGATATTCTTTAATGATGTAGAATAAATGTTTCGGATAGGCTAGAGCATTTAACTTATATAACAGTCACTGGTGCCAGACACTATCAAAAGCTTTAGCTACGCGTAGGAATGCTGCGGTGGTGAAGGAGTTTTTGTTAAAACCTTCTATGATCTTTTCTGTTACTCTTCATTTTTTGAAAACTATGCTGTTCATCTGGTATTATGTTATGTTCACTGGTGTGTTTATCTATGACCTGTAGTATGATCTTATCTGGAACTTTACTGGGATATGATAAAAGGCTTATGGGTCTGTAACTTGATGGGAGTGAGTGATTTTTTCTGGGTTTGGGGAACACAACTATTATGGCATTTTTTCAAGTTTTAGAATAAGTTTGTAATCTTAGAGTAATAGAGTTGATTACGGGAAGTAGAAACGTTATAGCTTTGAAGGGATTTTTTTATGATGGTGTTTGCGCTGAAATCAGGGACGGGGGCTTTTCTGGATTTTAATTGTTTTATGGTGGATTATAGCATTTGAGTGGAGATGAAATCTGGGTTTGGGGTGGGAGGAAGATCCAGATTTTTGTTAACTTGTTTGTGAACGTGTGCGATCTGTTTACTGTCGATATTATCCCAATTGATCTTCAATCCCATGGTCGTCACCGATTGCAAAATACCTAGGAGTAACGTTGGATAACAGATTAACCTTCTCCGTCCATTTAAAGAACACTGCTAAAAAAGCAAAATCAGCTTGTGGACGACTCTGGCCTCTAATAAGAAGATACAGCACATTATCTCCAACAACAATTAATAATAACATATGATAATATACAACCAAATCATAATCATCGCCGATTTGGGTAAATGTACCTCCCACCCACATAAAGTCCATACAAGTGTTTCAAAATATCACCCTCACAATGGTATTGAAAGCTCTATGGTACATAAGGAACAAACAAAAACATTCCGACACCAATACTCCAACTATTGAAACATACATAAAAGAACTAACAAGAAAATTCTTCGTTAGAATGATCGACCACCCAAATGCAGACTTAGAAAAATCAATGAACTATGACTCTCGTGTACCATGGAGACACAAACACCACCGGCAGGCGATCTCACAAGATGAGTAAAAGTTTTTACTAGCAGCAAATCCCTAAATGAATAATCTCCTTCAGATTATGAGTAAAAGGCATTAGCCTAACTTGAAATCAACCAAAAGAAGAAGGGGGGGGGGGCTTAATCTGTTGTTTAATTAATTAATGTACTTGATTTTACTTTAAACTGACCGGTGTATCACATAAGTTGTTCATTTATTTAATATTTGTTTTATTTAAGTGAAAGTTTTCCTTTATTTTATTTGGTTATTTGTAGTAATTAATATTACTTTAATTTTTTTGGTTAATGATAAAGTGCCATATAATTATAAATTTATCGATTTAAACTGCGACGGAGTTACAACGGAGCAAAGAAATAATGTAAACAACACACGCTTACTGAATAGCACTAATTCATATGGTGAACTGCAACATCTATTTACGCCCGAGAAGTGCCCGAGAATGAGAGCAAAAAATGCCCATAAAATAAGGAATTTATGAGTAAAATACTTTTTTCATCGGCGTAGATAGGAGCGTGAGGGGTTTTTAAATTTTATTATATTTACCTTATATTTCGCAAGAGAAATAAATTTGTTATTCATACTTACGTTAGTTTCGTTTTTTTCATTGTTTTGACTGTTAATTACGTACTTCGTAATTTTTGTAATAGTCTGTTTAATACCGGTTTATTGAATCGACTTCTCCCAATTATCTAGACGTAAGTGTGCACTGGATTTAGTTTAGTTTCAATAACATACGCGTACATTTTTAGTTATCATTTATTTAGATCTAGAACGTTGTTTATGTTACTTTTTCTGATATGAAAATGAATTGTCAGTGATTCCGAAATTTATTACAAAGTCTGTAAAATATCGTTACAGAATGCCAAAATATCGTACGTTCGTCACTTAGCTTTGCTAAAACATACACAGAAATAGTTTTTATGCAGAGAATTTCGATAATTTACAAAATTTCGTTACATGTTTAAATGACGATGCTCGAAGTATTTCTGAGTGCAAGGAACTAACACAAATCCCAAATTTAAAAAATCAGTTGTTGTTCCTTCAGGAACACTTTGGAAATTTTCCTAAACTAATCACATATTTTGAAAATTGAAATCACAAATTAAGAAATGGATTAATCACATTAGATGTGGCTATTAATAATTTCAAAAGTATTCCAAGTGACTTCGGATGTGGCCTTCGGCAAAAGTTAGACGCAGTTTTTAATAGAAATCCAGACTTAATAATATTGCGGCAATTGTGTATGCTAAATACGCTGAAATAAAAGAATATTTACAGTACGCACCTATAACCAGTTTCGATGTAGAAAGGACGTTTTCTATCTACAAGGATGTACTTAAATGAACAAATAATAAGGTATTTTGTATTTTATAGATCACCAGCCACTTGTTATCCAATTATATAAATAAAATTAAAACCTCTTTTATAAATACAACATTTCAATAGTGCACCCATGGGCGATGAGTCATCAACCGTTTGTGTCCGTGCCCTAGTCATTATGGCGTATCGCTTATTTATTTTCCATTTCGCCAATTTAAAAACACTCACTCGTAATTTCCAGGATATACTCAAACATCACTATTTATATTCCAAAAACAAAATTGTTTATTATCATTTAAACGAATTAATACGTATTAAATTTTTGGTTCGTTTTAATTTAAATTTGACATTCATTATAATTGTTATTTGTCATAATTTTATAAAGGTTTAAACATAATTTCTAAGTTTCATAATTGAATGTAAACAACATTTTTAGATACTCCAATAAAGAACAAAATTAATATCCAGTTATTTACTGGAAGTGGATAATTTTTTTGTCAAAACAATGAAGTTTAAGGGCATTATGCAAAACACGGTCCTGAAATAATATTACAAAATTGAGGAGCAACAGAACGTCAGATAAGTCGCCGGATACATTTTAATATTAAAATATTTTTCATTTTACATCGGTTTTCCATAAAAATCAGAATTTATAGATAGACTCGTGATATGTTTATGGACGCCGTTTTAGTAGAAATTGATAGAACCGACTTTTAACTTGGAGAACGGTTTTTATTCGAGCCATTCCATAAATATCTAAAATGTTTTTTTCTTTACTTTAAGTTGCCGCATTTTATGTGTAACACTATTTTATGTATTGTATATACAACGTCCGGTGGAAGAGGCACTTTTTTTAGAAACTGTTTCCAAAATTAAAACGTAGTTTATAATATATTACTTTAGTATATCATTTTAAATAATCATAGATTATTAAAAAATGTGGTGTGAGCATCACATGACTACCGGTAGGTGGGTCTTCTATTTTTATCAAGCTCCGCAGCCTACTGTATGCTAGACTAAAGCCTAGTAATTTTTGAATAGGTAAAGAATCATGTATGGAGCTTAATTTTGTATTTATATTGGATATACATATAGTGTATTTTATATAAAAAATCTTTGGACAAGAGTGGTTTTTCAAAGAAAAAAATTGGTTTTATATTAATTAAACATTAATGCATTAAAAAGTAGTGATAAATTTTGCAAAAATAAAAACTTGAAAGTAATCAAAATAACTTTTAATTGGAAGATTCACAAAAACAAACAATACTTATTTATTAATATTATATTTTAAAAATTATCTTACTTACTTACTTATCCGAATCCTCTTTTACCGTTAGGCGTCTAGGTGTTCTCTTTTGCAGAATTTTCTTCATCCTGTCCTATCTTTAGATATTTTTCGAGCATTTTTCCAGGTACTTCCCCGATCTGCCAGCTGCTGCACTATCTCTTGATTCCATACCCTTCTTGGTCTACCTCTGTTTCTCCTCTTGTTCCAGCCAGCCTCCCATATTTCTTTTACAGGGTTTGTGTTGCTCATTCGTGTGAGGTGTCCAAACCAACTAAGTTGTTTTGGTTAGTTTTTCTCGTATCTTTTCATTTCTAATTCTATCCAGTCTGGTACCACCATTTATTCTCCTTAAAATACCCATTTCGGCCGCTGTTATTCTTGATTTCAGTCTCTACATATTATTTAAAAATATGTACTTTAGTGCTTGATATAAACAGTTTACAATTTTGATTCAATTATTCACATCTGCCTCTTTATCTCCTTTGTGGTTGATTATGGTTCCAAGATATTTTAAGTTTTCTGTCACCTTTATTGGATAACCATCTATTGTTATATTTATTCTTCTTTATCTTTGGAGACTGTAAATTCGTGCCATATACTACTTGATCATTTTGAACTGTCCTGAGTTGGCCATACTGATTTTAATATGGGAACACAGTGTAATTGGCAAGCCTTTTTTATTTATTTTTGTGGTTAGGTTTACTATTTAAAATTTTCCTGTGATAAATGTCAATGAAATAGGGTTAGTTTTAAGTTGAATTATATGAAAGAATTTTTTGGAAATATAGTAATTGCACTTTATTTTTTATCATAAACAATAATAAATACGTTACAACTTTATTAGTGTAAAACATAATCCCATAATTATGTCACCAAATGAATACATTTTATAAAAGTTGTTCGAAATGTTCACCATTAGTCTCAATGCATAGATTGACACGTCTTCTCATGTTATTGAACACATTGCGGAGTGTTTCCGGTGCAATATTTTGCAATTCTATTGTAATTGCCTCTTCAAGTTTATCGAGATTATGCAGTCTGGTTTGAAACACTTTATTTTTAGATGGCTAAAGTGAAAAAAGTCCAGTGGGGTAAAATCAGGCGAATTGGCTGGCCATCGATTTCGAGTAATCAATCGGTCACCATAGTATCCTTGCAAATAATTAATAGTTTGTTGCGCAGTATGTGCAGTTGTCCCGTCTTGTTGGTAGTACCCCAGGTTTAATTCATCTTCGTGAAGGCTATTAATGAAGGGTTCCAATATTTGTTCACGGTATCGTATCGCATTAATTGTATCGTGAAAAAATATAATAATAATCCGTTTTTTCGACATTGCAACCCAAACACCAACTTTGATAGGATGCAGAATATTTTCAACAAAAGTGGATTCTCTCTTAACCAGGTATGGTAATTTTGAGAGTTGATATACCCCGACAAATGCTTCATCCGAAAAGAAATGCGATTTAAATTTTCTTCAAGTAATATTTCATTAAACCAATTCGAATAATTCAATCTCTGCTCAAAGTGATTGCCCCGTCTGTAGTACAGAAACTTTATATGGGTGCATATGTAAGTTTGTTTTCACTGCCTTATGAATATTTCCTTGGGAAATACCTACAATTTAAGTAAATAATGCTGTATAACAAATTACGTTTAAGTTAATTAGATCTCTTTACCAGTTTGAGCAGACAGCTTTCGTACAGATTTTGTGGGACTGTCGCTGCCTAATGTCTGCGACAACATCCTCAGTTAAAACTGTTGGTACTTTTTCAGGATTACATTTACAAACACTCACCGTTTTCTGAAACCTTTCAATCACCCTATTGCGATGACAAGTGAATGTGTCCAATTTTATTTCCAGGTTTCCATTTTCCGTTACAAATTGCTGAAAACACGATCCCAATGAATATTTCCATAATTCATCCTCTTGCAATGTTCCACTGCGAAAGTGCGACATTACGATAAACGTATCCTGTTGTATCGCAAGAGGCATGGTATACGAGGTATATTGTCTTGAAATAGACAGAAAAGCGACAATAAAACAATGAAAATACGAAAGTACAAGGCACTTCAATACACTATGGTTTTGACAGTTGACATGTAAATTTAGTATGGGCAATTCACGGAAGTAAATATTTCCTAGTTTTTGATAAAACTGGGACTTTTTTGTTGCCAACCCAGGACAGTTCAAAATTATCTCTTTGTATATGTATTTTTTTGCAGGATATTTTTATTAGGAGCTGCAATTATCAAGTCGTCGGCATACAAGAATTCCTTGGCTATTATAGGTTGGAGAGTTCTGAACCCTACATAAATACCCTTCGTTAGGCTATTGGTATTTCTTGCAATATCGTCCATAAAAGTTATGAAGAGAAGGGGCATATACTTTTGACTGCCTTTAGTAGTTCTTTTTTAATCCCTTTCTTTTCCAGCTATGAGCATATCCTATGCCTCGGAAGTGTATCAAATGCTTTTTCTAGGTCAATTGCACATAGGTACATTTTGCCGTTACTACCTAGAATTCTGTCCGAAATTTGCCTAAAACAGACTATCCAGTCTGCGTGCTTCTGCTAGGCTTGAAGTCTGCCTGATTTTCATGGAGGGTTGCGTCTAAGTTTCCTTTTAATCGCTTCTGTATTATTCTTTCATATATATAACGAGATACCTCTGTAATTGGAACATGTCGTATTATCATCTTTTGTATGTAAGGGGATGATAATTGCTATTTTCCAGTCCTCGGGGATTGCTTTCCTTTGCCATGCTAAGTTTATTATTCTAAGTAATATCCGTGTAGCATTAACCCCATGTTTCTCAGCATTTCTGGCTTTACATTGTCGATTCCGGCTGACTTTCCCGGTTTTAGCTTTTTCACTGCTTCTGTAATCTGTCGCAGTTGTATGTTTGTTGTTACCTCTTCAGTTTTTTCAGGCGAAAAGTCCTCTGTGTCGACCTCTCCACCTGTTTCGGCTTCAAAAAAATCGCAAAAATATTCATACTATCTATCCCTTTTATTCTGTTTTGAGGTTAGAATTCGTCCTTCTTTATTTCTTATATATTGGAGGTGTGTTCCAGATGACTTACGCAAGGTTTTCAAGGTTCTGCATAGCAGTTTCGAATTTCCTTTTTAGGGCGTATGTTTTCTGTTTTTTCCGTATCTCTTATTTCCGCAAGCCTTCTTTGCTGCGTTGACAAGTGTGTTCTTGAGAATTATCCACAACCCTTCCATACTCTCCATGTCCAAACGTCCTTGTTCTTTCAATTGTTTGCCTATTTCCTGGCGGTGTTTATACTTCATGTCTTCCTCTTGAAGTCGGTAACTTCTTACATTTTTTTAAAAATTTTGAAAAATTATCATGAAGATTAATTTATGTTTTAAAACTTTCAAAATCAGTACTATATATTAGAAATTATTTTGTAAATATTGTTCTTTATCAACTTGCAACTCTTTTTGAGATTAGCTGTTTATTTTTTCAATATAATATCCACATAAATATTAAACAATGGTGGACTAATTACCTTCCCCTGTTTTAGACTTGTCATTATTTCAAATTCAGTTTATTTAATGTTATTGTAAACAATACGAGCATGCATATTGTTGTTATAATAAACTTCTATAGATACCTTAATGAGATTTTTCGTCTTTATGCTACATCAAAATCCTTTCCTAAATCTATAAAAAAAACCGTGTACACTGTAGTATTTTTTTCTGTTATTTTTCCCACAGTGAAACATAAAGAACTTCGGGCTTCTCCAAATCCGCTCTGAAATTTGGATGACAGTGTATCAGTAACTGCCTTCTGTTTCTGTTCTTGCATTTGTTCGTTATTCCGCAGACATTATTTCAATTTTTGGCAACTCCCTCCTTAAATATAGGCAATGAAATTTTAATTTTTCACTCTTCGGATTCGTTGCTTTTTCAGGCTTTGCTAGATATATCTGTAAACATTGTAGATCTTCTGTGAATATGTATTTTATCATTTTTGATATTTGTAGTGCTTTTCCTTATATTTTCCCATCTTCCATAGTTTTCTTTTTTAATATTAACGCATGCCTTGTCATTTCCAGAGATATTTTTTTGCGCAGAGTAATTCTTGAAAAGTTTTAATTAGGGGGAGGACACGAGCGGTTGATGACTCATCGTCCATGGGCGCACTATTGAAATATTGTATTTTTAAAGAGGTTTTAATTTTATTTATATAATTGGATAACAAGTGGCTGGTGTTCTATAAAATACAAAATACCTTATTATTCGTTCATTTTCTCTTCTGTAAGACTTGTTCTCTTTGAATTAAGTACATCCTTGCAGATAGAAAACGTCTTTTCTACATCGCAACTGGTTATAGGTGGGTACTGGAAATATTCTTTTATTTCAGCGTATTTAGCATACACAATTGCCGGAATGTTATTAAATGTGGATTTCTATTAAAAACTGCGTCTAACTTTTGCCGAAGGCCACATCCGAAGTCACTTGGAATACTTTTGAAATTATTAATAGCCACATCTAATGTGGTTAATCCATCTTTTAATTTGAGATTTCGATTTTCAAAATATGTGATTAGTTTAGCTAAATTTCCAAAGGAATAACAACTGATGTTTTAAATTTGGGATTTGTGTTAGTTCCTTGCACTCAGAAATACTTCGAGCATCGTCATTTAAACATGTAACGAAATTTTGTAAACTATCGAAATTCTCTGCATAAAAACTATTTCTGTGTATGTTTCAGCAAAGCTAAGTGACGAACGTGCGATATTTTGGCATTCTGTAACGATATTTTACAGACTTTGTAATAAATTTCGGAATCAATGACAATTCATTTTCATATCAGAAAAAGTAACATAAACAACGTACGTTATAGATCTAAATAAATCATAACTAAAAATGTACGCGTATGTTATTGAAACTAAATAACAGTAAGTATATACATATTTACATTATTTCTCTTGCGAAATATAAGGTAAATATAATAAATTTTAAAAATCCCTCACGCTCCAATCTACGCCGATGTCGAAATGATTTTACCAATAAATTCCTTATTTCATGGGCATTTTTTGCTCTCATTCTCGGGTACTTCTCGGGCGTAAACAGATGTTGCAGTTCACCATATGAATTAGTGCTATTTGGTAAGTAGGTGTTGTTTACATTATTTCTTTGCCCCGTCGTAACTTCCTTGTAGTTTAAACCGGTCATGTCCGCCCCCTAATTATAATATTCGTTGAAAATATGAAGCATTATCAGCATACGACTATTGATGAAGAATGTTTATCACACTCTACTATTTTGATTGGATATAAAGAGCGCTCAAATTTCATAACAAGAAATTTCTGCGAGGGCTATTTATATCATGCACAATTATTTTTATACACACACATACATAAAATATAATTGGATAGTGGCTACGTGGGAAGGCAATAATTTGATTGCATGTATGCATGCTTGCTCGATAAAAATACTTTTAAATAGATCGTTAAGTACCTTTTGTAATTATGCATTTAATTATTAAATTGCAAATAACATTTAATTAAAACATAATAAATTAGTAATGATGAACATTTTAATTATGAAGCTCGTATATATTATACTACTGACATAAAATACTCGAGATAATATGGACTAATAAAAACGTGGAGCGTTTATTTCCTATAATTTTACATTAGCGATAATCAATGACTCTTTTAAAATCAACCTATAGCGACTAACTTTTGCTTTTTAATATATTTGTTTGCATGACACGATATAATCTCTTAAACTTCAAGATTGTGAGAAGTTGTAGAATGTAATTTAAAGAGGCTTACGCAGAGGTGCCGACTAACTGCCGTGCGGTAGGACGTAAGGGCGTGGCGCCATATGCTCTAATGCAAATTCTGGACTTTACAAGATTTCGTTAAAACAATAGTACCGCTTTTATTTACGAAATATCAAAACAAAATTTAAAACACAAATAAACAAAAGCTCAATGCATGTTCGACAGGAATTAGTTTTTAAAATAAAGTCTGTGATATGATGTTGTAAATTTTGCCAACTTTGAGAGTGAAATGTAGGACTAAATAATTTGAATTATAAGAAAGTACACCCAACGAAGCCTTAATTAATCCTTTGTATTCAATTTAATGCAAAAACATAATAAGAAAAACAAAAATTTCTGCTGTTTGTTTTATTTTAATGAATACCTTACATCGGCGGAATTTACATTAGCGCATATGGCGTCACCTCCTTACGTCCTACCTCACGGCAGTTAGTCAGCACTTCTGCGTAAGTCCCCTTAAGTGTGTAACGATTTTAATACTTCATCTTCTCGCCGTAAGAAGAAGGAATTATGGATTTTTGATAGTTTCACAATATTCAAGAGTAGCATAGCAGATGAGAATTGAATTCCTATAACATCAACTTTCCCATACTCTCCTGAATTCAGTTCGTTTGATACAGTCCGTGTAAAGATAAGAGGTGATAAAGACATAATAAATGTTAAAAACACTAAAAAAATATACAGATCACATTAAATAGAAACAACGAGGTTAGGTGAATAATAGATGTCGCAGCATGTCTGAAAAAAATAATTACAGTATAAAATGTAACACATCGAAATCGGTCGGTGCTTAGTGTAATTCTGCTAGTTTATTATAGAAACCTTTAATATTCTTCCTAGATAAGCATATATCCAGCGTCAGTCAAAAACGAATGGCAGTAAATAAGTTATTATTATTATTTTATTAAAAAATTAGTTTGATCTTCCGAGTTGTTTTACCTTCAAGTCTGGCACAAGATAAAATCATATTCTGCTCGTTTGGCGTGCTATGCACCAAGAAATTTTGACGGGATTACTCATAAAGTTATGTATAGTAATCTAGGGGAAGTGAGTATTACTTTTTTAAAGTTGGACTTTACAGTCTTCTTTTTTCTACAAATGGTAAAATAATCAATTCCGCATATTATATATTAATTGTAAGACCTTCCCTGTTATACCGTACCATATTATTTCTTGTTCGAAAAGATAAATGATGAAAATATTTTTTTTCGACGAATTAAGTCAGTAATACGCCCTGATGGAGGAGGGCACGTGCGTAACAAGTCCATAACTTTGTATAGGAACGGATAATACGAATCAGTATGGTAAGTGCCTAAACATAAAGCAATATTGTATATAAATATTTATGTTAATCACGTCTACTTACTATGCTAGGCAATTTCAGTTAGTTTTGTTTTTATTTTTCGACGTTGTAATATAATTTGTAAGTATTTCTTCATGTATGTATTCTAACCCTTTTATCGTGGCGCCATTTGTATTGAAAATGTCATCAGTAGATATCACATTATTACACATTGTTAGTGGTAAGACTGCATTTTCATATTACTAACTTTACTTTTCAAAACGAAAACGCTATTATTTATTTATTTAAGAGTTAGTTTGCTTACGATTTAATTAAAATACTTTCGGAGCGAAAGCTAGCCCTTCAACGCCGCCGACATTCACCGCTATAGATGCAACTAGTTTTATACATACATTTTGTAACTTGTAAATATCATTGAGAATTAAAGTGTTAATTTTATCGTACATCGGGGTGAAAATAGTGTTTTTTCAAGGTAGATTTCCCGGCCACACGCAAGTCATTATATTTAACGTTATCACAATTCAATAGTTCAGTATATTCATGGAATGTTACAAGCTAACAGCACTTTAAGTAGACACGAGTTAAAGGCTTTTTGCCATTAATAAGCAGTGGTAGAGCCAGTAATACGTGATTAATGTGTATCCGATGACACATGTTTTACCACACGAGTTTTCACTAGCCACGATAACACTATCTCGTGTTACGAAAAAGCAACTACCCAACAAAATTCCTTCAAAAAATTATAAAACAAAGAGTAAATAATATATATAACCAAGAGCAATATATAGCAAACAACCCAATACAACCTAAAGATATAAAGTATGTTAGTATTCCATATTAATGTGGGTTTTCAGAAAAATTAATAAAGTATTTGGCTCCATCTCATTAAATTGGCACATAGGAATACAAATAATCTGAAACATTTATTCACAAAAATTAAGAATGATGTACCAACTAAACAAAAGACTCATGTTGTGTATAAAATCCCGTGTTCAGATTGTGATACACTGTATATAGGGCAAACTAAACAACATCTTTCAGAGAGAATTAATGGACATAAATATGCCCAAAATATGACTTCCTTAAAAAACAGTAACGCTACAGGACATAGATTTGATTTTGACAACACAAGTATTCTGAATAAAGAAAGCCCGAAATGTTTTAGAAATGATTTAAATAAAACACCATAATAAAGCGATAAATGATAGAACTGATATCAATGGATTTATCTGCAGGGGTTGGTAAGTCGGTTGGGCATTTAAACTTGGTGAATGTGGCTTCTTTGTTAGTTGTTTACCAGAAAAGTTGTTTATGTCTGCATCAATTGCGTCACCTAATTGTTTACATTTATTTTTGTTCGAATGTGGTTGTGTATTTTGTTAGTTTTCTCTTTAATTTAGTTTTTACCATCTCTATTTGTTATAAGGTCAAAGAAAGTAAGAATCATTGTGTAAGATAGTTACTGTAATCCTAATATTGAAATCTGTTTTATTTGCTGGGCTTTTGATCTCCTACGTTCATTTTATTTGTGGTTTTTATTGGAAGTAAGGATAAACATTTCTAATACATATCAGTTTTATAAGTAAGTACCATTATCTGCATAGAAAAGTGGTACAGCAAAAAAAAATTACCTGAATATTTGAAATTTTTAGTTGTGTAAGAAGTCTGTCAAGTAACATGGAAACTGAGCAGCTTGGTGTCCTGAGTTCTGAATAAAACTTTAACGCAAACTAAACACTTATTTATTAATAGACGTAACAAAAGGAAATTCAAATGAACGTAAATAAATTATCGTCATGCAGACTGATCCGAATTATAGCTTTTTGAATCTTGTTCATTTCTGGCATATTATCCTGGCAATATATAAATGACATTAAATATAATTTTGACATGCTACAGCCAAAATTAGTCAACTTAAAACCAACTGTACCAGTTTTCTATGCAGCCGATGGTACACATAATTATTATTTTTCAATTTGCTGAAAGTTACTCGTTTTAGTTTATTGTTGCAATATGAAATAAGATTATTGCACTTGTTCTGTAAGCCCCATAGGGGATAAATTGATTTAAAATTCCTGTACTTGATTCTTTGTAACACAATTAATGCCTTTTGAACAAAAAATAATTATATTTTAAACATAGTCAACTATACTTTCTGAAGACACATGCAAAATGTAATATTTTTGTAGTGGACCGTTTTTACTAAAATTGAAATTTTGGTTGTGTATTTTATGTAATAAAAATATGTACATTTCTCAGAAAGAAAATGTTATACACACATTTATAATAAAGTTTTCATATGTCTTGACTAAACATTCAAAATAAAAGATAAAATGAGAATATAATATGTACCTGTTATCATACATTTTTATATTGTATTATTTATTTTGTACACATGTATTCTATATTATTATTGTATGTTGTATATTGTTATTGAATAAATTTATTTTATTAAAAATGTCTTGTAAATAATATACTGTATGTGTCAATTTTCATTAGGTATAGGGATTCAATGTTTACGTGCGATTTATACGTATACAAGTAATACGTGGCAACGTGGCACCCCTACTGCCCGTCACCAATCCCGGCAACAATCGACATCACAAGGATTTTCTCCGATCTTCCCACTTCTCTCCACCAGATTTTACATTCAATGTTTAGCTGCGAACACGTTGCGATCTAGTCTGCAATAAAAGCCGTCTTATTACTGGAACAGAATCATCAAATGGCCGCCGCGATCTCCTGATCTAGTAGTTTATTATTATTTTCAGAATCCTTTTTTATTTACCTTATTTTTAATTTTATTAGAATTACGCTTTTGTTGTGTCATGCAGCGTGAACGCAGCTTAATAATTCTCTGCATTTACTGAAAGGAAAAAGAAAGACAAATATTATTTATGAACTCATTACAAACACCCAAGCCGGTGGTCGAATAGTTACTGCTAACCACGCTAACTTGTATTTACGAGCATGCATCGGTCGTGCTGGCATTGGAAAGGAAAGAAGGGGTACTATGTTGCCACGTACTGTATGGATTAATCGCCTATGGCTAATGAAAATTGACACATGCTGTATAGGTTTACCATTATTTCTTTGACGAATGTTCTTGAATTTTACTTTATTATTAATTTTACTCCTAAGAATTATAATTCTATTTCCTGTTGTGCAATATAGGACTAAAATTAATAACTGGAGATCTACTAGGTACGCATGTAACATTTTTCGAATTTCGCAGGTGTGCATTGGAATCTTAAAGCACCCGGGAAATTCGAAAAATTTTGCATGGGTACTAACACATCTTTAATATTTTATAAGTATAAATTTAAAAAACCCGCGTGTAGAGAAATGCCGAATATAGCATATATATATAGTTACACACCATTTACGCACAGCCAGAATATAGATGGCTCTTATGTTTGGACATAATTTCTGTTTATTAAGTTGCCTTTCTCGAATAAGTGTTGTGTGATTATCTGAAATATATTTTAATATTTAGAATTGTGTTACGTTTCAAGTAATAATATGTTATTTATAGAAGATATTTTTGTTTGTCAGTAATAGTCGGTAAAAATATGTTTTATACTTTATTACTTTTATTTCTGGTAAGTACACATACTTTTACAAAATTTATAAACGATTTTGAATATAGTAAAATTAGTAATAAATGAATGAAATGTAAAAATTGTTTATTAAGGGCTTACATGGTGATTGGTCGCCACACTCATACAACTTTAAAAGTTACAATTAAAGTCAATAATAAAAAGAATTTGAAATAAAATGTAAAAATTAACATAGGATTAATTTCTTCTAGTGTTGTATTAGGTTTCAATAAACCTTGAAAAAGACAATAATAAATGTCGAAATGATGGAAAAAATGGTGTCATTGTATTTATTATTTCCTTTTTGGCCGCTACATCCCAAAAAAAATTTTGAATTATTAACAAATTACGGCCAGGACAGAAAAAATATTTTAATATTAAAACAAATATACATATATACATCAAAACATTACATACATAATATATCTGCAGCTTGTTACGTATTATTATATTACTGCTATTACTCTGCCCAATATCGAATTACATTATACATTTAACTCCAGTCCTGCAATATACCTCTGACTGCCAATCTCTCTCATCATGACACGTCGCACGTTGATTACGCGCATGCAGGCTGAAACACGTGTACGTGCGTGTGGATGTGCGTTCTTTCATTCGTGCACGTACGAATTAAATCGCGTATGCATTCATTTTTGTTTTATTCATAAGTAAAGGTGTTAAAAAAGTCTTTGTTTCTTCACGTCAAAGCAGTACCCGGTTTAAAAATGCCTCATATTTTATTTTAAATAACAATTAGTCTTTCCGTTGTTAGCAAAACCATTGCTTAAAAGCATTTTTAAAAGATTCAAACTATATTCGTCATTGTTGTTATATTCCATGTTATTTTGTTGGATAAAGTAAGCTTTCGATAAAGAAAGCAAAATTGTATAATATTTAAAGTGTTTTAACTCTCATACTTTTATGAACCGTGCATGTAAATAGTGAAGGCAGACAACGTCCATAAACAACGAAAAATATTATTTCTGGGAGGCCCCAAAGACTCCCTAAAAGAAGAACAAATGGGTATATATGGCGGCGGCGCGCCAAAGCATCGCTGATCGATTCCTACCCGAGGTGGGGGATGTCGACGGACGAACTATCCCAGCATTTGAACAGAGCGTCGCGACGGTACACGGGTCGACGTCTTTTCGACGCACGTACAAACCTGCCTATCCCCTGTCTTCACATACATACAACAATAACACCACCACCATCACATCACCACCATTCACCCACCGATCCGTCTGAAGTATTTCCCTACAAGCACCTACGTTGCCAGCTCCTGCAGAAACAAACATCCAGGAAATATTGTTGAAACACTGAAAATCTGTTATTTCTTAGTTGTGTTGAAGGAGTTTCTCGTTGTGTATGTTAAACAAGAATTGGTGAAAATGTAATTCAAGTGTTATAACCAATAGATACGCTTTCCAACTCATGCTGTTTACCTGTCGCATTTTGATTTTACGGAATCTCTTTCACCCACTGGATAGTTGATAGTTCTTCTTCATGGCGGAAAACCAGATAGCTCAGGTAATTTTTTCAAACCACCGGTAGAAACATTGTTGTTCTATATATAATATACACGGAAATTTATACTGAAACCAAGAAAAATAATCTATTAGAAACAGAGTCATGAGCAAAGTTTTGGAGATAAATAAACTATCTATTTTCTAAACAATAAATTAAAAGTTGAAAATGGCACTGCCACTTTTATCCCAAGCATATTTTCATTGTTGTACAATACTACTTTCGTGTTGGAAAACTTCAGTTAAATTATTTAAATAAATCGGTACCTATACTTCAGTTAAATTATTTAAATAAATCGGTACCTATTTATCTTCTTCTTTTACTTTGATAGCGTGCTAATCATTCCTTCTACACTGACACAATCCAAATCACAACGAAAGTGTAAATCGTTCAATGTAATGCAGAAATATTGCGTTTTAAAATTAAAATGTCAACATGTACGAAGTAAGCGTCATATATTTCCGGGCTTATTTATTGTGTGCATGTTTGCAAGGCATTATGTCGTTGGACCAACTTCCAATTAATATAGGGTGATAAATATTTCAAGTTTACAGTATTACGAAATTATTCTACATGGTTACTAGTGATGTTGGATTCGGTTACTATTCAGTACTTGTAACTATCCGTTACTTTCGCATTCAATTATCCGTTACTTTTTATTCGTTACCGTGTACTCGTTCAAATGTGCGGTGCGGGAATATGTATAGTTAATATATGGTACAAAAAAATGTTCACTTATATACTAATTTTAATATATATTACGTTAAATAAATAAAATACGTTAAAAGTATCACACAAAACATTCCAACTCAAAATTAAAAGACAAATAACAAAACCTAAAGTATTTTTAAGGAGTTCCCATTTTATTTACGATAGGCGAGATATTCTATCGTAAAACCATAAATATCCCCGACTTCGATATTAAATCACACAAATAAGGGTAGAATGTAGTACATGGCACAAAATTTATTTTACAAACTTTTATAATGAATAGGGCGCGGACATGACCGGTTTAAACTACGACAAAGTTACAACGGAGCAAAGAAATAATGTAAACAACACACGCTTACTGAATAGCACTAATTCATATGGTGATCTGCAACATCTGTTTACGCCCGAGAAGTGCCCGAGAATGAGAGCAAAAAATGCCCATAAAATAAGGAATTTATCAGTAAAATCCTTTTTTCATCGGTGTAGATAGGAGCGTGAGGGGTTTTTATAATTTATTATATTTACCTTATATTTCGCAAGAGAAATAAAATTTTCATTCATACTTAGTTTCATTTTTTCATTGTTTTGACTGTTAATTACGTACATCGTAATTTTTGTAATAGTCTGTTTAATACCGGTTTATTGAATCGACTTCTCCCAATTATCTAGACGTAAGTGTGCAATGAATTTCGTTTAGTTTCAATAACATACGCGTACATTTTTAGTTATCATTTATTTAGATCTAGAACGTTGTTTATGATACTTTTTCTGATATGAAAATAAATTGTCAGTGATTCCGAAATTTATTACGAAGTCTGTAAAATATCGTTACAGAATGCCAAAATAACGCACGTTTGTCATTTAGTTTTGCTAAAACATACACAGAAATAGTTTTTATGCAGAGAATTTCGATAGTTTACAAAATTTCGTTACATGATAAAGTAACGATGCTCGAAGTATTTCTGAGTGCAAGGAACTAACACAAATCCCAAATTTAAAAAATCAGTTATTCCTTCAGGAACACTTTGGAAATTTGCCTAAACTAATCACATATTTT
Organism: Amphimallon solstitiale; assembly: GCA_963170755.1. Classification (NCBI taxonomy): domain Eukaryota; kingdom Metazoa; phylum Arthropoda; class Insecta; order Coleoptera; family Scarabaeidae; genus Amphimallon; species Amphimallon solstitiale. The sequence goes on along the minus strand of OY720680.1, from coordinate 9,399,016 downwards.
GAAAATCGAAATCTCAAATTAAAAGATGGATTAACCACATTAGATGTGGCTATTAATAATTTCAAAAGTATTCCAAGTGACTTCGAATGTGGCTTTCGGCAAAAGTTAGACGCAGTTTTTAATGGAAATCCAGATTTAATAACATTGCGGCAAAGAATATTTCCAGTACGTACCTATAACCAGTTGCGATGTAAAAAGGACGTTTTCTATCTACAAGGATGTACTTAATTCAAAGAGAACAAGTCTTTCGGAAGAGAAAATGAACAAATAATAAGGTACCTATTTTGTATTTTATAGATCACCAGCCACTTGTTATCCAATTATATAAATAAAATTAAAACCTCTTTAAAAATTCAACATTTCAATAGTGCGCCCATGGGCGATGAGTCATCAGCCGTTTGTGTCCGCGCCCTAATTATGAGAGTAACTGTTATACATATCAATGATATAAGAGCTAAACATGACTATCTTCGTAAATATTTGAAATATAAAAACAACAGCGATTTAATTAAATTCAGAGAGTTTCGCACAAGGGTTAAATTGAATTCAAAAAACCTTTCCATAATTTTATTGACGGTATAAAAAATCGATATTGAGTGACCCGAGGTAATTTTGGTACTACCTACGGTCCAGGAAGACTGATGGAGGGATTCCAGGATTGCTTAGAACTGGTCAGGGTAATATTTTAACTAACCCCTTGTCTATCGTTGCCGGGTTCTGAATCAGTCATTCTTCCAATAGTATAACTTGGTCACTCCTTTGGTACATTCCAATTTCAATCAGTTAATGTTACAAGTAATGTTTTGTCTGTCTTACGACGATGTACTCAAATAACTGAAGTGCATTAAAAATGCTAATACTATTGAATCTGATAATTAATCCAGCTATCCAGTCTGAGATTGTGCCAGTGTTTTTGCTGAAACAGTGCACTTTCTATTTAATTTGGCATTGAGTACATCTGTCTTCCTTGACTGCTGACCTGCTGGAAAATTTCTAGAATATGTGTCTTTGTGTTCGCCTGTTTTCCAGTGTTGAGAATTACATATCTGTCCATCAACATGTTTTCCCTAATAAACGATCTACCTTGTCTAACTTGGCTATTTTTACTCAATAATAATAATCATCATCAAGTGGATGTCGTGTATACTGACTTCTCCAAAGCCTTCGACAAGATTGATCACCAGTTGCTACTTAGTAAACAAACAACTAAGTACCTACGACCTCATGGATCGTAAGTAGTTTACTTTATATTTGTACCATGGCTCGGACATATTTGTGCCGTCGTCGGGTGTCCATCAAGGAACTAACCTGCGCCCCTTGCTTTTCTTAATTTTTATTAATGATCTCTGTGATCGTGAATCGTCTGCGAAAAATTGTTTTTCGCAGACGATTTAAAAGTTTTCTTGAGAGTGAACTCCATCGTCTATAGTCCATTTCTTCAGTCATAGGTTCATACTATAAAACTTTCATATTTGAAAACCTTGGTTAAGTAATTTAAATAAATCGGTGCCTATTTATCTTCTTCTTTTACTTTGAATGCTTGTTAATCATCCTTCCTATACTGACACAATCCAGATCGCACTCAAAAGAGTAATTCGTTGAATGTAATGCAAAAATATCGCGTTTTACAATTAAAATGTCAACATGTACGAAGTAAGCGCCATATATTTCCGTCCTTTTGTACCGAGTGCATGTTTGAAAGGCATTATGTCGCTGGACCAACTTGCAATTAATATAGTCTGATAAGTATATATTCAAAAAACTTTTTGATAATTTTATTGTAGATATAAAAACATCGGTAATGACTGACCCGGAATAATTTTGGTCCTGCATACGGTCCAGGAATGTTAATAGAGGGAGTCCACAATTGCTGAGAACTGGGTCCATTAAAAATTCTAGTACTTTGGAATGTGATAATATATCCAGCTAGTATGAGATTGAGCCAGTGTTTTTGCTGAAACACTGTCCTTTCTATTTCATTTGTACGGCATTGAGTACATCTATCTTCCCTGACTGCTGACCTGCTGGGAAATTGCTAGATTAACGCCCGTTTTTAAAACGGGGACTGGGGGGGGGGGGTTATCGACAATTATCGATCTATAACAATTAGAAATAATGTTGCTAAAGCGTTTGAAAGGAGCCTTTATGTTCACGTGTTTCCGGTGTTGTGAATTACATATCTTTCCATCAACATGGATTCGTTAATAAACGGTCTACGTTGTCTAACTTAGCTATTCTTACTCAGTACTTATAGTCTTATGTCTCTGGGACATAATGCCATCGAATGGAATATCGGAACCACTTGATGAACTCTCGGAAAATAGTTTTCTTTGATATAGTGGTATACTTTTTGGTTTGCATCTGATTAAATACGTTTCTCTTCGCGTTCCCTTTGTTAGCTACAAAGTGCTTTCTAAATTTTTGCAATTCTAATTTCTCTCTGATTCAGTGTTTGGGTGTCAGCGTAAATAGTGGACTTGGTCTTTCTTTTCCTACTTGTTTTCTTGCTAGTAGCAGCTTTAGGGTAACGGAACAGTTTCTCTAGCTTAGGCCCTATAGAACCTCTGGCTTTACTTGCAGCGTCTGAAGTTGAGAGCCATTCATGATCTACTGGCAATTTAGAAATGCTTTGTCGTGACTCTAAATTATCATCTTCAACGAGAGTAAAATTCTCAATTGATGTAGGTTCGAGATGGATAACAACTTGCTGTTCTGTATCATCATCACCCGAAGGCAAATCATCTATAGTTGAAGGTCATCAGTAATATTACTCGCTAGAAAATGTCATCAATAAATATGAACTTGTTAACTGAGCATACGTTGTTTTTCAAGCCATGTGTAGTGTTTTCTTTAAGAAAATGCATTTGGATATGCTTTATTTGCTAAGTATCCACTCTTAGTTATAGTTATGCCCTGCCCAGGATATACCAACATCCAATCATCAAAAGCAGTTGCAAGATAGTTTGAAATGGCCCATAAATCCCCACATCTAAAGGTTGCAACCTATGTGGCGGAAAAGAGCAATACAATTTCATTTGCTTTACAAAAAACGAATAGATGGACTCGGATGTGTGATTGATGATTGTCGATCAGCAACAAAATTTTGTTACTTGAAGGTGAATGTGTGTGATTTACAATATGCTGTAAGTCTTCTGTGCTCATCCAAACAGATTTAATTCCTAGTGTCATAGAACTCTGGTGAGCTCTCAATTAAGTATTCAGATGGGTTACGATTTCCTGCATAAACATTGGTGGCATAGTTGAACCAGTGGAACTAATAATACCTATAAAAGTAATCAATCAATTTCAGCAGACACAGTTTTTCCCACTTGCTTTTTGCCCTTTGTGGAAACCCCTTTTACTGGTATCATTACATTATAATCCCCGTTTAATATAAATTTTATATTTGTTCTACATGAGATTTAAATCCTTCCAATACTTGAATACATTTCCCAAAAAAATCGTCAACGACCAGTTTATTAAACGCCATTGAACGACTTAAAATAGTACTCTCTGGTTTTGGGGGGGGGGGTATCTTTTCAGAGAGTAAATTTGCCAATTTGTTAGATTCCCAATTATCTGGAATTACAGAAAAGGTTTTGCAAAATCTTATGCCAAGGTCTTAATCTTATATGATAAACGATAGTGTAAATCTGAACACTTCTTTATGTAACTACTTAGTTGACTTCTTGATCTTTTGTGAACATTTGCTTAGCAGTATATTTACTATCGAATTTAGGAAAAATTTCTTTGCTTTCGTTGCCAGAATCATGTTCATAATTTAATTCACTATCTTCTTCTTGAGAAGAGTCTTAATTCAGGATTGCAACGTGGTTCTTTTGACGCCATACTATCTAGCGGCTTCACGAACCTTAAGAATTCTTCTAAAACAGTCTGTTATTGTCAATTTCACATTATTTTGATCTCTATTTACTCTGTCAGCCTTCCTGACATACTTGTGGAGCAGCTAATGTACAATAGCTGCTCCAACAGTTTGCAACATTAAAGAAATTTCAATAAACATCTTTTAACTTAAAATATAATATGGGGTAGATTGGGTTGCATTAGTGAATGTAAGCCACATACTCGCGCCGAATGTACCCTAAGTGAATAGTTGCCACATGCTTAAAGTTTGAAGTTTAGTTTACTTATTTCTATAAACACTCTTTCAATATTAACTTGAATCAATTGAAAATCTTGGCAATACAAATTTGAAAATTTTGTACGCTAACACTTCATGCAACGAACGTTGATTCGCAACACCATTAGCCATTATATTAACTACAAAACCCTGTAATACGACTGGTAACGCAATGCAATGAGCGTTTGTCGTAAATTTTAAAATATATATGATTTTTGATGAAACGACGAAATTACCTCTTGGCCAAACGTACCACCAGTGGAATGATGATGGCGACAGTGTTTTGCGATATGGAAGGAATCTTGCTAATTGTAGGAGAGAATGCCTACAATTATCAAGATTCCTTCCATATCTCGAAACACTGTCGCATCATCGTTCCTTGTTAATTTTGCGTTCTTTTGTCGCTTACAATAGTATAAGTGAAGACGATAATTATTCCTAGTATTTTAGAAATATTATAGAAATTTAAATATGAAGATAATAACTACTAACTGAAAGAATAAAAAACACATGCAAGAAGCGCTGATGCATTCTCGATGCAGAATTGTGCAGTAATTTTGACGTAAAAGGAATATTAATGAAACAAATGAAAAGAGATGCATTTATACATTATTACCATTATAGAATGTAAAGGGCGCGTTTAATTTATGCCGTTTTCTATGTAAAGAGAATATAATAGCAGCACCATTATCCCTTTTTGAAGTTATGTCTACTCGGGAGAATCTGTCCTTTTTGTATTAAAGTGAACATCTGTCTGGAACTTTAGTTTTAGCACTTTAGAATACCGTAATAGTTGAATGCACATTTTCTTCTGCGTTATATTGATCTAGAAGGAATAACACAAAGTTTCAAAAATTATGAATGTGAACTTTAACTTTTATAGAAGATGTAAATGCGTCTAAAGAAATTCTTTTGATGTTAAGATTAAGACTTTTGTGGCCACTTAAAATATACAGGGTTACCGCTAAATAGGTACTAGGCGAATTTGCAGAATACGTATAAATGTCTAACTGGAAATAAAAAAAGAAATTTATTTGTAACTCATCAAGTATTTCTAAATTGTTAGGGCCAAAATGTAGTTAAAGTCAGCCCATAACTTTGTTTATCCTATACGCATTTACGTAAATACCACTAGTAATTCCAGTTTAACGTTCCTTCAAAAAACCGATAAAATGCAAGTAGTTACAACCTTTGTTTGAGAATGAATTGTGGAATTGAAAAGATTTTCTATGGCAATGTTTTTTTTTGTGAAGGTGGAAAAGGTGGACAACCTCGGTGCATTACCATGTGTTTTTCCGGTAAATGGAAGTATATTATTTAGAAACTTAAATTCCTCTATATGAAAATTATTATGTTTGTATATCAACTGCGACAGGCTCGAACTCGAGGAAAGAAAGATCAATTTCTCGTCACTGCGTGCACATTGAACCGCGATTTTTTTTTTTTTTTGGACGGGCATTAATCATGTTTTTCTTTCACCCCCTTTTTTTAATGACGCTATTTAAAACTAACACTGCATTGTCGAATGTATATCCGTCGTATTCAACATGTAAGTAATAAGTTAAATGGAATTTAGAAATTATACTATACTATATTCACCGAACCAATAGAGTAGCAAAAAACGCGTGAACAACACATGATTTTTAATACTGCCTTTCTATTGGCTCTGAGAGTTACATACAAATCCTAACACACACGATATAAATCATCTGCTTTCTGTGATTATGTCACATGATTGTGACTATACCCATGCAGCAAAATCACAATTTTAGAGAAGGATGAAAATACGTATTTGCTAATGTAGAACAATTGAGCATATAGTGTGCTAGTAGGGATAAATAACATTGTCTGTTATTTTGAAATATATGTTATATATGTATACTTTTTGCTTTTTCTATATAGTATTTTGAATTGTTCCTTGTGTTTGCGCTTTTTGAATTTGTTTAAGTTGTTATTATTATTAATCTCAGTATTTTTAAAGACTCTATTAATGAAGGTAAGATCTATAAATCGTAAACAAAGCAAATGCTTTATAGGTTAATTATGTTTCAGCTTTCTAGAAGTGTTGAATTTAAGTTACTGTTTTTACCTGTTTATACAGTACTGTGCAAAATGCAGCCAGAACTGAAGAAACGAGTAAAGAGACATTTTACAGTGCTAGGAAAAGAGACTACTGAATATATTTACCAAACGGCAACAAGAATGCCCAGCTGACTCTAAGACACGAATTGTTGACTTTACAGCCGAAGCTGCAGGTATCTGCTCTGCAAGTGTTTTTAATATTTTACGAGAACACAATGCACAAGATGCGAAACCTCCAAAGACGTATACAAGAGGACGATCTGTCCTGGATAATATTGATGATGATATGCGCAATATTATTAGACATATAGTACACTCATTTTTCTATAAAAATGAGGTGCCGAGAGTGGATAAGATTTTATTGAAAATAAATGAAGATGCGAACTTGCCAAACCTCAAACGTACAGCAGTGTGGAAGTGAATTTCTCTTTCAAAAAAAAGAGCTCGTAATAGTTTTTTAAAGGAAAAATGTGAAAGACTACCATCACATCATTGCGAACTGAACCCGATTGAATTAATATGGGCCCAAGTTAAAGGAGAAATTGCAAGGAAAAACACTACATTTAAATTAAATTAAGGAAGTCAAAGAGCTGTTACACACATAATTGAACAATGTTACAAAATAGAACTGGTTAAATGCCATCAAACATGTTAAGGAAGTAGTGAAGAATATGTGGGAGTTAGACGTAATTGTTGAAAATTTACAAGAGAGTTTCATAATTAATTTGGAAAGTTCTGAAAGTAGTGAATGTGACAGTGACATTCAGGAATAATTTTAATTGTCAACACAGAAAAATTTAAAATACATATATGATTACATTCATAGTTTCTTTCGCTCTTTCTTCTATATATTTTTTGAAAATAAAGTATATTGTGTATGCATTTAATTTATATATGTTTACTATGTATGTACTCTATCTATACACGTATAAAATACCTTATAAATTCACAATAAAGTAACTACCTATGCCCTATTTAAACTTGTAATTTGTATTATATACACATGTGAATAAAGCTGTTAATATATGTATTTGCTTCATTTTTAACTACCTATGCCCTATTTAAACTTGTAATTTGTATTATATACACATGTGAATAAAGCTGTTAATATATGTATTTGCTTCATTTTTAAATACTTATATTGGTTTTGTATTATGTGTTAAAATGCCTGATATTGAATTTGACAAATGCATATTAAATTATCTTAAATTGTTTACAAAATGCGCATTTGTGTATTTTTTTGTTAAGGCTCCGGGCTACCCAAATTATAGGTATATGCTATTACATGTAACCAACCGTTTTTTTCTTTTTACTTGCTTATTTGGTAACATGAAGCAATGCACTATTTTTTCTTATATACGTATGAATGAATGCAATGTATCTATGACGCCCTTTTTTCAAAATAGTCTTTAAATGTGTTTAAAAAAAAATAAAACGTCGAACCATTTTTTTCTTTTTCTTCCTTTATTTCTTAACATAGAAGAATGATTTTTTTTTTGTTTAATAGAGCGTTTAAAACTCTTGCTCGCCATGAAGTCCTTTTTTTTCAAAATTGATATTTTCTTAGATATTTGATATAAAAGAAATTAAAATTAGGCAGCCCACATTACACTCAAGAGAATAGGCAGAAGGTAGGGATAGATTTCCGACCAACAGTTTGTCTGGAGGGCGGGTACAAATGTGTAAATATTTGGGGATAAATGAATTTTTATTCTCTTGGATATTGTAGTAGATATATAATCTGGGCACTTTTACGAAAAGTGTTCGTGTCTCCCTAAAAAAAAAAAATGAGTTATAATTTCCAATATATTTATGGTATTTTATGCTGGTTCTTTGAAAGATATACCTCCACTTTTTTTTGACGCTGAAAATATTTCTTTTGCAAATAGAACACACAATTTGTTTTTGATTCGTAAGATGGGAATTTAATTCTTTTTCAAAATGTATATCCTTCTACCTACCGCTAACGAATTTTTTTATATTTGTATGTAGGTACTACAAATCTTCTGCTAAATGTGCTTTTTTTTGATGATCAATTCCTAATTACACAAACTGTAGGCGTAGTATGCACATTATTTTTTGTCTGAACTCTCCGGCATACTTTGCTAACACAAGTTATACAGCAATGCAGAATAAAAGGCGGTAAATAACAGGTGCGTCATAAAAACACTGTTTGTACTTAGAGTGTGAATATTGCTTCTCGCAATTTGTTTACCTATTTTTTTGTTAGAAATAGACACACACATATATATACGTATATAATATGAAAATAAAAATAAGAACTTATTTTTGCCGCCCTGTTCGTATTGATAATGTTCCTAAATTTAAACAATTTTTTCTTTTCTTGGCAAATAGCGGTCATAAATACCATAAATAAAACTACATTTTCTTGAGTGTTTCGACATTTATTAACATGTGTCTTTTTCGAGTGTGTGAAGAGCCCCCTTTTTTTCGAATATCGGATATCTGACAGTTGTTCCAGGTTGTTCTAGGTTTGTTCTAAATTGTTCTAAAGTATTTTAAAAGAAATGTCAAATTTGGCCGAGATAATTGAAGCCCTTCTTTTTTCTTAGAGCAACCTGGAACAACCGTCAGAATTACAATTTCTAAGAAAGGGGGGGCCGGCAAAAGCTCGTTTTTTCCGATTATCTCTGACAATTTTGATTTTTGTCCGGAGATTCTTTTGAACAATGTTTAGAACAACTAAAACAACCTGGAACACCCTTTAGAATTTCAATTTTCGAAAAAAGGGGGGCTGGGTGACTAAGGTATTTGCAGGCAGGAAACGCAAGAACAAAAGACTACAACTAGGGACGCTTATGTAAACTATACTGTGTGTCCAAAAAGTCTGGAAACATCCAAGTAAAATCGAAACGGATGATTTTTGAGAAAAATGCAAAAACAGGTCAATTAGTATTTTCAAAAAACTACTGGCTGATGGTATCTGTTTGGAATTTTTGATGACCTTGAAAAAGTTATGATGTCATCAAAAAAAATTTAAATGGAAACGTCGCATTTTTAATTTTATTTTTGATAGATCTTTTAATTGTCTAAATGACTGTAAAAATTTTTTTCATTTTACTTAAGAAAATGACCGAGAAAAATTTAATTACTTCTTCGAAAATGGAAAAGTTTGTCTTTAAAAAAAAACATAGTTGGCTTAAAGTCGATTATTTTTCAAACACATTTTGTTTTATTTGTGACATTCTGTCAAATACGAATTGTGCGTAAGTTAAAAAAATCTGTTTAAAAATGGTTTTAAGTGAGAGGGAACGTATTAAAATATTGATGATGATTGGTTTTGGGGATAGGGCTCGTTCAGTTAGAGAAGTTTGCGACTTATTTAATACAGAACATCCGGAGCGTGCCCCAATTAGTATTTCTGCAGTGAGTAAGATTCACAAAAAATTTCAAGAAGAAGGCCGTGTTCGAGATCGCCCTAGAAGTGGTCGTCCAAAGATCGCAGAAGAGACGCAACTCGACGTATTATTGTCAGTAGAGGAAACTCCAAATTCTAGTACACGGCAGCTTGCGCGGGAGTTTAACGTGTCGAAGAGTACAATTGGTAATATTTTCCGGAAAACTAAGTATCATCCCTACAAAATCTGTTTGGTTCATGAGCTGTCTGAAGACGACTTCGACAGGCGTGTACAGTTATGCGAACAACTGATGCCTATGTGTGATAATGATCCGTTTTTTATCAGAAATATCTTATTCTCAGATGAAGCTACGTTCACATTACATGGGACTGTTAATAGACAAAACTGCAGGTACTGGGCACGCCAAAATCCACGCTGGATGAGAGAGGTACAAACTCAGTATCCTCAGAAATTAAATGTATGGGCTGGTTTAATTGGTAACAGAATTATAGGGCCTTTTTTCTTCAACGGTAACCTGACGGCGGATATGTATTTGGATTTTTTACAAAATTATTTAATTCCGTCATTAGCAGAAATATTTCCGAACCATGAAGATCCTAATTTGCCCAGCCAAAGAATTTGGTTTCAACAAGATGGGGCTCCATCCCACTATGCGGGAAATGTTCGGCATTATCTCGAGAATACCTTCCCAAACAGATGGATTGGCAGGAGGGGGGTATCGAGTGGCCTGCTAGGTCGCCAGATCTAACGCCTATTGATTATTTTTTGGGGGGTTACCTAAAAAACAAGGTATACGCAACTAAACCTGAAAATTTGGAAGGCTTGCGTCAACGGATTGAGATTGAAGTACGAAGGATCACTCCTGAAATGATAGAAAACGTTCAAAATGAATTTTATTATCGTTTAGGGTATTGCCAAGATGCTCAAGGACAACATTTTGAACATTGTAAGAGTTTTTGCTGATTTCTACGATTAAAATTTTCTTTGTTTTCCATAATGATTCTTTTTTCAAAATTTTTCTTAAGCAGAATGAAAAATTTTTTGAATGTCGTTTAGACAATTAAAAGATCTATCAAAAATAAAATTAAAAATGCGACGTTGCCATTTAATTTTTTTTTGATGACATCATAACTTTTTCAAGATCATCAAAAATTCCAGATACCATCAGCCAGTAGTTTTTTGAAAATACTAATTGACCTGTTTTTGTATTTTTCTCAAAAATCATCCGTTTCGATTTTATTTGGGTGTTTCCAGACTTTTTGGACACACAGTATGTACAGTTTAGTTTTTAGTAAATTGATAATTGATTGCTTTAAAGCTATCCGGCTATATAAACAAACAAAATATGCGTATTTGGTCTTCGGAGAATCCTCATGAGTTTATTCAATCGCCTCTCCATCCGCAGAAAATTGGTGTTTGGCTAGCGGTTTCTAGAAGGCGTATATTTGGACGTGTTTTTTGAAGGAACGATAAATGCTGAGAGATATAGAAATAATTTACTTGAACCGTTTTTACAAAATCTTCATGATGACCAACTTTTACATGGGTATTTCCAACAGGACAATGCAACAGCTCACAAAACATGAGTCATTGAATTTCCGCCTCGCAGTCCGGACTTAACGATTCTTGATTATTTCATTTATCCGTATCTGAAAAACACAGTTTACAAAAATAACCCACAAAATCTTGAAGAACTACAAGAGGCAATTTCTAATGCTGTAACGCTATAACTATAGCTACTATATTTATATAATTATATATATTTATTTTATATTTATTTACTATATTTGCTTTATATAGTAGTTGTAGCTATAACCGTTCAGATGTTGGCAAATGCTTTTGAAAATATGAAACGGAGGGTTAACAGTTGCATTGCAACAGGGGGAGAACACTTTGAACACCTTTTGTAATTCACAATAAAACTAATTTATCTTGTAATGCTTTCATTTCTATTAAATTTAAATCGATTACACATAAGATTCACAAATGTCACAAAGTATAACATAACCGCAAATTTCAATTAATCAATAATTGACATTCTGGACAACCTAATAAAAAAAATCCCGCCTGCTATAAGTAATTTAGAATTTAAATGATTGCGTGGTATTAGTGCTTCTAGAATAGGCTTTTTATAATGTAATCCAATTTTACATGAACAAGATTTGATAATTACATACAGATTCATATTTTTGTTGATTGTTGCAAGAGTTGCTGTTGTATCATGTACCAATGAACAAAAAAAGAATTTCTACGTAATATCATTTAATACCAAGCCTGTTGATTTTTATAAATCATGCAAAAGTTATCGTTAATAGCAGTTTTGAATATGCCGCTAAATAACATAACTTCTTCCGTTCAACACCAGAGGCGCATCAGTTTTCGGTTTGGACTGAATTTATTTATTTTAATACCTTACGTGTATGAAATGTCAATTATTGTCACTGTAATTATCAATATATTAACAACGGTTGTTTAATTCCATTTATATTGTATTTGAACAAGTACTTTAGTGTGACTTTGATATCGGGAATATAAAAATAACTGTCAGAAATATACGAACCGGGCAATAATAATGGACCAGCTGCCAGAGCCAGTAAATGTAAGTCCGTTAATACGGTTTTCCCGGTGGAGTCTTTTAATTGCTGGAATCATATACGGAGCGACACGCCAGAAATTTTTAGCGGCAAGAGAAGTGCACATTCGCAAAGACGAACACAGACGCAAGGTTATTAGGGATGCAAAACTAGCAGAGGAAAGACGCCTTGCTACAGAAAGAGATATAGATATGATTTCAAAATTATTTTTGCCTTCAGAATGTCGTTAGGTACGTTCGAATTATATGTTAGTATGTACCTTATAAATGAGTTATTAATGTTATAGTATTATAAATTAAAAAATGTAATAAAGCTATAATAAATTTGTACCGACCTCTTACTCCAAAGCTAGCCGTTATTGTTGTTTATTACGTTATTAATAACAATTTCGATGTAGTTTTTTCACTTATAAACAATATACCGCATGTGTAAAATTATATTGGGGATAGGATACTAGGCACACCGGCAACAACGCCCAATCGTGGCCGTAGTCATGGTACAAGGAAACAAGGTATGCTTTTGCGCATCTCTGGATGATGCGCATTTATCGAAAAAAATGTCACTTAACAACTCTGACAGAAGTCACTGACTGAATTCACTGACAGTAGTAACTGTCAGAAAGCATTAAAAAGCAAGAAATATTTCACGATGACAATTTTAGAAGAATGGAGTTTTGTGAAACCGTAATGGAAAAGACAAATGAAAATGAGAATAATTTCATCGCAAATATTGTATTCACAGATGAATCGTCATTTCCATTAAATCGAAAGCACAATCCTTCTGTTGTTCGATATTGGGCTCGGGAAAATCAGCACAGATATTTTGTTAAACACACCCAATATCCCCAGAAAGTGAATGTCTGGGCAGGTATTTTGAGTGACCATTTGCTTGGTCCTTTTTTTTACTGATGGTACGTTAAATCCGGACAAATACCTCGATATGCTACAGAATCAGATACTTCCCGCTATTGATAATACCAGAATAGATCGGGATATTATTTGATTCCAACAGGACGGTTGTCCTGCACATAATGCGGTCAGAGTAAAGCATTTTTTAATGAATACTTTTCCTGATCGTCTCATTAGTGGAACAGGAAACATTCGGTGGCCTCCGCGATCTCCTGATCTATCACCAAATGATTTCTTTTTGTGGGGATACATCAAAAATAAAATATACAGTGCACAAGCTGGCAGGCTTGAAAACTTAGATATTTTGAGAAGGCTAATCATAGAGGCTTTTGAATCCGCAACAGTCGATGTGATTCGTAATGTGCGAGAAAATTTTTATGATAGGCTCGGACAATGCCTTGCTGCTGAAGGAGGCATTTTTGAACCTATGCAATAACATTTTATTTTTTAGTATTGTTTAGAGTATATTTTTTATTTTCATTAGAATTCCGTTTTTAATAAATTTATATAATAATTTACCAGGAATTAATGTTTAATTAGAATTGTGCTTTTATTTTCTTACTGTGTTGTATTGTATTTATGTTAAAAAGGACTTTATTGAAATAGTGTCCTGTGAATTCACAACTTTTTTGAACTGGTAGTACTAGAGGTCGAATGCGCATCATCCAGAGATGCGCAAAAGCATACCTTGTTTCCTTGTACCATGACTACGGCCACGATTGGGCGTTGTTGCCGGTGTGCCTAAAGTATACATATATCCTATCCCCAATATGATTTTACACATGCGGTATGTAAAACGTAAACACTAGAAAGGGGAATTGGTGATAATTCAGTAAGTGATGTGTGAATGAAAACATAAGTAACAACTTATGAGCAGCTTCGGTTTGGTACAAGATCTTGCAAAGTTACATTTTAGGTCCTCCGTTAATAACAACACGAACACACGTGGACGACTGGATCGATCCAATGAGCATATCGAGCAAATTAGTGTTATACTTTAAAGTGTAAAGCGTGGAGCGTGTCCACTTTTTTAAAAAATCAAAGCCGTCCTGCTTTCGAGATCAATATGAACACAGCTGATAAGATAATATCACTTCATTTGGAAAAGTAAAAGGAACATACTGATTTATAACATAGTGGAAGAAGCTCAGTCTTGCACAGCTGTCAAAAACTGACGTGATGAAATGTGTTTATTCATTGTAAAGGTGGGTAGAGTACAAATACTGTAAGAACACCACATACGTCATAACGGGCGTATGGGTAATGACATATGTGGTGTTCTTAGAGCAACACCACATACACTCGGATTCAAGAAAGATGATCCCTGCGTCACTACTATATAATTCTATCAAAGAATTATGTCTATATCCGAATAAGAAATAGTATCAACTTGTATAACAAGGATAGCATAAGCGAATGCATGTGTTTTCAGTGCGATGCAAGCACGACATACGTTGCATAGAATTTATTTGAGCAAGACAAAGACGGAGTGATTGCATGCGCTGTATTATTTCATACACTTCCGTTTAGCGTTTTGACTTTCGACATTAACGCTTTGACATTTCTAGTAGTTTGATCGTTTGATTTCGTTTCACAATTTGTTTGTTGTTTCAATCTATATTAAACCAGAATGTCACGACGCGGTAAAACATTACGGTCACAAGCTCAAGGACTCGTTTTAAATTTATTAGAATATTTCGAGCAAGAGAAGGTTAATGGTGGTCCTCTAATATCCCTTACATCTGTACAACAGGTAAACATTGTGAGATTTAACATTTTACAAATTCTAATGAATATCTTTTAGCGAGTAGCAGATGCATTGAAGGTAGGAGTAGCTTCAGTAAAACGTATTAAAGCCCGATCACTAAATAGTCCTGTTCTATCTAGTCCAGGGAAGAAAAGGCCCCATATAAAAGCTAAAACAGACCATTTGGCAGAAAGCTCTAAAATGAGTATCCGAAATACATTATACACGATGTATTTACAGAGTAAGACCTTAAAAATGTTGAGTATTGAAGTAGGTAATAATATCTTTAATTTTAGAAAAGCATGTTACAGTACAAACTTTAAATGCAGAAATTGCTGAAAACCATATTTTATTGAGTAGAAGCAGTTTAAATCGTGTACTTCATAATATTGGCTTTAAATTTAAAAACGAGAATAATCCCCGAGCGTTAGTGGAGAGATCCAACATAACTGAGATGCGATTATTATTCCTGAAGAATTATTTAAAAAACATAAATTCTCCTTGTTTAGAGAGAAGTGATATTTCTCGATGATACTTGGATTGTTTGTTTTGTACCCACGTTATTTCTCAATAAAGTTCTATTATCATTTGTATTTTGGCATATGTTAAATTTAGTACATTAAAAGACTATTGAGTTTATATTACATATTTTTAATAAACGATAAATGCGATTATCTAACTTATACTCCATTCAGTCTAAGAATAAAGCATTGGGAAAGATAGGGCTTAAAATAAACGTTTGTGATTGGTTGAAATCGAGTGTGCATTTACACCGGCAAAATAATCGCATTTAGCTCGTTCTGTCAAAAATTTGTTTACTGACAGTTTTGTTCAAAGATTTTGTCGATTTCCGTATTTTACATAGTTATTTGTTGTTAATATTCTTAAAAAATAGTTCTTCTTAGAACTCGCAAGTGAAATATTCATTTGTTAAGGTATTTTATCAATTTCGTTATTTCGTAATCGCTAATATTCTATAGTACGGCGGAAGCATTTTACCAGGTCCTTCAAAAAATCGTAAAGGGAAACACATAAGATCTGGACAAAGGCAAATGGCTTATAATGTGTACATTAAGCATAAAGACAATATGTCTAAAACAGCTGCAGTCAATCAAACAGCAGAGGAAGTGGGTATTAATAGGAATACAATGTACTGCATTATTAAAGAAATGGAATTATATGGAGTTCCAATTTCTCCTCCAAGAAAAAGAAATTATCGTCATACTTACAATAAATTGGATGAAGCACAAAAAAGTACAATTAGGCGACATGTGCATTCCTTTTTCTTGAGGAATGACTTACCAACTTGTACAAAAATGTACGTAAATGTCAAAATATAATGATATCAGATATGTATATCCCTGCTATCCATCTGACAGTAAACATATGTTTTACTTGTTTTCAAAATACAAAGTTCATCGTGTGTAAACTGTGCTCAAATTGTAGCGCCATCTACTTTATTCTTAGACTGAATGGAGTATAGTTATCTAATTATACATAACCTAAAATTAGATCGATCAATCTAACCGGAAAACGTAGGATGTCATCATTATGATTTCCATGTTCATTTTATAGTTTACAGTACTTATCATGATGGCGAAGTATTGATTTGAATCATACGATATTAAAAAATGACGTAGGGATCATCTTTCTTGAATCCGACTATATGTCACATACCCATACGCATATTACCCGTTATGACGTATGTGGTGTTCTTACAGTATTTGTACTTCTACATTATAGTTCATATCGAACGTGT
Organism: Amphimallon solstitiale; assembly: GCA_963170755.1. Taxonomy (NCBI): domain Eukaryota; kingdom Metazoa; phylum Arthropoda; class Insecta; order Coleoptera; family Scarabaeidae; genus Amphimallon; species Amphimallon solstitiale. The sequence goes on along the minus strand of OY720680.1, from coordinate 9,382,405 downwards.
TTCATTCAAAATTTTATCTACGGCGACGGTCCAAATAGATTTTATTCACAGATTTTTATTCAAATATTTAGGCTTTTTATTAATATTTGAAACATACCTCCATACCATAAATTAGAAAATGGAGGTATGGCATAATAACATTTATTCATACAGCTGGTCGTCAGATAAATTAGTTTAAATTAGAAAATGAACATACCTCCATTTTCTAATTTAAACTAATTTATCTGACGACCAGCTGTATGAATAAATGTTATTATGCCTATGCAATAGTACAAGAAAAAAAACACGATGCATACTCCTGTTATGACTAACTCGTAATAAAAAAATATACTTCTAGACATTTACCGATAAATCCAAAAAAATTGCTCCAAAAAGACGGTTAGCTAAAAAAATGTGTTTACATATTAACTAGGCGGGATCTTCTTGAATCTCGTTATACGGAAGTAGTGTGATTTCGAGATATAGCAGTATCCAAGTTTCGAAATTACCTGATACAGAAAAAGTGGTTTTTGCAAAGACCTTCTTACCCGAAGCTGACTTTATATTCTTATCGGAAGAGAGTTATTTGCGAATATCTCCCAAATTCTGCATTCTAGACAGATACACTACAAGCATAAAAGGATTTTTCTACTCCCACACTTTAATTGTATTATTAGATATGCTGAACCTGTACTTTAATGATGTCCATTAAGATACAGATAATATTAAGAAGGTACAATGGAAACAAACGGCAAAACACTTTTAATGTCACTTATTCTAACTTCGAAACTCGTAACAGAGGTCACAGTAATCTTAGCAAAAATCTCCAATAGCAGACACTGACAAGTATCAAGACGCGGTCTGCATCACAGCAAAAAAATCACTTACTGTGTTTTTCCACACAAAGAGTCAATTCAATTATAAAGCTCATACTCCATACTGCTAAGTTGTATAGGTCAGACAGTTTTTAATTACAGTGGGGTTTCAGGACTTAATCCAATATCCGTCTGTTGAATCAGCTCTGTACACCAATTAGTCTTAAATTAGGGCTTCGATCCGTCCAGAGTGCATTAATCAAACATTTCGTTTCTATCTCAAAGCAATTGCACGGCACAAATTGAATTATTTGCAGATATGACTATCTGGGCTATATCGACCGGAATTTATTGGAGGAAGCCGTTTCATTTTCAATTCCAATATTAACGTTCAGATAAGCATTTAGAACATGCACGTTTACAACGTAAATAGCCATTACAGTATATTAATTCACATAAATTGGCAACATCGTTATCATGCACGACTAGCAGCTAGCAATACGTTTATTGCAATGTACCTAACACAATCTAATCGGCGTAATCTGAATTATCTAAATAAATACAGACAAGAAAACCTTGGCGTAATCAAGATTGTCATGTAAATGATTTATATTACTTATATACCGGGTTATGCAAGGAATGGCTGTAGTACTCAGCTACTTCTTCGCTTTCCTTGTCCTATACTCCTTCTCACCTATGCGCAGTGTGATAGAAGTAATAGTTATAGAAAACGAGAAAGTGTATTTAGGATTAGTAATGGTAAGACGCATATCGCACGGTTATAGAACTGACAGCAAGCGACATAATTTAATATGTGTCTTATTATTTCTTATTAATTAGCTGTATTCGACATGGTGTAACGAAGTCCCTTCATTAATGTGGTAAAATCTCATTTTAAATTCATATCTAATTTAACTATAAATATTAATTATATATGAATGACATTTTATACAAATCTTTAGTATTTCATTAGGGTAATGAACTTTCCTATGTGTATATTACCGTATTTTTAATAGTTCATTTAGTAATTTCATAGTAATTTATTATTTGTATGTGGAAAAGTACCAGCTGTCTACGTGATGCTTATTTTTCGCGCGATCTTCAGCTTGATATCTCCTGTGCAAATTTCAATGTATTGAACTAGTTTTTGTGTACCTACGTAGCTTGACTAAAAGATATATAAAGCAGCATTTTATACGTTAAAATAAGACATTCGTTTTCAGGCTCTGGTGCCGTGGAAAAACTCCTTACCGATATCCTATCCTAAAAGATTAAACCAAGGTGTTGTCCTCGATCAGGCTTTTGATGCCGTGATCATGTCATAGTCCAGTAAAATCGTACCTTCGTACCTCAATCAGGTTATAGATGCCGTGATCCGCTCCCGTCAAGATCCGTTATTAATATATGTAGAATATGTTTGTTTTATTCCAGGACCGCGTAATAAACGGCAATCTCCGTATAATAGTATTTAAAGCACCGTACAAAGCACAAGTCGCGAATTTAAATCATTTTGATTTCTATTGACTTAGACAGCAAATGTAGATTTCCGTATTGTATAGATTAACCTCAAAGGCATTTATTATTAAGTTTTGCATAAATAGAGTTATTTCTTCCATTTATGTTGCCTGTTGTCTTCTCTAATGAGAAAAAATCTCCGATCATGACGGGATCCCACCACGTTTCCCCATTTCTGCAATCTCTTGATGGAAACTTTCCCCCTGTTCATAATTCGTCTTTTCTAAATTAGCAGGAAAGAAATCCATATGTGAATGCAAAAAATGAACTTTCAGCGATATTCGGCACCCTAAATTTTTACAGTTTTCTAGCAAATTAGCCACGATATCTTGGTAATTTTCACCCTTTTGATTTCCCAGAAAATGTTTGCAAACATTTTTAAAAGAAGTCCATGCAGCCAGCTCTAAATCCTTCATAGTACGTTCAAATTTACATCTTTGAACAGCATCTTAACTTGTGGACCAATAAATATTCCTTCGAGAACTTTTACATCAGACAGCTTTGGAAACTTATCCCTTAAGTATTTAAAACAGTTGCCTTCTTTTTCTAGTGCTTTGACAAACTGCTTAATCAATCCTAATTTAATGTGTAGAGGGGGTAGAATCACTAAATTATAAACCATTAACGACTCAAATTTTATACTAAATTCTCCAGGAACAATACTGGTCCGTGGCTGCCATTCTTTTATTTGGTAATGATGCTGAACTGCTCGGCTATTCCACAGATAATAAACAACAATATTTGGTAAACCCTCCTTGCAGTCCAAGTAATAAGGAAATAACCTTAAGGTCACCACAGATTTGCTAAAGATGATTAGAATATTGAAAGAGATTTAATATAGTTGACATTTATGTCTTTTGTGTTTGTAGAATGAGCCATTGGAATTGATGGTTTCAAGTTACCATTATAAAGTAAAACGGCTTCAAAGCCTCAAGTCTCAAGACTTGCTTTCGACGAGTCAATAAGCAATCGCCATTCTGCAGGGTTATATTCAATACTCACTTCATAAAGTTGATTTACATCAGTACAGTAACAGAAATTTCCTTCAACTTTGTAAAATGAACTGAATTTTTCGTGGCGAGACTTCAATACAGAGATTTTTGTAGTGGAATGTAAAAGATTTCATTCTTTTAATCGAGATACCAAAATTTGTGATTATTGTTTGGTTAAACCCAAATCCCGTATCAAATCATTTAGATCTTATTGAGTAATGAGACGTGATTCTCTAAACGGAACATACGTCAGATCAATTGAAAATAACACATTCAAAAGATCGTTTATGTCTTCCTCGTCCGTGGAATTTGCATAAGAATTTGAATGCATTGGAGTTGAAAGCTCACAATCAGTTCTTTTCACCAGTTTGCTTACAGATGAAATGTCTGGATACATTACTAGGTGTTTATTTCTTTTTGAAAACCCTTCTTACAAGACAGAAGTAACATTCCGTGACGTGATCTGCTGGTTTACGCCAAATCATTGGCCTTTCTGACAGGACTTCAGAAGAATTCTTGGTTTTGTTCCATTGAGTTAATTTGACATAACACGAAATACAGCATATAAGTGGTACCCATGTTTTGTCTTGATATTTAATTTTGAAGCCAAAATATTGTTCATACAGTCTTTGAATTCATTCACTTAATGTCTTCTTTTTATTTTGTAACATATAATCCACAAACAAGAAAAATTGTCCCGATTTTTACAGCCTCTAGCACGGTTTTCTATTCTTGAAAATCACACGTAACACAACTTTTGGAACACTGCTTCAAACTTTCTTATCTAAGTGACAATTCAGTGACATTTCTTTTGTCTCTTGCCAGACCGCATCAACAACTAAACAATATGAATCACTTCTCCGGCTGCAATCTTCATATATGCAAGTATCAATTCCAGAAGTTTCCATTTTAGTATATTCCACGACTAATACATTAGAGTTCTCTACTTCTCTCTGGAATGCGTGACGCTGTATCCTTTGTAGTTGCCGCTGCCCTTGACGGTATAGCCACGAACACATGCTAAAGTTTGTTACAAACCTTTTTTTGATTTTAGATTTTTCGTTAATCTTAGAAAACAATGCAAAATATTCAAATTTTAGACTGTTAAGGCAGTTACAAAAATCGCGTCGGCTAATGATATTTAATTAGGGAAATTTAATTACAAAAATTATCTTTGGGTGACATTCCAACTATCTACCTTCCAATAGCTAGTCATCTGTTCGATCCACCGAGTCACCGAGGGTGTATGAAGTCGAATCTTTTGGAAGGATAACTCTTGTAATTATACTTATAGAAAATAATAATTATAACATTGTATTAATATTCGACGGCATTATAAACAGATGATAAAGCGGTCCTTTATTTTACCAACACAATAAAGTATAACGTTAAAATACTCTACTGTCAGGATTAAAATAAAAGTGTTTGTAATTATTTCATGGCGTATAATAAACACAACTCACTAAAGTCCTGCATTGCATACTTATTACATAAACAGCCAGGATACTACTTGTTGTAACGCCTTCAACATCTCTTTGCTGACACTGTATACTGTCACTGAATAAATTAATAGTAAAACACTCATTATATTTTTAGTCCTTGTGTACGTCAGAGAAGAACATAAAATAGAAACACAAAATGGAAAAACTCCGTGCACTTTATGGTTTTCAAAATCGCAGCCGTGGGAATTCTGTTAATTACACTTAAATTTACGCAAACGCCTACATTAACAATTTCGTCTTCTTCCCTCTAGAGAATAAATTTAAGTTGTTAGTGACTACTACACAAGATTCCGTAAAATAATAAAGCTTTATGAGAATGAAATTTTTAATATTTTAATTATTTTAGTGTAATAATTCTATGGATTAATTAAGTGGGTAATTTACTAATACAATGAGGTCGAAATGAAAATAAGTAATCTGTGCTTATGATATCCATAAATTACTGTGTTTTATACCTTACTTGATGATAAGGCCCCATTGACACGATGCAATATTCTGGCTTTATAAACTCACAACGTTTTTGGAAGTAAAAAAAAAAGAACTAAAAGCGATGGTAATCTTCTAATTATTTAAATAAAGGATAGTCCTAAATTGCATTGCCATTTGCAATTTATACATGGTCATAATGCGAGTAACAACTACTCGATTGATAGATAATCCGATTATTAAGATCACTCAAGTAGTGAGTAACCGGTTCTTGAAATAATTCGGTTTTGCCACATTACTAGTTAAATACTATACTCCATTCACTGAACATATAGAGTAATCACGAGCTGTTCACGACTGTTTCACGTGCACAGCTCAATTTACAATAGAAAACTTATATTAACAATAAACTGTTATAAAATCTTTTGATTACATATTTAAATTTTCAAAAACAACAACTTATTAGTTTATATAAAATACCGACCCGATTTAAATTTTCAGAAAATGCATGTTTTGTCTTTCTAGATAACTAAAATACGTAAATCTCAAACATAACGTATATCAACAAAACATTCGTAAATTGCTTAAAATCCATCACTTAAGGCTCCGGACTACTGATTTTAATATTGCGATTTTAAGTAATACGGGTTGCATAGCATATACTGAATTAAAAGTGTGAAAATGTCCCCCGTAACTTCCCCTCTTCAATACTTCTCCTATAAGGGCGTGGCCTACACTTAGGAGACTGCAACGGAATAATTTTTAGAGAATATCTGATAAACATGATATTTATATGTAATGGGACTGTAAGGAAGACATACAAGTGGGGGGCTCGGGGTGTTTGTTTGGCGAAATACACATATGTTTCGGAATAAATATTCTCTTATTGAATAAAAAGTTGGTTACACAATTTTTGTGTTTTCTTACATATACATATCTGAAATACACCCGTCTAATAGAAGATTTCTATATTGTTTTCTCATTTATTCATTGTTCTGTTATTATAGATCAAAACCATACTTTCTAAAAATTCAAGACATATAATTGATAATTTCCAATGCTTTTTACTGATCTTGTTTACCACACTGATAAATGAGTGGTTTTTATTTTTCGGTCAGACATACCAAGTTATTTTCTTATTATTGATTTTCGATTTCTTGATAGTTCTTTCATATGACATTTTATTTTAATATGGTGTTCAAAATAACTAATTTATATATTGTTTATTATATAATATTTTAAACAATGTGTAACAGGTATAACCATATTAAAATATGAAGTAAGTAAAAGAAAATGGATTTTATATTAATTTAGTACCTAAATGAATCAAGGGAATACACAAATATTATTAATTTACAAAGTACATAAATATAAGATTAATAATAAAATATATCAGTTTTAGTGAAAAATTAAAGCGACAGTGCTAGTTAGTAGAAAATTATTTCCTACATATACAACAGGAAATTCATTTTTTGTTTTCTAACTTATTCTAGATATTTGACAAAATGTTGTTTTTTTTTTTGTTACTTTAAAGCAGTGGTTCCCAAACTTATTTTGCCTACTGCCCACTTTGAGAATAAATTATTTTTTAGCGCCCCCATTTTTTCACCTACTCAAAAACCACTATAACTTCAAATTAAATTAATTATTGTGAGCTATATTAGCGGAGATTAAACATTCATTCTAAACGAGACTTTTACTATGGGTTATAGTAAAAGTCTCGTTTAGAATGAATGAGTTAACTTGAGACCTGAGCGTAGTAGGTAGTACACAACGGCGCTCAGGTCTCAAGTTAACTTTTACGGGCTACACCTGCCAATGAGAATGATTATTGAAACGCAACTTTATAGTATTCAGACAAAGTATCTTTTATTCAAAATTCAAAATAAAACAAACATAATCGATTCTAATATAAAAACTAATGTGAAGGATGAATCTGATGCTGTTTAATAAGTTTGTTGATATCAGGTTCCAATTTACTCAAGAACAGCCGCAAGTCACCACGTTCGGTAACATGCAAACGATTTCTCTTTTTAGTAAGCAGCGTTGCTACAGCACTAAATCCACGTTCACACAAATATGACGATGGGAATGCTATCAAGAATCGTTGAATGATTGACCACAATCCAGGGTACAATTGCGGGATCGGTTTTTGTAGCCAAAATTCTTGGTAGCCATTTTTGAACTTGATTTTTATTTCCTCGTTCGTTGTCAATTCTATAAGTTCTTCTTCCAGATGTGGTGATATTGCTGTGTTGACATTTGAAAACGGATCCAACACCCAGTCTGGTATTTCCAAGTTCAAAATATCCTGGTATCGTTCGGTGAAGTCAATGTGGAGCTTTTCCAAATGTTGGCAGTAGGCAAACAAGTCGTCGTTACTGCAGGATACTGATAAATTCGGAAAATTATGAAACTCACGTCTGCCCATATTCTTTTTGTGTAGAAGCAGTTTGGCTGCGAAAGCAGCAACGACATTTTTTGTTTTAATTAAATTTAGTTCATCGCCTTGCAGTTGGAGATTCATGTTGTTGAACAATTTATACAGGTCTGTCATGTAAGCTATATCATTTTTTGATGTAATGAGCTTGTTGCGCAATTCTGTATCTTTAGTTTCCAAAAACTCTATCACAGAGTCAAACAGGTTGTAAAATCGAGTCAGACAATTGCCTCTTGATAGCCAACGAACTTCGGTATGAAACAACAAACGGTTGAAATCTTCGTCATTAGTAACACAAAGCTGATGAAATAATCTATCATTCAAAGAGCAGTTACGGATTTTATTGACTGCTTTGATGACATATTGCAGTGATTGAAATAGTCGTTCACTTAAATTTCTAGCAACCAAATGTTGTCTATGAATAACGCAATGTACAGCAAGGACATCTGGAATTTTATTTTTTACGTACGCTATGAAGCCTTTATGGCACCCTGTCATAGCCGGAGCGCCATCCGTAGCAACTGATATAATATTTTTCAAGGGAATCTCTTTCTCATCACAAAACTTTTCCAATGTATTGAATATGGTTTCGCCTTTTGTATCGGTCTCTAAATTTCTAGCAAACAATAGTTCTTCACATATTTTCTCATCTTTAATAAACCTCACGTAAGACAGCAACAATGCTTCATTAGTTGGTAAAGTGGACTCATCGAGCTGAATTGAGAATTGACTAGTCCTCAGATGATTGCACAATGATTCTTCTATGTTTCCGGCCATTTCATCAATTCGTCTTTGCACAGAATTATTACTCAAAGGAATTTTTCCGATAATATCTGCGGCCGGTTTATGAAGCACAGTAGTTATTACTTCCTTTATTGCTGGCAAAATTAACACTTCTCCGATGTTGTGTGGTTTGCCTTTTTGAGCAATTAACAAAGAGATGTTGTACGAAGCTCGAAGTCCGTCGTCATCTTGCTTAGCAGCCGCCGAAAAGAGTTTTGCTACACTTGGCCGAGTATTATGCTTCTTCTCTAGGTCTTGAAAATATGCTACATTCTTGTCTTTCTTATCTGGATGCATTTTATTCAAATGATCTTGAAGTCTTGAAGGCTTCATTGCTTCATTCGAAAATGTTTTTAGGCATAGAAGGCACAAAGGCGACGATGGGTTTGTAGGATTTTCAATGAATCCGAATTTAATATATTCCGCACAGTATTGCCGTCTCTTCTTTTTTACTTCCGACATTGTTTTGTTTTGAGAAATACGTAAGTATAAGTGTTGAACTTAAGTACTGCTTATCTATTACGCGCGAAACCGCAAATGAAAATAAAATAAATATTACGTTGTTTATATAGGATTGCATAAGCAGCACGCACCGACAGGAATAAGACAAACATGCATAAACTCGTTTATCTCATTCGACGCTCAATCGTACTCAACAAGTAAGAACAAGTATTCTATGAACCAGCCGATTGATACAGTTGCCTTTTTATTTGTTTGTGTGTGTCTCTTTTCGTTTCGAAACGGAGCGACCGATTGATATGTTTTTTATTTTATTTATTCAATAAAACAGGACAGATATATGAACTACTCGGAGAGAAATATCGAACCGAGTTGGTTTGAGCAATCTCTTAATTAATATTAGTTGATGTTCACAAGCTGTAGTCGAGAGTAGGGATGGGACATCGGTGGGTAAACATCGATGGTTGCAAAATATCGACTACCAAACATCGATGTTTTTAAACATTGATAATTATATTTATAGATTTATTTTTTGGCAGTTTAACAAAAACTTTATTATAACTTAATTAATTTACGTCCTTAACAAAATGATATAAAAGATATCACTATTCAAAAAAAATAATAAAAGAAATATATACATTTATAATATGTAGTTAACTTTAGAAACTACTCAAAAAAAACTATATAAAAAAACAATATTATGCAATTACGCATGAAACAACCACATGACTTAAATCGTCTGATACTTAAAAAATATATACATTTACGTGTATCAAAGCTTTTTAAGAGAACGATTTTTATTTGGGATTTTATAGTCTTGCATTTTTTTTTTGACTACGCTGGCAAATACCGAGATACATATGGATATGGTTTTATATTTCTGATGTGTCATCTTGCATTTAATACGTGTATCGTCGTGTATGATTGTACGCACTAGGGAATTTCCCGAAGAAGTATACATCGGTAATGTCTATCTCCCTTCTTTTTCTATGAAAATACGTTTACCTCCTTCACTTATTCTGCATGCATACATAATTTAACTTTTATTCTGCACATTAAAAGTACTATAAATTTATGTATTTAATTATATATTATTTAAATATTTATACTGAGTAATATTTAAAAGAGCCTAAAATGAAATATTCGAATTTATATGATATAGCACTGTGTAATTTAAATACTTCTTTTATTCGTAGACAATTTTACATCCTCGTAGCCTGTATGTGAGCTGTTAATTTGGAAACATTTTTGTATTTGTCAACAGAGGACGCTGTTTTATTTTGTGATTAGTGCAAATACATTTTGTCAAGCTTAAAAGTTCGATGTTCACTATATTTCTTCTAACATCGATAGTTTATCGATAAATCTAAATTGCAAACATCGATGCAAAAACATCGAACATCGATCCTAAAATATCGATGTTCAATGAACATCGATGTTTATCGCCCATCCCTAGTCGAGAGTCGAGAGCTCAGTCGGTGTCTAAGAGTCCTCCTAGATTCTAGATGAAATTACAAATCGCCCCCTAAGCCTTTACACAACGCCCCCATTTTTTTTCTGGGTCTCTTACCGCCCCCCTTTAGACCTGCAGCGCCCACAAGGGGGCGTTATCGCCCACTTTGGGAACCTATGGGATAGATGAAACCACAGATCACTATACTAGAAGATAGTATAACTTAATAGTAAAAAGTTTAGACAATGTTTAGCGCCGCCTGCCAACTGCAGGCAGTACTAAAATGGATCAAACCGATGAACCGGGAAATTTAAATATTATAAATTTCTATTCCATTTTATATTTACCTTAATAGTTTTTATTCTTCACTTTAAATGTTTGGAAGTAAAATAGTGGATGTATTTTAAAGTAAAATATACTACACATATTGCTATAATAACTTAGTAATAAATTAGAAACATATCTTTTTAGTAACGCTTTATTTTTATATGCAAAATTTATTTCTATTTCAAAATATTAAGGAGAAAGCATTCTAAATTATTCTTACATTGGAACTTATTTATTCCTTAAATGGAAATCGTCGATCTTCTCTTATGACATTGAATAAATTAGGATCTCATGTAGCTTCCTACCATTCATGAAAACGAATTGATTTTGGATGCGGGAAACTTACATTTTGGTCACAATTTCACACATAACATTTTCTTGTCGGCATAATTATAGTAAGTCTAGAAAAAAGTGCTAATAAATAAATAAATTACTCGAATTATGCAGAATAAATACTTACGAATGCAATTTTAAGAAATAAGTTAATATTTTATAGCTCTGATTAATAATTAGCATATATATATAAGTATTAATTAAAAACTGTCAACAAAAATATTTGAAAACTATACCACATGTAGTTGCCATAGTTACCAAACACAGTCAACAGCCTACAAGCAGCTAAGCCCTGAAGTATCACATGTGATCCTAAAATTTCGTCAACACATGCGCCACCTACCAACTGCAGGCAGAAGTAAAACGATGCCTACGCAATCTCAGTTTAACATTTCCCCCCCTGGATGAAACCATGCTTCGTCAGAAAAAAATGTTAAATCCAAAGTGTTGTTGTTATTTAAATTATTCAAAAACCACTGACAGTATTCTATTCGTACAGGAAAATCTCGAGGGAATAGCTCTTGAACGACGTTAATCTTATAGGGATAAAGATTTAAATTTTCTTTTAAAATTTTTTGACAAGTTCCATATGAAAGGTTTATTTCTTGGGCTAATCTGCGATGAGATTCTTTTTGGGAGACTGTACCATTCTTTCTTCTTTTTTTGGGCGCGCCACTACCAGCTTTCCTACTACCTACAGTTCCAACATTACGAAATTTCGCCACACATGTGTAAATTTCTTGGACTAATTTTTGATAATCCGCAGGAAAATTAGGGAAGGCATTTTGAAAATCATTGATGCAGTGCGGTACTGAATATGTCCATTCACCATTCTCTTGTTGTTCGGCGTTTTTAAAATAACTTTCAGTAAGAAAAATCTTATGTTCTAAATCAAACATTTTGAAACGTCACTTTGACAATTCAAATTGTAAATTAGTACTTATATACCAACTTAATTTAAATTTCACAAACTGCTCTAATTTAGAATTTAAATGATCGCGCGGTATTTCATAAATAAAATACATGAGAAAGTAAAGTGTACACAGTAAGGACGTGCGGGTTGGAACAAATCAATTTTTGGTTTTGTTTTATGGAAAAACGCTCGGATAGGTCAACTTTTATTTTTAGCTGCGGTTTTTCTGATGGTAAATTGATGTAGAAAGGCTGGTCCAAAAATAAATTACGACTATCAAATTTTTTTTTCAAATGGAAACATATGTTTTTTATTTAATTTATTAATACTGCATCGAATTCTAAGTATGATTCATGTACCATGTCCTATACCCAAACTCAACAGTTCTGGAGAAATTTACAATGTTCAATTGTAAATTTCTTTGCGATTAGGTGACCCTAACAATAACAGTATAATGACAATAATAATTAGTAGTCACGTGCTTAGTGATGATACTTTCTTAATCTCTACTAAATAAACAAACAGAAAAGTGAAATGTCAAATTACTGATACGTTATTATACCGTGTACATCCTAGTAGATAAAAAAGTACATGCTTTTTATATACATGACGTAACAAAACTACTCTGGCTCCATCTTTTGATAGAAGGAGCAAAGTACCCAAGTTGCTAGCCCTAGTTCAGCTTGTCAGCAAAATGACGAAAATTAAACTGTTTTTCATGCGTCAATTATCAGGTGTTCAAAGAAATTCGAAGTCAAAATGATTCTTGAAAATTTGAAATCATATCCGAGATAGAGTAGATTCTGACAACTACTGACACATAACAATTGACATATAATACAAATCATAGACTTAAGTTAGGACATACGATTTTTTGTTCTACTCCTACTGGACTTTGGTGCCTGTAAACCTTAGTAGATAGCGCTGTGTAGTGCTAGTCTATTGTCATATAATTTGTCGATTAGAAAATTACCTACCTTTAAAGACTCGTTTACATTCACTTAACTTAACTTAAACCTTAATTAACGTACCGTAAAATTAACACAAAACTTATGAAGTCCTTCACATTGCCTTAATTTACGTTAAATGCGCAGGCGTATGAGCAGCTGGAGTGCCAATTAGATAGATTCTAAAACGGCTTTTTGTCATATAAATGGGGATAGCTATGCACCGGATCAATTAAAACGCCGTCGTTCATGATAATATCAGACAGCAACGTACAAAACAATAAAATAACTGGCAAATTGTGCAGCAAATTTCGCAAATTTAGGTTATGCTAATTTCAAATGACAGATTATAAAATATGCAGTTTCTGGAGGTTGTTGATTGGTGGAATTAATAAACGTAAATTAAGGAGTTTCAAATGACAGATTAGAAAATAAAAAAAGCACGCATATACAGCTATGCCATTTCTGGTGGTTGCTGATTGGTGGAATTAATAAACGTAAATTAAGGAGTTCCCTTAAGTTGAAGTTCGGCTGACTTAGTACAATGTTGATTTACGTTAAGTGCAATAATTTTCATTGTGACTAGATACATAAGAAACCATGTGTTTTAACTTTTGTTAATTTTGCTCCTACCTTAATTTATGTTAAGTTAAGTGGATGTGAACAACACTGAAGCCTCGTTCTCAGTCACTTAACTTAACTTAAACCTTACTTAAGGTACCGTAGAATTAACACAAAATTTATGAAGTCGTCCACATTGCCTTAATTTAATGTAAGTGCGCAAGTGAATGAGCAGTTGGAATGCCAATCAGACGGGTTCTAAAAGGGCATAGCTTTATCTTGCTGCGTGCATCTTAGCTGTCAAGCGCCTGTCGTAGTTTCAAATGACAGATTAGAAAATAAACGCATATAGAGCTATGTCGTTTCTGGTGGTTGCTAATTGGTGGAATTAAGTAACGTAAATTAAGAGGAGGTCCCTTAAGTTGAAGTTCGGCTTAAGCCTCGTTCACATCCACCTAACTTAACTTAAACCTTAATTAACGTACCGTAAAATTAACACAAAATGTATGAAGTTGTTCACATTGAATTAATTTACGTTAAGTGCGCAGGCGTATGAGCAGCTGAAGTGCCAATCAGATATATTCTAAAACGGCTTTTTGTCATATAAATGGGGATAGCTATGCACCAGATAAATTAAAACGCTATCGCTCATGATAATATAAAACAGCAACGTACAAAATAATAAAATAACTTTGGCAAATTGTGTAGCAAATTTCGCTAATTTAGGTTATGCTAGTTTCAAATGACAGATTAGAAAATAAAAAAAGCACGCATATACAGCTATGCCATTTCTGGTGGTTGCTGATTGGTGGAATTAATAAACGTAAATTAAGTTGAAGTTCGGCCAACTTAGTACAATGTTAATTTACGTTAAGTGCAATAATTTTCATTGTGCCCAGATACATAAGAAGCCATGGTATTAACTTTTGTTAATTTAGCTACTACCTTAATTTATGTTAAGTTAAGTGGATGTGAACAACACTTAACTTAGTACGATGTTAATTTACGTTAAGTGCAATAATTTTTATTGTTACCAGATACATAATAAGCCATATGTTTTACCTTAATTTATGTTAAGTGGATGTGAACAACACTAAGTTGAAGTTCGGCCGACTTAGTACAATGTTAATTTACGTTAAGTGCAATAATTTTTATTGTGGCCAGATACATAATGAGCCATGTGTTTTAACTTTTGTTAGTTTTGCTACTACCTTAATTTATGTTAATTTAAGTGGATGTGAACAACGCTTTCCTCTACCGCCTTTATCTGTTTAATTAATTGCTGTAGTTAATTTGACTTTAAAACTGACCATTTTTGTAAGCTGTTACAGCTATCAACACCAAATTTTATATTTACGAGTATAATCTTCCTCTTGAGATCTGATTAGATTTCCAGTAAAATGGTTAGACCGGAAGTAGTAGTTTACTTCAGTAAGAAAATTAAAATTTACTAATATCTTGGCAACTACTAAGTTTAGATGAATTTCTAAAGAATGCAAGAATAGTGAAAATGGATTTCAAAAAGATGTATAAAAAAGTTTTTCGAAATTTTACCGGAAGTATGTAAGTCTTTTGGTCTTTGCGAAAAACAGTTTGTTGCAAATATTTCGCAAATTATGTATTCCATCCATACAGATTTATGCAGAATGCAAAGAAGCCCGAATTGGAAAAAATTTTGTTTATAAAAAATTTCAAAATTTGGATCGGAAGTAAAACTCTTATCAAATAGCAGTTTTTTTTTGCAAATATCTCGCAAATGTTGCATTCTATACAGATTTATTAAGAACATAAAAGTATTTAGGGCTGCATTTAGAATAATTTTTGTGTCAAAAAATCCAAAATTTGGACCGAAAGTTAGATTTTTATCTACTATCTTCTATATTAATATTTCATAAAATTATATTTAAAAAACATTAATTCACTTATATTTTTCCGTTTAAATCTTGACCTAACTACAAATGGCGTTGGTCTCTCACTATTCCTTATGCCAATACTATGATAACACACTGTCTACCGGTTTAATATAACACTGTAATTTACAACTGCAGTTCTCATTATGTATTCATTCATCAAATTTTGTTTTGCTTCAGGGACGATCCCTGATCTCTAATCATCAACAATTTTAAATATTAATTACTTAAGCAGATATTAACGGCACATGTCCGTAACTTTTCACCCCGAAAACATTAATAATTTAGCTTCTGTATATTATGTAGACAGTGTACTGTATGACCCTACACATAAACTCGCAATGCACTTCAATCAAAACACCCTTGTAGGTCTCCTAAATCTAAATGCTTTTAGCGTGAGTTATAAATTACCTGCCAGAGAAACTTACACATCTACCGAACACATGCAACTCAGGCAGTTCATAATGTCAGAAACGAACTCGTGTTTTATCGTGGTTAAACGAATTTTACGAGAACCATCGATTATTATGAAGATACATAATACACTTACGAGTATATAATATGTATATGAGGTTGTTTGTAAGAAAGTTACGTTTTGTACCTTAGTTGCTGCTCTAAGTGTTTAAAAACTCAATTGAGAAGCAAAGATTGACTAATACTTTGAGAATAATTAAAATATAATATTTTGCAGATTTAAATTATTCGAAATATTTTACGTCTTTGTATTAATGTATTAATCATTAAATTCTTTATTTTAGAAGCCTAAGAAATGAATTAGATAAAAATAAGGTGTGGCCACCACACGACTTTCTTATACGTATACAGGGTTATTCACGCTATACGGCACGGAATATTGTGGCCAAAATACGTGACTTTCAAAAAGTTTCACTTTTGGGATATATGGGGGTCTAGTATGGTTACTTTTTAAAATTATTTTTATATTATACAGGGTGTCCCATAAGCCCTAAAAGTATCAAAGTTGTGTTTTTTTAAATGGAACCCCCTGTATATTATTGTATTTTCGGATTCTCCGATCAAAATAAGTGTCTGTTTTAATAAGGTTTACAATACCTAAACCTTAAGGTTTTTTAAATAATTTGAATTTTGCCAAAATCTAACCTAATTTTCATGTTTCAAATACTTAAGAAGTATTTAAGTTATGTAAGCGAAATTTACAGCGAAGTGTAACAATATATCATATTTTATATCCCAATCATAATAAACTTGCCATCTTATACAGGGTGTCCAAAAATTAAAACTAATCAAATAAGAACTTTAAGTGGCTATAACTTGATTAATTTAAATAGAACGCCATATTTTTTAACTTACCAGGAAATGTACTTTTTAATTACCTATCGAATGGTATTAGGGTGTTCTATAGCTAAGTCTTCGCGTTTTTACAGAATACGCCAAATAATCGTTTTTTGTACCATTTGGTGTTTTTTAAATAAAAGTTCTAATGTATCTAGTTGCCTATGGTATTTAGAAATGTCAGATAATTGACAATTATAAGAATAATAATGACGAATATCGTTACAAATGTTCAGAAACTTGGAACGTTATTTATAATCTAACAGGCTATAACAGCAATAATGGTAATAACATATCAACGATAACATAAAACAGAAGCAAAATATTTATAACAGATGTTCGAAATGTCGACCGTCCATTTCCAGACACTTACATATTCTTTTTTCAAAACCACTGCTAACTCTGGACAACATTTGCGGGGTTACAGTTTCAAAAGCGTCTCTTATGCGTATTTTTATATCGTGTGGTGTTGTCGGAGGCGTATTGTAGACAATTCCTTTTATGTATCCCCATAAAAAGAAATCTGGTGGAGTTAAGTCCGGGGATCTGGGGGGCCAATTTTGAAATCCATTTCTTCCAATTCACCTGTTTTGAAAGTTGGCATTTAAAAATTGCCGAACCTCGCGATGATAATGAGGCGGAGCTCTATCCAGTTGAAGCCACATGGTTGTTCTGATGTTTAAAGGGACTTCTTCTAATAATACTGGAAGTTGGTGTAAAAGAAAATCGAGAAACATCATACCATTTAAAGGTCCTTCAAAAAAATAGGGTCCAATTAAATATTGGCCCAGTATTCCACCCCACACATTAACGGACCACCTATTCTGATTTCTCATGACTCTGTATTCATGCGGATTCGAATCAGAATAATAATGGAAGTTGTGTCTATTCACGAGACCATTGTTATGAAAAATACATTCATCACTAAATAACACATTTTCAAAAAAGTTTTTATTTTCTGCCACTTTATCTAACACCCACATGCAAAATTCAGTTCGGTTGTCAAAATCATTTCCATAAAGTTCTTGGCAGAGCTGGATTTTATAAGGATGAAATCTGTGTTTTTTAAGAATTCTTGAAATACTTGCTTGACTAATGTTAGTATTTTCGGATATCTGATTTTGACTAACATTGGGATTTTCGATAACTGAACCAACTACCGTAAAAACATTTTCTTCATCTTCAGTGACAGGTTTTCTTGTAATGGGTTTTTTATAACTGACACTTCCACTTTCCTGAAACTGGTTTAATAATCTCTCAAAAACGACTGGCTTAGGATGATTTCTTTCCGGAAAACTTTGAGCATAAACTCGAGAAGCCAATAAACAATTTTGATGACATTCTCCTAGGATAAAAATCATATCAATACGCTCTTCTTTTGGGTAAATCTTCATTTTGACTAAGCAACACCACAACAATATTCAAATAATAACGATCTAAACTTCCACAATTACAAAAAATAATACCACTATAGCAAAAACAGACTTTGCAGACTAAACTGACAGACTAAATGAATTTATATGACATTTCTAAATACCATAGGCAACTAGATACATTAGAACTTTTATTTAAAAAACACCAAATGGTGCAAAAAACGATTATTTGGCGTATTCTGTAAAAACGCGAAGACTTAGCTATAGAACACCCTAATACCATTCGATAGGTAATTAAAAAGTACATTTCCTGGTAAGTTAAAAAATATGGCGTTCTATTTAAATTAATCAAGTTATAGCCACTTAAAGTTCTTATTTGATTAATTTTAATTTTTGGACACCCTGTATAAGATGGCAAGTTTATTATGATTGGGATATAAAATATGATATATTGTTACACTTCGCTGTAAATTTCGCTTACATAACTTAAATACTTCTTAAGTATTTGAAACATGAAAATTAGGTTAGATTTTGGCAAAATTCAAATTATTTAAAAACCTTAAGGTTTAGGTATTGTAAACCTTATTAAAACAGACACTTATTTTGATCGGAGAATCCGAAAATACAATAATATACAGGGGGTTCCATTTAAAAAAACACAACTTTGATACTTTTAGGGCTCTTGGAACACCCTGTATAATATGAAAATAATTTTAAAAAGTAACTATAATAGACCCCCATATATCCCAAAAGTGAAACTTTTTGAAAGTCACGTATTTTGGCCACAATATTCCGTGCCGTATAGCGTGAATAACCCTGTATAATGCTAAAGTTGCTCTAAATAAAGTTTTAAAGCTTTTCCTATACAGAACTGTATTACTTCAGGAATTTTGAGAATTTTTTTATACAAAAATTATTAAAGTCCTATTCTAATTACTTCCATTCTCTTATTTATTAAATCTCTATAGAATGCATACATTGCGGGATATTTGCAAAAAAGTGCTACTCGATAAGAATAAAACTGTTACTTCCGGTACGAATTTTGAGAATTTTTAGACAATATATTATTCAAAATTGGATTCTAAGTACTTCTCTTAGTAAATATCAACAGAATGCACACTTTGCTAGATATTTACAAAAAATACGATATTTGACAGGAGTAAAACTACAAGGAAAGAATAGAAGAGGAGAGATAAAAAGTGGTGGGGTAATAGGTATTATTTAGAAGCTACCACTTTAAGGCAGGTCAGTTATTGGTCAAATTGACTTCTTTAGTGCTTTTATAATGGTGAATTGTGGGGCTTGTGGCCGTTCTAAAACGACAAAAAAGAAGAGTCTCACTTTTCCTCTTCATCGGTAAAGTTAATTTCAAATTGGCATTCAACATAGGCAATAATAATTTAGAAAGTATGTTTTTTTAATAACTTGTCATCTATCTGACAGGTTTGATTATGTGCTCAGTGGCGTAACATACATATCCTAGGCATGTTTTTTTAAACTTTTCTTTAATAGAGTTAGAATAAGTGTTAATATGTATATTAAAAGAATAGAAGGATTGAAAAAATAATGCACTCATGATATTTCTTTAATTATTATTGGACCAAGAACCTATTTTGAATGATTATCGAGAACATACGAAGTGTACATATACCCTATACAAAATATTTCTGCACGCCTATGCATTACGGCGGCCATATTGAGTTACCACTTTGAAAAAATATTATTTTTAACAAGATTCTTTCCTGTTCTATTCTTTCCTCGTAGGAGTAAAAGTATTGGTACACTGAGAGAAATAAAATGTTCAGTCAACCAATTTCTAGTTGACTCAATAGTGTTCGCTGATTCCCGGTGGGCAATCACTTCAGACTTTTGAATCAAAACGTATGATTTATCAAGTTTAAGTTATTGAATCAATGATTTTGCGTGTTTGATATGATATTGTGCAGAATATTATTTGAACTTGAACTTTGAAAGAATGTTTCGCGTTGCTAATGCGACACTGTCAAGTTATTTGAACAACAATATACAGTGTTCGATCAAAAGTTGCGAATGACTGAATCTCAGTCAATGAGCAAAAATTTTGAATCAACAATATTGGCAATCAAATTTTTAAAGTAATTGGTTCATTAGTTTACTTCTGATTGTCTGAATAGATTATTTGTTCTCTCAATATTTTGTTGGTTCAGTCAATGTGTAACAAGTGAAAAGTCAAAAAACTGTTGACTGAACAATGCCAATTTTCTCAGTGTAATTTTTTTTATACATATCTGCCTAGAAAGCATGGCTGGTCAAATATTCGCAAAAAAACTGATTTTCGATAAAAGAGTATTCCAGTAGGAATTTCGAAAAACTTTTTTAAATTTTTCCTCAAATTCACCGACGAAATAATGGTAAAATTCGATTTTTTCACTGAGTTAAACAACTTTCGTTCTGCTGACCTTCCTGAAAATCTAATTAGATCTCAAGAGGGAGATTATACTGGTAAATATAAAATTTGGTATTGATAGCTTTAGCCGTTTGACCGCTATCGTGGTCACACACACACTGGCTGGCTGGCTGACTGACTGACTTACTGACTGACAGACAGACACACACAGAGAGAGACATTTTTTCGGTATCAGAGGACTTCAAAACGTGGACATCTGCAAAACTCTCGAGGTTGAAAATGTTCGTCATCACAATCTTATAAGTAAGTAAGAATTAATACGTATTTGTTTATTTGAGAATGCAGGTAGGCATTGACAGCTAATATAAACATTATCAATCTGGCTACTTTGAAAGAACATTTAACATGATATTCTTGGAAAATATTATTAGTTTTCTATACAATTTGTTTACTAAACATGCAGAGATGATTAAAGGGATTATTCCTTGGGCTGTATTCAAAAAATGCCATGATATTTTTAAAATTTCAGTAGACACTTCACAGTGTGAACATAGCGTAATGAAAGCCTCGCATAACGTAAACAACATATTAATTATAACGTTAGGCCACTGTATACCATGAACCTAAATATAAACCTCCGAATTTTGAAAACGATTTTCTAAAAAATTATTCTAAGTACATACTTGTAGTAAAATAAATCTCTATAGAAAGCATACTCTGCGAAATATTTGCAAAATAGTACTACTCGATAAGAGTAAAAGTGTTACTTGTGCTCCGAATTTTGAAAATTATTTTGTAGAGGTTGAATAATATTTTACAAAATAATTTTCAAAATTCAGACCAGAAGAACACTTTTACTCTTATCGAGTAGCACTTTTTTTCCCAATATTTCGCAAAGTATGTTTTCTATAGAGATTTATTGGACTACAAGTACTTAGATAGGATTTTGAATAATTTTTTAAAAAATAATTTTCAAAATTAGAGTAACACATTTACTCACAGGTTTATATTTAGAAATAGAGAGACAGTTTTTCGGTATCAATGTTTATGTACAACCTACCAAAATTTCCTAGCATGCTATCTTTATAATATGGAGAAAACCACTGTCATCATAACACTCTGTATACTATCTGTAAATAAAGTTTTTCAATGAAATATAAAAAATTCCTCATATCAAATGAATTTATTAGTAGGGATTACTGAATTTATTTTTGTTTACTTAAGAATATACTGGATAATCTATATACTACTATATAACTTATCTAGGAATTTCCAATTAATATTACATTTCAGTTAAGCAATAGATGTTTCACATCGTTTTTCCATGATTTCCTATAAAAAAATATCTCAAAAGAAAAGATTGGCCAACCTCTATGACCAAACATATGCACATGCATGCATAGGTGGACGATGTTATCATTATTTACACTACTTATGTTACGACTTTCTTCAGACCCACTATTGTTTCCCATTATTGAAGTATAACACTCGGGTGGTCTCAAACGTATACATACAGAAATTGCAAAGGATTATAAACAAGTGTTGTTGTAGTGATTGTGATAGGTACGTTTATCAGTGTGATAAAATAGACGTTCTAACCAGACAGGTTTTCAAAGTGCTCTTGGTGTGTTTAAATTTGTATTTGAAAAATGGCAAATGAAAATGAAATGCAGGTGGCTGTAACTAGTGTGCGATATAGAAAAGTATGTTTTTTTTTCTTTATCTGCCTTGGGAATAAGTCATTTCGTATTGCAACACATGGCAATAAGTACAGATTTTTTGTGTATGTATATATATTTATAAAACAAGTAAATTTTCATGCATTCTTACGTCTAAATGATAATAATCGTGATAATAAAATATAATAAATCTTTGGAAACTTCATAATTTGGAAAATATTCCCACAAAAATGTTTTCAGGTAAGTGTGTGGGGTGTATTTTCTGGCCCGAATTTTGAAAGTTTTTGTATACAAAACTTAATCCATACTCTAAATGCTAAAATTGCTTTTCGGTAAGAGTAAAGGTATTAATTTTGAATTTTTGTTTTACAAAAAAATTTCCAAAGCAATCTTTATTAAAAATATTAATAATAAATTGTATTTAGTGCACATAAACATCAAATTGTACCCTGTCTCAGAATAAAATGCTGTGATTCAAATATCCCGCTAAAACCGTGAACACATAGCTTAAAATGTATGGCATTTAAACTCTAAACAGTTGAGAATGTAGTAATTTATCGTCAATTTTAAATTTTATTGTTTTTTCTAATAAGTGTAAAAAATGTATGTTGATAAAATGATTATACAAGAGTGATTGAATGCGTTATTTTAGACATAACTTATTCTGGTAAACTGGTAAACTCTCAGGTCTAGCATATAAATATGTCATGAAATATTAATATGAAAGTAATGTGTGTATACATAGTAAATTATTGATATTTATATCAGATTTGATTGTAAAATTTGAAGTAAAATGTAAACTACGTTATGAAAATTTCTCAAAAATACAATTTCATAGTTTGAATATACAAAAATTAGCTGCGGAAATTTGTATAATTCATTGGATAAGTCACTCTCATTATCATTATTTTCAACAAAAATAACAAATATATTTATGATATCATCTATTAATCCACCCCAGCCTTTCCACTCTACATGAATGATAGATATGATGCATTGTACATTATTATTACTACATTATTTGGTTACTTATGTAATACTTGCTCAAACTATTCATCAAAAATAATTAAATTAAATTAAACTCATATCATCATGGAAGTCACCTGTTTTTGTACCTAGCAAGAGGTTCATTTTTACAAAAGAAACTGCACACTATCTACCATATAGTATTTTTGACATATTCATCAAATTCTAGTAGTTTCAAATACTTGATATTTTTTTCTTTAACAGATCTTGATTTGCCTATTCTTCTTCTTTAATTATGCGATTATATACTCGTATAGTATAGACATATTTACAATATATTGTAATTAAAGCGTTAGCTAGATCTTACATAGTGTATTGGAGATGTTCATTGCAATTACTGTTCCCGTTTTTGTAGTATGTAACGTTAACATTTTGTACATATTTAGGCCATTTTTCGTCGCCTTAAGTGTACCAGTCGTTGACGCTGTTTGGGTGGTGAATTTAACGGTTTCCTTGGACCTGTCTAATCACTAATGTTCGGGACTTATTTAAACGTACAGATTGTATTGAATAACACAGTAAAATATTTTTCCCTATCAAATTTACCTATACAAGAAGCAACGAAATCTCGTAAAAGTATATACCATTTTAGCACGATATTTGAATCATAAAAATGTATTGTATAGTACATATTTCTGTGAACTTCAACATAAAATAAGAATTAATTATAAAATAAAATATGTCATTTAGAAGCCTTTATTAAAATTTAATAACTAAACTTTAAAATGTTGGTCATCGCACATAATATAAATGTGGAACTACAATAGAAAGCCACGCAAGTAGTAGACCAGGTGTGATAGCCACATGCTGCGATGCCTTCTTTCATGTCATGACGCCTAGTCTTTTCGACGCCTTAAATAAATCAAAAGGTATATTTATGGAGCAGGGTCCCGATTTGTTAATGTTCATGAAGTGGAACTGCAGGTATCGTTAAACCTCGCTACTATTACCGCACATTCTACTTGTGATACTTGCATGTAATTATTATTGATCAGGTACACATTGATACTTATGAAATGTAATCACTTTTCTATTTTCATGTTGGGAATGTCTTTCTGACGATGTTTTACGGGGAATACCAAAGTGTAATAATATACATGCTGTTTCATTTAGAAAACTATAACTATGGTCAGCCACCAAGTTATGGAACACTCTGTATAATACAAGTTATTTTTAAAAGGTGCTCCTAACAAGTGGCTATCATAGGGAAAATATACTTCCAAATATCTTTTCTCATAAAGTTACAATCTGCCTTTCCCGCGGAGATAACTCATCCTGTATACAGGGTGTCTCTAAAAGGTGCGGAAAAAACGCTACCACACATTTCTGAGGGCGATCTAACCCAACTTACCTCAGTCCAAAAGTGGATGCACCATTGCATTGAATTGCCACAAGAATAACACCCAAATTACAGAAGCATATGTGTCCATATACGGAATGAATTTTTTATATCCAGATTGCTCATAAACGGCTGCTCCAATCAACTCCTACCAGGTATACCTTTTCTAGATAAAAACCATTGGAGAATAAGAATTTTTATTTAAAAGTTAAATACAGTGCGTCTCAAAAAAGTTATTACGTTTTAAATGGATACAATAGGCCGCAGGTGGCGCCCTTTACATTTTGCAATGAAAATGAGAGCAGATTTAAATTTTTTACCCCACGTAACCCCCCCTACCCAAATATTGTGACAATATACCAATTATTACAGAAATTATTTATAAAAAACTAAAACCAAATTGAACTTTTGACACTCTGTATCTCCGAAAGCATCCACTTTTGGACTGAGGTAAGTTGGGTTAGATCGTCATATTTTGCCCTCAGAAATGTGTGGTAGCGTTTTTTCCGCACCTTTTAGAGACACCCCAGTATATACAGGGTATATCACGACGAGATTTCCTTTGAACAATATAGAATTGCTTCTTCCGGCTACTTCGGAAATGGATATCAACTTCCTTATTTTAAATGGAATACCCCATTTTTTATGATTGATTCGTATTTCCAACATAATGTAAATTTTAAGGATAGCTTGTCTGATAAAGTTTGCCTCTAAAATTAGCCATTTTTGAAGTATTTCAATTTTTGTAAAAAAATTGACAGCTGCAGACTATTACTCATAACAGCATTCCCAATAATTGAATGCATGCACATATTTAAATTTTAGGTAATCATTTTGGAAAGTGTACTGCTTCAAATGCGGTATTATAAACTTTCAAAATAATACAGGGTGATCAGCAAACCATGTTAAACATTTCATCCACAAAATATCAATATCTTGTTATTTTTAAATAGCAACCTACATTTTTTTCAACTTCATTGGATTACACGTTCAAAATTAGGGGCAGTATGTAATTACTTCCCTATAACTAAACGTCTTAGTTTCAGAGTTATTTTGGAAAATGTATCAATTCCTTTAAAATTTTATTTTGTATAATCAGTTAGGCTATGGAAACTCATGTGAATAAATAAAAACAAAACAAGTCATTGTGTAATAATGTCCTAAAACATTTAAATGAAAACTACACAATATCGAGAAGAAGTAGTCTTAAATAACAGTTTCTAACAATCTTAATAAAGTTTCCAAACACATCACCACCTCTTTCTAAACACTTTCTTACTCTTTTTAAAATGTTCGTATGCGTGGCACGCTGAATCATGGTACCGTCTAGATTATTGAACGCGCCTCGCACTATGGCCATCATATCTTCTTTGGTGGTAGCAGGTATACTGCATACTTTATCTTTAACATAGCCCCAAATAAACTAATCTAAGGGCGTTAAATCGGGTGATCGCGGTGGAAACCTATAAGGTCCTGTATTTCCGATTCACCTATCACAAAATATGTTGTCTAATACTTCTCCAACAGCTCTGATACTATGTGCTGCTGCACCATCCACCTGAAACCATACACTACGAGCTTCTTCTGTGGACAGTGTATTTAAATTTATGACGTTTCTTAAGATGGTCTGTAAATCGCTCACTATATAAATTTTCTTCACAAAAATGCAAAGCAAATATTTTGTCATGTTTAGTAGCATAAAATACATTAAAACTCCAAGACTCTTGGAAACGTCGTTGCCTAATAATTCGAGGATTATCTTCGGACCAAAAATGGCTATTGTGTCGATTAGATATTCCATTTCTACAAAACTTTTCTTCATCTGCCCATATAAGATTTTTTGTGAAATAGTCGTCTTCTTGTGATTTCATTAAAAACCACTCTTGTTACAAAATCAGCCTTACTGATGACAGGTAATATGATGGCAACTTGTTTTTATTTATTCACATGAATTTCCATAGCCTAACTGATTATACAAAATAAAACTTTAAAGGAATTGATACATTTTCCAAAATAGCTCTGAAACTAAGACGTTTAGTTTGTTTAACATGGTTTTCTGATCACCCTGTATTGTTTTGAAAACTTAATAATACCGCATTTAAAGCAGTACACTTTCCAAAATGATTACCTAAAGTTTTAAATATGTGCATGCATTCAATTATTGGGAATGTTGTTATGAGTAATAGTCTGCAGCTGTCAATTTGTTAACAAAAATTGAAATACTTCAAAAATGGCTAACTTTAGAGGCAAAGTTTATCAGACAAACTCTCCTTAAAATTAAGTTGGAAATACGAACCAATCATAAAAAATGGGGTATTCAATTTAAAATAAAGAAGTTGATATCCGTTTTCGGTGTAACCGGAAGATGCAAAAATTCGACATTATTTAAATCGAACGAGCGTCACGCAAAACTAATGTTTGCGAAATTTCAAAACTCAACTTTTAGTTTTCTATATTGTTCTAACGAAATCTCGTCGTGATATATCCTGTATAACTATAAACTATGATATTAACAGGGTTACATTATGAAAATAAAATAAGTAAATTATTATGAAAGGGAAATAACACTTTTAGGAATTTACGAAATTAAAGTATAACTAATGAAATTCACAAATAGTGAATTGTGTGAAAGAGAATTATTAAGTTCTAATTATTGATTTAAAATAAGACCTAATTTATTATACCTATTATTTTCTAAATATGTATTAGTTTGACAGCAGTTCATCCTAAAATGGCAGCCAATCAATCTCTGCGTGACTTCACGATTTTATATTTAGGTTGCCGTTAGTGTAGTTATATAACATTAAAAGTTTTATAATTCAAGTCCATAGAATATATTTATTATTTTACTCTGTCATTAAATTTTTGACATATACACACATTTGACATACATAACTCCCAAGGAATGTTAATCCTCCAAGATAACATTTAATCTAATTATTACATTTACTACATGTATGCTTTTCCTTTCAGGTCATAGCTTTCATATGCGGAATCATAGTGATAATACTCATGATAATGGGTCTGGCGTCCACAGACTGGTTGATGGCAGCAGGATGGAGGCAAGGTTTATTCATGCACTGTATAGAAGAAGGGGCACCACAACCTCTACCTTTCAATATGCAAGACCCACCCGGATGTTATCAATCCAGAGACGCAGGTAAGAATCCCTTCGAAGAGATGTTTATATACTTACTTAGTGATTATCACTTCTGGGTTTGAAACCATGTGGTCTGTTCTTCTTTTACTGTCGACGTTCCGTCCACTATCCTGAAGGACATTATCAGGGCCTGAAACAGGTAATTTATTTCAGCAAAGCTAGCAACAGTCTTTGACAAATTCATTGCGACAACTTCGACATTGACGCTTTTTCAGTGGCTATAAATATCAGGCTAAACATGTATAGAATTTCTTGTATTTCTTTGCTTTTCCACAAAGATACAGGGATCAGCATTTCCTGTTATTTATTGAAAGTGAATCCCTACGACCAGTGAATTATGTTAAGAGGGGCGTTTACTAACAAATAGAACCTTAAGCAACTTATATTACTAGCGGGACAGGTAGACACAAGGGGGTGTGAGTAGGTGGAGGTAGACGATATTCGGTTCTGTCACACCGCTTCGGCTTTATTCACAGATTCTGTCATAGATAAAGGAATACTATAGGTGGGAAACATGATATATAAAGAATGAGTACTTACGGAACTGTTGATGTTGTTGATATTTTATAATAAGCCAATTTTCGCTTGCCCATAACTGTTATATTAGTATACACTCGAATATTATAGGTATATATGACATTTCTTTTTAATTACAAACTGTCACTCTGACTTAAGTCTGGAATAGCCGACTGATTCCGATAGATTTTCGTCTTCGCTAGGACCGGTAGAGATACCGTAAAGTGGGGATAGACGACGCAATAGCTTGGAAAAACCTCGTGTGAAATGTGTGTGACAATGTTCATTACAATTTAATGTTCTTTATCTTCAAAATAATTACAGAAAGTTTTTTTTTTATATCCTTCATCAAATGTGCAGCTGGCGCGTGGAGGTTGTTTTTACTTTCTTATACGTAGTATAAGGAAGTATTGTGATGATGAAAATTTTCGACCTCGAGATTTTTGCAGATGTCCACGTTTTGAAGTCCCCTGATACCAAAAAAGTGGTTTTTAAAAAATGCCTGTGTCTCTCTCTCTGTGTGTGTCTGTGTGTGTGTGTGTGTGACCACGATAGCGGTCAAACCGCTGTAGATAGCAATTCCAAATTTTGTATTTACGTGTATAATCTCCCTCTTGAGATCTGATTAGTTTTTCAGTAAAATCGGTAGACCGGAAGTAGCTGTTTACTTCAGCGAAAAAATCGAATTTTGACAATATTTTGTCAACTACTAAGTTTAAACAAATTTATAAACAATTCGTATATACTTAAAATTGAAATTGAGAATAATTTTATTTAAAAAGTTTTTCGAAATTCCTACCGGAAGTAGGTCTTTTATCGAAAATCAGTTTTTTGCGAATATTTCGCAAGTCATGCTTTTTAGACAAGTACGTTACGGGTATAAAAGTATTTAAAACATAATTTTCAATATCTTTTGTATAAAAAAAATTTCAAAATTTAGACCGGAAGTACCACTTTTACTCTTATCGAATAGCGATTTTTTGCAAATATGTCGTAAGTTATGCATTCTATATATATTTATCAAGAGTACAAAAGTATTTAGAACTGGATTTGCAATATTTTTTGTATATATGAAATTTCAAAATTCGGACCGGAAGTAGCACTTTTACTCTTAGCGAGTAGCACTTTTTTGATAATATCTTGCAAAGTATGCATTCTATAGAGATTTATTAAGAGATTAGAAGTACTTAGAATAGGATTTTGAATAATTTTTGTATACAAAAATTCTTAAAATTCTATAATTTGAAACGGTCATACGTATAAGAAAGTCGTGTGGTGGCCACACCTCATTTTTTTATTTTGTGTGTCAGCCTTAGTTAGTAGACATTAATTAAATTCATGCATTTTTGTCGTTATTTCTAAGACACGTAACTTTTTTAAGAAAATAAATTAGTACAAAAACTGACCTTGACATAAATTGATGCCTTTTGCATCACTAACCCAAATTTGAGATTCTAAAATTACAAAATAAATTAAAAAAACGCGAAACGGCGATGCCTTAGTTTTAGATAGGTAAACGCACCTCTTAAATCCGTAATTTACAAGGAAATAGCAAAAATTATTCCAATCAGATGAACTATTTTATTTAAATCAGACTTCTATTTCAACAATATTCTGTTTTGGTATACTTCTAGTACCTATTGGAATCCATCAATACTTTTATGACAATACTCATTCTACTCACTGAGTTAATACATTTAATGCATTTATAGCGTTATATAGTACAACTTCATACTTCAGAATTTTCTTCGATCCCTTCCTCACATTCCTCAACATAATTCTAGAATTCAGTTGTTTTATTCAATTCAGTATCACACTGATTCCACTCAAAACACAGGTTATTCAAATACAGCCTATTGTATGTACGAGGTAGGCGCCATAAATTCTCGGCCTGACAGGCTTATACAGATTCAAACGTGTTCAAACTCCGTCACGTCATGCATGCACATACCCGAGGTGTACACTATAAATATGACGGTTCGAATCCTAGTAGTTTTTAGTAACCAGCCAACCTGCGGCTTTCAAGAATTGGAACATCCACCGTATAGTCCGGATATGGCTCCTTGTGATTTTTGTTTTGTTTTTTAGTTTTAAAAAAGACCTTAGGGGACGTAGTTTTAAGGACGACAGTGAGTTGCAAGCAGCTGTTATAGAGCAGTTTGATGGAAAAACTTCTGATTGTTTTTACAAGGGTATCGAATTATTAATTAATCCTTGTAATAAATGTATAGAAGTTAGGGGAGATTACATTGAAAAATGAAAATTCTTATATTGTTCCAAGTTTCTTTTTTGTATATCAGGCCGAAAATTTATGGCGCCTACCTCGTACTACTCTCTTCTGAAATTGAAAAAAAAAACATCTTAATCGAATTTTGAGACATGACATTGCATATCATTATACAGGGTGCCCCAGACATAAAAAGACGTAGTAGCCGGTATGTAAAGTCCGAACAGAAACAGGCCCAAATATACCGCAATAACGAAGACATTAAAAATTTAATTTTCTATGTTGTTTTTTAGATAAAAAAAATACATTACGGACCTGGCACAGAATGTATGTTTATAAATACACGTAAGAATGCTCATTTGTAAATAGAAACGAACACGCATTCATGGAAAAATACGCTTTTATTTGATAAAACGGGAAAAAAACGTTTAATCATACTCATTCATATAAAACATATTTTTTGCCCGATGCGTCTACATAACGCAGGTATGTAGTCGGCTGTTGACACAGATGGGCGACCCACTTTATTGCAGACAATAAAAGATTGTTTTTATTTTTAAAATAGGAAGGTTGTTCCTCTTTAATGTGTTTGTAGTCGAAAACAGCTGATTATTATTATTTTAAAATATTCAATAAGTCGTAGTTTTTCTAGCCTTTATTACAGTAAATATCAAGAATGTAATTTTTTTTTCTAGCAGGTGTAAATTAAAGTAATTAATGGTTTGATATTTATTATGAAGTATCTATTCCTCCTCTTTTTTTTTTAACACAAGTAATATGGTGGTCCTGAAGAGGACCGATTGTGAAAGTGAAGCAGGTGGATATTTAGTCCAGGGTCGGCGTAAGGCCAATTGAATTCTTTATTATATTTTTTCTGCCGTCTGCGCACGAATAAAGACTTGATATTTTAAGGGTACGTTTTTACACAATCTAGCTTCCGATTTCTGCTACTCCGTCTTTTTATTTCTGGGACAGCCTGTATATTAAATATGATATTGAATTATTTGACACTTATTTAGAGCAACACGCTATTGTCCCTTACTTATGTATATGTACTTTGGTTCCAGCCTATATCCACACAGCAGCCGCTCTCTGTATAATAACGCTTCTAACCAATATGGTAGCTACGGTACTAACAGGACTTGGACTGAGAAGTAAAGACCACCATACGAAGTACAAATACTATAGGTTCGGTGTTATAGTAATGGGACTTGCACGTAAGTAAAATTCACATCTATAAACGTTTTTATACATCAAATATTTATACTAACATTCGTCTTTTTCAGTGGTCTGCATTTTAATAGCTTTAATAGTATATCCCGTGTGTTTCGTTACCGAATTAAATTTGGGTAAGTACATTGTCTTACATAGTTAAACCTAGGATTTATAGAAAGTCCGTCAGTGAAACGGAAAAAGTTGACACTCGTATATTAACTTTTTATTTTGCCACAAACATTTTTTCATTTACAATTATATTATAGTCTAAGCAATAGGAGTAGTTGTACCTGAAAAAATACCAGAGTTTTGCAAACTGGCAGTTTTACTCAGTTTGGTGACCTAAACAATGTACTATATTTGCGACCTTGGCGGGTTGCTGCTGACTTCGCCATATTGGAAGATGGCGCTCAAAATAGGTTTTTTGACAATATCGCCCTTACAAAACGTCCTAGACATAAAATACTTATTGCAAAGATTGTAGAGTAGTAAATTCACTATATTTTTTCTCTGAACTGTTTTTTTGTGAAATAAGCAATTGTCTTTTAGGTATACAGGGTGAGTCGTGAGGAATCGACCAAACTCTAGGAGTGTATTCTACATGTGAAAATAATGAAAAAATACTCAAATGTTGTTATCCGATTTTTATTTATTTTCGAGTTATAGCGTAATGTATATTTAGTATACCATGTTTATGCATGTATTCGTGAAAACAATGAAACCCCGGTAGCAAATCATCATAGGTAAGTCTTCCTAACTGAAACGCTATCTGTTCGTGGTTTTCCGAACTAGCGGTGGTGACATCTAAAGCAGTCGAGAAATAGTGTAGAGTGTTTTGTATATCTAATGCGTCTAATGTAACTACCTCTCGTTCATTGTTGATATAGTGAGGGCGGTGCCATCATAAGAAACGTTCCCTATACATACATACCTTGGAGTAAATTATTATAAAATTGTTGTTCGAGTTTTATAACATTGACTTGACGTTTGTACGACTAAAGTGTAGAAAACTAAAATGCCACACACTTATTCAAATTTAGAATATACTAATATGGTGTTTTTTTATGGATTTTGTAATGGGAATGCTACTGCTGCTGCTGCTAATGAATATCGTCAACGGTTTCCACATCACAGACATCCTAATAAAAATGTATTTATTAGTGTATTTAAGAAATTGTGCGAGACCGGAAAGCTTCCCAGTGTAAGCATAATATCTGAACGAGGCAGTCGACAACAATTACAAGAAGTAGAAGATATTCTTGATGTAGTAGAAGAAGACGCAACTATCAACTCACGGAGAATCAGTATTCAATTGGGCATTCCACAAACAAGGGTGATAAAAACACTCCACGAGCAAGGCTTACGTCCGTACCATGTACAAAGTGTACAGCACCTACAACAAATGATTATCGTAGACGTATGGAATTTTGTCGATGGATAAATGATAATCCCTATTTTGTATCGCGTACACTTTTTACGGATGAAGCAACATTCACCCGTGACGGTATTAATAATTGTCATAACAATCATGTATGGGCAGACGAAAATCCACACGCAACAGTCGAAAGTAACTTTCAACATAAATTTTCGGTAAACGTGTGGTGTGGTCTGATTGATGGTTTTGTAATTGGTTCTTACATTTTTGAAAATCGCCTCACGGGGGAGACCTATTTAGTTTTTAGAAAGTGAACTACAGCACGATGGAGCGCCTGCACATTACGCTCGTGCGGTCACGCAACATTTGGATGAAAGGTTGCCAGGGAGATGGATTGGTCGTGGTAGTGACATTGGTTGGCCTCCTAGGTCTCCAGACCTCACCCCACTCGATTATTGTTTGTGGGGCTGGTTCAAAAATGAAGTGTATCAAGTAAAAGTGGACACTAGTGATGCACTAATTCAACGGATTAGGAATGCTGCAGAAAATATCATACATCAACCTGACGCTATCAGGAACGCAACCAGCGCCGTTGGTAAACGATGTAGAAAATGTTTAGAAATGAATGGCGGTATTTTTGAAAATATATTATAAAGAACGATAATAACAATGGGATACCAAAACTTTAAGGTATGAAATTTTGTTTATTTAAAATTACGCTATAACTCGAAAACAAATAAAAATCGGATAACAACATTTGAGTTTTTTTTTTCATTATTTTCACCTGTCGAATACACTCCTAGACTTCGGTCGATTCCTCACGACTCACCCTGTATATTAAATTGCTAAGCGCCCGGCGCACTGCTAACTATGTCTTCGTGATATCTATATTCATTTTCCATTAATAACTAAGAAAATGATGAAAATGCAAACATCAGTTTTTCTTTGATTTGTTGTTGAATAACATGAAATATAATGATACGAAGGCTGAAGTTAATATTACAGCAGTAGTTTGATTAACGTTACTTACTGCAGGAATCACGAAACAATTGAACATGAATTTATACTAATTTCTCAAATTCCGGTACAGTCTGTTGCGAAAAGAACACCGGTGTGTTCCACGATATGCCATTGTCCTTTGGCGGGATATTAAATCCGGACGGAATTCATCGTATCAACGACATCATCCTCAAACAACAATAAACGTTGATTGGAGACTCGTTTAAATCCATTTGATAGAGATGGGTTCACGAATGAATTTCTAACAGAGAGCTCGCATAAACCATATTCCCAGACCTGCAACACTCGGGCCCAACACACTTTTCAAAGTTTATTACTTTCGGTGCAAACTTCAATCTAGATTTCCCTGATTTCACGTCGGTTCATTGATTTTAAACGACATGGATTCGTGGGACTACGCCATCCATCCTGGACACGTAGTGTTCACCTATCGGACATTCTGGAATATTGGCTGAGCTTGGGCAGTGACGTAGAGTGCAGATGTACTCGCTAGGGAATCTTCAAAGACTATTACTTTCTTATACGTACTATAAGGAAGTATTGTGATGATGAAAAATTTCGCACCTCCAGATTTTTGCAGATGTCCACATTTTGAAGTCCCCTGATTCCGAAAAAGTGGTTTTTAAAAATCTCCCTCTCTCTCTCCCCCCCCCCTCTCTCTGTGTGTGTGACCACGATAGCGGTCAAACCGCTATATATATCAATTCCAAATTTTGTATTTACAAATATAATCTCCCTTTTGAGATCCGATTGGATTTTCAGTAAAATCGGCAGACCGGAAGTAGTAGTTTACTTCAGTGAAAAATCAAATTTTGCCAATTATTCGGCAACTACTAAGTTTAAACAAATTTATAAAGAATTCATATGTACTTAAAATTAAAATTGAGAACAATTTTATTTAAAAAGTTTTTCGAAATTCCTACCGGACGTAGGTCTTTTACTCTTATCCAAAATTAGTTTTTTGCAAATATTTCGCAAGTCATGCTTTTTAGACAGGTACGTTACGGGTATAAAAGTATTTAAAACATAATTTTCAATATCTTTAGTATAAAAAAAATTTCAAAATTCGGACCCGAAGTAACACTTTTCTCTTATCGCATAGTGATTTTTGCCAATATGTTCTAAATTATGCATTCTATATATATTTGTCAAGAGTACAAATATATTTAGAGCTGGATTTGGAATATTTTTTGTATAAATAATATTTCGAAATTCGGACCTGAAGTAAAACTTCTACTCTTAGCGAGTAGCACTTTTTTTCAAATATCTGGCAAAGTATGCATTCGATAGAGATTTAAGAGAATAGAATAGAATTTTGAATATTTTTTGTATAAAAAAAACTCTTAAAATGTATTTTTCGGTTTATTTTTCTAAGATAAAAGTATTTAAAACAATTTAGAACAACTTGTGTATAATTTGAATTGCTCATACGTATAAGAAAGTCGAGTGGTGGCCACACCTCATTTTTTTTATATATAATAATATCTGGGTGAAGTTGATTCAAAAACGTTTCATTATTAAATGTCGACGAAAATAATAATAATTAACCCTAGTAAATTGTTTAATTTTAACAACGTTGCGCGATGGTAAAATTTGCATGCTATTGTACAATTGTGTTAGTTAAAATTAGTTAAATCCTAATATGTATTATAACAACCGTATTACACTTCACAGGTAATCGATTGACGTGGGAATTCGGTTGGGCCTATGGCGTAGGTTGGGGAGCAGCGATATTCTTATTCGGCGGCGTTGTTCTGCTCATGTGCGACAAGGAAAGTGAAGAGATCTATTACAAAGAGAGAAAAATCGTACACGATAATGATTCTAGGGCCTAGTGGCCACAAAGTCTGCCCGACGTTGTTCTCTGATCGTAAGAGATGTGGATCCGCTTCTCTCAGAGTCTGGCTGTTGAATGAATGCTCGTGAAATGCTTGCCTGTTTTCATGAATGTGCCTGGTCAGTTTGACAAGTATTAGTTCACTTTTCGGAATGTTTACGTTGTTGTTGTGTATCATTTATTGCGTTATTTATTTTTTAATACATGAGGGTATGTGTACTTCTCTTTATAGTATCTGAGACTGGAGCTTTGGAAAGTGAAGTATGTGTGAGAATTCCTTATATTGTGTATGCAACATTTGTATACCATACTGCCATTAGGAATAAATATATCATAAGCATTATATTTATCAGTCTCTAGATGAATGCGTACCATCCTTACTTTATATTAAAGAACAGGTGTAAATAAAGAAGTAGTAATTTATTGTTAGCGTGAACATATTGACCTAACAGAATTAATTACCTTCTTACCTCAAGTCTAAAATAATCAGTGCCATAAATACACTCTTTAATCATAATATTTATTGAAATTTGCTCTTTTACATCCCTGCAACGTTCAGTCATTCTAAGAATGTCATCGTAATTTACTAAAAATACGCCGCTGATGGGTCAGTTTATCACCAGAAAAATTTACTAATACAATGGTTAAAAAGATGTTTGTAAATAGACCATAGTCTAGAAAAAAAATCGTGAAGATGAGGTTTCAAAATTATAACACTTGGAGATGCTAAATTAATTCATTATTTTAGGGGGAGGGGCACTCGTTTTCCTTACTACGGACTGCGTATGCGCAACGTAATATGATGCCCATATCACACCATCAGGAAGGTGTTGAGCACGATGTCTTAGGGGAGTACTCAACCTTCGTCCTCGTGTTATATGGACAGTCCATTCGAGTTAACAATACACTTTTCGCATGGCAACAACAAAAATTAGAATTTTAAATATTATATAATAGTAATACCTTCAATTTTTCAATTATTGCGGGCGACATCTACCGTAAATTCCGAAAGTCAGTATTACCTTCTTAAATAAGAACTGTTTAGTCAGTCAATTTCAATTCTCTTTGGTGTTGGGTGCTGTGGCTGATTTAAATTAGTTCTAATTCATAAATATTATTGAATGTCAAAAATATTTACGTTTTAGAATTAATTTTGATCAGCCATCAACAGCAAAGTAATCTTGAGCATTTGTTTAATGATTGCAACGTTAACATTAATTTTTTCTAATGACACTTCATACATTTTTGATTGATGGTTAAAATTTATATATTTTCATTCTTATGTAGTATCACATAATTATTTAAGTGATTGTCACAGGCCATTATTCCACCATCCACAAGTAATGACTATTAAATACAATATCGTATGGCAATTGTATACTTTGGAATTGTTTGGAAAACTCTAACGTTCCCTTGTTGCTCTTTTCCTACAATTGAGTACACAAACTATTTGGACAATTAGAGGCAATGAAGAATATATGATAAAGCAAGAAGCATACATAGTTGAGAAAATAAGAGTAAACTCGAATACACAATAATGTGTACAAACCACGTCGAAATTGTCCAAATTTCTTCATTTGTCAATATCAAAATCAGATGGCGCGCTAGTAATAAAAGTTCAACAACCCAATAAATGGCACCCCTTCTAATTCTAGCTGTACAGTCTTTGATTTGTTGCATTATATTCGTGTAATATCAAAAAATAAGATCTTAAATAAATTATCTATATAAATTGAGAAAACCAATGAGATTTCAAAATGAATTTGACAGATTATGTCAATTGACATTTCTAATTTTTAAGAAAACAATACTTCACACATTATATATTCTTTTCTGTCAATAATTTTCATTATTAATTTACCACTTCACCAGAAATAGAAATTTATAGAAATTAAAGAAATCACTTTCAATATGAAACAATGCCCAATTAAATTTGATTTTTATAACTGACCTCTCTAACATTATAAACATAATTCCTGCTGAAGCTAAAATTTGACAGGAAACGCAAAGAATAAACATTCAGAGGGGTTTTATAATTAATTTTTTTTTAGTCATCTTACCTTCTTATTAGACAGAATATTATGTTAATGCAAAAAAAAATCTGATAGAATTTTAACTATTGCTTATACAAAGCCCTCCCTGCCTCTTTTTTTTTTTTTTGAAACTTTGGGATGTAAATATTGCCAATCTAATTGTTTTGAGAGACATGTGCAAAAGCCGAATATGCCCTATATGCCTTGTTATATGAATAATAACCTAGAAGTTAAATACAGTGTCTTTATTTACACTTGTTACGCTGACGTTATTTATTATTATATTTATATATTTACTTAGTTTGTTATGATTAACAACAAAAACAACGTTTCAAACTGATTAGGATTTAATTTTCTTTTGTTGCTTGCCTGGTATATCGCCAGTCAGCTGTTTTGTATTGTTACCATTTTAGTGGTGTTATCAGCTTGCAATTTAACGATGGATAGTTTATAAATTTACCCCACCATCTTATATTTGCCATAAAACATATACATATTTCTTTTGATCCATTGTGTGATTGCTTTCGGTAACACATCGAATGTATGCAGTGTTTGACTGAGAGACAACCCGGGCAGGCTAGTGTGTTATAAGACTTGCATATATATATATACATAAATATATATATATATTAATTTAGCAGTTCTGTATATACTTTTGCTAGATGATACTTTAGTAAGTATATGGAAATTTAGTATTGATTTTCGTTGATCCTCGCTTTTTAAGTTTTAAGTACATGTAAATACTCGAAGCGAAAGGATATATTGAACATTA
This sequence comes from Amphimallon solstitiale, assembly GCA_963170755.1. Classification (NCBI taxonomy): domain Eukaryota; kingdom Metazoa; phylum Arthropoda; class Insecta; order Coleoptera; family Scarabaeidae; genus Amphimallon; species Amphimallon solstitiale. Next base: position 9,343,781 of record OY720680.1, on the reverse strand, counting down.
GTGATGTCAATAATAAGATTAGTTATTACAATAGACGGATAAACGTTTACTTTCGTGTTTTATATTTAGTAAGGGCATTAATTTCCTAAAAATCAATTCAATCCTACCGTGAAATTTTTATATTTCTGAACGTATATAGTAAAGATTTATATCGTTATCGTTTAAATCTACTTTTGAGGAAAAGATAAAACCTGCTCAATAAATTGCGCTACTGACCGATAGATGTCTCCATATCATATATTCTTGCAAGATAGTAAAATGACAGTTTGTCTAAGGGTTGTTTATCTTTTAATACTTGTGTTTGTTTCCATTTGTGCCGTAGTATTGTACTATCAGTTATATGATAATCATGAAAAATCATATTCTTGTACAGGTTATTTTTGGCACATGACGAAATAGTATGGTACCATAAACTCACGCCTTTTTTTTCATTAAAATGCCTTCATGAGACAACCTTTAGAAAATTTGTCATTCTACTCCTAACTTTGATATATTGTGGCTAGGTTTGTAGAATGACAGATAACTTAAAGGTTGCCTCATTCCTTATCTGCTAATATTTTACTATGTGGACGGAGCTTATGATCATTTGTGCCTCGGACCATCATCTGGATTAATAGTGACAGTCCACTGTTGTATATTATACATGGCGACCCTAACAAATTTGCCTTTACAGTCGCATCAAAAAATTATGAATCCCAAAAAGAAATGAAAAAAGTATGATAAGTGGATGAACAATTACATCGGAAAAGGAAGCATTCATTCTCAAGAAATAAATAAAAACTAGAAAAAAAAGTTCTGAGTTAGAAGTGCAAAATATTAAATTAAATTACTAAATAATTATTAAATGGCTATACGTTGTATGTTAACTTGTTCATACAAGTTATATAGAGCACCGAATATAGACAATTCATTCAGAAAAGTAGACCTCTGAGCTCGCTCGGTGACGTTATTCAGCTCAGCACTATTACCAGCGGAAAGTTATGAGGCTTATCTTAATCTTAACTATTACTAACTTATTACTCTACAGGATGTGTCAATTTTCATTAGCCATAGGCGATTAATTCATGCAATACGTGACAACATGGCACCCCTACTTGCCTCTCCAATGCGAGCGCGACCGATACAAGCTCAAGTTATAGCAGTAACTGTTGGACCACTGACTTGGATGTTTGTAATGCGTTCAGAAATAATATTTACGCGTTGCAAGGATTTGTTTTTCTTTTTCTTTTCAGTAAATGCAGAGAATTATTAAGCTTCGTTCACGCTGCATGACACAAACAAAAGCGTAATTCTAATAAAATTAAAAATAAGGTAGGTAAATAAAAAGGGATTCTGAAAATAATAATAAACTACTAGATCCGGAGATCGCGGCGGCCATTTGATGTTTCCCGTTCCAGTAATAAGACGGGTTTTATTGCAGACTAGATCACAACGTGTTCGCAGCTAAAGATTGAATGTAAAATCTGGTGGGGAGATCGGGGAAAATCGATGTAATGTCGATTGTTGCCGGGATTGATGACGGACGGTAGAGGTGATACACGTTGCCATGTATTATTTGTATACGTATAAATCGCACGTAAACATTGAATCCTATACCTAATGAAAATTGACACATACGGTATAGATCTTGGTCACCAATGATCATAAACTCCACCAACATAGCAAAATATTAACAGATAAGGAATAAGGCAACCTTTAAGTTAGCTGTCATTCTACAAACCTTGCAGCAATATATAAAAGAAGTTAGTAGCAGAATGACAGCTTTTCATGAAAAAAAAAGACGTGGCTTGTGGTAACAGCATGTACAATATATCGTCACAAATGGATGTACACACAAGTATTAAAAGATAGGAACGTTTTGACCAGTGGCGGCTGCTGCAGGGAGGGCAATGCTCCCCCCACCCCCACACAAAATTCTTTTAACAGATAAATTAATTATAAATACGTAATTTATATGTAATTTTTTTGATTTGCTTGATAGCAAATATGTTTTCGGAAGTGACAGGTCTCCATCAAACTCGTTCAAAAATCGCAGTCTGTCATGGGCTTCGGAACATCTCGCATAATGACCTCAATCTGCAGTGTCTACATTGGGAATCGAGCGATAGAAACTGGTGGGGGTAGATCGCATCTGTACGCTAGCAACGATGCAACCTCTGCTTTGTCCCAGGCCCAATGTGAAATATGCAACGGTGCACGTATGTTGTATTTTCTGTCGTCGCAAATACAACTATGAAATTCCGTTTGTAACATAATCGAACTGATAAAAAATAACACACTGTCATGACAATAAGATAGAATTAAAAAATCTAGGTCCCCTAGACCAGATTTATTGATTAAACTAGTAGAACACAATTCGAAAACTAATAAAACCGTGTCGAGAAAATTCAACAGAAGCTCTTACAGTTTATCAGACTGGTTGTGTGGGTGTAATGCGCAAAATGCTTTTTTTTGTGTGTGGTTAATCAAGAATTCTCTAAGTAAATATAATGTGCCATCTGAACACTGCACATAGATTAAATATAATTCAAGCACAATGAAAACGTCAGTAAAAACAAGCATATTCTTGGAAAAAAATAGACTGCATTCAGTTTTGTGGCATGTTTAAAATCGCTCTACGGGGCCATGACGAAACACAAGACAGTGCAAAGCCGGGGATTTTTCGTGAATTGGTTAATTTATTGGCAGAAATTGACAGCACCCTCAAGGACCACATCAACGAATCTAGTAGTAATAGAGTTTTAATGGGTTTGTCAAAAACCATTCAAAATGAATTGCTGGACATTATCTACGAAGTTTGTCACACTTTGATTCCAGACGAAATTAAGAAAGATCACTACATCGCTATACAAGCATATGAGATGACAAATTCGGCTACACCTTCCCAGTTAGGTTTTATAGTTCGATACTGCAGCAGTATGATTCTCTGGTTGCAGAAAAGACAGAAATCGTATTTTTCCGTTCAACTCAGTATTACTGCTGATGGCATTAGCAAATGTTTATTGGAAGAACTTAGGAAAATTAAATTGGACCAAACGCCTAAAAAATGAGTCTCCAAAGCTACGATGGCGCCTCAGTAATGAGTGGTAAAAACAACGGCGTTCAGGCAAAAATTAAAAAAATGCAAATTATATTCACTGTTACGCGCACCAGTTAAATCTGATAGTTGACGGGCTGCCTCACAGAACAAACAAGTGAAAGTTTTCTTTTGCAATCTAGATGGTTTTTCTACTTTTTTTACAAGATCTCAAAACGTTCTGCTATACTGGATGAGGTTGTGAAAAATCGACTTCTGCGGCTACACCAACCAGATGGAACTTTAAATCACGTTGTGTTATGAGTGTCTTCAGATATAAAAAACATTCTTATCACATGTTTGACGCGGATCATAGATGATGAATCTGGTGACCAGTCGACAATAAGGAAAGCTGTAGGCTTGAAAAATATTTTAAATGATTATGATTTCAATTAATGGTTATATTTTTTTAATAAAATCATGCCGCATTGCAAAATTCTCTACAACCAATTACAACATCGTCAAATTGACAGTATTAAAATGCAGTCTCGTGTGTCATCATTTAATTCGTCAATTTAGCATGTGAGGAACTCAACTGATTACGATTATTATAATGAAAGTAGTGATAACGATGAAGAAGAGGAACATTCCCGACAACGGAACAAAAGACCCCCTTATAAAGACAAACACAAAATGGTTGCTAAAGAAGTGTGCGACATTATTATTAACAATATTGATGACCGTTTTTTGTTTAGTGATCACCTATTTACAGCTCTTCTTTTTCAAACATCTTATTTTCAACATATCAACATTCTTTCCCCGAAACTGAATTCTAGATGGCCGTGAAGACTTTTAATTTGGATTCAATTGCTTTTAAGCATGAATTGGTAGTTTTGTATAATAGACCAGATTTTGGAACTGCTTCATCTGCTGCAATTACTGACGTCGACACCAAACTTCAATGAATTAGTTATTAATCATGTAGCGGGTGGTACTTTGGGCACCCGTACCCATGTAGCGGGTGGTGGTTTGACACCCGTATGGAAGGAAGTTAGTCGAAGTAAAACACTACCTTTATAATGATGGGATGTATATTTACAGATGCACTACATATCGTATACATTAAATAACAATCTATTGTTACCTTATATTCATTAACCGTGTTTACTGTTTTAGTAAACATGTTATTAAACAAACCATAACAATACACATCAGTGTTGTTGTTTAGGTTTAGTTATTATAATACTCGTGTCCTTTCCGTGGCGAAGACCTCGGGATGTATTTGCGTTCTTTACTCGGCCTTCCCTTCACAATTAATTATACATAATATGTTAAGGCCTTTTATTCGTATAGCCGATGTAACGTATGATTTCGACATATGCTACAATCATTTTAGTGAGTTTATTTTTTTTTTGTAGTTAATTTTTGCTATTAAACACTTTAAAATCGTGATAAAATTGGGGGTTTTGGAAGCATATTTTGCAACAAATTTTCGGGGGCGCGGATTCCCCAGACCCCCCGCAGTGCCCCCCCCCCCCGCCCAAAAAAATCACGGGCTGCCACTGGTTTAGACAAACTGTCGTTTTACTAATCTGCAACAATATATGATATAGATACATTTATCGTTCAATAGCTCAATAAATAGCGCTACTGCCTTCATGAGGTAACCTTTAGAAAAACTGCCATTCTACTACTAACTAACCGTGATATCTTGTGGAAAGGTTTGTAGAATGACAACTAGCTTAAAGGTTGCCTCATTCTATTAATATTTTACTATGTGGGCGGAGCTTATGATCATTTGTTACCAAGTTTATAGAGTAATAGGTTGCCTCATAACTTTCCGCCGGTGATCATACTGTGCTGAGGTACGTCACCTAGCGAGCTCAGAGAGATCTACTTTTTTGAATGAATTGTCTATATTCGATATTCTATATGACTTGTTGAACAAGTTAAACCTAAAATCTATCCATTTAATAATTATTTAGTAATCAGTATCTATTTCTCTTATTGAAATTTCAGTTAAAGTATGTTAATGTTAAAACGTTATTGATTTTCTGGAGCATATAGCAGTTAAAAATTACAAAACAGTTTAGTTACCAAAAATGTATTTAAAAATTATAACCCAATTTTATATTTTAAATTCATATTTTCAATTTTAAAATGCTACTAAAAAATTATTAACATATACCAAATATAATATACATATACAAATGAATTGATTGATTATCACAAAGCTAGTAATATAACAATAAATAAATATTTAAAAAATCAAATAGACACTGGATATTGGTTTAACTTAATTTGAAGCTAATTATGACAAAAGATCATTAAAACTGTTTGTAATTAAATTTTGACATGATAATATTTGTTTATAAATTTTTTCGATTTCGTTTTGGATATAAAAATAAACATTTTGCTCTTCTAACTCAGAGCTTCTTGTCTAGTTTCTATTTGTTTCTTGAAAATGGATGCTTCCATCTTTATGTAACTCCCTTTCTCGATGTAATTGTTCATCCACTTATCATACTGGCTATTCATTGTAGATGGAGTTGTTTTCAAATCTTCAACATACGCTACCTGCCTTTTAGTTGTATTAACCAAATCCTGATTCTTCCTAACAAAGACTGCCTCCTGTTTTTCCACAAAAGCAGTCTGGATTTTGTCTTTGACTGATTCTAACTCTTTTATCTTCTGTCCGAGGCTATCAAGTTCCTCGATATGTTCTAATACAGATACGTTACAATCTTGAAGAACAGCAGCAAATTCAGTAATGGACTTGAGTTGTTTATTGCATAAACAACTAACATCCATTACTGAATTTTCAGAGCCTCTTTGCTTTCAAGTACTGCTTTTTCATGTTCTTGAAATTTAACTCTCAGTTCCTCTAATATTTCTTTTTGGGATTCATAATTCTTTGATGCGACTGTAAAGGCAAATTGGTCAGGATCGCCATGTAATTACAACGAACGATGAACTGACTGTCACTATTAGTCCAGATGACAGCCTCGGGGCTTGGCAGTGAAGATTGTAAGCCCTTACTACTTACATATAGTTAACAACTTCACTATCCTATTCCAGCAAGTGTCTTTATAACAATTATGATACGAATACCTATTGGTATCCTACTTCTACTATTACTAATATTACGAATAACCCATATACTTACATGCAAAACATTACCAAGTACTACTATACCTAACTGACCAAGAAGACAAACTATTTACTCTATAAACCTTCATTTTTGACGTTACTGTCAAAGTATATAATTTGTATCATAAATAAATTAAAATTATATTTATGTATCAACATAAACATACAAACTTGGTAAAAATTAAACGAACTCAGTAATAATCAGCATCCAAAAAAAAAATGAAAAAAATACTTTTAAGAAACTGTTTCATCCAAACTCTATAAAATTAAACTTAACCGGCATTGTACGCTCAGAGATATGAAATAAACGGCTCACTGTAGGTATTGCCAATAGTAAGAAAATTGTGAAAAGTTTTATCATTACTTCCAGTGTAGATATAATATAGATATTTCTGTTATATATTGATAAGTTACTCCTGATAAACCACTCTTTAAATAATACACTTTCACAATTTTATTACTTTATTTATTTAATTCAATAAATGATCTTACATATCCTAAATATAGAAATCTAAATTCTATTTCGTTGTATTAGATATAGTTTCTAGTCTAAACTAATGTGTGAATTGTTTTTAAAGAACTGGACCAATTTATTGATTGCCTTAATTTTGTAATGTATCTCTCTAAAACAACTTGACCTGATAAAAAAAAAGTATGTTATTATCAGTCTTCTTGATAATGATGCCTATTAACGAGTATATTGGTCTACTGTCGTCAAGGATTTGTCCAGTAGATGTCGGGACGAGGTATTTTCCTTTTCGTTTGGAGCATACCGTATTTATTTTAAGATTAGAAAGATAGGGTAGTTTTGTAAGATATCGTAATTTTGAATTATTAAAAAGTTTATTTATATAAAAATGTATATAAAATATCATATAAAACATGTTAAAGTAGCAAACGAATACATATAGTATGTACATATATAAATATATATACTATAAATGTTTATATTACAAGTAAAAGTTTGTGTATTACCACTATAACAATAACAGTTATTTGCCAAACGCAGTATTACATTGGAAATAGTTTATAACATATTTAACTAATATGGATATTCATATTTTGTGAATAACAACATTCATGCATTTATCTACCTTGGTGATACACAAACTTTATCATAATAGCTATTTCATACAAAATATTCATACTCATAATGTATATTACTGTTACTATTTGTAAAAAAAAAAAAAGAAACTGTATATTATCTGAAAATCTCATACTCGGAAATAGAAACACATAGCAATTTACTTTTGATTTTCCTAATGTACATTTAAATACAAACTGTGAATTGATTTATGTAAGTGTTTCTTGACATTTATTCATATATTTCATGTACCTACAAAGAAATAATAAAAATTTGTACTATACGACATTTTCACTTATACCCTTTGTATACCTTTGAATCTGAACAGCCTAATTAATCTTTGCAAGTGTTTAAAATTTGGAGTTTTAATTTTAAAAAATGTAAGAATATTGCTTTACCAAAGATGTTTGCCGTTCCATTAGACAAGCATCTTAATACATACTATAACTTACAATTTATTTTAAGAATTACAGGCGATACGTGTTGAAATTGCAGCGCTCCTGTGGCAATATTCGAACCAACGAAGATATGTTCTATCATTTTATTACGTATATAGAGGGCTACAATATTGAGTGTGCTCTATCTTGATAATGTGTAATTTTTCGCCCCAACTAAGAGAGATAGAATTGACGACGTATGTTCTGCGCATGCGCTAAATCAAAATATCTATTTTGTAAGATACGCGATATTTTCATTTCCCTGCATGAACCTTTCTTGTTGTACGAGGACGTACTTTTATGTTATCTACCTAGCCGTGAAAAAAAGCACATAAGAGAACAATTTTTATTTTTCTACATAACTCCCTTCAATACTAATACACTTATTCCATCTTTTTTTCCAGTTGCCCCATACCCTCAGAAAAAATTGAGTTCATCAGAAGCAAAATGCTTTCCTCTGAGATCCTTTTTTAAATTTTTGAATAAGAAGTCTGACGGAGCTAGATCGGGGCTATAAGGTGGATGCCTTAACTCTATAAACCCACAGTCATTGATTATCTGCTGAACTTTGTTTGCCTTATGAACCCGACAATTGTCGTGCAGCAACAAGTTTTTTTGTGGATAAGAATGCGGGCGTTTTTCCTCCAGAGCAGTTTTTACATTTTTAATTGTGTTTCCGTAGGCCTCTCCATTTATGGTAGACCCTCTCGGCATATATTCAATAAGCAAAACTCCTTCAGCATCCCAGAAAACAGTTGCCATCAGTAGTTTTTTTCCAGAAAATTGTGTCTTGGCCTTTTTTGGTGGTGGAGAGCCCTTATGAACCGACTGCATGGATTCTTGTTTAGTAGGAGGGTCCCAGTAATATACCCAAGTCTCATCCCCGGTAATAATTCGAGATAAAAATGTCTTGTCCCTCTCCAACTTGATCAAATTTTCTTGAGAAACTTCTTTTCTGCACAGTTTTTGTTCAGGTGTAAGCAATCTAGGTATCCACCGTGCAGACACCTTCTTCATACCCAAATCGTCATGCAAAATTTTGAGAACACTTGTTTCGGATATACAGACTTCATTGGCAATGACAGAGATCTTTACACGCCGATCTGTCAGTACCAAATATTCGACTTTTCGCACAATGTTTTCAGTTCGAGCTTCAACGGGTCAGCCGGACTTTGGGTCATCATTGATTGACTCTCGACCCCATCGAAAGAGTTTAGACCAATATTTTACTTGGAAATAAGATGGTCTATCCTCCCCATATACAGCAACCATTCTTTCCTGAACTGTTTTTGGACCATTCATTGCCTTCCTTTGTCAGGAACTTTATTACGCTACGATGTTTAACTTTAGTTTCACTCATTTTATCGAGAAATGGACAGTCTCAAATCTCTATACACAGCATAAACTAAACACAACTTAGCACATGTACTTCTAACAGTGACAGCAATTTTTCAATAATTTGTTTGACATCGTCACTCTTTTGTTTCATGGCTAGGTATATAACATAAAAATACGCCCTCGTAAATCTTATGTAGTTTAATTTTGTACCTAGTCATTTTTCACTAGAAGCCACGTTTTCGAATTATTCAAGAAAAACGTAGAAATATGACTTTTAAATACTCTCCCCCCTCCGCTCACCGCCCCCCCCCACCGGACAGGATTTATAGGATGTGGTTCATGGCACTCCCCCCTATTACTGTACAAAAAATTTTCACTACACGAATTATTTCCCCTATTTTTCCTTCGTCGACTACACCTTTTCCAACAGTATTTGCGAAATTATCATTTTAATTTTTGAAAACGTCAATTGTATTTTAGTCTTAGCAAATGAATTGTAGAAGATATCATTTGTATTTTGTAACAGTGAATTAGATTTGCGAACCAGTCAAATGTATTTTAGCCTAATCAAATGGATTATGGAAAGCATCAGATGTATTTTATCCTTATCATATGGATTTTGGATAACGTCAAATGTATTTTCGAACTATCAATTGAATTTTATAAAGCATCAAATGAATTTTCGAAAGCATCATTTGTATTTTCGATGGCATTATGTTATTTCGATATTCTATGTACTTATATTCTTTTGAATGTCTTAGTTTTTTTTTTGCTCACGAATTAATTGCCGGATAAGCGTCGGGCGCGCACCAGGTATACAATATGTATGTCTGATAGGACGCCCGACGTTCATCCGACAATTAATGTGAACCCGCTCCACACGTAGTCCTGATGGTGGTTTAATTGCACCTCGAACACCGAATTTAAAATTTAATCTAGAAAGTTTTTATTTAATGTTTTGTGTTATTTTGGGTAGTCCTAGAACAGACATAATAATAAACATGTCAAGGGCAATACCGTACGGAGATTATTAAAAATAGGCTACAGCATGGATAGGAGATAGGAAAAATCGGGGCGAATGGCAGCAATGAGGGCATGGGATATACAGGCTGTACCACTTAAAACTACCATGTCAAATATCTCGGAAACGGACAAAGATATTTGAATTTTGTAAAAAGCAGTTACTAAAAAGAATGTGATCGACTCTACATAGTTTTCTCTCACAATTGTGTTTTATGATATGAATATACAGATGGCGCTGCGATGAAAAGAATTTCTTTGATCGCCACAATCCTCATTTGTTCTTTATTTGATAGTGTTTAAATAAATGTAAATTTTTTTATTTGTCTTTCCAAAATTTAACGGTTTCATAGATATTCGTGTTTAAAGAAAGTAAGAGTAATTTTAAAGTTTTGTCTTTATTTTGTTTAAATACTTAAAAGGATCAAATATAACTAACAAAGATGTTCAAAATTGTTGCCTTCTTGATTGCTACATAACGTATATCTGCGTTGATGATCTATTCTTAAATGGTTACTAAATGAACTTTATACGGAAAGTATTTCTTTTAGAATCCTACGGCAAGAGGTTACACATAGATCATGCTGTTCTTTTAATTACCGTAATGATTTATGTGGATTATTATGAAGGTAAGGTGAAAAATTCTCAACCTGACAATGAAGGACTGCGATTTTGGGTTAAAAAAATGATTTTATTGTCCCTTGACTTCAACACACTTGGTCCAGCGTTTTTCCAACATTAGTATTCCTTCCCGGAAGTGAGAGTCTGGACGGCTGTTAAAATATCCATTTACGGCCCTCTCAACTTCTTCATTGGACGCGAAGCGCTTTCCAGACACAAATTTTTTCAAGTTTGGCAACAGATGGAAGTCTGAGGATGCCAAATCTGGAGAATAGGGGAGATGATCGAGCAAATCCCGCAGTTTTCCCATTGCCAACGCACTTTTGTGAGCAGGTGCGTTGTCCTGGTGAAACATGTTTTTTTTTCTTCTTCAAGCCAGACCTCTTCTCACGAATTTTGGCATCCAGCTGATCAAGAAGGTTGGAGTAATATTCGCCTGTAATTATTCTGCCTTTTTCATGGTAATCAATTAACAGGATCCCTATTGAATTTGTCCAAACATTGCTCCGAAAGTCGTTTGCGCATTTGCTTTTGATCGGCATTCAGCAAATGCGGCACCCACCATGCGCAGAGCTTTCGCATCCCTAATTCTTCGTGCAAGATGTTTTGCACCCTTTCTTCCGATATCCCCACGGTCTCAGCTATCTCACTCACCTTCACACGCCTATCGTCCAACACGATATCGTGCACCTTTTCGATGTTTTCCGGTGTGGTTGAGGTTTTTGGTCGTCCTTCACGTGGGTCATCTTTGAGGGACTTACGACCACGTTTAAAATCAGCAGCCCACTTTTAAACGGTTAACACTGAAGGAGGAGAGTCCTCGTAAACTTTTGTCAACTATGGATGAATTTCCTTAGGGGTTAATCCATCCAAAACGAAGAATTTCATGACCGCACGATATTTAAGTTTGTCCATTTTAACGAAAAACAGGGAAGGCGTGTCTACTGCGAAAATTCGTGTAAATAAACTACTTGACAGAACAATTTGAAACTTGTCATACGAACTAATGACAGGTGCACGCAGGCAGGAATCATACATTTTCGCTGATTGAAACGCCATCTCTGTGTCAGGCCGAGAATTTTTCACCTTACCCTTGTATTAACTGTTTGTAATACCGCTGCCGTAATTTCTGAGATTTGCACACAGACTTATAAATGTTTTGTGATCTGGTAAAGGCCTGTTTGGAACGCGTAGAGCATATAATCGCACTAAATTCCGTAAATTAAAACCATATTCAGTTTGTCTTCAATTGTGTGTGAAACCATATTTTTAATACAATCTCAACGCAAAGTGAATAAATGTTTGAAGGAAGCTAATTATATAAAGACAATTAGTAATTAAGCAAATGTCACTAATGTCAAAATATGTCTTAAATTATCAAAACAGGCATACATATATACAGCATGTGTAAAAACATATTGGGGATAGGATATCTCTATACTATGCATACCGGCAACAACGCCCAGGTCGTGGCCACAGTGAAGTACGATTATATTCAGGGCCTGTTCACGGACTTTACCAATTTTGAATTTTATTTTAGTTCCTATTACAAACACTAAGCACTAGTAGATGATATACGAAGTTTACCGAATACGAATCGTCATAACGAAACAAGAAAGCGAATAATTTGTGAAAATCCTAACCTAAAATTGTATGCGTCATTAATAATTCATAATCAAATTGTTGCGTAGTGTTGTTTGCATTGAGTTTATTATTTAGACTTGTAAGTTGTGAGGAACTATGGTCGTAGTAAAATATTCTGTGAGCACGTGTACCTATTGATAGTACTTCAGCGAAAGACAGTTTCCTTTCCTTATTTGGATGAATACGTAAGTGTCACTAGTGTGCAAATGTAAAAAATTATTGTTTTGTATGTATTTACAAAATCAACATTGTGCAGATATATAATCAGTGGGTTGAAAGAACTAGTGATCCATCTCTTAAAAGGACCAATCCTGCTAAAGTGTATAAAAGCCATCGGATTTGTGAAATAGGTACATTATATTAACTCAGTATTGTATGTATGTAATTTATAAGCGATCACTTTGCTGGACATTTGTAAGATTGTGTTCTTAATAAAGTAACTAAGTAAAAACAATTTATATACATATTTAAGTATAATAATAATTATATATTTAAAAATCTAACAGCAACAGATAAGCATTATTTAATTATAAAAATAAGGATATGATGCTACTATTACTATTAACAAAAGGTACATCTGTATAATATTATGTACAAAATACCTGTATTTTTATTTCTTTAATGTATGTTATGTATTGTGTAATATACAATAATTACTATTTTTTTGTATTTTCATTTTTTCATTCCCTATGCGTATATGTTGCAATTTGAATATGAATTGTTCATGTTAATCATTGTATAACTTTTGTAATGTTCAATGTATCTGTATATTATACTCAAAAATGTACATGTAAAGTATTAAGTATTAATTTTTATATCTTTGATTATATTTCAGTCGCATACAGTCAGCCGATGGATGTACATGTATTTATCTAAGCATCACACGCTTCGTAAATACATATTTACCAAATAAGAATTGAAAATACTTCTGCGAGTTTTATTATATTGCGTATACAACGCAGTAGGAAAATAAAAGCACAATTCTAAATAAACATTAATTCTTAGTAAATTATTCTATAAATTTACTAAGAACGGAATTCTAATGAAAATAAGAAATATACAACAATTCTAAAAATTATGGATGATTATAAAACTTTTCTGGAACGGTATTATGAAAACCAAAACAAATATGTACTTCGTAATTTATAACTCAAATAATAATTTACATTCGAATTAGATTTTTTATAAAAAAATGAATTTGAATCAATGCATATTTTTTATTCACTTAGTAAATTTATAGAATAATTTACTAAGAATTAATGTTTAATTAGAATTGTGCTTTTATTTTCCTACTGCGTTGTATAAGCAGTATAATAAAACTCGCAGAAGTATTTTGAATTCTTATTTGGTAAATATGTATATACGAAGCGAGTGATGCTTAGATAAATACATGTGTTCTATCCCCAATATGTTTTTACACACGCTGTATAACACAGACATGTATGCTTTTCTGCCTACATACCTATGGGTGCCTATGAAGTGGAATTTATAAAAAGGAAGTAACTATGAAATTTAAATTGTGAAGTAACTATAATAACAAGAATTGTGAATATGTTTACTGCTATTTTCCCCTACAAATTAAATATATATTTAAACAAAATAAAGACAAAAATTGAAATTACTCTTACTTTCTTTAAACATCTATGAAACCGTTAAATTTTGGAAACTAAAACAAATAATAATTGATTTTAACACGCTATCAAATAAAAAACAAATGAAGATTATGATGATCAAAAAATTCTTCTCATCGCAGCGTCATCTATATATTCACATAATAAAACACAATTGTGAGAGCAAACTAGAGTCGATCACATTCTTTAGTAACTGCTTTTTACAAAATTCAAATATACGTGTCCGAGATATTGTCGCGAATCAACACTCTGTATAGTAGTAAAATTATTACAGCGGTAACCTGAATCCTGATTTACCTAGCGCTGAGTCGATACATCCTGTCTGTCCGTTCGATGAGTTCAACGGAAGTTGATCGAACGGAAGGAATGTGCGGATTCAGCGGGGTAATGACGGACTTGGCGATACCGAGGTAATAAAAGAGGATATTCCGAACAGAATGAGAATTAATAAATGATCTTCCGATAGGAGGATCACTTGTGATCCTTCGTAGTCATTCTTATTGTTGTCTTCTAGTGGTTATTAGTATTTAATAAATAAGTGTGTTATTACAAGTAGTGGTTTATTGAGACAGTTATATCTCCTCGCCTCCTTAAGAAAAAGCCAGGCCAGTGGAGAATTAAAGGTAGGTACCTTTTGCATTTTGTAGTTTATAATTATAAGCGAGTGCTCGCCCCAGAGCAACACCTCGTCACGGGATTAGAGCCCTTTGCGACCGTAACGCTAAAGGCACCGTGACAATATTCGACCTGGAAGTTTTATTAAGTGGTACACCCTGTAGATGTCAGCTTCTTTTCTTTTTGCTGAAATGCATTCAGTCAATGAATACACGGAGTATACGAGGTACCATTTCCTCGGCCCCAGTACAGAATTTGTCAGAAGATGGAAAACAGAATTGTCATAGGCCATTGACACGATATCTTCCAATATTATTACGGCAACTGCTTTTACGATTCTCTCCCGTTCTGCTTATTAATCTTGACACCCGAAGAATACCACACATCACTCAAGAAAATTTCTCCTGCACTATGACAGCACACAACATTTCTTCTTGTGCGAATTGTGCTGATTCTGACCGTTTCTCCAAGAACGGTATAGTGCTGTTTCTTATTGCACTATGTTGGAGCGAAGTTTTCCTTCTCTACACGCAATATAGTTGTAATATACCGGGTGGTGCAATAGTGTGTCGCCGGAGCTTAGTATGAAAACTAATAACGCTGTAGCAATGAGACTTCACGTACGTATGTAGTATGTGACTGTGCATTTTCTAATTTTATTTACAAATATACAGGCTGTTCCAAATTTTCGCAACCACCTTCAACTTTTTCATTTTAAATACATTGCTATACTTTCTAGATATTATAATGATAGCCATTCAATTGCAATGATATATGGATATGTGCACTTCAGACTGTTAGTTTTGATTTTATCTAACATTTTAAGTTGTAGTCTGAAACTGGGTGGACTGCCTCACGTAACTCTTGTGTTACTAATTTATGAACTAACACGTTATTTGTTTTGAGGTTGACCAAAGTGAATAAAAATACTGGGTGTTAAATATGTCGTGTCTAAGTTATCGATCTTTATTGGTTATTTTCTCGTTTTTTTTTAAATCTAACAACATTTTTGTAAGTCAGCACATTCCTTGTAAAATTGCCTTTAAAATGGTACCAGTAACATAGTACTTATTTCTAGTATTTTCAAAGTTATAACCCTTTAATGGGATATACTCATATCTAGAAAGTATAGTAATGTATTTAAAATAAAAAAGTTGAAGGTGGTTGCGAAAATTTGGAACAGCCTGTATATTTGTAAATAAAATTAGAAATGCACAGTCGCACACTACATAAGTACGTAAAGTGTCATTGCTACAGCGTTATTAGTTTTCATACTAAGCTCCGCCGACACACTATTGCACCACCCGGTATATATGGTTATCATGCTCCATTTCGTATGTTAATGTGCGGGCACTAAATTACGATAACTGAATGGATCGCCGCCACCAAGGTGTCCACTACAGCATATTATCCATAGGTATGAAGCATTGCAGGATGACACTAGGTGGAGACTGATGTCCTTCTAGAAAGTAAAATAGATACCGATTGCTTAGAATTCAATTTCTGATCCATTTATTTTGTTTACTAATAGCCGGATCTTTTTTTTAATTTATTGTTAATTCTTGATATTCGTTAGCTATGAAGATGTAAATCAGTATAAAGGTAAGTTAGGTAAGTTTATGACCCTAAACACTTGTATATTTCAACGATTCCATTCCACATTATTGATGTTAATGGAGTTATTTATTAAAGACATTGCAGCCAGGAAATCGGTGTATATTAAACACTTGTCTTTCTAAATACAAGTTAATTCTTTTTGAAAGGCTTGGAGTCACCCTCTTGACTCGGGGTAGGCAGGGAAGGGCACTTGCCCCTCTCCCCGAAAGCCCAAAAAACCAGAAATAAAAACGCATATCGTTAATTATACATTCAAGTGCGAACCTAACATATTTTTATCCTGTACATTACAATACATAAATAAGTGTGCTTTCTATGGTATGAAGATATCTTTAGTTGGTTAAAAGAGGACATGGGTGGGGAGCTATTTCTTCATCCTCATTGCAGTGGACTATTGGTGTATTCAATCCTCAGCACCTCTGCATGGAGTACAAATTTAAGTCGCACCACAGGGGCTGGCGAAATAATGATTCATATCCGCCAAATCCCCCCGTAATTGGCGTAAAGCTGTTAGTGGATGTTAAAGCATGAATTATTATTATTATTACCCAAGGCGTTTTCGGAATATGTGTAGCATTTAACTGACCCGGTTGGACAATACGATTAGAAATTTTACCGGGTTATTTGAAACATTTCCGAACGCAATTTGCGGTCATTTATAGTTATTCATAGCTTAGAATATGTACCGGCAAAACTAAAGAAGAAATATACCACAGTGAATACTACAACTCCAGCTACTTGTAAAATAGTTTTATTAGCAAGTTTGTTTGTACTTGAATCTGACGATGACGATGATACCATACTCTATATGCAACTCAATGCTAAGAGGAAAAGGAAAAGAGTTTACATTAAAAACTATAAAACAGTTGTCGCAAAATACTATGTATCCAGGTTCTTTTGTTAATTTGTTTTGTCTCAAAAAAATATAACAGTTTTGTGTATTGACACTAACGCTTTGTAAGGCTATGTCAGCCATGGAATTGAACTACCATAGTCCATTCCTTTTTCGATTTTACGAACACGGTTGTTTTTACCCATCAGAATTAACGAACGCATTTGTGCTAGCCGTGTTGTAACCCCAATCCCCGGGTTTAATTTCCGAAAACGCCTATACTCGGCATGATTCATGTTAAAACATACACATACTATGAAACTTTTTTTACCTACACTACTTCGGCTGTTATTGAATAAAAAGCTCATTATCAGATTTTCTCTCTCTTATTCGCAAAGCTCAATTTCTTAACCGCAAAACACCCATGCACTTAATGATAGCATTAGCAAGAGAATTATTTTAGATCATGCTTACAGTGTTAAGTGAAAGCAGTTATTTAGTGTTCTATTTATAACAGAACTTTTTGTTTCATTCAGAGTATTGATTTTTGTCATCATAATATACCTATATGAATGGAAATTCTTTGACAACACTAGTAAAAGTGCTCATATTTTAATTTGGCATGAGAAAAATTGTATATAAATAAGAAAAAAAACTGTAAATTGTGCAAATGACTTACTACTTGTTAAAATAAATGCTATATGTTGTCCAAACAACGTTTCCTTGAAAACTTGCGAGGTGGTGAAGACAAAATACTAGTTGCCAGTGTTGTTTGCTTTTGACGCAATGGTTTGCTAAATGTCGTAGATCTTATTTTGAATATTTCATCTTGTCCAATTTCCTTGTACTTATTCTTCATGCTATTCAATAAATCCATCATCTCTTTCCTTTCATCTTCACGTTTTGGAAGAACACATGGTTCAATATTGATTGGTTTTAAGTATTCAATAAATTCGCAAATTTCAGTGTATGATGGATGATATGATGCACATACTCTGTAATTATTAACATTTTCGCATCTTATTATGCTCTCACCAATTTGATAATCTTCCCATATCATAGCTGTTATAGTAATTTGACATACATTATCCAACGTATTAATTGGACTACATGAACTTTTTAGTTTTACATGAATTCTAATATTTCCATTTGTATTGTCACTATCACACTTAACTATATTATCCATTTCTGGCATAAATTTGTGTAAATCATACATACTATCACATACAAGAAGTTTTTGTCGAGTTTTTTTAAATATTTCAGTAAATATATATTCTGAACCACAGAGTGCAGGCACAATTATATAAATAATATGGCTCTCATCAATTTTAAGCCAATTATCAATTATTTCACATACACTTTCTGCAGTTTCTTTCCTTGACGGGAAATGTGGATATGTCGTTTTACAAAAAGTCGTATCTAAATAAATGTTGTTTATCTTTTGAAACGTTTTAAAATATTGTTTGAAAAACTCTTCCGTTTTATCAATTCGAAAATCACCAGTATATAAAATCCTAACATTATTAGCTTCAATTAAAAACATTACAGATCCTGGGCAGTGACCAGCAGGAATCACGAATACATTAGTATAAACTGTTTCTCCATTAATATTCGTACTTATTGTGGTTAATTCTCCAACACATAACACTTTCAATTGATTATCACAGCCTGGATATCTATTTTTCAAAATTCTTGCTGATATGGATGAAGCATATAAATATAACCTTTTTTCTTTCAGCATTTTAAAGAAATTGTCGTCCAGTCCTTCCATATGATCAGAATGACAATGAGATATGAGAAATATTCTTGTGCTTTCAACATTTTTATTGAACCTGTCGATTCGTATAAAAGGAAATTCTTTTACAATACCATTAAAAGTGCTCATATTTAAATTTGGCGGTACCACAACAAAGGAAGTTCCTCAGTATTTTGGCGTTGTATAGAGGTTATTATGGGTTAACCTATTTATCGCAAAAAATAATATATTATTGCAAGAATAATTAAAATAGTTCAGAAAAAATATAAAATGCATATTACCTGAGTAGAAGCGATCATTAAAATATTATAATTATAAACTGTCAAGTAAGTTTAACATGCCGAATTATAATCCTAGTACGCAGCCATTTGCTGAACGCTGTGAAGGTCGACGCTAGTTTTCCACAACTTGGTTAGGTTTTAAGTTTATTTGTGTGTTCTTAGGTATGTACTAATATTATTATTACTATTTTGTTTATTTATAAGAACTTAAGTACGTAAAAAAATACGTTTTAATTATATTGATTAACACGTATTCGTGATGTAATTACTCTTTTTCTAATGAATACATACAGTTCGCTATGCAATGGACATTTATGGCGGTTAGTGACATATATTACATTTATAATGCAATATTATTCAATACGTACATCAAACAATATTTATCAAGTAGAAATTATTACGAAAGATACATTGTTTACATTTTACAAAATTGTAAACTTTGTTAACCTCAATTAAGTCTAACCTCACTTGTCAAAAAATATAATAACCTATAACATTACCATTTATTTATATATCTTTTTAACAGTGGAAATGATGAAACTTGCCTAACATGGAGGAGGGATTTACACTAGCATGGGAGGATGCTGTTTCAGTCGTTCAGGAGGAGGAAGTCATTTGTGGCATGGAAGGAGAAACTATTCTTGCAAGTGATACCCCTGAATTTGCTGATGTCTGTGAAGAAGTAGTTGTCCAAGACAATAATGATAATACTGAAGTTGAAGAAGTTACCACTGACAATGTCATGTACCTTACCGACAATAATGTCTTAATCATGCAACAAAATACTGGGAATCCATTTATGGATTGTCAGGTATCTGAAGAAGTAGTTACAGATCAATGGAACGAAAGTTGTCCTGAAATTATTGTGGGTTCTGAAGAACATGTAGGTGATCTAGAGGAACAATCAAATGACGATGTTATTATTCCATTGCCCTTGGATCAAGACCAGTATACAGCAGCACGACCTTATCCATGTGATTTTTGCAGTAGGAGATTTAGAAAGAAAGCTAATTTAATGAATCATATGGTTGCTCATCAAACTGATCGCCCACATGGTTGCAATTTGTGTGGTGTTCGATATATTAGAAAGTGTGATTTAATAAATCACTTGAAGATCCATGCTTATGTTCCAGAAACAGATAACATGGAAGAGGAAACACAAGAAGATTCAGATTATGAAAAGCATAAAAGACCGAAGCCATTTTTAAAAAAGAGAAAGAGAAGCAAGATCAAAGAAGAATATCCAGATTCTCCAGATGGTAAAGCTGCATCCAGTTCACGATCTTATGACTATGTGGATGAAGATATGCGATTGATGGAAGCTATGGAAAATACTGTTAAAGCTGATTATGTGAATTACTTGCCACAAGAAAACCACCCAATAACTGAACCAAGATACCCTATTACTGATCCGAGAAAGCCGTTTGTATGTCAGCATTGTGGCGTGGGATTTGCAAGGGAAAAAGCTCTAGCTTCTCACGCAAGAGTCCATGCAGGTGATAGTCCTTTCGAATGTCAGAAATGTGGTGAAATGTTTTGGGATGCCGCACTTATGAGAGAACATATAAGGATTAAACACGGAGATATAGAAGAGGATTTCGAGGATGAAGATGGGGAATACAGCGAGGAAGATGGTAAATATGGAGAATTTTTCTGTCAAACATGTGGACTATCATTTCACAGGCAGGATCTTTTAAAAAGACATCAGAGGATTCACGTGAAAGAAGAATATGTAACTGAATCGGAATTTAATCATGTCTGTAAGATATGCGGTGAATCATTTCAGGAAGCTTTGGACATGCTTGCGCATGCAGAGGTGCATGCCAGAGGTTCTGAACATCGATGCATGGCTTGCGGTGAGGTCTGTGCTGACGAACAGTCAGTTGCTGTTCATGTTCAGACAAAACATGGGAAGAGCTTACCCCCCAACACATGCATGCAGTGCGGAAGAACATGTAAAGATAAAAAAACTCTACTGAAGCATTCATTCGAACACACAAAAGAGAAGGTCTTTTCTTGTACTAAATGTCCGAAGACTTTTCATAATAAAGCTAGACTAAAACGCCACATGCTATCGCACAGGAACAAAGTAGTAGTTTGCGATGTGTGTGGTGAAGAGTTTCCTGATGGCCGTTCCTTAATGAACCATCGACATAGCCATAGTAGTGTCTCAGGTAGACAGTTTCCCTGTAAGGAGTGCGGTAAAACTTTCGGCTCCAGGAGCTCGCAGCAGATTCATTTAAGAATACATACTGGAGAACGACCATATGGGTGTAGATATTGCTGGAAAGCTTTTGCTGATGGTGGAACATTACGCAAACATGAACGTATTCATACTGGTGAGAAACCGTATGCTTGTGCTGTATGCCCCAGAGCCTTCAATCAAAGAGTTGTGCTACGCGAGCACATTCGTTCTCACCATTCCGGACCAGATCCGAATTATACTCACAGCATGACTCCTTATTGTTGCTCAGTCTGCTCGGATATGTTCGCCACATCGCAAGATTTAATCGTGCATTTGATACACCACTGTGATCTAAATACAGCAATGAGAAGACAACCTCAAGTTGGTCCGAGAAAATACAAGAGAAGGCGTAAGTTGAAGCCGCACGAGCTGGAGCTCATTTCGACGAACATAGAAGAAGAAGAGGAGGAAGAGGAAAACGACGAAGAGGATGAGTATAGTGATTCCGACGATGAGAATGACAGACGCAAAAAGAAGAAAAGACAAGCAAAACAATCGCCAAAACAGAACGTAACCGGATTCACAGATATATACAACAGCTTTTCTTCTACTATAGAAAATTTAAATTGCATCGTGAAAAACAATACTAAAACTAAAAAGAAGACGAAACAAGAGAGCGTAGTTCCATCTAGACCTAAGATGATTCATACTCAGAAGACAAAAGTGGCTGTTGAAACAACAGAAGGTGGAAGAGTACGGCACAAGACTAAAACATTAGTTACGAGAACTCAGCCAATGGAATTGAAATCTGCAACGAGCGAACGCATCAGGCCACGTACAAAGAACGTGAGTTATCATATATTAAATCCTGAAAAATTTCCGTTGGCCACATTTCCTGAGGATGACACTACTCAAGCGGTCAACAATTTATTAGCAAGCGAAACCCAACATGAACAAAGCAACGGCTTAAATCACTCCAGTATGACCGACGGGAATAGTTTTTGCGAACAAGATCAACAAAACAATTCACTCGAAGATGCGAAGCCTGCGAAAAAGACCAACAATAGTTTAGAACCTGGAAGGATAATTATCGGACCAGGTGCGAAAGTGGTGCGAATAGTTAAAAGTGGTATGATTATATCTAAAAATAAGAAAAGAGATGAACCAGAGCCCGAACCTGAACCAGAACAGATCATTCCGGACCTTGACGAACCAGTTGTTCATATAAAACAAGAAGTTGTTGATTCGAGCCCATTGCATGAACTGGCTGAAATATCGATGCAGCATGCTCAAAGTATCTTCAAATGTGAAATGTGTAGTGAGGTATTCACTGATCGAGCACAATTACTAGTTCATGTGCCAATTCACATTTGATCTTAAGAGTTTTTTTTTAGTTTTTTTCCCTTTTTTCTCTTATTACTTATTATTTGACTATAACCTGTACAGTTTTCCTTTCTTTCATTAAAATGTGCTTTGTTTTCTTATTTTAACATATACAGAAGGTGTCGATATTATTGAAACATGGTAAAATTTATCTCTCATCACAGCAAAATACATATTTTATTTATTACATGTATATGTATTCGATTCGTGTTGATATATAATTACATAAATAATGGTCGATATCTTTTCTAGATGTAATTGTAGTATTACCGATGTTTCTTTTCTACCTGTATTTATAGTTGAAGTAAATGTTATTTAAATATGAATTCACCAAAATATTTTTATTTACTGTATTGACATGTTGCAATATATAATCTCTATCAGAATGTTTCTGAAAGACGGAAAAGCTACGTAAGTATTTAATAAGGAAAGCTATATTAATATAAATGTATATTTACCAATTCTAGAAAAGTCTTGTTGTGAGCATTTAAATTAGTAACTTAATTTCTTTGTAGATAAAATATCTTTTCAAATGTGTATGTTGTATATTAAACGTGAAAAATTTGAAGTAGTGCTTTTTAATTTTTATTTGTATACTTTAAACACTAGAAGTCTATGTAGTTAAAATACGTGGAATTTTCAATTTAACTTTCCTGAAACATTCTGCAGAAGACTGTACCTTTTTGCCAACTATAAAGAAATTATGCGAACTATAATAAATGTCTAACTAACATTAGTATATGTAAGGTTAAATAATTATATATGTGAGACTGGTTAATAATGTACATATTGGAAATTAATACTGGCAAAAACGTACCTGTAATATAGCTTTCAGTATCAATATCATTGAGTTTTAAAAACATATTTGTGTTACTACACTTGTAAAATATTACAAGACTTATAAATGCCTAATATTAATCACCTATATTTTTATATCTTAATTTCTGAATGAAAAAGTATGTTTGATTCACTCCACTACTTAGATATTCATTCGTACTTTATGTTAAAGTATATGCAATATAAATATATGTATATTATAAATTGTAGGTAAATGTAGAAAAAAAATTGTATTTCAGCATGTTTGTATGTAAATATATGCACACGCACGATATATATATATATATATATACAAAATGTTAGAATTCTATGCATATGGAATATGCACCTCCAGTGTTTTATTTAAATAAAGATAATATTGGTAAGGTGGCAAGTAATCTTTATATACATATTATATGTATAATTATCACATTAAAAACAGTGTGAACATCTTATTGTTACATAAAAATTGTTTTATTTATTTACTTGATATAGGTAATATATATATAATGTATAGTTCTTTTATCAGCATAACAAAATACTTAATAAATTCTTAATACGATTAAGACAAATATAGCAATGCAAGCTTCTTTCAATCCTTTACAGCAAGAAACTGTTTTATAATAAATTAGTGTGGTCAATTGCATGACCTTAAGGTAATACATTTGAATTGAATACCACCTAACAAGTCCTTCAGGAATTTTAAAAATTGGTCTCGAGTTCACTTTTGAGTATTTTTGTATTCTTTGGAAATTTGTCTAAACTTAGTAGTTGACGAAATATTGATAAAATTTGATTTTATTTCTGAAATAAACTACTCTGCCTGACCCTGAGAGAAAGATTAACAGCTTCAAAGAAGTATCTGAAAAAAAATTCAGGCGGGTTTCAAAACCATGTCGAAAAATAGTTTTTCAGGCATTAAAAAGTAAAACGAAATATTCGCTTTATATAGAATAATAAAAGTTTAATCAAGTGCATAGGTATACTATCTTGCAAATTATACTACATAAATTGTAATTGTCAGTAATCTTGCATGTAGTAATGGGCAAGATAGGGGAATACGAGTAGTTTTCTATGCGAGTAGACACGACACTCGTGTTTTGTCGAATCTCGAGAAACACCGTGTTGCCTGCCGGTTTCCCCGAGAGTCGACAAAATGCGAATTTGTCTAGTCTCATTAAAAAGAACACGTATTCCCCTGTCTTGCATCAGTAGTTGCAAGCACTAGAAAAATATTGCTTAATTTTAATTACGGTTTTATATATATGTATATAGCATAGCAAGTGCAGTAGGTATATTTGGAAGGTAAGAACAGTAACAGTAGCAAAGCATATGTGCAATTTTTAAGGTAAGTATGAAATATTGATTGTTCTGTTGCAATGAATATTTACAGATATCTGTTACATTAACGTCACCTTATAAAAGAGCACATAGTATATATATACATGGTGTTTATAGTTTAAATTTAGGCGTTTTTCTTACGCAGTAGCATGGTACAAATATATAAGGTATGTTCTAGCGCAGCTTCCTTATGACGTCAATTGGATGCAATTTCGTCATACCACTGATATTAAGAAAAGAAAGATTACTCTTGAATAACCACAGATGTAATAGTATATAGATAGCTATATAAAGAATAATAAAATAGACATAATATATAGCACAGTTGTTTACGAATGTGTAACTAAATTAAATTTCTTTACAAATTACCTGTTTAAAAACTCATAAAGCAAAATAATAAGATTGTATTATTGAAAAATCTCCCACTGGATATTATGTAGCACTTTGGTTTACGAAACCTGTTTTAGTCGTTTGATAATACAATTTGTAATTACTTTACTGACAAAGTAATTTATCACAAAATAAATTTATGACTTGAAATTGTGCATTTTATGTAGTATATTGCTTTAAATTACTGATACCAATGAATATTGCAAAAGTTGAAAGTATTATAGTAAGAAAACTATTGGTTTAATATTGGATTTTCGTTTATTAATTGTTAATTGACAGGTAATAAATAAAACAACAGATATGGTTACTTTTTTTTATTGGTAAATTTTATTGTTTTTTTTTGTAATTTTCTTTTTTGTTGATAATTATTTTTATTTATCTCTTTTATACGTATGTAAGTTCTTACTCTAATATATGATTCCACAACTTCTTGTGGCAAACTAGTCTTAATATTTTGTACCAAACGCTTTATTATGTTGGTATTTTTGTTAATCGATTTCTTATGGAATTCATTAAACATTTGTTCAGCGTCTTCTGCCATTTTCTTCATAATAGCATTCGGCTGACGTAGACACCGCCTGGAGACTAATCCAATCCAGTTGCTTTCTGGGGATTCAATCTGAGTATCATCATGTAACGAGTATTTGCTTCTGAACTTATGTGCTATATATCCCGCTATATAGTATAAGCCTTGCTTCGCAATATCCCCGGTAGCAGAGGTTGCGGAATGGATTCTTTCGAATTCCGTCAGCAAGTCCATAAATTCCTCATTTATGTCATCCTCAGACACCCTGACAACATTTTCTTCAAAATCTCCAGTTTCTTGCACAAAAGGTTCCAAAACTGTAGTTAAGTTAAGTGTTGCGTCTGTAGTTAGTAACTCTACTACAGACGTATCTTCCTGTGTGTTGACATTTTCTGAAAACACAACAGATGAATGCTTCCCAAGAATGTACCATCTCAATCGATATTTGAATTGTAATGCACTAGGGTGGTCATTGGTGGATCCCATAGCTCGCATATATGAAAAAAAATTTTCTATTATATCTTGATTCAGACGTCTAGTAATTATGTACTCAATATTAAAGTTTGACCTTAAATATTGATATAAGTTTTTTAGAGAGCTGTTATTTTGTAGTATCGCTTTTTGAAAAAACATTAAACTTTTTCTTGTACCGACTCTTATATTTTGTATTAATTTAGTCATTTTTTCTATTTTATCCAGTTGGTTTTCAATATCAACACCATATGCATTGGCAGCAATATCAAATTTGGTTTGAGTATTGAACAAATCAAACCAATCGTTAATGATATTAATTATGTCACTAATTTCAGTGCATGCAATATCTGGCATTAAATTATGTTCACCACACCACCTTATCGCTAGCGCCACTGTACGTGAGAGACATTGCACAGCATATTTTACTTCCTGCCTTTGGTTGCCAATTACATCGATGTGAACCTGTGTAAGCTTATGGGCAAGTTTCAAGTCACCTTCCTGTAGGTCAACCAATTTCTGAAAGGGCTCCTTCGTGATCTTTGTATTATTTATGGTGAACCCATGATCAAAAAGATTATTTCTAATCAATTTGATTAAATGTGGCACATCAGCAAATACAAAAATCTTTTTCCCTTCATCAGATGGATGAGTGAAGGATTCACTTTCATCGACAGCTACACCAACCTTCATATTTTTCCATAATTTTCTGTTTCCAGGTCCTAGATCCGAAACAACAGCTACAACAGTGTACTGTATTACTTCTAATTTACATATAATATTTCGGAGGACTTCTACCGACATACCACAGTCGTAATCATAGTATATTACTTGCTTCCATGCCGAAAACAAGCCACGTACCATAACGGTTTGCACTGTTTTGTGCGGTCCTACAGCCTGTTCCCTTTTGCGATCGAAACATATTTCATTAGAGACGTACATCTCGTCAAAAGAAAGTACACACAATCTGTCGCGCTCGGTATACTCATTTGCCTTATATTTCATAATTAGTAAAACCTCTTCCAGAATACCTGGTTTCAATTCCAAACTTGTCGCCCACTTCCTTAAGGTTGATAAGCCTGGCAGTGGATATTCTCTGGTAGTTCTTAAATATCTGTAGGCTTTAGGACTTACGCTTCGAAGCGAAATTGCCGAGGAAATATCTTCAGCAGTCCATTTTGCCTTCATTTTTGTCTTTGATTTTATTAGTCGTATTTGCCCCGGTGTAAAATATTTCTCTAAAATTCTATTGAGGTGACATATTTCTTCAGTGAGGTAGGCCACCTTTTCCTGTAAGGTCTGTATTTTCCCTTGCGATAGAAAATATTGTTCCTTCCAATGTGATAGTGTGTCTTCAGGGTTTTCGGTTGAAGTAGATGGTCTGCATTATAAAATCAAAATTAGAAATGCTCAATACATAAATCATTCGTTATACTATCTTTCACAAACTTGATTTGTTTCATTTTTAAAAAAATGCATATTAAAATATATATTACAGAATTACTGTTTTTAGCATATTCAAATTATTTATTATACACCATAATCTTAATCAATAAAGTCTACAACATTATTACTTACATAACAGCTTATGGCCAAGCATTTCAGTAAAAATGGAACATAGGTATATAGTAATATGTATCAAATAAGAAGTATATAGAATAATTAAATAAGTAAGACTGATTTGTGTACTGTTCGGGCATATGAAAATAGGTATTAATGTGAAGGTAATGATTAAAATCGATAATTTTCTTTCTGTAATTCCTTAATATCATATGTAACAATGATCATTCTCCCTTACAGATTATATTACAGACAATGAATGCTATACTTTTTTAAGTAAAATATCAAAATTTTTACTGACAAAAAGTTTTTATTCAATCAATGAATATTTGAATAATAATTTTATTGATATACAATTTTAATTTGTTTGTCTGTATATTTTTACTTTTCATGTAATGATTTTATTACATTGAATAAATATTATTATTATTATTATTATAAATTACATCATTAATGATATATATATATATATATTTACTTAAATGAAAAAGCTCCAGGTTTTGTAAATGCTACTTCACAATATTTTTCTGTTTCGCATGTTTGGTTTCTTCTTTCCTCGGGAACAATAGAACAACTAGAACAAATTATTAAAATTAGAATGCTTTGTTTATTAAACATGGTAAGGTAGTATTGCTAACCTTATTTATTTGTTAAAAGTATGAAACAGCAATTTCTTTAAGTATTTTTACATTGCACACCACTTCAACATTACAAGACTATTTAAAACATTTTGAGCTTTTAATTTGACAGCTTATTTGAATACAACTCTTTTCATAATAACTATGCTTTGACAACTCCACTAACGAGTTAAATTTTTCCTTACCTTGTTGAGGAATCTTCTTTTGGCATAGAGAATGTTACTTCTGTATCTTCTACAGTTGGAGGTAACAGGTCGATTTCTTCCGATGGATTGATGGAATAACTGTAATAATTCATTAAATAGGTAATACTTTTTACATTGGCATATAATACATAGGTTATTATTAGGTTCATTGCTTCATACAAACAAATTTATTTGTATTTTTTTAAATACAGTATAAGTAGTGATTATATGAAGGTACGTATTACAGATTAACATTCTTCCTCTGCAACATCCTACTCTGTATACTAAATAATTTAAAAGTAAGTACACTCATGCGTTATTTCATATCTGTTACCTTGATGTTGATGGTTGTAAAGTCGAGTAATTTACAGCAGCTTCACTATGTGTATGTATATACAATGTGGGAACAGCTGTTTTATGAAGTATTTGGTACGATTTTATATATTTCTCTCTCATCTGTCGATTATCTAAATACCACTTCTCATATGCGTCTCTTGCAAAATGAAGTGAACATATATAATCTGTAAATAATAACATCATTAAAAGGTACACAAATACGTCCAAATACAAAACCTACGATTTCTTGTGTTTTTTATCCTTCTACCACAGGCTTGTATCCACTGCTGAGATAAGTTTCGATCTTTAGGAAAACGAAAATATTTAATATTCCTTCCTCGAGTGTTTTCTGACCTGCTTTTGCAGCTCAAGACACAGCAGCTTACCATATTAGATGAGCTAAAGGTAGAGGCAAATGTATTGCTTTATAATACAATATTTAATAAACTCATTACCTTCTATGTTATAACCTCTTCTTAAGTTCTAAATAAATCAAATTAAAAGTCTTTGGCTTAATGAAAATATTCACAAATCTTAATAACTACACTAAACATATAAAATAATAATTATAATGACACAAAATACGATATAATCGGATATAACTCTTCGAAATCTAAATATAAACAAAGCACAAACTCAAAACTACAAACATGTGATGGATGACGCAACACATATGACGAAATTGCATCCAGCGCAGAAATAGACGAATTTGAGTCAAAGTTGTAGCATACCTTATATATTTGTACCATGCGCAGTAGTTTAATTTATTATAAGTTAAAAATATAAGCGAGCAAATAATTGTCGTTCGCTTGCGTTAAGCTTAGTTCACAGAACTTCGACGGTCGCGGGCGACACAACTATCATCCAATAGCGTTGTTTGTTGTTTCGTATTCCCCTCTGTCGCTGTGAAGTTGGAATTTGCGAACTACACTTTACTACACATACTGTCGCTCAAATTAGTGAGGTTATGTTCATTAAAATAAATAAAAATCATACAACAAACCGTTTTTTTTTATTTCTTTACGCGTTTTCTTTTTCTCCGACACAAATAAGTTAGAGTGTATAACAAAATTCGTTTATTTATCATTTTTAAATATAAATCTCTTTGAATTTTAGGTTATATGGTAAAGTGTCGCAAGCGACATTAGACTACTGCAGCGCTACCAAATTTCGTTGGCGGGGGAAGTGTCGCCCGCGACCGTCGAAGTTCTGTGAACTAAGCTTTATGTTTTCGAAGACGTGAAACACATGCGACAACTCCTACATGCAACCAGTCATTACACCAAAATATACGCTGGCTTCCTATTGGCAGTCGCGCACAAATATTTGCGTCTGTCGCCTCCAAAGCTATTTGACATACAGCTCGCGCAATATAAGTTGGCGAGCGGTGGGGATGCGCCGTAAACGTATTTTGAAAACGTACCACCCACCTGTCTGATTGAATTATTGTATAGCAGTTACCAGTGCCGTAGTCAAAACGTAAGTTAGCTTTTTAAATATAAATTTAAATAAAGAACTTTCAGAACGAATTAAACGCAACCTACACTTCCTCTATCTGCGCGAACTCACTCCCACCGTTCGCCAAAATTTATTGCGAGGACACTAGCCGCATGCGAATTCGCCGCGCCAATAATATACTTGTTCGTGATTGGTGGAGTGTCGCTTGCGTTATCGAAAACCTACCTAACTCTTGCAATTGTAATAATTGTAGTAATTGTCACGTTTTAGCAATGATAAACAATAGAGATGCCAGCAGGGACCTTGTATGTATATTGTGGTTCACAGCCTTGTCAAATGTTATAAGTATGGGATCATGAGCAAAAATTAAATAGGTATAATAAAAGACGAATAACATCTAGTCTAGACAGACAATCGCGCGAACAACTAAGAAACGAATTTCGTATTTTTTCTCCGAATATTACGATATCCACCAGAACTTCTTGTTAAATTCGCTAATTATTAAGCCTGATTTATAAAGTAAGCGTTGTCGTTACAGTTCGCAGTTCCCTTTCAAAGTTGAATACACGAGAATCTATACAGCCATTTATAAACTCCGTTACCATTGCAGTTCAACATTAAACTTTTGTTCGCTTGACGTTAGAGTCAGTTCGTACATAACCAACTTTTCTACCTATATAATGCTGAAAAGTTTTTATTAACGTCTATCGAAGAATCGATTTTTGAAAAGTCATACATTACATACAAAATCTTGAAAGATTCATATTCACAGGTTATATGTGTTCTTATTTACTTGTCAAGGTTTTCATTCGCAGTTCACATGATGGAAAGTTTATAAATACTATTTCCCAAAGAAATCAACAGAACGGCAACTGTCAGCGTTAACTGTAACGACAACGTTAAGTTTATGAATCAGGCTTTAGGGTATTTAACTTTTGAATTAATTTACATGTTTTAACCTAGAAACTGATGAGAAATATTTTAGTACATACGTACAAGTAAACGCCAAATAAGATGGCGGGCGGTGGGAGTAAGTCCGCGCAGCATTAGCAGTAGTGGGACAAATATAGTCTGACATTATTGGATAGTCTTCAGTATGTGGACGTACGCGTTTTTAAAAACGACTACAGCGCATTCCCGCCGCTCGTCATCTTATTTGGCGTTTCCCGTACCTACTTAAATAGTTTGAAATAGACATATTTATACTGATAAAAGTGATAATTGTTCAAATATAATCTAATAATAATAAATATAATTTATTTCGAAATATACGTGATGTAACATACGGATTTTAAAAATATAATTTATACAATAAATAGGAAATTCCCACGTTAGTTAAATTTTTATTTGTTATACATTGTAATTCAATACACTTGCTAATGTAACAGTGCGAATAAAAGCGTAAATTTATGTAAAGAAAACTGGATTTATTTATAATTACTTATTCACCAATATGTTGTATTATCCAATAATCTACTGAAATGCAAGCCAAATTTACTTAATGCGTAATATGTTGGCTGGTTGTTTTTTCTTGAAATAAAATATTTACATTGCTTATATACCAAAAAGGAAAAGAGGTTATAGCCGTAAATATTATGCATGGGGTGCAATGCAATCCCCTTACCCCTTAGAATCCGTACTATTTTGCGATTAACAGATTTCGAATTCGTGAATCTGGAAATTCTAACCTTAAATATTGATTGTTTGGAGAGAACATGATTGAGAAAATAGAAATTTTAATTACATATTCCACAGGAATACAGTTTAACTTGAAAAACTTAATACAATATGAGCTAAACGAACCTACAATAAAAACTCTTTTTATTTTTTATCTGTTTTACAAATGTAAAAGCAAACCCAACCTGCAAAATTTCAAATAAACAGCATTTATTCGCGATTGCGCATGAAAGTTCTTTCGATTATATATTGTAACGAAATGAGTGTACGACGACAAAAAGCAGAGCCCATAAATCATCTCGGCGCGGCATATAAAAACGATATGTAAACAAGTCGTAAATATGTCATCTCACAGTATTGTTGGCGTAAACAAGGAAGAGTCCAGATTTCCTCCAGTATATTGCCGAACTTACTGGTACATTTCGAGAACATTTCATGCAGGTGTATATAAGGCGACTGGGTCACCGATGGATTCATTCATTGCGCGATGAGTAATTGTGGAGTTTCGGGAAAGTAAGTCCTTTAGTAGTCTCGAATGCGTGGTAGCCAAAAAAAATAAATATAGTAGTGCCGTGTGATATAGATAGAAGTGTTATGTAAATAAATACGGACATATTAGTAATAGAAATAAATACAAGTGTTAATGTTAAATTTATTAATAATAGTTTAAGTGTGATACTTTAGTTATATATTTTTTATATTGTTATATAATTTTAAGTACATACATATACAGACTGTTTTAAATAAATAAATTGCACGAGTTGTTTATTGGAACCCGAAAACGTTACAATATGTATTGACTTGATCGCGGATTTTGAATCCACGATCAAGTCGGTTTCGCTGGATTAGTAGTCCTTTGGTCGAACGAAAGCACCCATGATGTATTCAATCGCTCATGCTCCCTAATTTACTGTGAAAATAACATCTGACAACACTGTGAAGTGCAAGATACATACAAGACAGCTTTGAGGCTATAATATATTTTTCACGCCCACCTTAACGTCACCAAGGCGGCCTTTCTATTATACTAGAATCGCCAAAGAGATTCAGTAATAAAAGTGCGTGATCACAATGTGATCAAGGCATCCTATCCATAAAAACGGTCGGCGGCAAAGATCATTTGCATTAGGCCTTTAGCTAAACTGCAATAGTTACACAGATGGCAGGTGTTTTTGAGAATTACTACGTGCTATTTTATATACAATACAATTTTAATACGTTTTGATTGAAAACATTTGAATTTGCACAATTTCTTATGTCTAACACTACGGCGATAACTATTGCTCCTTGAATGAATTTATGTACCAGTGTGCATACGACTTTGGTGTGATCACGTGAACCCAACGTGATCACTGAATCTGTTCAGCGATTTGAGTATAGGTACGCGCGCTGCTGGCCGTTAACTACAACATTTTAAATATAACCTCAACGCTGAAAATAACATAAATTAACTATCTCATCTGAATACATAGATATATATTAACGTTTTACTTTAAAAAAAAACGGTGATAAGACAGCTGCGAAATTTAAAAATTTTCTTAGCACAGATGCACCCACTGGTCTTTTATCCTTTCACTTATTTTCAAATATTATTGCCGTTTCCATTCCACGAAAAATATAAAGGGCTGGTGCCCCACTTGTTAACCATTGCCCGGGTTTTATACACTACACATCTATTCCTATTTCTATAATGTGATATTGTGTACACATAAAATAGATTGGTAATCCTGTCGCCAACCACAAGATCACAATAAGTAACTATATTGTAGTGATAAAAAATATACACTTTTCCCTGGCAATTGGTAACACAACCAAAATCTGATGTCACCCAAAAGTTTACACATATCATAGTATATGAAATGGAAGCGCCCAATCAGTAGACTACAAATATGAATGATTCATGTGCAACTCAACTGCTTATTCGAAAATTTTAAGTTTTTTCAGTTTTTAACTGGTGGTCATTTATTTAAACTTTGATGGGTGCTAGAAGCGAATGCAGAACAGATATTTATATTTGAATGCCAGATTATCTTTTAACTCTCTCCAAAGCGCATCTGTAGACACTTTCCATGGTATTTTGCAATTTTTCATGTTGGTAACTAGGAGAGACGGTGAAAAAACAAACAAACATAACCTCCAATTCGTACTGACAGCTTTTAACTGGTGGTCATTTATTTCAACTTTGATGGGTGCTGGAAGCGAATGCAGAATAGATATTTATGTTTGAATGTCAGATTCGCTTTCAACTCTCTCCAAAGCGCATCTGCAGACACGTTCCATGGCATTTTGCAATTTTTCATGTTAGTAACTAGGAAAGACGGTGAAAAAACAAACAAATATAACCTCCAATTCGAACTGTCAGTTAAGAAATTTATCTTGTGTGTTTATTTTCAACTACAGAAAAGTCTATCAGGTCGACTTGGAGTAATATGTAAAACTTTAGATAATCTATAAATTTTATTAAAATGCATAAATAGTTTTTTTTTAATTTATAAAATATAAATAAATATAACATTGTCTTTTAATCTGATAAGGTAGAAAATTTTCACAGAATTGCACATTAATAGTATTAGTGTGTTAGTATAAAAGTAAAAAATTAGTCACCTCCACCATTTGTAATACAATTGTTCGCTCATCCGGAATGGCAAAATAGAGGATTTAAACTGGGTTCACGTTGAAGCAAAATTCATCTTTTATATGGTGTTGACAGAGGAACTTTGGTAAAAGTATAGATCCAGTAATTATGACCCCGTGTTTATAAAAATGTTATTAAAATTGCTCTTTCAATTCATTCGAAATCACTCATTTTTCTTAAAATGAGTGATTCACAAGAAGAAGTAGTTTAGGCCTCAAATGCATAGAGTTCGCAGTATGTCTAGAGATAGTGGGGGAATAACATATTACTCGTCATATTGGATGTTCCTTGATTGTTTTTACACTCTATGCAATAGGAAATTGTAAGAGAGTGGGAGAACGTGATCTGAAAGTTATTGCACTTGTGCTGCGTTTAAAATCGGACTTCCAAGATGGCGGGTATTTTTGTCTGTGACTTGGTTGTGGTGGGCGCCATTACATTATGAGCGACAATTCCCTGACGTCATTATTGAGAGTGGTCAAGGTTCATAATCCAAATAAAAAGTGAATTTCTGTTGAGCTCAGCATAAAACTTTTGCCGAATATAGAAACGCGTTTTGACAAACCCATCATAAATTCAACCGCAATATAACAACATTTTGGTGGGAAACTGATTCCACCAATTGATCCACCGGTGAATTTAAAAACGTCCGTTTTATTTTAATCGCTTCGTTGATCTCAGAGCTCCAACGTGAACGCAGCTTTAAATACTTCCGTAAAGTAAGAAAGAATAGAAGTAAAAAGTGTTAAAATTGTACTAACTTTTTTTGCATTTCGATTGTTTTGATAAATAGATATATTAGCGAAGTACATTTGTATAGCATTAGGTTTTTTAGTATTGTAAAAAAATTAATATTGGCTTGACGGATCTTCCACTATTTTCAGATAAAAAAACTTTAAAATTTTAAACTATAGTATTAAGTATATATTCAATTCAAAATAAATGCATTATTCGTCTTACTACTATAATTACTGTTTTTACTTAAACTTATAGCCTCAATTACATTTGTAATTATGATTGTGCTGAAAATTTACCCTGACATAATGTCCAAGAACTTCAACTTGGAAATTTGTGGAGCTTATCCGGAAAACTCATTAATTACATATTTAAAAAATAATACCAATTTCTACTAAAGCTTACTTCTAATACGAGCTTATTTCCAAAAGCAAGTGTATTTAGCAAATTTGTTTATTTTCAAAACAACGTAAAAATTATATTTATTTTCAAATCGCTGTAAAAAAAAGAATATTATGACATTTAGAAAGAAGTAAGAACCGTAAGAAAAATTGGGGAAGACTAGAAAATTTACAATCTGAAGGAACCAGAAGTTTAAAAAAAAATTGTTGGATTGAGTCAAATGAAACAAATTTGTTGTAAAAAAGAAATGCAAAACAAAAACAAAAGGTTGTAAAATTGAAAACACTACAAAAATGCAAACTCTATTAAAATGAATGAGATTTCATTATGTAAAAGATTAGAAAGTGATAAACTAACATAAAAAAAACTGCTGGAAGTTGGAAGAAATTTTTCATTTTACAAAGAATTAATAACGACAAAGTCTGCTCATCGGGAAGTAGAAGAACAAGGTTCAGAGGATGAAGACACTGTTTGTGATTGCAGTGAATGAAGAAGAATGTCCCCTACCAAGCCACATTGAAGTAGGTTTACCTAAAGTTTTTTTATTTACTCTTTTTTTGCATTGTTTATTAAAGCATTATAAAGTGTGTTCATGATATAAATTCTTTCTTGATTTTGAAAACTATGTATTCCCTCCTTTGGATAAATGTGCCAAACAGGTATGTATATATTTATTGATTTTTCACCTTAATACCAATTTTCACCTTTAACAACTTGTAATAAGTGACAACCAATCAGGTTTTAAAATAAGCAACAGAAAAGTTCCCGGGCTCAAAAGTCTACTCAATGTCAGTTAGAGTTTTACAGATAAGCTTCACTTTTACACTTGTTTATGAACATTGTAAATAGCAATTATATTAAACGCTTTATCTACACAGTATGACAATTAAATAAGGGAATTATTAATTTAATTCATAGAACACTTATCGCCATCTATCAAACGGTAGCAGTATTAGAAACACACAGGTTGCCTCTTTTAAACGCATTGAAGTTCGTACAAATCGGATGACCACTTATAAAGTTACATGCATTTTAGCGATTGTAGGTTAGATGGTCATGTAAAATCAGAATGGAACAAAGAGCGAATATTAAATTTTGTTTTAAAACTGGGAAAAATTTACTGAGACGTACAAACTATTGAAAAAAGTTTATGGTGATGGTTGTATGTCTTGTACAAGAGTTTATGAGTGGCTTACTAGATCTAAAAATGGTCGTGAAGATTTAAATAATGATGCAAGACCTGGACGTCCAGTAGGTAAAAATCGCGCTGAATTGGTGCAAAAAATTGAAGAAATAATTGCTATTGATGGGAATATCACTATGAGAATGTTAGCTGCAGAATTACATATCAGTAAAGAAACTGTTCGACAAATTTTGACGATTGATTTGGGTAAAAGAAGGGTGTGTGCACGTTTTGTTCCACATCATTGATTTGTTTTTATGATTCTAAAGGTATTGTCCACAAGGAATTTGTTCCAGAAGGTGAAACAGTTAATGGAGAATATTATCTTGGAGTTTTACATCGTTTGTGGTCGAAAATTGTTCGAGTTAGGCCCTAATATCCAGCAGGAAAACAGCTGTTTTTATTGCACGATAATGAACCACCTCACAAGACCTTAAACGTTCGCGAGTTTTTAAATAAAAAACAAATTTGTCTCATCGCCCACCCACCGTATTCGCCGGATATATCACCGTGAGACTATTTTTTGTTCCCGAAACTAAAAACTGCAATGAAAGGACAGTTTTACGATGATGTTCCAACCATTCAAGCAGCCGTGACAGAGGTGCTGAAGAACATTCCAAAACCGGACATCAAAGAATCGATGCATGCATTAGTCACCCGTGCCATATGCTGTATTGAGGCTAATGGATCATATTTTGAATAAAAAAAATGTTTAACAATAATATAATGTGTATTTCATTCTATACCTAAAAAGTTCCGTTATTTAATTGTCATACTGTGTATTTCTCATGGGAATCTTAAGTTTAATGAGTTTCTTTTGTCTTATATTTCTTACACTCAAGGAAAAAAACATTTTAACATTTCGCTCGTCCAGTATTATAAGGGTGTATGTTACAAAATTGAAAATAATGCCCCTTTACTATTACAAAGTTATACGTTATCTGAACTACACCTTGAACCGTGTTTGGTGTAAATAACACCAATACAACGAGTACAAACAGCAAAATTACAAAGGTGTATGTTATTGTCATCACATGTTTGCCATTACAAAGGCGATATGATACTTTTGTACAACTAAACGAAAAACAAAGTTGTATGTATTTCACATTGCTTGCGCCGTGTATAAAATATTAAACCATGTCTTGCAGGATCATCCTGAATTCTAAGAACTCATTTGCTGGAGTGACTGTGGGTGCGCCAGAATAAAAATATCCTGATAAATTTTGCAATGTAATGTTTTG
Source organism: Amphimallon solstitiale (assembly GCA_963170755.1). Classification (NCBI taxonomy): domain Eukaryota; kingdom Metazoa; phylum Arthropoda; class Insecta; order Coleoptera; family Scarabaeidae; genus Amphimallon; species Amphimallon solstitiale. The sequence goes on along the minus strand of OY720680.1, from coordinate 9,305,577 downwards.
TTTCCCCATATTAAAAGGTTAACCATGAAGTTTCCTATATCAATACACTCCAGTATCCAAGAAGCGGATGATGTTCATAGTGTCCCTGAACGATTTTTGCGCAAGTCGAAATACGTTTTGAAACTTTTGTTTAAAGTTTACAGCCAAAAACCGTATAAAATAATAAAAACTACATCCGACATAAGGAAGTGTCTTTTTCCAAGTAACTTAAGACTTAAATGAAATATTATAACAGGTTACTGCCTAGTCAGTTAATATACCTGTCACTTTTGGGGTAAAGAAAGAGATAAACCTTACCTCGAGCTAAAATCTAATTTTTTTCCCGTGTATAATACACTATTTTTTTCTGTGATGGGAAAAACGACGATTTAATATTGAAAAAAAACACGTAAATACTTTATATTAAAGTCAGGAAATCAATCGATGTGACATTTCAAGTGACATTACACCTGCGTTGCTATGGAAACCTGCCAATTTAAGCTGGCAAAAAGTAGAACTTTTTTCCCATGCGCAAAAAGTAACACTTTACGCCCGGGTTGATAAAGTGACATTTTATTATCTGTCAAGAAGGATAAAATGTTAACTTTTTTTCCCGTCACAGAATAGCTATTATTACAACTAGGGAAATATGAATAGTATATTTCCCGAGGTTGGCTAGTTACATCCCGAGGGCGAAGCCCGAGGGATGTATAGGCTCCGAGGGAAATGTATTCATATTTCCCGTGGTGTAATCAATAGTTTTTTTCTGATTGAAACAATATTGACAAAATGGAAAAATATTGGACTGTAAATTTTTGTCCCTAGCAACGTTCTTAGCCGTGTTTGTAAATATCATAGTTGATTGCGTTGATTTTCGCGTCCTGTCATAAATAAAATTAGTGAAATGTCAAACTACGTGTTAGCGCAAGCGGCGAAAGCCCGTGAATGTTTGATTCCGACAAAATCCAAAGCTTCTTACAATAAAGTTTATGAAGACTTCCAAGAGTGGAGGAGAAAAAATATGGTGAACGGTGTCGACGAAAATATTTTGCTAGCGTTTTTTGAAGATTTGGTATGTTGCTATAATTTTTCTTATTTTTGACGTATGACTAATTTATTATTTCCGTAGTCGCAGAAATATTCACCAAACACGCTGTGGCCAAAACTATCGATGTTAAGGTCAATGTTACATCTAAAAGAAAAAACTGATGTTAAAATGTTCGATGAAGTGGAAGCATTCGTGAAGAATAAAAATAAAGAACACGTTCCTAAAAAAATCAGAGGTGTTGTCCCGAGAACAGCTCAAAAAATTCTTGCGGGAAGCTCCTAATGACATTTTTTTGATGTATAAGGTAAAAATTTTATTATGATTTTCCTCTGTTGAATAACTTGGTACATCCGTAATTTTGAAGGTCGCTCTAATTATGGAAATCTTTGGCGCCTGCAGAACGAACGAATTGGTGAATATGCTCTCTTCCGATATCGAAGATCGTGGGTCAGTGATCGTGATCAACGTTTCAAAGACGAAGAATGATGTAAATAGGAAATTTACAATTATTGATGAAGAAGATCTGGGTGCTAATCGTTTGGTGAGAGAATATTCAACGTTGCGTCCGCAAGGCGTTCTTAGGTTCTTCGTGGCTTATCGAAATAAGAAGTGTACTCTTCAGCCTGTCGGCAAAAATACCTTCGGAAAGATTCCGAGTAATGTTGCTGAATGGTTGGGTTTAGATAATCCGAAAGCGTATACAGGCCATTGTGGAAGACGAACATCCGCGACTTTAGTGGCCGATGCGGGAGCCTCAATGACTACGCTAAAGAGGCATGGTGGTTGGAAGAGCTCGTCTGTTGTGGAAGGCTATCTGGCAGACAGTATGCTGCAGAAAAATAAGGTAGCGATGATGATAGCTGGTGCGGAAGTGGAGTCATCTGCAGCATCTGTTATGATTTCTGGTGTGTCGATGATGGCATCATCGCATGTAGCACAGTCATCACAATCTTTGGTTTCTGGAAAATTGTCCAAGACTGTAACTGAACTGAATGCTGAATCTTCATCTGCAGCTGAATCTTCATCGTTTGTATCTGGTTGCAATCACTTCAAGGGAAATTTTGAAAATTGCAATTTTTATTTTGGTTCTGAAAAGTAGCGTTACAAATGCAAAAACTTTTTTAGTTCATAAAATGGGAGACCGTTATGTATTGTGTGGAGATGCAATTCGCCGGACCGTAATACATTGATCGCCAGTGCACATGAGAATCTGATATTTATTTTAATTGTTAATTTTGTTGCTTTAATTAAAAAATAAACCATTTCTTATTATTTTTGTTGTTTTAATTAAAAAATGAAACATTTACGGTGAAACATGACGCTTCATATTTCTTTGGGACCATATGACGTTTCATATTTCCCTTGGGACAATATGAAGGGAGGGAAATATTAGTGTGTTATGACATATCGTAACTAAGGCAATATTACACAATATTGTTTCAATCAGAAAAAAAAATATTACAATATACTGTCACTTATACCAACAGAAAAAAAAAGAGGAATGAATTAGAATAAGAATATTTTAAACGTCACTTTTTTATATATAAATCGTAAAAGAATTTTTTTCTTGTATTAAATTAAGATTGAAAAGACTATTTTTTTTTCTTATGTTCACTAATGGTTTCGTGTAAGAAATTTAATTTTCCTTTTTTCATTTTATTATAAGATTTAACAACAGGGTTTCTACCAGTTTTACAGAAGATTAGTTTGACATAAGTATGTTCATTTTCTTTTCCATACTAAGGATATGAACTAGTTTTTTCCTAATAAAAATCTTTTGAAAAAAAATTATATATATGTATATACGTATTTTTTTGTTAGGTGTATACGTTGTATCGTTAGAAACATTATTTTCTCGGGATAAATTTTCAGTTTTTAACGAAAATTTTTGTTGCTGGGTAACTACACGAAACAAACTGCTTCCAGTTACCATTTAGCAACTATACAGAGTGGGCCACCGAAAACGAAACAGATTGAATATCTCGAAGGAGAAAACTTTTTTGAAGAAACGCAAAAACAGGTCGATTTTTGATCCAAGGGGGACACCCTTCCATCATATCTTCAACTGTGATACGTCATTCCCCTCCCCTCCATCACTCTAACCATTACAATTTAAATAGGGAAAGTACTAAATACGATACATCATTGAAAAGGTAATTGTACGGAGAATTCAGCAATGTGATTGTTGGTTGCGCTATTTTTGATTTTAGCGCCCTCTAGCGGGTAAAAAAACGGTTACGTATTTCACAATGTGACACATCATTTCAAAGCTAATTTTATTAGCAATTTAATGCACAATTGAAAAAAAATTAAATAATCGAAACACCTTGCAGAGCTCTAATATTAGAAACTACGAACTTATTAGTTTACAAAAGACACTGACAGTCTGTACTTGAGAATGATGACAAATAAATGTCAAAGATATTACGTATTTAGTTGCTAATAAAATTAGCTTTGAAATGATGTGTCACATTGTGGAATACGTAACCGTTTTTTTTTCGCTAGAGGGCGCTAAAATCAAAAATAGCGCAACCAACAATCACTTTGCTGAATTCTCCGTACAATTACCTTTTCAATGATGTATCGTATATACTACTTTCCCTATTTAAATTGTAATGGTTAGAGTGATGGAGGGGAGGGGAATGACGTATCACAGTTCAAGATATGATGGAAGGGTGTCCCCCTTGGATCAAAAATCGACCTGTTTTCCCGTTTTTTCAAGAAAGTTTTCTCCTTCGAGATATTCAATCTGTTTCGTTTTCGGTGGCCCACTCAGTATATGTAAGACAATTTACTAAACGTGTAAACAATTACTGGAACATTTATTACACAGTAATTATATTATTTAAAAATACAGTTATTAGAAACACAGTTCTTATACACTTTCTGAAGATTACTTACAATGAGTGTGCAGATTTTATGTCATAACAACACTTCACAACGAACACTATGATGGTAAAGTAAGCACTTTGCTGACGTGGTGCATACAAAATTTTATCGCTAACCGCAGAAACTTGAAATTTAAAACAAAGATATAATGACTTATCACATCTTATGACAGCGACAAACAATTTATGTTCAAAGTCATCAGTCGTGGCTACGTTGGCAGATATTAGCGGCAGGTAAAATATTTTATCGACGACTAAACAATAAAGTAGGTATTATATTAATCACTATTGGTTAATAATAACACTCATAATAAACGGAGGGAATAATGAAATGCGACCGGGGAATAATGAGACATAACGTTACCACTATTCCCTGCATTGCGCCAATAAGAACATAACGTTCCTAACGTTGTCGTAGTAACGATAGACAAGTCCGGCCATTTTACTAACTGTCTAACCGTCAAACGTCATATTGATATAGCAATCTGACATTTTCGTTTAATTATATTGATTTTTTTTAGTAATCTTCAGTTAGTAGTAGATAAAGTAGTGTATACTAATTCGCAATAATGACTATTATACCCTCGAGCCGAGTTACTCCCTCGCCGCATCGCGGCTCGGTTCGTAAATTTGGCTCTCGGGAATAATTACTGTCATTATTAACTCGTTGTATAAACTACTATTATTTCACAGTACGATAAAATGTTTGTTTACCTCCGTAAAACGCTATGGTAATGCATCGCTTTATTGACGGTTGGCGATGATCTTTATTTTTGTCGATTTAAAAGCTACAAAATAATCTCGACTTATGGGATTTTCTACACATGCATTGAATTATTTAAAAAAAATATAATTTTTGTGTCGTAACAAGGTTATGTGTTGTAGTTTTTTAACAACGTAGAACTTATGTTAATATTCTATTTAATATTGGGCGAGCGATTTGTCAATACTTTCACGAACAAGTCAAATATTTAAATTTAACAGAATTTAAAACGAAATCAAACTCCCTTTTTCCTAGAATGTATACCTACTTATAACAAGTCAAAATGATTCATTAAACAAATCACTTGCGAAAGCTTAAATGACTATATAAATGTAGCTGTATTTGTCAACGTTTTAGCAAATGTACGTTTTTCTATGAGACAACGATAAGTCGTAATCATATTACAATATTTCTACTGTCTAAATATAAATACTAATAAGTACTGAGTATTTCGGAGTACTTAAATAAAGCGCAAGCATGATCCAACAACCCAATATTAAACGATGGAATAAAATTATCGCAATTCAAGAATCATTATAGCCACTACTACCGAATAAATCATTCCGGAATATTTGGAGGACTGCCTATGCCGCCGGCCATTTCGTAAACTATCTTGGCTACTTCCGCTGCTAATCTGTCGGTTTCTTCTCTAGTAGCCGCTTCTGCATATACACGTACAATATCTTCAGTTCCAGACGGTCTAACGAACGAACGCGCTTTGTTATATTTACTAACTAATGTGTTTATTTCTTCTTGGAGGCCCTCTGGAGTTAAACATATCCTTTCGGCGTCTGTCGTTGTTATAACGTTACGATTCTGAAACAGAACGATAAACATAAAAGTAAAACATTTTTAAAAAATGCAAGGAATTAAAAGGGTTGTTAAAAAAAGAGAATGATGCATTACTTATTGTTTGGAAGCAAATCAAAAGGACAGAATAGGTTGTAACAGTTAGGAATACCTGTTATGATTCAGTAACAATCATTATTACCGGTGTGACAAGTAGCATGTTTAATCACAGAGGTTTTGAAGCGGCCATATTCATGTGCTTCTTTTTGTCAATTGACAGGCACATATAAACTAGGCCGAGAGAATTTTAGCTCCTTTTTAATTGCAAAGTCTCGTAAGACTCTAGGATAAGCTCAATTGTTAATAATACCATTTAATTTAAATCTCAAGTCATCATGCTTAGTAATGATAATAAGTAATGCACCTGTTGATAATTGTTTCTAATTCTACAAGCACTATTTGTAACGCGTGTATTTTTAACCTTAAAAGAAACACATGCTAATTGTTATTTCGACTTTTAGGCTTTTAAGGAAGATTCTTGTTTTAAGGAAATCCTTGTTTTAAGGAAAATTCTTTGAAAGGGAATCCTCTGTTACCATTTAAAGAAAAGGAAATATTGCAAGTAACAACCTGAGCAGAGTATGTGTAACCAGCAAATGAACATCTAAATTCTTAAGAACGATGTGGCAAGCTGTTAGACAGAGAGTGCAGACATGTGATTTATTATGAAATAGGCGACAACACCTCGATATGTGCGACAGTATGCAGTATGTACAAGTGAAATATTGCAAGATATTAAACAAGCATCGGGATAACCCTACAATTACATATGTTAGCGAATAGAGAAGCAAGGCGAAACTAAGAAGTATTATAACCTTTTCAACTGTATGAACCCATTATTCACTAGTGCAAGTTCATCGACTAGATGCAGATATGATACAGTGTGAAGCAGAATAACAGACTTCGATCTACACATTTCAACGAGACCTTTACTTGTGCAGATTGTATAAGATAAGTAGTTTTAACTGTAGTTTATTTATTGAATGGAAAGGCTCCAAGATACTGTAGCTAAATAACACTATTGAGCATTGTTGTTGAAAGATTCCTTGTAATGTATGCAGGAACTCCGGAATAACATCTCTTTAGCATCGTTGTCAGCTAGAGCATTGTCGTACTTTGGGGGCGTTGTGTCAAGTATTATGCACATTATATCACCTAATGTGAGCTATTAATAAGTCGAAAGAGAGACTCTGACAGCTGTTACGAAACATGTATGTTTAGGATTTTTGAGAACTATGTTCATTAATTGACTGCCTGTCGACAGTCTGTGTATGTTTGTGTTATACACTAGCTGTGTTTTCATTCATATATACGTATATATATATTACTATTAATTATACAATTAACATAGATTTTGTGTTTTGTCCTAATCCTAGTTTTCATGTTTTTGTCTTTTAAAAGCATGTGGCGCTTATAGACCCATGTCCTTTTGCACCGACTAACGAGTTACAGGGGCAACGTTGTTGATTTTTGCTTTAATTGTTGAGCAAGTTCAATGACATATTAAAAGTGACATCCTTTTATTGGACCAAAACAACCAGTCAATAGCCCGGGAGTGGCAAGGTAAAGCAATCAGAAAAATGAACTTGGCTTGTGTAGTTTTATTATTTAAGAAAAGTATGACATTTGGCAGGCATATTTGACAACATTTGGAAAGTAAAGTAATTCTCGACTATTTGATAATTATTTCTACAACTTATTTTATAACGACAATTATATTGAATACAAAACGAATAATATAAATGACTAATAAAACACGTATTAGTTTGTTATATCACTCTATTAAACTATATATGTGACTGCACTGTATTATAAATGAAACACAAAATATACATTATTTATACATACATCTAGTTGTTACAGCATAACAAAAGCGATAATTATGTAACAATTAGGGAAACCAGGATACAGAATACAAGAAAAAGGGTACAATACTATGAAATAAATTATAAATTCCATGTAAAGCAAGGACAGGCGACAATTATACACCGCTGGTCTGTTTACTATTAGAATGCGGGATAAAATACATGTATTTCGTACATATGGTAGCAAGCGAGGTTGCCAATATAATTTAGTCCGGCATCATAACTATGACAGTACTTAATAATGACACAAATTACATTTAATAGAAAATCGTATATTCACGCGGACAGTTTTCTTTGATTTTGAGTTACTGACACTGTCTAAGATGTTGTACACAACGGAAGAAAGAATTCAAATAATTAAATGGTACTATTCAGGTAGCACAGCACAGGAAGTAGTTGGTCGTTTCATATTTTCATTTGAAAATAGACCCGTCCCTGCCGTTCAAACAGTTTTGAACATTGTTCATAAATTCGATTCTGTTGGATGTATTACGGACTGCCATAAATGCATTGAGAAGAGCAAAGGATGTCGTATACGGATACTGAGCGAGGAAAGGGAACAACGGGAAGTTAATGTATGTAGTGCTGTTGAGCAAAATGAACCATGTTCATCACGGCAAATATCTGAACAGGTTGATATCCCAGCGCGTACTGTTAGAAAGATTTTGAATAGGCAAGGGTATCGTAGCTACAGCATACAAAACGCCAGGAAATTTTTCTTGGAGATCAAGTAAGGCGCATTAACTGTTGTGAAAGTGTAATGGCACGAGTCGTCGAAAATGATAATTTTATACAAAACATTTTATTTACGGACGAATCTGCGTTCTATTTACATGGTCGTTCTAATCCAATGATTACTAAATATTGGTCAAAGCAAAATAAACATCTGTTTTTGCCCCTTCGTACCAAATATCCTCAAAAATTGAATGTGTGGGCAGGTATATTGGGTGATCATATTATTGGTCCATTTTTTATTGATGGTACACTTACAGCAGCCAGATATGTGCAATTGCTAGAAACTAATATCATGCCGGCCGTTCGTGCTCTCAATGTTAATATACGGTAGTTTAATTTTGTAATTTAATTTTTCAAGAATATTTTAGTTTAATTTTCTAGCGATCTTTTTACATTAATACCATTGCTTACGCAGAATTATTCCAATTTTATTAAAACGTTGCTACCTCTAAACTGATTATTGTGTTCTGTTTGTATTTTTTCACTTCTCTCCAGTGTGATATTACTTATTTTCGATAAAATGTAAATTACCGTTAACAAAAGCGCGCTATACGGAAGCATTAAATGCACTCGTAACGTTTACATGACGTTCACTGACGTTTATCTAGCCTGACCTAACCAATGCACAACAACAAAATGTTTAATGTTTACATTACGTTAGTGCATAGTCTATAAGTCGATACCGGGAAAAATGTTTCAAATACATAAGGCAACACTGTGCGCGTTTTCTACTGATAGCCGCATTCCAGATCTGCTCAGACCAGCGGTGTATATCAATTAATCAATAATGGAGAAACTAGAAACACTTCATTTCCTCCTGTTTGAGGAAGATACATGATCATAAACAACATATCCAGATATTTCAGAGCGAATGGAATTTTCACGTTTAATAAAAACATTATTCCCGGCCATAGTTATGCACCTAGTCTCCCAACCAACAGAGAAATTCTAGAGGCAGACAAAGAAAGTCAAAAGGTCGAAAAGCTCAATATAAGTAACACAATACCAAAGCCCATTGCATCTACCTCGCGAGATGTTATTGGAGCCAACTCTAAAGAAAACTAATTTTGTAAATTATGCGAAACTAATTGGGTGCATGAGGATTGTGTTTGCTTCACACCTGAGGACGAATATGTCTTTGTTTGCCCGGACTGTACACCCTATACAGATGGACCTAATTGTCTGCACTGCACGAAACAAGATTTTTTAAAAACCTAAAAACATACTTTTGTTTTTTTTTATTTGGCGTTAGACATTTCTAATTTATAGTTTAATGTTTCTAAATTTATATAAAATAAAAAGTTCTCCACATTTGTAAAAATATGTTTGTAAAAAAATATAAATCGTTAGGTAGGCCTTGTTATCATTACCTACACTAACCTCCTTTGATCTGAAATATTTCATACATTTTGTTTGACAAACGAATATTTTTGTATAACTGATGTGCATGCAGTCTAAATTAACAAAACTACATTTATTAATAAAGCTGTAGTTTTCTTACTATAATACTCTTAACTTCCACAATATCCAATAATGTCAGTAAAGCAATATACAAAACAATATTCATATTCAAGTCTAAAATTAATTCTTTTAATGAAACTTTGTCTGGAAACTATTCTTTTACCAAAAAATTAAAAAAAAGATTTTTTAAGGCAAAGTGCAACTTTTAAATTTTAGAACATAAACCTGTTCATCAGTATAGATCTATTACGAGCTTTATAACTTCCAAATGACCTTACCTCTATTGTGACTTTGACGAGTCTGTTGGGTAAATCAGTATAAGCACCTTCCCAGTCTTGTACACTCCAACCTCTCGCATGCAATATGGTCTCTACGAGCAACATATCCGATATAGCATCTCCTACTGTTTCGTTGATTACATCGATTAAGTTTAAGAACCTCTTGGCAGCATTTCGTTGTGCAATTGTAAGACTAGAGTTATCTGCTGCTTGTTTTAATTTATTCTTAGCAGTCTTTTGAAATATGACCGTTCCATGTCCGTTTGCTTCGAAATACACCCCAATTTCATAATCAAGGGCTTTGTGGTGCAAATGTTTAACACCGGTCGAAGCACAGGCGACTGGAATTTTCTATGTAAGAAAAAGAAGGAATTTAAAACAGTAAATTATATCCATAGCTCATTAGCGTGGCTTTATGGAGGGCATTGGTATTTACGTACTATACTAATATGTATTATGACTAAAAAAGGGCAAGATTAAATTTTATTAGTTATAAACTTTATTTGAGTTTGAGTATACCTTTTCTGAAATAGTATTTGTTTCTCAGACATTTTAAAAGTCTGTTTAGTGAAACAACTGTTCGAATACTGGATGAAAATAAAAGTAATTCAATGGAACTCTGGAAAAACTTAAGAAGTTGAAACAACTGTTCCAATACTGGATGTAAATAAAACTAACACCGTAGAGGGAATATATATAGAGAGCCCATGCAATGTTATTTTTTGGGCACGCCATTGTGGACGTAGAGGAAAGAACGGCTACATCCAGAACTAGCGGCAGCACCTGCTCCTGGGATTAAGCTTGTGCCTGGTGGATGTCGTGAAGTATTTTCAAATATTTTTTAGTATTAATATATTTCTTATTATTATTATATAAACAAAATTGTACCTAAAAGTTTGTATTAATTCACTAATACTAAATAATAAATTTTATTATTTAGATTAAGAAATAAAATAAATACAATCTGTTATATAAATTCCAACAAAATACGTATATAGCAAAGGCAAGAACCTTATTAAAATACGCATATATAAAAACTTATGAATGAATGTGTAAAATCAAGGCCGGCTCTTCCTGACAAGGAAACAGAGAACTAATACATCAAATTTTGTGTTTAGATAGATGGTCATAAAACTCATAAAATAACATAAGTATCTTATTAAATTCCTTGACTTTAAATCCTTAGATATAAATATATATAGACATGAAAAAAAAAACCAACCAAGGCCAGTCAGAATATTGTGTTTTGTAATCAAATGACCTTATTTAAAATTATTTTGTAATATTTAGCATTGGATTTTTTTCACAAATTGAGAGATAAAGACATTATCTCTTAAATTATGAAAAAAATCGAATGTTAAATGCTAAATTTTTAAAATTATTTTGTAATAACAAAATAATTTTAAACGTCATTTGATCACAAAACACAATTTTCGCCTTATGACAGTGTTGCTGCCGATGTGTGACGTATTATAAACGAGTTATATACAGTCTGTCCAGATTTCGATGCTCACCATTGGTATATCGGTTATTAGAATAGGAGAATGTTTAGCAGAATTCAATGCTCGCAACAAATCTCATTTCAAATTCATTCGGACTTTTTACAATTTTGAGATATTTTGAAAAAACCAATATTTGCCGATTTGAATCTTCCTCAATAAGTCGATAACGCCTAATGCGATCGCTTTTAAACTCTAACATTGTCGAGACACTTTTTTAAGACAAATTTTTTGGTGTTAACAGTAACCCCCGATTTTCATTTGTTTCGAAGTTCTTACCGCTATCTTTTGTTTTTCGTATGGCGGCCATATTGAATTTTTAATTAGTTAGATAGTCCTTAAAAATAGCTTATCAATAATGTACAACATGCCTAATAAATCTTTATTTACACGAGAGATATGAACATTTGAATAAAATTTCACTGTAACACGGAATTAGTTGACTATGAAATTAAATGGTAGTGTAAAACAGACGATAAATAAGCTCTGTCATTATTGACATGTAAAAGTGCAGTGAAAATGGTGGGAGATTTAGAACGTTGTGTAAGTAATTACCGTTAAGCTTGGAGATTAATAAGAATTGATATTGATACACACATTTTCAAATGAAGTAAAGGTTGATATGTTGCAAGTTTATTTCAAAGTATAAACAGAATCTCTGAAAATGCTTGCACAAGTTACACTCAGCGTTTTCCGAAAAGACCACAACCACACCGGACAATTTTTAGCAGAATAATCAGAAATTTAGTGAACTATGGAAGCTTCGAACAAAAAAGATCTATCAAGTTAACAATGCTGAACAATCCAAGTACATCAGTACGTCGAGTGGCTCGAGAAACTGAAATTCCGAAATCTAGTGTTTACAGAACGTTGAGAAAAAACAAATACCACCCATACAAACCAACAATTGTGCAGGGTTTAAGCGATAATGACTATCAGCGAAGATTACAATTTAGCAGGTGGTATCTACAAAAATGTGAAGATGATATTGATAATATAATAAAAAAACAAAAAAGAAGTCAATAAAAGTTCGTACCAATCAAACCACACCAGAGATTAAAACCAAATAAAACTTGAAATCTTCTTTGATTTACCAAATGTGGATTTTCAGGGATTTTTCTAGGAAAAACAATGTCATCTTCACATTTTTGTAGAAACCACCTGCTAAATTGGAATTGTATTTGTTTCTTCTCAACGTTCTGTAAACACCAGATTTCGGAATTCCAGTTTCTCGAGCCGGTCGACGTATGATGTACTTAGGATTGTTCATAACATATTGTAAAATATTATTTTGAAGTCTATCACCATTATTAAGAGTCTTCTATACCTACCCGTTGTATTAATCGAGAGTGAGACTCATCTGAATACATTCAGATTTGCTAATATGACGTTTAGGCAAAAAGACGTGTAGAAATTAAACTCGGACTATATTAAGTAAACAGTTCGGAACCCAGACATACTTTTTATGATTTATTGAAGCTACTCTGTTCTGGAGAACGGCGATGTTCATATAAAAGAAGCAACTGTCTCATAAATAATAAGTCATACATAGTAGAAATAAAATAAGATAGATTTACAATTTCTATAAACAGATAATTTTAAAAATAATTAGAATTTCACATGTACGCGGCTAGGAGCATCAGGAATTTAAAAGAAACTAAAATTAAATGTCCAATAAAAATGCTTTGCACCGACATTTGTATATTTGAAATATTGAAAAAAACAACTAATTATCAAGTAAAATACTGTTGTGTTTTAGTAGAAAGTAATAATAATAATAATAATAATATTTTTTTCAACCTTGATTTCATATTAATCTTTGTTTTAAGTATAGTTATAGTTTTGTTGAGTATATAATAAATTAATAAAGAAAATATAGACAAATACATTTTATGATCGTACGAGACGCATAAATAATATTCTGCCTTTTTTTGTGGAATTTGTGTAAATAAAATCTGATATATGTCAGTGTTCAAACACTACTGCAGAGGTGAATACTTATTATAGTTGTCTTATTCTGTAATCAGTAGGAATTACCCCTTTTAACTAACACACAGTTTAATAGGTAATTCGTGTAGTTATAGTTACTAATTAAAATTTCTTGAAATGGGAAAACCAAATAGCGAAAAGAAGAAAGTCAGTAATACATTCCGCTTAAAAAAAGGCTGGAGGAAGAATCTCAAACAATACACAAAAAATATCGCAGGTAAAAATAATCACTTTCACATTTGTTAGTTGGGTACTACCATTTGTTTTTTAACATTATTTCTTCTTACCCGCGGTGCATTTTTTTACTTCTGAGCAACCGTAGAGAATAAGGTACATCGTATAATTCTAGTGGTACAGAAATCAGCCCGCTAGGCAATAAGCTGTTAGTATATGACAAAGATAAGAATAAAAGTAAATAAATGACATGTCACCTCAAATATTGCGGGGAGTCAAATTTTAGATTCTGTTTAGGTACCGACTAACCAAGTAGAGTAAAAAATGCGTTGAAGAGTCTTACTAATTTTACAACATAATTACATTTATGTATACGTTTAGCTCAACCAAAATCAGCGAACAATGGAGAAGACATTAGTGCGCTTAGTGAATCAATACATCACTTAGTGGAGGTACGCCAGAATGAAAATTCGTCCCTGGAGTCAAACTTAGACACACAGTCTTTAGCATTACAGCCTGTAAACGTTGAAGAAGTTCTTACGAAGGATGTGCGAAGCGATGAGGTAAAACAACTGTACATTTGAAATTATGATAAAAAATTATAAAAAAATCTTATAGGGTTTAGACGGACGACGAATAGTAGATATAAAGTACATGCTGGAAGAAATATATAGGCTAAATTCGCACGGAAACAAGTTAGGATGCACATTTCAAAATTTAAAATTTGCTGGAGAAATTCGCTGCGGTTTAGAATCTAAGCTCAAATTCAAATGCGATATGTGTGGACAAAATTTGATTATGAACCTCAATAAATCGGAAAAAACAGAAATAGACGTGAACACTGCTTTAGTTTCAGGAGCCATGAGTGTAGGAATAGGATACTCTAACGCGCAGGAATTGTTTACCACCATGGACATACCCTTCCCCACACCTAAAACTTATGAGAAGTATAATGAATTAGTAAGTGATGGGTGGCAAAAGACCGCGCTTGAGGTAATGCAGGCTGCTGTCCGTGAAGAAGCTCAATATGCAGTTGAAGTAGGCAACGTCGACGAACAAGGCATACCTCTAATCCATGTAGTAGCTGACGGTTGTTGGTCCAAACGATCGTATAGAAAAAATTATTCAGCATTGTCAGGAGTGGCAGCAATTGTTGGACAGCGTTTTGGGAAGGTACTATTTATTGGGGTTCGGAACAAGTACTGCGTGATTTGTGCAAGGTGGCAGAAGCAAAGCCAAAATCCTCCTGAACATAAATGCTACAAAAACTTTGAAGGCAGCTCAACTAGTATGGAGGCCGACATCTTAGTTGAGGGGTTCAAAAACAGTGTAGCAATGTACGGAGTAAAATATTCTAGATTTATTGCTGACGGTGATTCGAGCACCTATAAGAAAATTTTAGAAGCCAGGCCCTACAATAACATTACTGTAGAAAAAATCGAATGCCGAAATCACCTGCTTCGCAATTTTAGTAATAAGTTACAATCTTTGACAACTGACACCAGATATCCTTTAAATTTGCGTCGTTTGTTACAACGGAATATACGTAGAATGAGAAATGGTGTTTCAGGTGCAATTGCCCATAACAAGCATCTAGAAAATAATGTAAAACTTTTACAAACAGATATAAAAAATATTATGTGTCATGTTTTCGGGGAGCACAAGGACTGTGGAATGTACTTCTGCAAAAGAAAAGATACAAACGAACCAAATTACATGGACGAACTGAGAAGATGTATAGAAATGCATTCTCGTATCGAAGTATGTCTACAGGTAAAATTAGCTGCCTCCTACACAAAGATAGGATAGATTTACACAAAAGTCTTTTTGTTTCAGGTGTTAGTCATAAATGCGCGATCACAGATCGCAGATGTAGACAGCAATGTTGCGGAACATTTTAATTCCACCGTGGCCAAATTTGTGGGGGGGAAACGAGTAAATTTCTCTCTGAAGGGTTCCTATGAGGCGAGATGTTCAGCAGCTGTAGTAGCGTTCAACACCAGACGTCCACACTACGAATTGCACAAAAAAATGTATTTGAAAAGCCCTACTTGCCGTGTGAAAAGATTAGAAGTGGGCCGTACGCGAAAAATAAAAAAAGCGCTAGAGAAACGAGCAGGAGTAGAAGTCTCTGTTAGAAAAAAGATTAATTTTTCTAGTAATTCTAAAAAGAGTCAAGAAGATTATGGTGAACTGTGTCAAAAACCTGACATGCAACCGGACGAGTTCGAAGAGCAAAAACACATTTTTTTAAATAATCTCGACATAAGTGAGGAACAACGGCATCAATTAGAGCGCGATACAGTTGAACAGGCAAGCAGTGGGCAATGGTTAGAGTATCGCCGAAAGCTATTGCAGCATCAAATTTTTATCGCGTGTGTACGCGTCGAAAGAGCACCAATTGTGGCAAGTTGGTTCAGAGGCTTCTTTATGGTAATGAAATATATGTACCTGCTATTCTACATGGCCGTAAAAATGAAAAGAGGGCCTTGCAACAATTAGAAAGCGAACAAAACATACAAATCAAAGAATGTGGTTTGTTTTTGCATAAGGATTTCCCCTTTTTAGGTGCCACTCCTGATGGTATTGTTGATGATAATATTATTTTGATACTGTGAGTCCTGATGTTTTATGCGAGAAGCTTATGTATTATGGGGTAAGGGGGGTACCTCTGGACCTACTGAAATCCTATATGGCAAATAGAATGCAACTAACGGAATGGAACAACAAACAATCACAGCTCAAGAGAATACACTTTGGAGTACCACAGGGTTCCATACTGGGCCCTCTGCTATTTATTATATATATCAATGATCTACCGACTAGTATGGTTGGAGCAGAGCTGTGTCTTTACGCAGACGACACTTCCGTTGTGGTGCAGGGGAAAACCAATCAGGAAACTAAACTAAGATCGGAAAACGCAGTGCAAGTGGTGAGTGATTGGTTCACCGCCAACAAGTTAAAGTTAAACATAAATAAAACTCAAAACGTTGTCTTCAGTACCAGAAATACGAACCAAAATACTTCTGCAAGATTTCTGGGTGTCACTATTGATTCGCATTTGAGATGGCATCAGCACATAGATGGTTTGGCTCGCACTTTGTCCTCAGCACTGTATGCCATCAAAAGATTAAAATATATTGCAACTCATGTGGCAGCAAGGCTGGCTTACTTCGCGAACTTTCATTCGCATTTGTGCTATGGGGTACTATTCTGGGGAACATCTGCGGAGGCTCGGAGGATCTTTGTGATACAAAAAAAGGCCATCAGAATGCTGTGTGGCTTGAAGGTGAATGAAACATGTAGAACACGATTTAGGGAGGAAGGAATATTGACATTAACATCGATCTACATACTTTCAGCAGTGGTGTATGTACACAACAACAAGGAGGCCTTTACCACGAATGGGTACAATCATGGGTATTCAACCCGTGAGAGGGACTGGCTGAGGATCCCACATCATAGGGTGTGTTCCTCGCAGCAATCCATCTTTTACCGGGGGTCGAAATTATACAATAACCTGCCGCCGAGCTTTAAGGGCCTCCCAATCAGCTTGTTTAAGAGAAAAGTGAAGAACCACTTGATTAATGGAGAATACTACACAATAGAAGAATTCCTTAGACACTAGTCATTCCTCTTCTATATACAAATGATCTTATTTGATTTATTATTTGATTTTATTATTTTGTGTTTTTTTTTCTGTCTTCTTTGTTATTTGTTAAGAGTGTTGTTAGTATTAGTATTATGTCATTAGTAGACAATTGTAATGCATTACAAGTTTGAAAATATTGACAATTTTATGTAACAGAGGTCTTACAAATATATAGTCTATTATTATTATTATTATTATTATTATTATTGTAGAAGTTAAATGTCCAGCATCGGCTTATAAAATGGAAATCGAAGAAGCGATACAAAAGAAAAAAATTACATTTTGGAAATTAAACCCCTTAACGAAACAATATATTGTAAATACAAAACACATTTGGTATTATCAAATACAGGGCCAATTACAGGTAACAGGCAAGCAAATTTGTATTTTTGGTGTGTGGACAGGAGACGAATTCCCTATGAAGACAACACATATTAGTAAAGATGACGTTTTCTGGAGAGACAATATGAAAGAAAAGTTGTGCGATTTTTATTATGATTGTTTGTTGCCTGAATTGATAGATCCAAGACATACGAGAAGTATGGTAATCCGAGAACCGCAAAGTATTCTTGACGCTCAGCAACAACTGAAAGAAAAAAGAGAGAAACCGAAAAACCCCAAAAAGTAATGTTTGATCCACTGTTCTTCGTTATGTAAACAATTCATTATCATTTTGTTATAAATTTTCATATATTTTGTAGACGAAAAGATACTCGACATTGTTCGAATATTTCGCATTTTCATATTGTCGCTTTAGTAGTTGATTTCGGTATATTCAAATTCAGTCGCTAAAAATACAGAATTTCAAGTTGTCATCTTTTAGTTGCCGTGAAGCAGGTAAGCACGGAGCCATTTTCACAAAAAAAAAAGAGGTGTGGCCACCACACGACTTTCTTATACGTATTAGCGTTTTAAATTATAGAGTTTTATTTTTTTTTAATATAAAAATTATTCAAAATCCTATTATAAGTACTTCTGTTCTCTTAATAAACCTCTATAGAATGCATACTTTGCGAGATATTCGAAGGAAAGTGCTCCTCGCTAAGAGTAAAAGTGTTACTTCCGGTTCGAATTTTGAAATTTTATTTATGCAAAAAATATTTCAAATCCAACTCTAAATACTTTTGTACTCTTGACAAATATATATAAAATGCATAATTTATGACATATTGGCAAAAAATCGCCATTCGATAAGAGTAATAGTGATACTTCCGGTCCGAATTTTGAAATATCTTTTATACAAAAGGTATTGAAGATTAATTCGTAACGTACCTGTCTAACAAGCATGATTGGCGAAATATTTACAAAAACTGGTTTTTGATAAAAGTAAGAGACTTCCGGTATCAATTTCGAAAGACTTTCATAATAAAATTCTTCACAGATGTACTCAAAATTGTACATATGAATTCTTTATAAATTTGTTTAAACTTAGTTGGCAAAATTCGATTTTTTCACTCAAGTAAACTACTACTTCCGGTCTTCCGATTTTACTGAAAATCAAATCAGATCTCAAGAGGAACTTTATACTCGTAAATACAAAATTTGGAATTGGTAGCTACAGCCATTTGACCGCTATCCAGTCACGAAAATATTGTTTACGGTCGCTATGCTGAAAAATTAAAACTACTATCACAGCAATTTACAGATCGGTTTTCCAACTTCAAGAACATGAATAACTCCTTCAGCCTTTCTACAAGTCCGAGTAAAGGTAATGTGGAGGAGGTTCCTTTACACCTGCAAATGGGGTTGATCGTTCAGGAAGACGCATATTTGATGCCTAAATTTGATGACGTGGAACTCAGTGAATTCTACAGAACATACTTTGCTGAACAAAATACCCACAGCTGAGAGCTTTCGCACGAAACATAATTTGCGCATTTGGAAGCTCGTATAAATATGAACAGTTTTTTTTTTTCAATTGTGAAAATTAATAAAAGTAAGCATCGCACTAGGCTTACAGATGAGAATTCAGAAAAAACTTTGCGCCTGTGTACTAGTAGAATTGACCCTAATTGATCATCTTATTTCTGAACTTCATTCTCAAGCCTCTCATTAATGTCTTCTGATTGCTTATCTTTTTTTTAGCTTATTATTATTTATGTATTATAAATGTGTGAACTTTTATCGCTTTTTGTTTACTACTACTTATTATCAACCTACGGCCCGCGACGATTAATGTTCTGAAGTTGGGCCCACAACCAAGCAAAGGTTGTCTATACCTGGTTTACACCTACAAGAAATACCAATTTAAAGGGGGTGCAGCTATGAGCGAGTTGTCAGAGCATGCATTCACTGTTCCGGTAATAGTTAGGCACTTTTATTTCTTACAGGTGTTTTCCATGTATCGTTATTCTGATTTTTACTTATGGAATTTCCTATATTTTCATCATACTTTCGTCATTATTACATTTTATTCTTTATATTTTCGTTGAAGAAAGCAGGAGCATTGAGGAAAAGAAATAGAATAAAATGCAACAATGACGAAATTATGATGGAAATACAGGAAATGCCATAAGTGCAAATGAAAATAATGATACATGGAAAACAATTCTCCGTTTGAATTGGTATTTTGCGAGAATTTCAGTACAAATTTGTCAACACATTGTGTCGCGGTTAGTGAGAAAAAAGTACGAAAAAGGCGACCGACATAATCTTATCAATACATTCAGTAATACTTCCAACGTACAAAAAAGTGGTCGCTACAGAACAGAAGAAATTAACGTACTTTTCTCCGCGGATCAATTACCTGGTTATTATAATAAAAACATACTTAAATTTACGTTAGATGTATTACTGAATGTATTGATAACATTATGTCGGTCACTAACCGCGGCACAATGTGTTGACAAATTTGCACTGAAATTCTCGCAAAACATTAAAACTTTAAAAAATCATTATGTTGTTTTAGAAAAAAAATTGCAAAAATGAGCACCGGTAACTTCTAGATAAAGGTTCATAGTTTCTACAAACGGAAAATGAAACCAAAATTCTATCATTTGGCTAACATATTTCACCGCCCGTGTTATAGGAATTTAACATGCGATTGACCAGTATAGAAGACTCACCCGGTATTGGAAAAAAAAGTAATATTTCTGAAATAACTGCACACTTCTCATAAATTTGACCATGAGATAATTTAAAAAATAATTGATTCGGATGCGTACATTGGTAGGATAAATAATTTAAAAATAACTAAAATGAGATTTCGAAGTGCTTTTTTGATATTTTTTTTTTGTAAAATAAATGCGTCTTTTAGGGCATTAATATTAAATTGTTATTGTTATAAATTAATATTATTATTATATATGTTACCTATATATTAATATACCCATACACGCGTCTGAATACGTAATAAGTAGCATATAAAATAAATTACCAATTCATCTTTGCAATTTTTACAGTGTATTACTCCAACATATATAATAAATCACATCAACTACGGCAATATTTACTTAAAGACGTGAGGTGTTCCGTTTCAATATTTTGTCACCAGTGGTCGCCACCGTACAGAGGAATTTTACCTATTTTCTTGGCGGTACAATTACGTGGTTATTATAACAAAGACATACTTAAATTTACTTTGAATGCATTACTAAATGTATTGACAAGATTATATCGGTCGCCTTTTTCGTACTTTTTTTCAATAACCGCGGCAAAATGTGTTCACAAATTTGCATTGAAATTCTCGCAAAACATTAAAACTTTAAAAAATCATTATGTTGTTTTGGAAAAAAAATTGTAAAAATGGGCTCCGGTATTTTGTAGATAAAGGTTCATAGTTTCTACAAACGAAAGATCAAACCAAAATTCTAAAATTTGGCTGGTATATTACACCGCCCGTGTTATAGGAATTTAACATGCGATAGACGGGTATAGAAGACTCTTAACTTGATAGATCTTTTTTGTTCGAAGCTTCCATAGTTCACTCAATTTCTGATTATTCTGCTAAAAATTGTCCGGTGTGGTTGTGGTCTTTCCGAAAAACGCTGAGCGTAACTTGTGCAAGCATTTTCAGAAATTCTATTTACTTTGAAATAAACTTCCAACATATCAGCCTTTACTTATTTAAAAATGTGTGTGCCAATATCACAATTCTTATTAATCTCAATGATTAACGGTAATTACTTAAACAAAGTTCTAAATCTCCCACCAATTTCACTGCACTTTTACATATCAAAAATGACAGAGGTTATTTATCGTTTGTTTTACACTACCATTTAATTTCATAGCCCACTAATTCGGTATTAGAGTGATCATATCTCTCGTGTAAATAAAGATTTATTAAGCATATTGTACATTATTGAACAGCTATTTTTAAGGACTATATAACTAATTAAAAATCTACTATGGCCACCATAAGAAAAACAAAAGATAGTACTAAGAACTTGGAAACAAATGAAAATCGGGGGTTACTGTTAACACCAAAAAATTTTTCTTAAAAAAATGTCTGAACAATGTCAGAACGCATTAGGCGTTATCGAGTTATTGAGGAAAATTGAAATCGGCAAATATTGTTTTTTTCAAAATATTTCAAAAGTGTAAAAAGTCCGAATGAATTTGAAATGAGATTTGTTGCGAGCACTGAATTCTGCAAAACATTTCCCATTCAACCGTTCTTCTAGTCTTCTAATAACCGATATACCAATTGTGAACATCGAAATCTGGACATACTGTATAAACAAACACAATCTTATACATTTTTTTTTATTTGCGGGGTAATTAGTTTCTGATTAATAAATCTTCTGAATGTAGCGGTAATAAGTATTATATGTACAATAGGTTTTAAGCCGAAAAACTTTAAATATGAAGAAATTATGAATGAATGCTTAAAAAATATCGTGTCCGGTAAAACAGGAAATGTCTTTTATTTTTAAATTGGATTATACTTTTTTCTGCAAGCTCATTAAAAATAATTTCAAGTTATTAATATTTACTCCTATATTGCACATTTAGAAAATAGAATTGTTCTATTTAATCAGGTTATCCTAAATATTAACAATTACATTTACTGTTATAACAGTAAAATATTTGATGACAGATATTAAAACTTCTAATTTTTATAAAACAGTATGTCATTGTGCAATTTCCCAATTTAATTTGTGCAATTCTTTAACAGTTGAATTTAAAAATTACTATTAAGACAAGGGAAATTCATAATTAAAAAGCAATAAATCAGTCAAAAGCATCAATGTTTGATGTCAATTCGAAATATTATTCCCTAAACCGGGATTCTGAACAGGCTTTTCAAAGAGTTAAATAATTATATAGCAAAAGATTACTTACACTATTAAGACTGAAAATATGGGTATAAAAAAGTAAAAAGCAAGTCATTTATAAGATGTAAATACTGGTGTCAGAATATATTTAAAAAGAAATTTTTTTGTTGACAGTAAGCAATAAATCTCTTTGATAGGATACTTATGTATGTATATTTCATTCATATTGGTGTTTTTATTTAATTCTCGGATTACAGTTACAAATAATTCTGTATGGTTTAGTTTCGTTGTTAGTGTATAGATGGTAATAGTTGTCTTAGCTGCTTTCTACCACCAGATACCAGCACATTATAGCAGGATTTACTGGAAATTTTATGTTGCCCGATTTCCCTATTTGATGGGCTCTCTATATATATTCCCTCTACGCTAACACTTTAATCTTAAAGGCCGGTTCTTCCAGCCCCGATTAAAATAATCTGTTAACTAATCATTGATTACCTCTAAGCAGCGTTTTTTAATGCGAATATACGGGTTATCTAAACAGTGATTAAGGATTTATTGTACAAAGTTGGCAACATATTTGCTAGTGCATTTGATCTAAATTAGTACATTTTGTTCTAGTAATATTGGCGCCATTTACTACATCTGAATTTGTTCAATGTAGTTTTTGCTCTTATTTTGTTTTTTTAAGATTATATTCTGTATAATTAGAAATTTTATTTTAGTAAATAAACTGTAAGCATTTATTTTGTGAATATAACATCAGAAGCTTTGTGTCTACATAGCACACATTTAAAATTTCTATTATGAAATAAAACCAGAATGTGACAAACTTGACTGATATTGAAACTAATTTACTGATTACTTACTGCTATTGACAAATAGAGAAGTATTGTGAAAAATGGAAAAACTAATAAACTACACATATACCGGAGCCCATGTTATATCTCTCTATATGGTTAACTTTTTAGCACAGTTATTAAGAAATTTGAGGAGTTTTTGATAGTATTTTCAGATTTAACATTTATTATCAACTTTGGAAGATATTTTTAAAAAAATTGAAAATTGCCGAAATTTTCAATTGCACATATATCCGTAACTATTGAAGACAGAACTAACATAAAACTGGTATCTGATAGTAATTTAAGTTTTTTATACCTCAACAGTCGCGGCGGCGCAAGGCGGGGGCACCGGGCGGGGGCTAATCGAATCAAATCGACGGCGTCATGATTTATGACTCATGATTGCCCCCGCCCGGTGCTCCCGCCTTGCGCCGCCGCGACTGTTGAGGGATAAAAACCTTTCGGTTTTGAGAATTTTACAACGTATAAAGGTTAACCGAACACGCCTTTCTAATACTGGAGCCTTTCGGTTTTCAAATTTTTACAAATGCGAAAGTTAACGAGAACAACTGACAAATGTTATGGCTGTGGCTGGTATAAAAGCAAAGGTTTTCAAAATCTCAATCACTCTTTAAAACGTAGAATCTAATAACCTTACTTATAAATTCATGGCACATCTAATTATCAGAAAATAACATAACCTTATGTTTTTTTTTAAATGGCAATCACAGTTGGCCATAACTTCATAAAAATGCTTATTTTTTTCTGATTTCATAGATACAAAGTTTCGTATGGAAATCTTTTTAAAATT
Source organism: Amphimallon solstitiale (assembly GCA_963170755.1). Classification (NCBI taxonomy): domain Eukaryota; kingdom Metazoa; phylum Arthropoda; class Insecta; order Coleoptera; family Scarabaeidae; genus Amphimallon; species Amphimallon solstitiale. Next base: position 9,281,528 of record OY720680.1, on the reverse strand, counting down.
TTTATTATAGCGGGATACCGTTACTGTTAATTTTTGAGGAAATAATGAGCAAGTAAGCCTTGAAAAATAATTTTAATGCTAACTCGCTGATAACGTGTACTTGATACGAACTGTCATCTAAAACTAAACAGCTATAGTCATATTAATTGAAGAACATCATATACTTGCTTTAATAAAAAAAATGTAAAAAGATAACCGTACCAAACCTTATATCAATGAAATCAGAAAAAAATAAGCATTTTTATAAAGTCATGGCCAACTATGATTCCATTTAAAAAAAAACATTAGTTTACCTTATATCTTGATAATTAAGTGTGTCATAATTTTTACAAAGATTAAGTATAGAATTCTACTTAAAAATTACTACCAGATAATATATGTATATTTAATTGTTACAAAGATATGTATAATTGAAAATTTAGCCAATTTTCAATTTTTTTAAAATACCTTGAAAAGTTGACAATAAATGTTAAATGTATTATTTAATAAATGTTAAATCTGAAAATGCCATCAAAAACTCCTCTTAATAGCTTTGCTAATTTAACCGATCCTGTACATTCAATATTAAGAAAGTTATCCATATAGGGAGATAGAAAATAGGCGCCGTATATATCCGATGTTTTTACCAGTAATGTGAAATTGTCAAAAGAAACCATCTTGAGAAGTATACAATGAAACTGCAATTTTCCTGAAATGAATTAAATTCAAAAAGTAGTTAAATTGCAATAATTACTTTAACAGACTTTTAAAAATGTGGGTTTAGTACGAATTATCATCATTAATTTGTACACCACATCAGAGAATACGGTTCGTGATATAAACCTCCATTTGTATCGGGTGATATACTATAATGTACCGTAAAATTGACCATTTGTCGCAATTTTGACCATTTGTTATTTTATATCATAAATATGTATAATGTATTCAAGAGAATATTTCTCATTGCTATTCTACTTATTCCACGTGTTGATCACTACAAATACTAGTTGAGAAAGGTTCACATCAAATTAAGAGTTTCCCATTATTAAAGGAAGGCGTAGATTTTTGCCCTCGCTTTATTTGTAAGTGATAAGCAATTGCGAAGTCGTCCGCTCAGTCCCCACCTATCAGTATTTTTAGTATGTTTTTCATGGCATTCCCGCTACCACCGTACAAAAATTTGCTACTACACAAATTATTTCCCCTATTCGACCTTTTTTGGTCTTCGTTGACTGGACTATAACCTGTATATGTTGAAATGTAAACATTTGGCAACATAGTATAAATGTCATTAATGACGTTTATCGTGAATTTACTATAAAACCAGTTCTTGATTGCGCTGATTGTAGGCACTGAACAAGACTGACTGCAACGCTCGGATATGTGTAACGCTCGTTCGGGTAAAGTCGGCTAAGGGAACAAGATAAATAAATATATCATATATGTAGAGGTATTTAATTTCAGTTAAATTGAAATTTAAATGAATAAATAAATTCATGTTCCAGAACAGATTCGATCCCGAGCCGCACGGGTATGAAGACGACACGTTACCATCAGACGAAGCGCGGGACCGTAAGCGAGTATTTATATCGTCTATTTATACATACACATACGTCCGAACCGACCAAACGAAATGGCCGCTCGCGTAAATGTAATAAATGTGCGAATGTTTTTTTTAATACGTTATTGAATATTATACGCGTGTATTTCGTATTATTGAGAATTGACGTATGAAAGTGAAATTTTAGATACGGGGGTGTATTAGGTCGCCGATCACCAATCCATAGTCAAAATGTCAAAAAAAACGAAATGGCGGAAGTTTTTTGAAAATTGACGTATGAATATGAAATTTTAGATACGGGGGTTTTGGGGGTCGCCGATCACGATTCCAAAGTCAAAATGTCAAAAAAAAACAAAATGGCGGAAGATTTTTTTGAAAATTGACGTATGAATGTGAAATTTTAGATACGGGGGTGTCTTAGGTCGCCGATCACGATTCCAAAGTCAAAATGTCAAAAAAAAAAAAAATGGCGGACGGGTTTTTTGAAAATTGACGTATGGATGTGAAATTTTAGATACGGGGGTTTTGGGGGTCGCCGATCACAATTCCAAAGTCAAAATGGCGGAAGAATTTTTTGAAAATTGACGTATGAATGTGAAATTTTAGATACGGGGGTGTCTTAGGTCGCCGATCACGAATCTAAAGTCAGAATGTCAAAAAAAAAAAATGGCGGACAAGTTTTTTGAAAATTGACGTATGAATGTGAAATTTTAGATACGGGGGTGTCTTAGATCGCCGATCACGAATCCAAAATCAAAATGTCAAAAAAAGCAAAATGGCGGAAGAATTTTTTGAAAATTGACGTATGAATGCGAAATTTTAGATACGGGGAAGGTTGAGGTTTACGTTTTATTTAATACGTTACTGAATATTATACGCGTGTATTTCGTATTATTAACCTCGCCTTGATGAAGTTTTCACTTCTGCCGTGTGGTTTTAAGCACACTCATTCTTCTTGTTTATTGAGACAAATTTCCTCCAAAACTTTAATATACTCCATATAGCCATATTTATTACAAATACTAATGTATGCCAACTAAACTTACAAGTTTTTTTGTGATGTATTCCGTCGAAGCTCCATTAGCGTAAGCGGTCTGAACTAAGCCTAAATTGAGATCAATTCCAATTTCTTCTAGTAGCTCTTTCAAATAAGATGCAACTAAAGTTGCGATACGATCACCATCTAATAGATGAAATTTGTTCTTTTCATCCATGAAATAGTACACTATCCTATCTGCATCGCCGTCAACTGAACAGCACCGAACATTGTGCTCCAATGGAACGCCATTTGGAAATGACTGTTGTGATTTTACAAAGTCCGCTCCACACTAGTAGAAAAACAATTAAGCTGTAAGTGTACGGTATAGTATAAGTCTACATTGGGTATTATATCTTCATGTATAACAAGTGGGGTACAAAAATTTGCTAATCGGCATCGGCTAATGCGTTGCAGATATATATTTAATCATTTAAAAATTATCTCACGTGAGGGGGAAAGGTCCCACCACATTTAACCAACTCTCATCAAGGGGGAGGGAAGGGTCAAAATTAAAAAAAGAACACCTCACGTAACTAACGGACGCTCCCTAACCGCTATTAAAAGGTAGCAGTAAAGAGAGGGTTTACTGTATTAAATATTGTCACTCTTTTTTAACATTGCTGCACTACATATTAAAAAATTCCAACTATTTATGTAGAATATAGAAATCTACTGGTTATCATTAGATTAGTCTATAGTGCGTATTAGCCTAATACAGCCCTGTTGTACTATCAGTTTCGTTATATGAGTATGTAGGCTGATACATTTTCGGCCCTCACCATGATGATCTCGCTTATTATTGGAAATAGAGTATAGGTTTAAATTTAGCGAAGTTGTTAAATTTTGTGATAAATGACGTTTTTAAAAAAAAACACATTTTGTTCTTTTACCTGTAGCACTTACATATGGCCTTGAAAAGAAGAAAAAACACATTCTTATGGTCACTTTTAAACCTCTATTCAATAGTGTACTCGAAATTTTTATATGACGTTTCGTTTCTTTCTGGCCATCATCAACTATCTAATTTCTTAGAGGCACCTTCAGAAAGAGTTTTTTTTTCGAATTTCAACCATGTACTGCATGCTGACGAAAGTTTTTGATATTATGCTTTAATTGAAAGAATAAATATTAAGATTAAATTAGGTAGGCATGAAATTTCAATCTGTCAAACATTTCATTTATCGTTCATTAGTAATACAAAAATGTCATACACCAACGAAGAAAAACGAGATATGTTAAGTATTTTTTATTCTTCGAACCGAAATTCAACAGTAGCGAGTCTCGCTAGAAATTTGGTCGAGAATGGATCGTTTACTAAACCGTGTAATGTCATGTCAACAGGAATTTGAATGAAACTCGACAGGATATTTTGCAAACTGTACATTTAAGGCGTGTTTTTGCAAAGTTCATCTTAATCTTGTATATTTCAGATTAATAACAATCCATTAATTTCTACACGCGAAGTGGCGTCAAAATTAAATTTGTCCCAGTCTACGGTTTGGAGAACTTTACATCAAAGTAGTTTTAAATCATACAAGATCCATGTTAGTCACACTTTACTACCTGGAGATAATTTAAGAAGATTAGAATACTGTAATTGGTTAATGGGAAGGATAGAAAATGACGAAAAATATTTAAGCAAAATCATCTGGTCAGATGAAACTAAATTTACAAATTCTGAAATGTTCAACAGAAATACGGAGCACTATTGAGCAGTATAAAATTCCCGACAAAACAGGGCAACGAGGTCACAACATCGTTTTGGAATATTATTATTATTATTATTATTACCCTGACAACAAAATTCCATTAAATAAATTACAACATTTATGGCGGCAACAAGACGGCGCACCAGCACACAATGCGCCAGTTGTTAGGAATTACTTGAATCAAGAGTTTCCAAACCGTTGGATTGAAAATAGAGAAGTTGTTGAATGGCCTGCGAGATCACCTAATTTAAGTCCGTTAGATTATTTTTTAAGGAGATACGTTAAAAATAATATTTATAAAGTAGATGCCCTACAAAACATTGAAGAATTACGAGACAGACTTCAAGAAGGCATTTTGAAGTCTGCACAACTGTGCATTAATGAAGATGGCCAGATAATTGGACAATTACTGTAGTTATTTATTGTTTACTTTTCTATGTACTTTTATTAATATTTTTGTTACCATTATTTCTTCCTTACAAATGAAGTGTAAAAATTGTTTAAATACATATGTATTTACCATTTTTAATTTAATGTATGATAACTTTGCGAAAACATGCCTTATATTTAATATTTGTAAAATATCCTGTCGATTTTCATTGAAATTCCTGTTGAAATGAACATTACGCGGTTTATTAAATGCACCAAATTTCTATCAAGATCTAGAAAAATGGTACGATGAGGCTGTTGTTATTTTGGATACAATTGTAAATACCTTGTACTCGCTACTGTTGATTTTCTCTCGTTTTTTTTTCCTTGATGTATGATATTTATGTATTACTAATGAACGATAAATGAAATGTTTGACGGATTGAAATTTCATGGCTACCTAATTTAATCTTAAAATTTATTCTTTCAATTAAAGCATAATATCAGAAAAATTGGCAACGTGTAGTACATGGTTGAAATTAGAGAAAAGAAACTCTTCCTGAGAGTGTCTAAACCCAATATGGCGCCTATAAGAAATTAGACAGTTGATGATGGCCAGAAAGAAACGAAACGTCATATAAAAATTTTGAGTACACCAATGGATAGCGGTTTAAAAGTGGCCATAAGAATGTGTTTTAATTTTTTCTCTACAAGGTCAAATGTAGGTACTACAGGTAAAAAAACAAAATTGGGTTTTAGCGTTTTTTTATATAAAAAAAACGAACGTCATTTATCACAGGTCCATTTTCTTTACGGATTCATAACAAACACAAAATTTAACAACTTCGCCAAATTTAAACTTATAATCTATATCCAATAATAAGCGAAATTCTCATGGTCAGGGCCGAAATGAATCAGCCTGTATATGATCGAATTTTTCGCCTCAGTATACCAATTTAGTTATACGAGGTGTGGCAATTATATAACGAGACTGATGTGAAAAATGTGATTTATTGCAAACAAAGTTACAATACACTTTTAACCCCTCCCCTATCTATACACCGTTGCATACGTGCCTTCCATTGTTCGAAGCAATGCTGTAGGTCATTCTTTGCGATACTGCGCAACAACTCTGCCGTTTTTACTTTTACGTGTTCCACCGACTCAAAATGTGTTCCATTCAATACACTTTTCACTTTTGGGAAGAGATAAAAGTCACATGGAGCAAGACCAGGCGAATACGGAGGATGTTGTAGCACAGGAATGCACTTTTCAGCTAAAAATTGCTTCACAGACAGGGCGTTGTGGGCTGGCGCGTTGTCTTGGTGGAGAATCCATGAGCAGTTCTTCCATGCATCTGATCTTTTCTTCCTTACACGTTCCCTTAGCTTGATTAGGTCTTCTGTATAGTATTGCTGATTTACGGTTTTACCCTCAGGAACCCATTCAATCATCAGAACACCCTGGATATCGAAAAACACGATCAACATTGCCTTCAGCTTGGATTTGCTCATTCGCGCTTTCTTCATTCTTGGCAATGAGGGGGTCTTCCAGTGCATGGATTGACGTTTAGTTTCCGGGTCATACTGGAAAATCCATGTTTCGTCACATGTGATGACATTTGTGAGCAAGTCTGGATCATCTGCGAGTCGCGCCATGATGTCAGAGCAAATGTCCTTCCGATTGTCTTTTTGTTCCTGAGTGAGGTTTTTCGGAACCAATTTTGCACAAACTTTTTTCATGTTTAATTCATCATGCAATATTTGTCTCACTGTCTCTTTGTTAATGTTTAACATGTCGCCAATCATCCGAATACTCAGACGTCGGTCTTTCCGCACAATTTCGCTGATTTTCTGGACGTTTCCTTCACTTCTGACAGTCAGGTCGTCCGGGACGTTCATCATCTTCAACTTCTTCCCGACCTTCAGAAAACCGTTTATGCCACTCAAACACTCATGCACGTGACATAGCATTGTCACCAAACACCTCCTTTAAAATTTGAAAACATTCCGTGGGTGATTTCTTTAATTTCACTAGGAATTTCAGGTTAATGCGCTGCTCGACTTTTATGTTCACCATGATCGCGGCACGACTACACAACAGCGTCCCCTATAACCAAGTCTCAAAAGCAAACTAAAGCAGGTACAATGACGAAACGAAGTATGCTTGCTCGGGAAGGATCAAGGTCGACTACCTTCCACTGACAACCTCTCACCATGCGACCACGGGGTAGGAGGGGCGCAGTCTCGTTATATAATTGCCACACCTCGTACATGTTTAAACGTTAATTTTGATAAGATTAATGAATTACTAATTAATAAATTTCGGATTTTAAATAATCTATGCAAAACAATAAACATAATGAATTGTTTTATTTGGAAACAGCTTTAATGTGAGCCAATTTTTTCATATAATCTCAAACAAGTTATCAAGGCATAAGTGATTGAAATTAAAAAAAAAAAAAAAGTCTAGTCCGAGAATATAATAGTGAGGCTCCGAAATCATTTAAAGTAACACTTACTAAATAATTAAGTTTTCCTGTGCCAATACCTTCATCATTATAAAGTTCTATTTTCAAAGTTTCACCCAATCTTTCCTGAAAATATTTTATTTTTTTGGCACCCACACCGTTCGCACCGTCGTAAAATATTCTATTCCTATAATTTCCACGAGTATACTCATCACCACGAAGTTTCAAGAAGGCACTGACTAATTTATTGTAATAGCCTTCCTCAGTGGGAACGCCATATTCACGTTTCGTGTTTCTGCACGTAACAAAGTAATGCAATTGAGGGGTCGTCACAATTCCAAAATCAACGGGTTTACCGGATAAGGCCAGTACGCCGTCCATTAAAGATTTCGTTAAGCTAGGACTGCTTGGTCTGGAAAATCATATTATAAATTATATATCATTATGTCGATGTCTCGAGCAAACTTTCAAAATGTACCTTGTATCTTTTCCGATAAATATGTGCACTCTTTCAGTCATTGGTATGTTATATTCTTTGATTATTTCGGCTATTATTGCTTCAAGCTGATCATCGCTGCAAGGAAACATTTTTTTATTAAGATATACAGTGTGCTTACCGACGACCTGCGTATAGGGCTTACTGTGAGATAAAACGACGACACCGAGAGTTTGTATGAGTTAGTACGAAAAAGCAATATACAAACTGCTCCTTGGTCGAGTGTAGTGTTGGAAAAGAGGGGATTCGAGTAGATTTACGCTGAGGCTAGAACGGGCTAGGCTGACTCTCCGTTTAAGCAGAGCAACGAGGATAGATAGCGCAGCTGTACTGCAGTTTGTATATTGCTTTCTCGTACTAACTCATACAAACTCTCGGTGTCGTCGTTTTATCTTACAGTAAGCCCTATACGCAGGTCGCCTGCAAGCACATGGTATACAGAGCATGCTTAAAGACAAATGAAGACGCTAATCCAATTTTGTCGTTTCTCATATTATTACATTAATTATTATTTCTATAAAAATCTAAAGCAGTTTTTGCCATTCAGCCTATGATCACGTGATTAAAGACAAAATTATCAGTGCATCCTTTTTTTATTTTATTAAAAATGTAATAGACTTTCTCACTCTAATGTTGTCATCATCCGTTCATTACTATTAGGTCAATGATGAAAATTGTCAATATCACGGTATAATTAATGTAACGTGTAATTTTTACATGTTACAATTTCCACCACTGGTTTGACATTATTAGGAGGGGGTATACCTGATCGGCGTATGTCATAAAATGATGAATTTCCACGCAAATATTAAGGCATTTGAAAAAACTGACACTACATGAACGAAATAACCAATATTTGTTCTAGCGATTCAAACTTGTAATTATACGGGTTGTCATAAGACAGGTGTATAAATACTACAAAATAGGATAATTTATACATTTTTTTAAAATGCAATTTTTGACAAGCGATAGTCAATTTTTTTTTAAATAGCAAAAAAATTTTTTTTACAGTTTGGTAGATATTTCTTTGTGAATACAATGGTGTGATTCAACTTAATTTTGTATTATGTTGTGGTTTTGGAGCCATTCTGTTACCGTGTCAGCAGTCTCGACAATTGTCCTGTTGAAATATAAAGTCGCCTTCTGGAAATACTTGCATCAGTGAGAGAGCCAGTACACAGTGCACTTTTTCTACGACAGCAAATAATCAAACCAGCAGGCGGATCGGGAACCGTTCCCGCTCCAACTATTCACTGACAACAGGGGTGCGTTCAGAAATGAAGGATAGGATACTGGCATGGTCAGGTCATATTTTATGACGTCATCCAATTTGGTAAACTTGGAGCGCTTTACAATTCTGAACGCCGTAGAGTGAGTCGAGTTAGTTTGTGGCAAAAGTCAAAGGTCAAAGCTAAGCATTGCAGAGTCAGAATTTATGTATGAAAAAATAAAGTCATCAAAGAAATAAGTAAACTAATTAGAACAATGGATCATAATCGAAAAAAAATTTTGGATCGAATTAAAATTGTCCAAAAACAAACTGTTCGAACTCCAAGAAACACACATATGAAATAACATGAAATTATAATTATAACGTTAAAAAACACTCAGAACCGCGCTTTAAATACCCCGACCCGAATGCCCATGAATCGCCCGCTATTCACCATCACAAATAGGTGGGTGATGTAAGGAACACTCCGAACGTCGCACCAATCATTTCTGAACGCCAATGACGTCATAATTTTGGGATATCTTTTTGTGTGTGAACGGCAAGTGTGAAATTGGAATGACACTTGGATAACATTCTTTCCTTTTTTGAACGCACCCCAGTTGAGTGTTCGCCACTTCGCTGGACAGGACCATTCACTTTCCATTTGGTACTTTTCACTGCTGCCACATGTTAGAATTATACAAATTAACCCGAAAAAATAATAATAATAAATTGTTTTTCTGACCTAGTTTTTAGTGTAAAATACTCGGTTAACTCGAATATTATAATACATTTATTTCTGCACAATATCGTTAATTTGCTTATCTTACTTTTCTAGTAACTTTCTTCAAAACTGTGTTATGTTGGTGTTGAAATGCGTTAACTGCGCATGCGTACAGAATACGCCCACTAAGTGAGCGTACAATTTTTCCGCTCGCAAAAATGTCGACCGCATGTTCAGAGTAAGCCTACATCCGATCACTGAACGGAATGCGACCAATTTTAAAATTATAAAATCGTTTCTTCTTGACATACGACATATACAGTCTGCCTTAGAAAAACGCACCACGCTATACAGCACTTTGACATTTTTTCGTTTTTTATGTGAGTTTACTGTTCTTATACACGTTGGACAACCCAGGTTGACCCAGGTTCTCGGCATGATCTAAATATGGTATAGGAAATAGCCGTGCGGTGTTGCCATCGCAGTTTTTATATTCACCCGCCCCCTGTTTAATATTTCTAATACTCAGTACGTATCGAGACGCTGTGGAGTATGTTGTTGCCGATTAAGTAAATATTACGTAAATGCTAATCAATAATAATGCATGAAGCGATATTTCTCATACTAATAAAATATTGGTGTAGATATTTACAATATGTAATACTGACAAAGTGTTTTCATATTTTAAAAATTTAAAGAGCGTTTTGTCATATAATAAAGCAAACAAGTACAAGCTAAATTCTAAACAGTAAACAAAAGAAATGGATTCTAAATAATTTGAAAAATTAATACAAAATTCTAATATTATTTAGCGAAGCGCTCAAAAATCCCTCCATTTTCCGCTTCACAGTAACCTAGCCTATCATAAAATTCTCGGCGTACATTATTTAGAGTTTGGGGTGGAATGCTGTTGCATATTTGTGTAATTCGCATTCGTAACTCTGGTAATGTTTTAGGCCTTTCGTGTTGATGTCCGTAGATCATTTGTTTCAAAAATCCCCACAGAAAAAAATCGTTGGGTGTTAAGTCAGTAGATCTAGGTGGCCAGCGTATATTGCCCCTGGTGCAAATGAGGCGTTGAGGAAAATTTAAATTAATAAATTCCAATACTATTCTGACGTTATGGGCCGGACACCCGTCTTGTTGGAACCAAATTTCCTCAAGATTACCAGTCACATTGTGTACAGCAGGTATAATATCATGATGCAGTAATTGCAAGTATGTCTGGACGTTTAAAGTGCGATTTATGAAAAATGGTCCTATAATATGGTTATCCAGAATTCCTACCCAGACATTTAGCTTCTGTGGGTACTGCGTTTTTGCTGTTAAATTGATATGTTTATTTTCGCATTTTTCCCTCATAATCTCACAAAAGTCAAGGGGATTAACTTGAACATGTTGGAAAATTTCCTGACTCTTTTTTGTCTTAAAGCACTTTTATATGTATGTCGCTTCAAAATATTCCCAACTGTAGTTCTTGGAGTGTTCACGTTTTCGGATATTTGACGGCTCGAACACGGTTCATTTGCTTCAACAAATGCACATACTTGCACCTCCCGCTCCATTCTTTCGTCAGAAAAGGCCGTTCCTGCCGATTGCTATTGTTGCATTTAGAACAGCCAGTAATACAGCCGGACTTTTCGAAACGATGGACGATATTTAAAACTGTTTGACGGTTTGGAACTGGTCGATCGGGATACGAAAACACAAAACGACCAACGACTGCTTCTGCACTTGGAGAAGAATAATACCATTTAATGATACTTATTCGCTCCTCTGTTGTATAAGTAGGCATCACAAAGAAATGTGAAACTCAATATTTTAAATTGTTACGTGTAATAGCAGACTTATCTGTCAATTATTGAAGTAATGACAAATTGAAAGAAAAATGTACATAAACACTTTGTCAGTATTACACATTCTAAATATCTACACCAATATTTTATTAATATGAGAAATATCGCTTCATGCATTATTATTGATTAGCATTTACGTAATATTTACTTAATCGGCAACAACATACTCCACAGCGTCTCGATACGTACTGAAATATTAACCACGGCCAACACGGGACGGGTGAATTAAGAACTGCGACGGCAACACCGCACGACTATTTCCTATACCTATACTCCATTCAGTCTAAGAATAAAGTAGATGGCGCTACAATATGAGCACAGTTTACACACGATGAACTTTGTATTTTGAAAACAAGTAAAACATATGTTTACTGTCAGATGGATAGCAGGGATATACATATCTGATATCATTATATTTTGACATTTACGTACATTTTTATACAAGTTGGTAACTCATTCCTCAAGAAAAAGGAATGCACATGTCGTCTAATTGTACTTTTTTGTGCTTCATCCAATTTATTGTAAGTATGACGATAATTTCTTTTTCTTGGAGGAGAAATTGGAACTCCATATAATTCCATTTCTTTAATAATGCAGTACATTGTATTCCTATTAATACCCACTTCCTCTGCTGTTTGATTGACTGCAGCTGTTTTAGACATATTGTTTTTATCCTTAATGTACACATTATAAGCCATTTGCCTTTGTCCAGATCTTATGTGTTTCCCTTTACGATTTTTTGAAGGACCTGGTAAAACTGCTTCCGCCATACTATAGAATATTAGCGATTACGAAAAGAAAGTTAACGAAATTGATAAAATACCTTAACAAATGAATATTTCACTTGCGAGTTCTAAGAAGAACTATTTTTTAAGAATATTAACAACAAATAACTATGTAAAATACGGAAATCGACAAAATCTTTGAACAAAACTGTCAGTAAACAAATTTTTGACAGAACGAGCTAAATGCGATTATTTTGCCGGTGTAAATGCACACTCGATTTCAACCAATCACAAACGTTTATTTTAAGCCCTATCTTTCCCAATGCTTTATTCTTAGACTGAATGGAGTATATACCATTTCATATACGATATTTAGATCATACCGAGAACCTGAGTTGTCCAACGTGTATAGTACTTTTTTGAACCGTGAAACCCTAGATATTTTCATTCTGAACGACGACAATGTATTTACTTCATGTGCAAAGTAACCCTGCTCTTCAAAAAATTACTTTGAAACCAATGAGAAAGATCACAAACTGAACACTGATAGAATGACAGATAGGCAACACGTAATTCAAACCATCTACTAGCAGTTTTGTCGTGCCCTAAGACCAGCGATATGAAACGTATGCCAGGTCAAATGTAGTAACTTTGAACACCAAGTAAAGAGAGATTGTATTCAATTTTTTAATACATAAGTGTAAGTATACATTTAGCTGATTTATAAAAGAAAATACATTAGGCATATTCAAGCAAATATACTTCAAATTTTGTGTTTATTTACAATTTATAGCATAGATTTATTAGAAAAATATCTTTTTGAGGTTAATTACCTTCTGGCTTTCAAAATGTATTTTCACGAATGTTTTATTAAGATATCGTCTTTATTTAATAAATATATTGTTATTGCAGTTATTATTATTATTATTATTATTAGTAATACTAAATTCCATATAAGGTTGATATGTTTATTGTGGTGCAAGTCTCTTTTTTAGCTTCTCATCTGTTATGTTTGTCAGTATATATCTACTGGAGTCATTTATTGTAGATTCTGTGTGCAAAATGTTTAACGGCGTTATTAATTCACTTTCACACAGCTAGAGGGAATTGAAAAACGGTTGCATTATATCTCTACAGCTACCGGGAGCGGTAAAGGTACCGACTAGTACCGAGTTCAGAAACATATAACCTTTAATTTAGTAAGTGTCCTAAAGTTTTTATACAAAAATAAATGATGTTAAAATAACTCTGGATGCAGCGGATGAAGAACTAATAAATGAATTATTAAATGCTATGTAAAATATTGTCTGTTTGAAGGCAAAAGTTAGTAAAACTGAGTAAATGATTCGCGACTTGATAGTGACAGAATAAAAATGTGGTTATCCTATCTGATTTTAGCTTCAACCCAAAGATATATTAAATAATGCAACATTTTCAAAATGGCATTAAAAAAATCTGGACTTCTGTGCTTCTTCATCATAATTGTTGACAATAAATTTGCATTATCTTGATAAATTAAAGGTAAAGAGTAGTTTTTATACAACTGATACTTAATAATACAGGTTAATGATTAAATTGATAAAATCAATAATGCAAGTACTCTACTGTTATGTGAGCACTTTCAAAATATGTACCTAACATTGTAATATAAACTTCCTTGATATTTACATACCCAACATTGGCAAATTTGGTAGCCCATGCTTCCCAACTTTGTTCAAGCATTTCGCCGTGAGGATCTACTAATTTTACCCCATTATCAGGTTCAGGATTATGAGAAGCAGTAATCATCACACCAATTGTAGCTGTAATAGAAAAATATATCAAACACACAATTATATGAAGTCTAACATTCCCCGCTGATCTCATTAATGGAAAGACAAGCATTTTTTTCTTCAATAAACTCGTATTTGACAAATTTTGCCGCATTTTGTTTACGTCTATATTAATTTAAAATACCGGCCGCTGCACAGTACCAAAACCAAGTTAGGGGAAAAATATTGTTTTGTATGAAATCAAAAATTAATAACAACGTCGGTCGGTCAATATTAGTTAGCCAATGAACTGAATAAAGTATGTAGAGTCTGACTTTTTATCTGGGAATTCAGATCATCGGTCGTCAATTTTTTCTTAAACGTCACTCCCAATTATATTTAAAGGTTATGTCATTATATGTATCATGGATGTACCGTGCCTTCAAATACTTATTCCTCATTAGAGTAGGCTGTTTTTACTTTCTTATATGTAGTATAAGGAAGTATTGTGATGATGAACATTTTCGACCTCGAGATTTTTGTAGATGTCCACGTTTTGAAGTCCCCTGATACCGAAAAAGTGGAAAACCTCTCTCTCTCTCCCCCTCTCCTTCCTTTCCCCTCTCCCCCCTCTCTCTTATTTTATAATAAAATTTCACATATACCAATAAACATGTACAAATCAATGTATTAGTTATAAGTTCACAAGTTTTTCTGTTTAAAATCTGTTCTGTTAGTCGAAATGGAAGGACCGGTGTTTACATTTAATAATATAATTTCACATGTTCCAGTAAGCACGTATAAATCGACGCAGAAGTTATAACTTCACAAGTTTTTCTGTTAATAATTTTCTGGAATCAGCCTTCATATAGTTTATTTATTCAACCTCGTATTTTCTGGGTAATTCTACAAATTCACCGATGAACTAAACTTGCACAAAACTGAATTCAATAAAAAACAACTTTGCGTACGCTTTCAGTAATATCATTGTTATAGATGTCAATTTAAATCAGAGGTTATAATTATGTTTTCTATTTATCTGTCATTTCATAAGGTGCTTTCGTTCGTACCCGTGATTCATAATCACACGATCAGTTTAGACAACGCACGTGTTCGATTGCAATGATCACTTTCCCCCCACTTGTGAAACAAGTAATCACGATTAGCAAACCCCTTACCTCGCTGAATCAGACAATTTTTGTGTTCACTGTGATTATGATGATTGTGATTAGTTTACATAACGGCAACATAACCTTTAAAAAAGGCGTGTAGTGGCATCTGGTCTTGTGGTCGCATCCGTGAAAAAGATGGAAAGAAGTTTGCAAGGTGGAAGTAGTGATAATTCACATTTTAAGAATGTTCAACTTTCTAATTTAAGCTTTGCGCATTTGGCGCCATCTATGCATCCAACTTTTGCATGTTCGTTTGTAGTGAACACGACCCGGGTATGATTACTTGATCGTATGTTCATGTTCATTAATACGTGATCACTATGATTAATACGAACGAAAGCAGCTATAAATTTCAAAATGGACATTTTGAGTTTACGCATGCGCAGAACAGGAATGTGACCAATTCAATCTCTCTTAGTTGGGACGAAAAATTACACATTATCAAGATACAACACACGCAATGTAGTAGTATTATACAAAATAGATAAACTTATACTATCTAATAACCATAATAACTGAGAAAAACAATCGCGCAATGAGTTTATTCAAAATATTTAATTGAAATACTGAGCTCTACATGTAACCAAAAAAAAAAAAAAACAGAAAAATACAACTATTAAAACAGAAAAATCAAAAGAACTTAAAATATGAAAATTTCCAACAATATTACTTATTTACAGTGCTGTTGAAATTAAAGTACTTAGTAACATTTAATTGAAATTTCCTCTCTTCTTTTAACTTCCTACAACATGCTTGTCGTATTTCAATGGCTTAAACCAAATGCTCAATAGACAAATGTTTAATTCATATATCCTTTTATCTCTATTTACTTATATTTAATGTCAATTAAATTCAATAAGTTGAACCACGTTTGAGAAGCATCGTTACGCACTACTATAACCTATGGGAAAAGGACTTAAAGGTCAAATGACAATGCCCTATCATAAGCCAAGCATATCCTTATTAGTTGTTTATATTTTAAAAAGTAATCTGATTTAATAAAGTTATATATCATTCCTGATAAGCGAGATAAGCGTTAAACGGTGGACAATCACTGTCCTCAATTACGTTTCCTTTTTTTTAGTTTTCAATGTCAAACATTCCATTTTTGAATCTTGTATATAATGTGATTACTACTTTAGGAGTTCAATTTTACAAGTTGGAATAGATTAATTTAAAAATATAAGTTTGAATAATTCACGGTAAAAACACCTGTCTATAAATGAATGTGTTTTTTTTTTATTATGATGAGTTATCATTTTGAAATAAAAATTTTAATGACATTCTAAGTTACACAACTGAACAAAAATAAAGTATGTACTGATGAATGTTAGGCTTAAATGATACAAATGGAATATAAAAATATAAATATACCTTTTAGAAATGCAGTGAGTCATATGAATTGCACACGAAAGTGTCTTTTTACTTACTTTATAGTTGGGTACTATATATTTAATAATATAAATTCTTCCTCACCTCTATTTTATATTTTAACTACACATATATTATAAAATACTTACATTTTTACTTATGTATTGTTAAGTATTGATTTGGGAATAACATTTTACATACCATTTTTGTATCGAGCTCTGAGGACAGCTAGTAATCCCATTCGATACATAACATAACCAAGTTTTGTAGCTCTAGAAGAAGATATAATAATTTTAAAACACTGAATGTTTAATTTTTTATATATAAAAAAAATCATTATGAAAACTCATTTGTTTTAACCAAACTTTTTGTGAACATTTAATATTAATAATAAAATGCAATGCTTACTTTGTTCTAAATCCTGCTGTGCCATATTGAATATCTGCCTTTTCGGTTTTTGGGTGCATTTCCCTTGCAAAAGCATAAGCGGTCCTATAATTTGCCATGTTGGTCGATGACACTTGACATATGAAAGTCTCTCTGCATGTGTGATACGAAATAGAAAGAGACGGATATATGTGATTGTGAGTATAATTTAAAAGTGACGCCCTTACTACATTACCTACCCAACCAATTTATTTAAATTGATCGACTTTCACTTCGAGGTGTTTCCGCGAATGCGTTTTAAATGCAATTAAGCGCTAAAGACATACCTAAATGTATTCATTTCAGGCTAAATATAACCTATTTGGAATGATAGTGACCTTGATACAGTTTGTGAAGTTCAAGTCTTATAAACACCTACCGTATTTTTAGTTAATGTATGTCTATAGTTCCCACATTACTTTCTTTAGAAAAATGTGTATCTAAATGGGGCTATATAAACAAATAAAATCTCATTTTTGGCACATATTAATGAATGTCTTACGTAAGGTCGATGGTGTATACTTAAAAAAAAACACATTAATCTCATTTAATATTTATTTATAATAAGTATATTAAACTATAAACAATGTATACAAAAGAAAATCATATAAACATGTTTGGACGGATATAAAAAGTCGTTAAAATACTTATTTGAATATTCACAATTAAATAGAGTAAAAAGTGCATATATTAAATCAGTCAAGATTCAATTGAATAGATTCTTAAAACGGATACAACAATAAAGAAAACATTTAGTTTTAATACTACATTCTAAAAATAACTTAAGTATTTAATATCTAGAGTATTCTTAAACTTTAGGTTTGTTGCAAGCCCTTGATAAAATCGTAAAACAATGGATTTTACCTGCGCCATATGAAAAAAGCACGCATTTTTTCTATTATACAGGTCCATAGCCATAATATACGATTATGGCAAGGGAATAGACAGAACAAACCTTACACAATATCAATATATATATACAAAATTTAAATGATAAAATATCATTTTAAAACTGATTTATATATACAGGGTGTAACATTAGTGGTGTTATTCTTCTATATCGCCATTGTTATGCAAAATACGAAAAATATTTTACAACAAAAGTTCTATCACCTAAAATTATTTTCAGTTATACAGAGTGTCTTGTTCGTGAGAAAATTTAAATGGAATACTCTGTATATTATAATATTTTCGAATTCATTTTGTAATTTAAATACAAGTTTGTATAAAATAATAATTGTCTATAGCTAGGCTATTCGTTTTCAAGATATTTCTATTTATTCGAAAACTTTGACAGTTGACGATCTTGACAAAACGCCAATGGTTCAATAACGAAACAATGCAAGATCATGAAATTCTATGCAACATTAGCGAGAAATTTTGTGATAACACTTCTTTTAAACAATTGATATGCGGAAAGTGCATGAATAAGTCCGAATAAATATCAGTATCTTAAAAACAAATATCCTATAAAAACTTATGATTGCGCGCCATCTAACATTATGTATAACTTAAAATAATTTTAATTTTTTATAACCTATAATTCCAAAAAAAAAGCAATTTTAATTTCGTTTATTTTAATTACCTGCAATCACTTTTAAACGTCTATTGTCTATTATTTGAAATAGATTAATGCAATAAAATCAGCTTCTACTAACAGGAAAGGAAATTGGAGAATAACATATTATTATACATATGATTAATTGAAAGCTAACAGCTGAAATTTAAATAAACTTCAAATATTGTCAGGCAATCAGATGCGTCGCGTACATGTGGCGAGACAAAGTGGGTAGTTCTGGTTTATTTAATCGAATTTTTACGATGGAAATAGACTGCGAAAACGTTTCTTTTCAGCGATTTCTGCCCATATGCAAAACACATTTCGATGCCGACACAATTATTCGCTAAAATGTGTTTATTTTAAGTCACTCTCAGTTAAATTCAACCGAAGACAATTAAGGAACGTTACGAGTTGAATATTGAAGCTTATTTATGTCTTTAGTACTGTATTCCTTTATGTTCAAATTGTTTTTGGGGATTGCAGACAATTCAAACAGAAAAATGGTACCTCACTAATAAACATCTAAAATAATTTGTAAGTCAGATCCTAAAATCAGTTATATAATTAATAATTTAATTTCTATTATTCTTAAAAACCAAAAATTATGTATTTCATTTTATTTATATAGAGATAACGTATGTATATCTATACAACTAGAGTCAGAATTGTGAAGTCTGGACATTGGAATGTTTACAATGTATAAAAGTGAAGCAAATATACACATTTGAAGATGCACACTACTGTGATATATGCACATTTTGTTCCTCTAGCAACTATTCTTTCCACAGCATATGAAATATCCCATATTATTTACAAAAAAAATGATTCTTTAATAGAATTACATGCAAGCATTCATTTTTATTTTTATAATCACATTATTAATTTATTATTTATAAAAATGAAAACTCATTTAAAAAAATGTACATGTCACTAATAAAGAATGTAGTGAATGAGTTTTTCGTTACTTGTTGGAAGACCATTTCATTCAATACTGGAAAAACAAGAACACGGGAAATAGAGCACGTGTTTGAATATCCAAAAATAAATTAATAAAAATACGACATGTTTCGCTCACACCGCGTATCTGTCAATTATACAATACTTTTCTGTTGACTATTAAATATTACTGCATAAGCTTAGTAAATACAGTGTAAATGGAACCTGTATGAAATAGTTCGCATCACATTTGTCGGGAAGGAAACAGAGGAGGCGCATCAACGGCAATCTTTCTGGTAGCGCTGATGAACCTGTGAGTGTTCCACAAGAGTCTGTCTAGAGGCCAACGTTATTTTTTATTTTGATGCTATGTGCGGATGACATAAATTTAGTAATGTCAACGAATAAAGTTGGCGATGTTATTAGTGCTGCTGATGCGGCTATGTTTAACGTAAACAATTAGGTAACACAATGTATGTTTTTTTTATAACGAAGAAAAGTTTAACATATCAGTGTGTATCATGTCTAAATCACAAACTGGCAGATGTCGATTGCTAACACATTGACCAGTTGTGTTCTAAGCTCGTCAAATCGTTCTATACTCTATTTCAACTGAGCAATCTAGCAATTTGTTAAAAAGTTTTTATTATCCTGACTTTTACTCAAGAATGCGTTATAAAATATTACATTGGGGCATGACTAGTGAGGTTTCGCGGCAGTTTCAATTATAATCATATTTTACCGGCTGTACATAGAACGACATCCTTTCAAAAAACCAGGGCTTTTGTGGGTTGTACATTTTTTAATGCTTTGTCAAATGAAATCAGCATGCCTCACATTACAAGTTTTTTAAATTTAATTTGAAGGACTACCTTCTTTAAATTTGTTGTTATAGTGTACAATATTTTATTAATTACTTTACTTATATGAGCGAAACATGAAGTATTTGTATAACTTCTGACTATAGTCCAGTGTGAGCATTTTCAAACAACGCAATCGCCCTTAACATTACCTTACGACACTGAAATAGCCGCTATCACCGGCTTTAGGTGTCGTCCGAAGCACGGTAACAGCTCATAACTATTATAAATAAAAATGTCCAGCAAACAAATTCTGAACATATAGATTTAAAAACCAGTGTATAATCATTACACCAAATCTGCTATATATAGTGTGGATATGAGTGATCGGTTTCAAAAGACCTTGGATGTTTGTCTGATAATAATCTTTTCCTATCACACGATAATGAAATCTAAAATATTCGATTTCGCGGTATATTATCAATATACGAATTTTGGTAGTTGACCGTTATCGACTGCCGCAAGACTAAATAAAATACATCCAGCATGGCGGTAGAGTAAAAAACCTGTGTAAACAAAAGGCGGTCGAAAAGTACCAGAGGCGTAGCAGTTTAAAGTGATAGAGAAATTAGGGTTAAATAAAAATAATTTTATTAACATATTGAAGTGAAACAAGCATACTAATGAAATATATCTAGTGTTTTCTTTTACAAATAGCGTTTGTAGCTGTACGAATAAAGCATATTGTATCAAATAATTTTGATTATTGCAAAATGAAGTTCATCGCAACTGCTGCAGAAGGTCCAGAGGCGGACATTTGCCTGACATAATTTTTCATAATTAATGAATATTACGAAATATTGATTAATAAAAAAAAATAATGTAACGTTTTGAGTTTTTCGGATTTATTAATGATTTAACAGTGTATTGTGTAGTGCTTGGAAAAATTATTTTTTGGAAATTTTATATGAAGATATACAATTATAATTCTGAGGTATTTCAGATAATAACAAAAAAAAATAAAAATCTAAAACGTATATTTTGTTTATAATGAAAAAGACAGTTACTTCAAAAAATAAAGGATAATAAACTTAAGAATAGAAGTAGAAAAACGTAAACAATATTAACATTTATCGATTTTAAGTTCAATTTAAAGTTCATATAACTGATGGTTAATTGACTTTTATTGTCATTATGAATGTCTATCTGGAGTTGTTTTGACCTATTTATTATTGTTTTTGCCAGAACTCAATTGTTTCTGACGCCTATTATCTGTCAACTGATAATAGGCGTCAGCTGGGATGTTCTGAACTGACAATTCCAGTATTAAGTATGAAATCGAAACGGTGTTTCTCCATTTTAAAAAACGAAGATTGCACCAATTTCCAAAAATGCCACCTTTTTGATGTAATTTATTGGACTTGCAGTTGTTAATAATAGCTGGCAACCAATTTCATATTGATAATATCTCGTAAAATCAAACATTTTCCCCCATTTATCAACAAGTCCTTCTCTGACTCTTACCCAATAATATGTATGAACAAAATATTATATATCAATTAGAAACAATTAATAATGGATACGTTATAAAAAAATAATAAATATTTGTCTATATAAGTAGAGAAAACTGCCGCCAAAACAGACAATATTTTGAAATATCAAATAATTTGCGTTAAAATAATAAAATATACAGGGTGTCCCAGAAATAAAAAGACAGAGTAGCAGAAATCGGAAGCTAGATTGTGTAAAAACGTACCCTCAAAATAACAAGTCTTTATTCGTGCGCAGACGGCACAAAAAAAATAATAAAGAATTCAATTGGCCTTACGCCGACCCTGGACTAAATATCGACCTGCTTCACTTTCACAATCGGTCCTTTTCAGGACCACCATATTACTTGTTTTTAAAAAAAGGAGGAGGAATAGATACTTCATAATAAATATCAAACCATTAATTACTTTAATTTTACACCTGCAAGAAAAAAATCATTACATTCTTGATATTTACTGTAATACAGGCTAGAAAAACTACGATTTATTGAATATTCTAAAATAATAATAATCAGCTGTATCCGACTACAAACACATTAAAGAGCAACTACCTTCCTATTTTAAAAATAAAAACAATCTTTTATTGTCTGCAATAAAGTGTGTCGCCCATCTGGGTCAACAACCGACTACATAGCTGCGTTAGACGCATCTGGCAAAAAATATGTTTTATATGAATGAGTACGATTTAACGTTTTCTTCCCGTTTTATACAAATAAAAACGTATTCTTCAATGAATGCGTGTTCGTTTCTATTTACAAATGAGCATTCTTGCGTGTATTTATAAACATACATTCTGTGCCAGGTCCGTAATTTAATGTTTTTATCTAAAAAAACAACATAGAAAATTAAATTTTTAATTTCTTCGTTATTGCGGTATATTTGGGCCTGTTTCTGATCGGACTTTACATACCTGCTACTCCGTCTTTTTATTTCTGGGATACCCTGTATCTCATATAAAATCTGTTAATTTATATATGTAGCGCCTACTGTCTGTCAATTCCTAATGTATTTCCTTAATATCGGTAGTATAACATAACATGTTACAAAAATACATAATAAAAAACTACACTTGATAAAAAAAAACAATAAACATTATCACTATAAGAAAATTATTCTTATTTTACACTTAGTCTAATAAATTAAACATAATATTTTTTTGAATATAAAAAAGTATAGAGATTCAATACAACTCTGCAGGAATATGTAAATAATATAAAATATAAACCAGAAATTAAGATTCAGTAATGTAAATTACCCAAAAAGCTAACACATACATATGATATATAAAATAATACTTATCGTGGACGGACATTCAGAGATTCTAAAATACATAAATATCAAATGCATATAATATAATTTGTGTTATGTATAACATTAAGTCGAATGCTTTTAAAGTCATATATGTGAACACATTTAGAAAAGGCACTTTTTTTCTACGCTTTCAAATAAAAAAATATAACGGTAAAGTATTCAACAGAGTAACATATACTGGATGCGGCACAACGTGTGTTAAGATGGCTACACACATGCAACAGAACATCGCAACGTAACACCGTCGCGTATCAAGTGTGGACGCAACCACGTTGCAGTGCAACATCGTAACATATCGGCGTCTCATGAGTTATATCGGTTTTCGGCCGTCGCATCAAAGAAATGTTATGCGTCCACGTTGCGCCACATGTTCGCATGTCTGGACGGGCCTGGCTGATTATGGGACGGCATTATGTTCGCGTTGATGTTACGCGACGATATTCTGTTGCACCTCAGAACTTTATCACACCGTAGCTTCGTCGAACAAGAAGAAATATTGCGCGGCGGAGTACGGTATGATGTTGCTACATGTGAGTAGTCACCTTCAGATACGATATATTGACACGTCATTGGAATATGAAGCAATAGCAAACTTCCTCGATAATTACCGCATCTATCCAGCCATAGGCAGATAGCCCATAATAAAGCAATTAGACTAATCTTAGCCTAAAAGTGCCGCTGCCAATATATTCATACGTACTGTAAACGCCAAATTCGATGGCGAGCGATGGGAGTAAGCCCGCGCAGCATTAGAAATAGTGGAACAAATATAGTCTGACAGTATTGGATAGTCTGACTACTACTTCAGTATGTGGGCGTACGTCTTTTTAAAAACGACTACATCGCATTTCCACCGCACGCCATCTAACTTGGCGTTTACTGTACCGTTGATTGAAGGAATACATAAAGATGCGCAACGCTATAGCAAAATAGCGTGTCTTTCCGTTAAGTAGTCCCGCACACCCTTTGCCCAGAACGTCACCGCTGTCTCGTGCCGTTTTAAATCTCGGATCCAAACGACTAATGCAGTCGCTATAGATGTCGGATACAGTTTGGGTACGCTCAGTACTATATGTAGTGGCGCATCTTTGTTATTCCTTCAATCAACGACTGTACAACAATGTAAAACGTGCACGTTCCCGCTAAAACGTCTTTAATATGTTTTTTCACACTAGTTGGTATTATAATATTACCCAAATATATAATATTGTGATATTTAGTGGAATTAATTCATGGATTACCGAAAAGCGAGGATTATATTTAACATCCCTATTAATACTCCATTACGTTCTTTATTCATTGGCATAAACTGAAAATTTATGTTCAATAGTTCAATATTATATCAAGGTAATATCGTACCATTTGATATTTAAAAACAGTACGAATAATTTTGCTTTCGCCATTAGCTAGAGGGCTAAAAGAGTCCCCAAGAATGAACTTTGTGGTCCTTCCCTACAAGACCAAATTAAAATGGCAATGTTAATAGAAAAAATCAGCATTTTCCAGTTCAAAAGTCATTTGTTACTGATCCGTCATCTTACTAGGTCCATAACAGACATAAAATCAACAAGACTAAAAGAGTCCCCAAGAATGAACTTTGTTGTCCTTCCCTACAACGCCAAATTAAAATGACAATGTTAATAGAAAAAACAGCATTTTCAGATTCCAACCATCTATTTCCAATACGTGAAATCCCTATGGTGAACGTCGAAATTGAATCAGCCTGTATTCATTTTTCAGAAATGCAATAATAATTAAAAACACCTATTTATAGATTTTGTCTAAATCAAATAAGGAAAGATATACACATTTACAGATTCACAAACATTATATTTAATAGTAGTTTATAAAACAGGGGTTCTGTTCCTTTCCTATACGTATTTGGCTTTTTATAATATAGAAAAAATAAGGTCTTTTATAGATGAATTCAGCATTTCCGTTTTATAACACTTCAAATAAAAAGGAATACCTGATATTCCTCAACTACAATAAAAACTCTGTTGTCGGTCCTGCCACAGAAAAAAGGCGCCGCGCCGCCTGACATACATTAAGCCTATAGTAGTGCCATCTCTTATCCAATAAATTTATTCACCAAATTGTCTGTAAGTGTCACTAAAGTAAATACCTTGGAAAAATAACACGAAAATACAATAATTCTACATTCATATGGCATCTTTTGGGATAAATTAATGTTATTTTTTGTGTTATTATTCACTCCATATACACCGGCTATCTGTAATCTCCCTTATCTGTGATTTAAACCTATGCACGTGGAAAAAATCTAACCATAAAACTTTTCCGCTGGTAAAACATGCGACTTAACTCGCTTGTTGCAGAAATAACTATTATATGTGAAATATTTAATTAATATCCCAAAAAAAGAAAATGCACAGTATTCTATAAAACTCTCAAATTAACTTGGCTTTTTTGTTCAACTTGACTGCACTCGCTCTAAACGTAAGAGCTGTAACGATTAAAAATACATGAAAAAATAACTAAATTCGTTTTTGCTAGTAATGGCACGTACATTGTTACGTAAAAATATATCAGTTTGGAAGTATTTAAGTGGATTTATAATATCGCAAATGCGATAAAATTTCTTTTATATTAATTTTTACTTGTTCAAGTATATCATAATATATACATAAGCATATATATTGAAATAAAATATTTGGTTAGTCTTTCTTTTTACATTTTAAAAAAATATATGCAAAATGTATCTGTTATGACTTAAACTTCTACGGAATTGTACTTTACAGCGACATGATTTTCTTCAGATTCAACTCCTAGATATAATGACCAGAAGAGGTAGTAGTATCGTTGAAAGAGATATGTGAATTGTTGTGCTTCCAGCATGGCAATCGACGATTCTTTTCGCCCTCATAAAATTGGGTCCAAGATATGCCGAAAATTCCCTGTCCTTCGGTTCGATAACTTTTAATTTTGTAGCAGCGTCTTGGAATATTAAGTCCGTATGTGGTGGTATTGAGTAAAACATGCTGAAACTGTAAAACAAGTAATAATTGACCCAGAACTACATAAAAGTATAGTTAATCTAAAATCTTATACTTAACAAATGCTTCAAAAAAGCTAAAAAGATGACAATATTACAATTTTTAAATAAAATATCAAAATGGCTGTGAAAACAACTGATATGATATGAAGTAGACGTAGGAAAATTTTTACAATTATATCTGTCAAATATTGTGAAATATTAACATAAGTACAATAATGTGATGTATTCAAAACTGCTATTAAAGAAAGGTAAACCAGATGGTAGAACCATACTAAAACGTTTGAACAGCTCAAAAACAAGCATAAAAATGTATTGAAGAACGGTAGTACACGAGCGTTAATGATTTTTTTTATTATAAGCTTTTAAATCTAGCTTAATTCTATCAGTTTGGACTTCGTATACTCATTTATCATCGTCCTAATTTATTGTATGCTTTCTTGTTTGACATTTTAAGTTGTAATAATAAAAAAAAAAGTATAATATAGGGTTTCCACAAAAAAAAATATTTTTATCAAATCTTCAAAAAACAATGCTCATCTGTTTGTTTGAGTTCTTCTATAATATGCTTTAAAAATATTAGTAGTTTACTAATTTAAACAATTTTGTATCCTGTATCTTTAATAATGACGGAGTTACCAATGGCGAACACTTAATTTGGATCAGTCTGTATAACACTTTTTGTCTATTATATTACGACTTCAAAATTAGAAATATGTGAATCTATGGATGAATTTTTTCCTTCTGTATGGGTTTACATACTGCTAATTGAAATAAAATCTACGCAGGTTCACGAATAGTATCTAGCATTAATATTCTATGATTACTGTATGATAGTGATAATAACAATTATACCTTGTGGCACTAAGACAATTAATAACCGCTACTTGATAAATCAATGACTGTTAAAAAAAGTTAAAAAAGTTAATATCTGAAAAAGGTCCAGAGATAGACGCAAAACCTTAATAATTAATCATTTGAAAGTGTTGAATACATCACAACTCAAGTATATCTATTACAAAACCCTTTACCTTAAGCGAAGTAAATTTTCAACAAATAAATAGTTTTCTTTCAATTAATCAGTTGCTTGAATCTTGCGTACTTGTAAAGTTATAGCAAAATTTAGAATGACATCAAAACGGTTCGATACAGACCAAATTTTTATTTAACAAAGCGACTAAAATGTAGTAATATACGGGAGTGCATATGAAATGTACAAGAACCGCCATATTTTAGCAAGACGATGCAGGCAAGCGAAAGAATTGGTTATCTCCTACGAGTCAATACGTATTTCTACCTTAAATATTTTCAGTAATACATATACATAAAAAGCAAAAATTAGGTGCGGCATAAATTAAATTAAAATACCCCGTATACATGAATATAATTGCAGAACATGAGCAGTAAGATGTCAAGAAACTTTTATTTGAAATATTAAATAATAACAGAGCTAGTGTGGAAACAAAGTAACGGATAAAGGCATTAACTTCGTTAATATTCATTTTTTGAAAAAAAACTTGAAGGGGTGGGTATTAACTAAGGGGAATATTTTCATCTTAAGTTCAATTTCTTACGTCATTTGTTTTTCATGTTATGACGTTACCGACTTTTTTAAAGTGACAACCTATATTTTTTTCAGTTGATTTCGATAGTACTTTCAATTTCCTGTCCAACGGTATAAAACTTTTAAAACGAAAATGAAAAGTGTGAACACATGGATGTTAAAACTAACATCAAGCAGTAAATAATTACTGTGACTTACATATATACCTTTATACGTAAAACGTATATGTATATATGCATGTGTTTGAGATACACACGTACATGCCATTGCCGATAATCGAACGCACAGACACCGGTGTTTCGACCTATGAGGTCTCATCAGTGTACGTGGAGATTCTCGACAATGGCTTCAAGACTTAAATCGCTGCCTATGTCATTTTTGCATGTTAAATGCAGTGAGAGTATCACAGCGACATCTAACACCCAAAAGATGACACGGAAAAAAACGATGGCTTCTGACAGCATGTTCTGCTATACAGAGGCCTGTATGTTAATAGTGTATCTCGTGTAATAGAGCCTTAGGTGGCGTCGCCAATCAAAACGAAAATGAAAAGTGTGAACACATGGATGTTAAAACTAACATCAAGCAGTAAATAATTACTGTGACTTACATATATACCTTTATACGTAAAACGTATATGTATATATGCATGTGTTTGAGATACACACATACATACTCTCACTGCATTTAACATGCAAAAATGACATAGGCAGCGATTTAAGTCTTGAAGCCATTGTCGAGAATCTCCACGTACACTGATGAGACCTCATAGGTCGAAACACCTGTGTCTGTGCGTTCGATTATCGGCAATGGCACTTAATGTATGTGTGTATCTCAAACACATGCATATATACATATACGTTTTACGTATAAAGGTATACCATAAGACCGCGTGCGTCTGCATTATCGCGATACCTGTAGAGTAAGCGAAACAGATAGAGATGTCTGTGTATTAGAACGGTATACAAGTGGACGCAGTGTTATACTGGATTACAACAGAGCTAGTATTTCGCATATGCCTATGATGCACTCGCATTTGTCCAAAAAATCCACATTTATACGGTGTAGTCGGGCAGTCGCATTCGCCGTCGCTTCCACATATGGGCGTCAGTTCGAGTTTTATTATTGCTTAAGAATAACATTTTTTAAGCTAATTACAGGTTAATTGCAATGTTGAATTACAATTCTGTTTTAAGAAGTAAATATTTTATGTTTCAGTATTTTATTATAGTTGAGTTTTTAGATTATAATATTTGTTGAAAAATATTATTTAGTTAAGAAGTTTTTCTTATTTTAAAGTCTAGGAGTTATTTATTATTTATTTTTGCTCTTTAATGTTGTTTATGAAGCTGTGATGAGTTACTTCACTGACATATTATCAGTGATTATCTGATGCTTCAAACAACTACAAATAATTACTTACAACGGGAACGCAATACCTATTACACTGCTTTTCACTTGATTTGCCTACGAATACATTTATACGTATAACTTATACGCCCGCTGTCGGTGTAGCAATTCAAGTTGGCACGCCCATTTATAGTCGACCAGTAGTTACTAATACATGCATCGCGCTATGAACGGCGGCCACACGGTATATGTAAGTCACAGTAATTAAAACTTTTAATATATTACATTTGAAAAAAATTGAGAAAAAGAGTCTGTTAGAATATTAACAAGTTTAACAAATAGATGAACAATTCATGGCACAAATAACTTTGAACTCTTCGCAGTATTAAGATCGAAAATACTATAAATAGATATTTTTAACTAATTCTGAAACATTTAATGAAAATGCTTTAATAATTACCTAAATTCATCCTGAATTTTACTGCCGTAAAAAGTTTGGGCGTACATGAAGAGGTTAATGTAAGCGTTCAGTTGTGTCTCGTTGTAGAGGTAACCTCCTCGTGTTACAATCGCATTTGCTTTGACTTTTCCCAAATTACATTTTGAATATTCATTAACTTCTGCTCTGGTCCCTGAAAAAAATACATAATTGTTTCACTTTTAGAGATAATTGTCTTTTACTTAAATAGATGTTAAGTTTTCAACTGATAAAATTTACCGTCTGGACAGAGTAATTCAAAATCATCCAGTAAAGCATCTCTGGCCCACCATTCCCTTCTTTTGCCGCCAGTGTTCTCTATTGTGGTGGTGTGTTTAACGAACGCAACTTGACCACCGCCCTCCACAAGACATCTAAATGCACCCGTGTGGCCGTAAAATCTTTCGGAAGCGTCTCTTCTACAATATTGAAAACTCGCACCTCTGCATAAATCACACATGTTATCATAAGGTACTCCGGTGTTGTACTCCGTGCTTAATGCACCCGGTATACAACTTTTGGTAAAGTATTCAGCAGCAGCTCTTACACTGTCGCAACCATAAGGACGTATCCAACCATTACTAATAAGGTATGCTAAAGGATATATCCAACCTGCAGCTGTATTAATGCCACCATGGCAAGTATATTTCCCTAGAAAAACACGATAATGATAAATGTGTGAATACTTATTATACACTGTGTATCAGCCAACTGGAATAAATTCGAAAATAAATAAATGGGGGCGTGTTCGAAAAAACGCTCGAACACGTCGATGGGTATTTTTAGTTGTGCATTTTTTTAAAACTGAAACTTTTTATACATGGGGCCCGATTCTCGAACTTAAGAGAAGTGAACGTTCTATTGAGAGAAGTGATAGATCACACTCCCATCCCTCGTTCTCCTAACTTCAAGAATAGCTGTTTTCAGGTAGGGATGTGTGTCGATCGTGTAGGAAATAGCAGTGCAATGTTGCCAGGTTGCAAATGAAGGCGGATTAGGACAATTGTTGTATAGAACAGTGTATATTAGGTAATATGTAATACGAAAACTATTTCTTTTAAATAGCGTGTGTAATGTTGAAAGGTTTTATGGGTTATATCAGTTGGATTTCCGGAAAGTGTTAGGCTAAACATCGAAATGTGAATATTGTTTTCTACGTATCATACATGTAGAAATAATGTAACATATATTAAAGTAATAAAAATAATAAAATAAAATAAAACACCTTTTTCACAAAATTAGTTTAATAACTATTTAAACATATTACCTACCAGACATTTTATAATAAGTAAAATACATGTTATACAGACAAATTTTAAAGGTAGGGTGAAAAAACGATTAATGCAAAATTACAACGAATATTAACACTATAAAATTCTGAGAATTAGTTCAATGGGAAATACAAAATATTAATGAGAAAGAACGGGTAAAACTAACGCTGACAGGATTACGAATTACAATTCTAAATAAGATATTAATGAAAAGTTTAATATATAATTATGTATTTAAACCTATTATCTACGAGACATTTTATAATAAAAATACATGTTATACAGAACAATTTTAAAGGTAGCTGAAAAACGATTAAAGCAAAATTACAACGAATATTAACAATATATCATTCTGTGAATTAGTTCAATGGGAAATACAAAATATTTCTGAGAAAGACAACGGGTTAATTTAACAGTGACAGGATTATGGATTAACAATTCTAATTAAGATATTACTCAAAAGTTTAATACATATTTCAAGAGTGTCTTAAGTGTTATCCGATGTCGGTATACAAGATAACAAACCAGAAGAAACGTTCAAATACGATATAAAGAACACATGGCTCATGTCAAATTACACAATGTAGAAAAATCCGCATTAGCTCTACATCATATTGTTACAAGTCACAACTTCAGCCTAGAAAATGTTAGTTTAGTTAAACAAAGCAACAATAGAAACTTAGATATGTGGGAAGTCATATACATGAAAAAACATAAAAATTATCTGCTGAATAATGATATTTCTCCCCTTAATAACAAGCATTGATCGGTCATATGTACAAAATTTAAGTCGATATGCGCATGCTTCTCTTAACTTTTAATATATTCGCTTGACTTGAACCGATAGATGTAAATTCTCCCAACTCTTGAGGGAAGGGATCTATCTCTCAAGTTCAAGAATACGATTTTTAACATTTCAAGAGAATCCCCTCCATTATTCTCTCGAAATCTCTGTTCTCTCGACTCGAGAATCAAGCCCATGGTGTGTATGGTGTGTCATGTAACAGTGGCCAATACCGACCTTTTTTTATTTTAAATGCAACACCCTGTATATTATTTAATTTTTGGATTCTTCAGAAAATTCTAGACATATTTCATGTACATATGCCTATACCTAGTGTTTTCAGATTTATTGCAAAAATTAACATTAGAGCAAGAAAATTATTGATTACATAAATTCCCTACAATACACTCAAAAACTAATAAGTAATCTATTTATTTCTTGATAATGTAAAAAACAAAAAAAAACATTCTTTCTTACCGATATGAAATAAACAAAAACTGTCAATGCTTTTGTTTAGTTGGTTCATTTAACAAAAATGCACAAAATAACAATTCTACAGATGATTGGTTATGGAGATATCACATGGATACAAATGGAAGTTGCTCGCTTATTTCATGAAAATTTTCCAAATTTGCCGAGTATATCCCAAGAGACAATTAGTAAAATAGAAAAGCAGTTTCGCAAGCTTGGACATGTAAGGCAGATAAAAAAAAAGCAGCTGCCAATGCAATAAGTGATGATAACAAATTGGAT
This sequence comes from Amphimallon solstitiale, assembly GCA_963170755.1. Taxonomy (NCBI): domain Eukaryota; kingdom Metazoa; phylum Arthropoda; class Insecta; order Coleoptera; family Scarabaeidae; genus Amphimallon; species Amphimallon solstitiale. The sequence continues at coordinate 9,249,299 of OY720680.1, read as the reverse complement.
ATTATAGTTGAGTTTAAGGAAAACGCACATACTTCTAGTCGACAAGGAGCCACAATTTTCGATGTTAGCCATTCATCGATTATTCGAACATTAAAAGAAAAGAAAATGCATCCCTATAAAATGATACCAACTCAGAAGCTCATGGAAGAAGATTTTGATAGAACATATTTTTGTGAACATATGATGGCAATGTTAGATAACAATGTGATCCAATTAGAACATGTTTTGTTTTCTGATGAGTGCTCCTTTACACTTCATGATCATGCTAATCGTCAAAATTGCCGCTATTAGTCGAGAGAAAATCCTCATTGGATGAGAGAAGAACATACGCAATATCATAGGTCCCTTTTTCATTGATGGCAATTTGAATGGCGATAATTATTTAGCACTACTCCAAAATAATGTCGTGCCAACTTTGACAAACTTATATCCTGCTCCAGCAAACCCACAAGTTCCAGCGAATATGATACGATTTCAGCAAGATTGAGCACCGCCCCATTAACAAATCAATGTCCGACAGGACCTCAACCGAATATTTTCAAATCAATGGACAGAGAGGCGAGGATCGATTGAACGGCCAGCGCGATCCCCTGATCTGACAACATTAGACTTCATATGGGGATATGTCAAAACCATTGTATACCAAACTAAACCCCTCGACTTAGCTGACTTAAGAAGACAAATAACGCTTGCGAGTAGATCGGTCACGCCTGTGATGTTGAGTGACGTTAGAAGAAATTTCTATTTAAGATAATAATAATAATAATAATAATATTTATTTCCCATTTATTAACAGTCATAGGGATTAGTCATAAGAAAGAATATAGATATATACAAGTGTACAGTCTCATTTAGGCCACACAATATAAATACACATCACTATATAAATAAAAATTAAAAATTAGTTGATTAGTTAACATATGTTTTCAAACAGATTTGTACTAAGGCTGTGCATCATTAAAGAATTCATTCAAATGGTAGTATGGTCTGTCAGTTAAGAAATTCTTTAGGGAGGATTTAAAATTATAGATTGATAGATTTTTCATCTCATTTGGGACATTGTTGTAAATTTTCACACCCATGCACAGGAGACTATTCGATGTTAAAGCAAGCCTAGGCTTGGTTGATGTATTTCAGGATTTCGAATGCTATAGCTGTGCATAGGATTATTGGTTGACACGATTGACCCTCTATTTTTATGTATGTACACAGCGGCTTCATATATATACAAAGACACCACGGTTAGCAGTTTAAACTGCCTAAAAAATGGTCTACAAGTGGTTCGCTGTGGGACGTTTGCCATCACTCTCACGGCTCTCTTCTGCAGTATCAAAGTTTTAGTTATCGCTGGACTGGAGCCCCAGATGATAATTCCATATCATAAATGTGACTCTATGTCGGATAGATATATCAGTCTTAATATATCTATATCTAATATCTCTTTAAGGTATCTAAGTTTAAATATTGACCTTGATATACTTGTGTTCATCTGGTTGATGTGATTATTCCATCGTAAATCACAGGAGAACGTAATGCCCAACGTTTTGATGTTCTTTACAGCATCTATGTCAGTGTTTTCCAGTGTTAGCTGGAGACTGGGTGGTGAGGTGGGTGTAGTGGTGAAAACTACATGTTTTGTTTTTGACTTATTTAGGGATAAGTTGTTAAAGGAAAACCACCTGTAAGCATCAGCCAAAACGGAGCTCGTCCTTTCTTGATAGGATGTTGCCAAGACGTTCGCGGCGAGCGTATTGAACATCTTCTACATTGACATTATTGTTTTCTTTTTGTTTTTTTAAATTGTCAATAAATAAACAGATTTCTTATTGGTTTTAGAGTGCATTGTAGCGAATTTTTTTAACAAATAATTTTCTTTCTTTCATGTTAATTTTTGCAATAAATCTGAACACACTTAATATTTCCGAAACAATTGAAGATAGGTATAGAAAATTGTACATGAAATATGCCTAGAATTTTCTGAAGAATGCAAAACTTGAATAATATACAGGGTGTTGCATTTATAATACCGTACCAAGTTAGTATTGGCCACTGTTACATGACACACCTTGTATAAAAAGTTTCTGTTGAAAAAAATACATAATTAAAAATACCAATCGAAGTGTCCGAGCGTTTTTTCGAACACGCCCCATTTATTTATTTTCGAATTTATTCGATTTGGCTAATACACAGTGTATATACTTAATATGATAGAACGTACAAAACAATCCACTTTCGTTATAAACGAAATATAATATCTGCATTGCCAATATCATAACAACGAAAATAATTACGTGATGTATTACTAAATCTATAATTTCATTAAAGTAGATTATACAGTGTGTTCCAAAAAGTGTTATACAAATGGAGAAAAAGTTTATCTTACATTTCACAAAAAAAATATTCTTGATAAAAAGCTCTGCATGGCATGTAGATTCATAATCAAGTACAAATTTTTTAATACATTGGCCAGAATACAGGAAAAATCAAAATGATTGTTTGTAGTGAGAATAAAGGTAGGCGTCCACATATTCGTATCGTAAGTATCGGACGCATCGCATCGAACGGATCGTAGTATTCTTAGTATAGAAAGTCATACAAGTGCGTCCTCTGATCCGCATTGTACGGATCGCACAAAATCTACCCGTCGGCAATGCCGATGCCGATGCTCCGAGGGGCAACTTTTACGATGCGTGCCGATGACGTCATACGGAATGCCGATCAGTGGACGGACTCCGGCGCGGAGTCCGTCTGCTCGCTCGCTCAGCATTGTTTTCCTCCATTATCTTGCACATTCCACCGAACACTACGCTACCTCTCACTACGAAAATCCGAATGAAAGTGGCGTCGGCAATCCGATTGTTGGTAGTTGCGTCGGCAAATCCGATCGCTGCTGATACTGTGGACGCATTGTAGAAAAATAATCCGTTCGATGCGATGCGTCCGATACTTACGATACGAATATGTGGACGCCTACCTTAAAACACTTTCAAACTGTAGTGGAGAGCAAAATGTTCATTTTATTTGTTATTACGTAGCAAAAACTTACGCACACTTGCAGATTAATGATTTTTCCAGATAAGAATTACAAGATTATTTCAATAAACACGTCAGCAATTGTTGTATTAATGCAAAATACGAAACATCGTAAGAACCCGTTTATAATAAGCGCCTGATTTTGTGCTGTTCATCCTTATTAAACACATTCTGGATAGAGTGCTTTGGAATATCTAATAGCTGTCAACAATTGTCAAATGTTACATCAGTGTGTGTTTGCAATAATTAGAAATGCCAGTAAAATTGAGTATTAGAGATAAAATTGAAATTGTACTCATTGTTGGAGAAAATTATAAAACATGTAGGGAAGCAGCAGAAATCTTTAATAATAGACATCCTGATAAAACAATACATTGCACAACTGTCAGATATGTAATATGTAAATTCAAGAGTTCTGGAAATGTTGATAATAAATTTAGAAAGAAACATCGGACATGGGTTAGAACTGAAGATATTGAAACTGATGTGATGCTATCCGTCGTGGAAAATCGAAAATATTCACTTCGAAAACGATGCAATTTATTAAATGTAAGTAAAACTACAGTTGCACGAATTTTAAATAAATTTAAACCATACAAACCCCAATTTACCCATACTTTAAGAGGAGATGCTGAACAAAGGTTCGAGTTTTGTGCTCGTATCCAAGGAGAATTGGAAGATAACATATTTATGACACGACAAGTACTTTTCTCTTACGAAGCAACGTTTACGTCTAACGGTACAGCAAGTTCGCAAAATTGTCGATGGTGGAGCGATGTTAATCCCAATTTCCATGTACAAACCAGAGATCAATATTCATTTAAAACTAATGCATAGTGTGGCATTTACAAAGACAGAATTGTTGGACCATTCTTTTTTCGCAATAACATGAATGGTGAAAGATATCTACAATTTTTAAATAATTAGTTGTCTGACTTTCTTGATGAACTACCACTAAATGAACTAAGAAAAATATGGTACCAACAGGATGGAGCACAATGTCACTGTAACAGAAATATTCTGGATTTTCTCCTCCACACATTTAACGGAAAAGTGATCGGGAGAAACATGGAGTTTCTTTGGCCTCCAAGGTCTTCAGATATTACCCCTCTAGACTTTTTTTTTGTGGGGCTACTTAAAAGAAAAGGTATACCTTCAGAGGCCATTTCTACATCTTGATCATCTTGAAAGAATTATTACACAAACATGTGAAGCTATAACTCCAGATGTGATTAGAAATGTCATTAAAGAATTTAATTAACGAATCTGTTTAAAAAGGGACGGTAGATACGTTGAAGTTGCGTAGAATTTCAGTAATTTTTCATGTTCCCAATAAGATTTATTAGTTGCGTACTATTTTTTGTTGATATATTGATAACGAGGTAATCAATTTTTTATCATGTCTTATTCCTTTATTCAATAAATAATCAAATTAATAATATCTTGTAATTTTTTTCTGAGAAAAAAAATGGACTTGATTATGGATCTACAAGTCATGCAGAGCTTTTTATTAAGATTTTTTTTTTTGTGAAATGTAAGATGAACTTTTTCTCCATTTGTATAAAACTTTTTGGAACACACTGTAAGTATTTAATAATAATAATTACATTATCAATATTAATTAAAAGTAATAATGTTGGCGTTTTTTAATCAAACATCGGATGTAGACGTACATGAAACTCATTCTTCGCTAGTCAATCATTTGACAGTAGATTTACAGGGTTCGTGTTGTTTCGTGCGTTTTAGAATATATCGGGTGTCCGGGCAATAAAAAGACGGAATATCAGAAATCGATAGCTGTAATGCTAAATAAATTATTCCCAAAATATTAAGCCTTTATTCGAACGTATACGACAAAAAAAAACTAAAAAATTCAATAGCCTTTATGCCGAGCCTGGACGACCGCAGTATGAACGAATGGACAGCGCGCGCTTCCATTTCATATTTAGGCACACAAGACAGATAGATGTTTATCATGTTTTCAGCCACGAATGTGTATTTATTCTTAGTTATCGGCATGGCGTTTACAATGCACGAATTATGGGATATGACGTACCTGTAATGTGAAACAGGTGGAAATGGAGGAGCAGTTGAACGTTTATATGCGGAACGTTTTTCTGATCGTAGGCGTCCGTCACATCAAGTAATTATGGACACAGTGTTTAGGTTACAAGAACGAGGAACACTACAGCCAAGTTACGAAAGTAGGGACGGTGAAAGGAAACGGAGTGTGTTACGTGCGGAAGAGCAACTCTTGGATATGGTAGATGCGAATCCACGCTTAAGCACACGAAATGTAGCTACACGACTTCAGATTTCTTTTTTTGGAGTTACATGAGAACAGTGATGTATGATGGGGATGAAATTAAGAAAGAACAAGATATTCGGCAACGTACACGTTTTTATAGCGATAAGGTGCATACGTGAGGAAGGAAATAGTTGTAATCTACCTGGTTCACATATCGGTCCTTCTCAGGACCACCATTTTACTTAATGTGAAAAGTTGCTAAAGTATTTACACTTTCAATAGGTAAATAAAAATTACAGACGATTTTCCGTATCAGCTGTTGACTCATTTTCAAGTTTAATAACCCCAAAAAAAACACACGTAACTGTGTTATCGTTATGCGCTCGGTGCAATAGTCAATAGTTTTATAGTGTTTAGAATAAACACAGTAGAAGTATTCTAGTCAGACTGAACATTGTATTTTTATGTGTTTATTTATGGAGATACGCATGTGTGTGCCAGGACAGTAATGGAAATTTCTAATCTAAAAATTTCACCAAAAAATTTAGTTTTTCATTTCTTTGTTATTAAGGTAACATATAGGTTTGTTTCTGGTAGCATTTTACATTCCTACTGGTCAGTCTTTTTATTGCCCGGACACCCTGCATATACTGTCATGTAACATAAAAAATTTCAAAGTTATTTACCTCTCAGATAGGTCAAGTCAGTACTTGGATCATCTTCTTTAGCAACCGCGACAACATAGTATTCTGGAGATACCAAATTGTACATTTCGCTAATAAACGGAATCAAGTCGAAATTCAAGCCTGCCGTATAAATATCCCCAGCATCAAAAACAGCTACATCTGCTGTTCCAGAATTAATAGCTTGCATGCAGTGAATTTGTGAGTGGCCTTTATAACATGACATTTCTGGTTTCAATAGCTGAGCTTTTAAAGCAATCTGAAATTCATAGAGTATTATCATCACAGCATCCTATATAATTATTTTATAGTATGCAAGTCTAGCAGAACAGATACAAAACGTTATTATAAACAAACTGGTTGATTAAAAGAAACGCTAGGGAGAAGACACATGGCGGTCATATTGGTATCAACTGCTTCGTTGAAAACATAATATACAAATCACAATAATAATCACTCATTGCCTATTAAGAATATATAAAGCAAACAAGAAGCATAAAAATAAAACGCTAGGAGGATATCTGTGATACTTCAGCTCTTAATCAACTGTTCTTACAGATTTATCTAACCAACGCATCTGTTTGCATAAAGAACATCTTTTTTCTGGTGGTCCAAAAAATAATAAAGATCGTGTTTTATTGGGATCTTGTGAATATATTAAAAAATGATTATTTTTTTTTGATAATAACATGAAAAGACTGTCCTATTTCTGTTCTCGAAAATATAACTACAATTCATAAATTAATTCTTCTTCTTATTCCGTATATAATGCGCAGGCGTGTGATGTTTTCCTGACAGTCAGAGAGTTGGTAGGAACTAACCAATTATTATCGTATTGTGGATCTGGATGCAATTATTGATGTACGGGAAATCCTTTCCAAATACGCAAGAATAAAATAGAGTAAATGATGACATTTCCGAAGTAGTTATTTGTAGTAATTTCTTCCTTGTTTCAAGTTTATTCTTTATGAATTTACTATAGATTTTATGCATTTATTCGTAGTTATATTACAGGCACTTGCTGTACAAAAAATTGAATACTATAAGCAAATATATAGTACTCAAACCAATATATTAAAAGAGTGAATACAATCTCCCTTTATTTCGTGTTAAAATGTGCTATAGTTGACTAGGCATACATTGCATACAGCTCGTCTTCGCACCCTACAGAGCTTTTTGACGCGACTATACCTGTGTGGAACACAATTGACACACGAGTACAGGAATGCTTCCAAAACGACACGATAGGAACAAATCAAATATTAACACACATTCATACAACAAAAATAGAACATAACGTCTTTGAAACAGGCGAATTTCCAAAATTAATATACCGGGTGTCCCAGCATAGCGGTAAAGTTCATTATTGGTTTCTAATAATGTAGATTAGCGACTAATTTTTAATACAAAAGTTGTAGATAATCATAAGCTCTACAATTTAAAAATATTTTCATTTATACAGAGTGTTCGACAACGATGAACCAACACAAAATTATGTTTTTTTTAATGAAATGCTATGCATTTTTTACATTTTATGATAGCCCTTGAAGGGCTGATTAAACTGACATCAACTTGTATTTGTCCATTTTCAACTGTTTCTGAGATATGGCGATTTTTCGTTAAAAATTGTACAACATTTGAAGAGTTGCTATGAAATAACAATTGATGTTGAAATACCTATTAAGGGCTCAATTAGTAGAGATCTCTTTTCAGTACATGAAATTAATTTTTATTTCCACATATCTACGCATGTGAGTTCCCATGACTTGCACTACAACTATAACTAAAATTAATCGAAAAGAGTTACTTCTATTTTCCTTTTACAAATAAGTAATTTTTATTAAGATTTTAAAACTCATAAGAAGTTTGGAAGTTCATGAATTAGCAATAATATAAAAAATATCGTAGACGCTGTCTGTCAAAAATTGTTTAAACGTTAAACTTAGATTTATAGCTTCAGTTTAAAGGGATGTATGTACGTACATGAATTTGCGTTAAGTGCGAAATGAAATTTTTTAATTTGTTATATGATAACTTATAATTACTGTGATGCCTAAAAATAGTAACTTATATATTCTTCTATTCTTCATGATACTGCGAATTTTAACTAGGTACTGTTAATTCATGAACTTCCAAACTTTTCATTTTATGAGTTTTAAAATTTTAATAAAAATTACTTTTTTGTAAAAAGACAATATTAGATATATAATATTAGACTAGAAGTAACTCTTTTCGATTAATTTTAATTATGCTATGTGTAATTAAGTCATGGCAACTCATATTTTAAAGTCGTAAACGAGTTTATTCAGATATAATATCCTATAACTTTTTTGTACTCGCTTATCAAAACCTGTCATTTCACGATTCGATTTGCGTGCGTAAAAAGTCACTTTAAACACGTGTGCGTAAAAGTAAAGTTGGTACTTCCTAGAACTTGATTAATTTAGTGACATTTTAAAATCATAAATCCCTAACCTTAATAATATGCTACCCATATCGTTGTTTTTCTATGAAAATAAAAAGAAATGAAATAGAAATTGTTATATTTGGAAGGTATGTAATTCAATGTCAGAACAGCAACAAATATTATATAAATTACCATTATTCATTCTTTTCAGAAATTGAAGCGGAACAATTGTTAAAAATTTTGATTGGGCAATTTTGACAACCAGAGATTGATACCCCAGGGATTAACTGGTTTGTTTGAATTGATCTTGATTGCGAAGGTAGAGTAACGTTGATTGTATTATCACATATATCTTGTATTTCAGATGTCGAACAAGTTGCAGGCGGAGTCGATATCTCTAAGGGGTCATTGTTTTAGCCAATTGAATTCTACTATGCAGAGAATTTTCGATATATCCTTCTGCAACCATAGATGATTTCCATCCACCATGCCTTTTAATTGAAAGCAAGTCACCTCCTTGGTTTGCCAACAATGTCGCTGAACTCCTTCGGAAACAGTGACCTGTGAAGTTACTTGCGCTATCAAGCTGAAGGTACTCACCTATTCTTGAAATTTTGTCAATTGTATTAAGACCAACAGGTGAACAAACACACTTGCCATTGCGATATGTTAAAAAGAATCGCTGCTGGCTGTCCGGTCTTAAATTTGAATATTGCCGAATTAATACAATCCATTCGGGCTTAATGATTGCAAATGTACGGCTGTTACCTGTTTTAGTTTCTGGAATTGTTACGATAATTAAATTCGATTTAAATTCTATGTCTCGCAATGACATTTTGCAAAGTTCTTCACGTCGACACGCTCCAGAAATACCCAATATTAATACAGCCTATAAATACATATAGTGTTGTATTGAATTTATATATACGGAAATGACTTTACCTTCATTAGTAGGAACAAAGAATTTGGTGCTTCAACAATAAATTTAGTAATTTGTTCTTCGGTTAATACTGCTGATTTTTTGGCTGATGTTGCTTCGTTATCTGTTTTAAATACGCTATGAGTTTGCATATATCCGTATTATCATATATTATTAAGCATGATTTTAACATAGAACAAGTGGACCATAATGATTTATTTGATTGTAAATTTTGAAAATAAACAAATAAACAATTTTCGGAGTATTTTTGTATATTTTTAGATCTAGCCCAAGTTACGAATTTAGTATAAGTGTTTTTGTATACGTTTTTTGATTTTATGGGTAATAAATTATCCACTGCAATATTGGCAGCTTGCTGATTTCACGCACTTGGTTCGTAAATAACTATTGCAATATCGCCCACAGGTCGAATAAAGTACATAGTAGTTTTAATTGGTAAATTTTAAGTACTTTTCAATGACATATAAATATACAGGGTGTTCCATTTAATTTTTTTTAGAATTTTTAACTTTAGCGAATGGTATGTAATCCTAAAGAACATGCGTAGATATGTCGAAATAAACATTAATTTCACGTACTGAAAAGATATCTCTATTAATTGAGCCTATAATAGGTATTTCATCCTCAATCGTTATTTCATAGCAACTTTTCAAATGTTATACAATTTTTAACGAAAAGTCGCCATATCTCAGAAACAATTGAAAATCAATAAATACAAGTTGATGTGAGTTTAATCAGTCCTTCAAGGACTGTAATAAAATGTAAAAAAATGCATAGCATCCATTTAAAAAACATAAGTTTGTGTTGGTTCGTCGTTGTCGAACACTCTGTACAAATGAAAATATTTTTAAATTGTAGAGCTTATGATTATCTATACGCTATCTACATTATTAGATACCAATAATGGACTTTACCGCTACGCTGGGACACCCGGTATAATCAGCACTCAGACTCCGTAGTTCGTCCCAAGATGGCGACCAAATTATGCACTACATATAGGCTTCCTCTAGTGTACTATAGATTTATACATACCCTCATTTTTATACATTTGTCCATTTCATAGTCTGACGTAACACACAAAGTCATACGATCAACTGGACACGATCTTATACCCAGTACAATGTTCATCAAACTACCCAAATAACGATCGTAAGTTTGTTCGGATTCTTGAATTATATAAAACTGCCGCGTGGAATCCTAAAATATAATCTAATGTTAATAACACCTCAAATATTCCATTCTTTACCATAGATACAGGCTGATTCATTTTTGGCCCTCAGCACGAAGATCTCGCTTGTTATTGGATTCAGTACAGTTTAAATTTGGCGTAGATGTTAAATTTTGTGTTTGTTATGAATTCGTATAGAAAATGGACCTTTGACAAATGACGTTCGTTTTTTTAAAAACAAACGCGAAAATCCCATTTTGTTCTTTTACCTGTAGCACCTGCCTTTAGCACTTTGGGAAAATATAAAACACGTTCTTATGGCCACTTTTAAGCCTGGCGTACTCGAAATTTTTATATGACGTTTCATTTCTTTCTGGTCATCATCAACTATCTAATTTCTTATAGGCGCCATATTGGATTTAGACGCCTTCAAAAAAAAAGTTTTTTTTCTAATTTCAACCATGTATTGCATGTTGACAAATCATATTGGTTTTAGACGCCTTCAGAAAGTTTTTTTTTCCTAATTTCAACCATGTACTACATGTTGACAAACATTTTTGATATTATGCTTTAATTGAAAGAATAAATTTTACGATTAAATTAGGTAGCCATGAAATTTCAATCCGTCAATCATTTCATTTATCGTTCATTAGTAATACAAAAATGTCATACACCAACGAAGAGAAGCGAGATATGTTATGTATGTTTTATTCTCGAACCGAAATTCAACAGTAGCGAGTAAAAGATATTTACAATTGTATCCAGAACGACAACAGCCTCATCGTACCATTTTTCTAGATTTCGATAGAAATGGATCGTTTACTAAGCCGCGTAATGTTCATGTCAACAGGAATTTGAAAGAAAATCGACAGGATATTTTACAAATGGTAAATAAATTTAAGGCGTGTTTTTGCAAAGTTCATGTTAATCTTGTAATTTTTTAGAGAAATAATAATCCATCAATTTCTACACACAAAGCGGCGTCAGAATTAAAGCTATAAGATTGTGTTTTTATTTTTTCTCTACAAGGCCAAATGTAAGGTGCTACAGGTAAAAGAACAAAATGGGATTTTTGCGTTTTTTTTTTAAAACGAACGTCATTTGTCACAGATCCATTGTCTTTACAGATTCATAACAAACAAAATTTAACAACTTCGCCCAATTTAAACCTATACTCTATATCCAATAATAAGCGAGATCCTCATCTGCCATTAAACCTCCTAATAACTTTATTTAGCAAATAATTTAATTTATCGTGTTTCCACCTTCTAATAAGTAGTATTCACCATTAACAACGCTTATTTGGCAAATAACTTATAAGCTACTTGAACCTACTATTTTAATTTATTAGGTACTTATTACGCCGGCGTGGACGTCTCCTAGTGATCAGCTGACAGATAATATATGCTTTCTGTCATTTATTAGAGAGCAAAATTAAATTTAGTGATCAGCTGACCGATAATATATATTTTCTGTCATTTTTGTTGGTTAACAAATTTATAGGTTATAGTAAACAGTAAACACTGACACTAAACTTCCAAAATAAAATAATCACGTTCTATCACTCATCACCCTCTTACTTATAGGATGTATACAGCAGTTTATCTTGTCTATCAAAATCCATTTGAAGTTGTTTCGAGCTACTTTACCAAGTTTCTGATACCAACATTAGAAATATTTTTGCATTGAACGTTATTTGCCTAATAGCTATTAGCAGGTTCGGAAATGTTGAAAAGACGCACTCGGACAAACTGACTAATAAAATACCTTATAAAATTATTTGTCAAATAGTTATCGGGCACTTTATTAGTAGGTGAATAGACCGGCCCTGAGACAATAATTGCTTTTGGTATGCTGAATCGCTTTGGCAACCGACATTCGCCAATAAATTAAAATGGCGTCAAATTTTACCTGTCAAGTAATATAACCTACAAGCGTCATTTCAGGACACAGTCACAATAATACCGCGCGATCATTTAAATTCTAAATTAGAGCAGGCTGTGAAATTTAAATTAAGTTGGTATATAAGTACTAATTTACAATTTGAATTGTCAAAGTGACGTTTCAAAATGTTAATTAATCAATAATTGACATTCTGGACAACCTAATAAAAAAAATCCCGCCTGCTATAATTTAGAATTTAAATGATCGCGTGGTACTATTCATGCATCTTTTGACGTTTGTTATAACTGTCATTCAAACACTATAAATCTGTCTACAATGCTTGTCTACTACACAGAATAGCCAAGCATTAACTAAAATATAGATATGGAAAAGTAATATTTAACAGCTTTACTTACAATATTCAATTTGTAACTGGAATAGTATTTTGCTAGCAGAAACAATATATTCTTAAATATTAATTAATTAATTACATAGTTTAATTTTATTGTTCTGAAATTGTTCCTGTCGAATGGAATTTGTAGTGGCATTGAATCGTCATCTTTAGTTCGTACTTTGGCCGTATCGGTTACCAAAAGGATTCAACATGTATATTACTAACAATACCCATAATCTAAGATTTGGTTTGTTGTGAATATACAAATGAATAGAAATACTAAACATTAAACAAGTTTCAATTAAAATTTGTATTAAAAACAATAGGAAAATGAAATATGCTAATATTAAAACAAAAATCATAATAACACAAACCTGAAACAATAAACCAGACTGGTTTCCAAACCTAGGCACTGACTCATAGAAAGTAAAAACTTCATATTTTGTGTCGTTATAAAAATCATCGTTGGGGGAAAGGCTTGGTTCGACAGGCTGTTCACGATCAAAATCATTATTAACTGGTCCATATGGGTCAATATTTACACCATATTTATTAGGATTTAATAAACTTGGTTTTCGACCAAATGGATCATTATAAGGATCCCTGTGGTCGTAGTTATCATAAGGATTGTTTTCATCACGCCTACCATATTGGTCATAATCGGACGGTCTATTACCAGTAGCATACGGATCTCTATTATAATCTCCAGAAATCTGTCTTGTAACTCTGTTTCCAAATTGGTCATAGTCCATCTGATTATTATCGAAAGTGTTGTAATTTGGTAGAGGTTTGGAAGAATTAGTATATAATTCGGCTATTTTATTCAAGAACGATTGGTATAACCTTCGATTTTGCGGAGATGTCGCTGATGATACAACAATAGCATTCGTAGGCACTTCACCCCAATTGCAGCTTCTGAACTGATCTAGTTGTTTTCTTGATCCATCTTTACACAATAATTCGAAATTACCACCAGTTAAACCAGCTGAAAAGAGCAAGTTAATTTAAATTTAGTCCTCTAAAAACTTTAATAAAATAATATTTGCATGCAATGAACACCAATTTCTGTTTGTATAATAAAATATACTGTATGATCAAAATCTTGTAAAATGTAAAAAAGCATAAAATTCTCTTGTTACAAAGACTAATGCTATCGAATCCGTCATCTATGGTATTAATCATATCACATCTCCTCCGTATCATCCACAGTTTAATGGTGCTGCTGAAAATGCTGTAAAAACAGTTAAAATGCAGATTTAGATTTGAGTATCTACAGATACCTTTTTGATTATAGAAATACGCCACATTGCACAACCGGTGTGAGACCCTCACAGTTAATGTTTGGTAAACAGTTGAGAACTAGATTCGATGTAATATTACCAAATAGAAATTATGATGTAGTTAAATGTAAGTAAAAATAGAGTTAAATATAAGCAACACAAACAAAGGAATTACTATAAAGGAAAAAAAGAAATTGGTTTTAAAATAGGAGAAATTGTTTTAGCTAGACACTATAGAAATGTAAATAATAATTCCTGGTTAAAAGATAAAATTGTTAAGAAAATTGGTAATTGTATAACCTTGGTTGAAATTGCATCTCTGAATATAGTGGTTAAACGGCATATAAATCAACTGAGGAAAACTCTTCAACCATTGCAGATAAGAGATGGAATTTCATTCAAAAGCATTGAAAATCAGGGACAATTGGGGGTGGAAGAACAACCTTCTACTTCTAAGTCACCAAACAAGTATGATTTAAGGCGCAGATCACAAATTAATCCGCCTTGTAGATTAGAGTATTAGCTATATCTATTATGGATATAAACATTGTATAGTTATAAGTGTAATCTGTAAGGGGAGGAGAAATGCAATATATGAAGTACGATTGAGTGCATGCGTCACCCCTCCCTTAGCAGTGAAGCAGAGAGAGGTGAGAATATACAGAGACTCGGATGTAGATAGGCATACAGTTAAGTTGTTCCGAATAAAGTGATTTATAAAAATCGTGTTTTATTGTAATGCAATATAGGAAATAGCGGGTAACAAGCCAGAATATAACACACTGCTAATTCCTTCACTTTCAAACGGCGATCTTCTAGCACTAAATGTTCAATAATTGAAATTTGTTGAGGCGTTATCACTTCAATTGGTCGACCCGACCGATCAGCATCTTCCTGGGATTCTTGTCCTAAACGGAAACATTTTGCCCACTTTTTTACAGTTGAATACAAAAAAGATGAATCACCGTAAACGGCGTCTAAACGTTGTTTAATGTGATAAGGTGTATGCCCTTCTTTTGTTAAAAACTTTATGACCGCGCGGTACTCAATTTTCATTCCTTCAGATATTTTCGTACGCTAGTCACGTTGGTTGGCTGGTTACTAAAAACTACTAGGCTTCGAACCGTCATATTTATAGTGTACACCTCGCATATGTGTATGCATGACGTGACGGAGTTTGAACACGTTTGAACCTGTATAAGCCTGTCAGGCCGAGAATTGATGGCGCCTACCTCGTAGTTTCTGTCGGTAATTTTCAAAGTCATGGGATTCCAATTTCAAATTTGAATTTAGGTAGGGGTGAAAACTGGAAAAAGTAAAAATCGCTAAAATGCAAATGGCGGCATTTGCATTTTAGCGAATTTTCGTTTTACAAATTCCACCCCTGCTTGAACTCAAATTAATTGTCAAATTTGCCATTATAATACACCATAAGAACAGTTTAAAAAAATGTTCAGCAGTGATTTCGAAAATTAACGTTATAAACTAATGAACTTATAGAGAGAATATAAATAGAATATAAATATAAGTAGAATATAAATTTGAAATTACAGGTTACAATTACAAGCATGAACATATGATTATAAAATGATGTTTACTTTGTAATTTAGATATTTAGGAAGGACACTGGCGCCATCTAGTCAAAATTAAATGCATAGGTACTAATTTCTTAATGTTCAATTTTGTAATTAAGAGTACACTCTCTTGCCCTAAAGCAAGAGCTCGAAGTTATTCATGAAATAATAAAATATCTTTTTGTACTCGCTTATCAAAACCTGTCATTTCACGATTCGATTTGCGTGCGTAAAAAGTCACTTTAAACACGAGTGCGTAAAAGTAAAGTTGGTACTACCCAGAACTTAATTAATTTAGTCACATTTTAAAATCATAAATCCCTAACCTTAATAATATGCTACCCAGTTCGTTGTTTTTCTATGAAAATAAAAGGAAATGAAATAGAAATTGTTATATTTGGAAGGTATGTAATTCAATGTCAGAACAGTAACAAATATTATATAAATTACCATTATTCATTCTTTTCAGAAATTGAAACGGAACAATTATTAAAAATTTTGATTGGGCAATTTTGACAACCAGAGATTGATACCCCAGGGATTAACTGGTTTGTTTGAATTGATCTTGATTGCGAAGGTAGAGTAACGTTGATTGTATTATTACATATATCTTGTATTTCAGATGTCGAACAAGTTGCAGGCGGAGTCGATATCTCTAACGGGGTCATTGTTTTAGCTAATTGAATTCTACTATGCAGAGAATTTTCGATATATCCTTCTGCAACCGTAGATGATTTCCATCCACCATGCCTTTTAATTGTAAGCAAGTCACCTCCTTGATTTGCCAACAATGTCGCTGAACTCCTTCGGAAACAGTGACCTGTGAAGTTACTTGCGCTATCAAGCTGAAGGTACTCAGCTATTCGCATTGGAATTTTGCCAATTGTATTAAGACCAACAGGTGAACAAACACACTTGCCATTGCGATATGTTAAAAAGAATCGATGCTGGTTGTCCGGTCTTAAATTTGCATATTGCCGAATTAATGTAATCCATTCGGGCTTAATGATAGCAAATGTACGGCTGTTACCTGTTTTAGTTTCTGGAATTGTTACGATAATTAAATTCGATTTAAATTCTATGTCTCGCAATGACATTTTGCAAAGTTCTTCACGTCGACACGCTCCAGAAATACCCAATATTAATACAGCCTATAAATACATATATATAGTGTTGTATGGAATTTAAATATACGGAAATGACTTTACCTTCATTAGTAGGAACAAAGAATTTGGTGCTTCAACAATAAATTTAGTAATTTGTTCTTCGGTTAATACTGCTGATTTTTTAGGCTGATGTTGCTTGGTTGTCTGTTTTAAATACGCTATGAGTTTTGCATATTTAGATATATCCGTATTATCATATATTATTAAGCATGATTTTAACATAGAATAAGTGGACCATAATGATTTATTTGATTGTAAATTTTGAAAATAAACTAACAAACAATTTTCGGAGTATTTTTGTATATTTTTAGATCTAGCCCAAGTTACGAATTTAGTATAAGTGTTTTTGTATACGTTTTTTGATTTTATGGGTAATAAATTATCCACTGCAATATTGGCAGCTTCGCGAATTTCAGGCGGTGTACATTGCATTTCATTATCAGAATTCATGTTGTTGGTGAGGTTTTTATTTTGTATGGAATTTTTTGAATTTGATAATTTTAAATTAAATGTCACTTCAAATAATCAATACTGCCAACTCAATTTTTTTTAATTAATATCAAGAGATTAGTAGTGTGTCATAAACGATAACGTATTTAACAATATGTATTATTATTATAGTTCTCGTACAAAAAATATTGTACAAACTTCGTGCGTGAAACATTTCGCGAATTCGTGTCCATAAAACGCTCGCCTTTCGGCTCGCGCTTTAAACTGGTCACTCATTCGCGAAATTTGATTTCACGCACTTGGTTCGTAAATAACTATTAAAGTTCACTGCTGTTTAGGATGGTAACAAAGGTGAAAAATGTAGTAAGCATGTGCACTGCTTTGTTATTGTCAGTTGTGGTTCGTCAAATTATATGTGGACGGGATAGTGAACAAGTGATCTCTTCATTTTCAGTATTTACGTTATAAATGTAGTACACAGACAAATAATAAATATCAATTCAATAAGAATTATTCTATTTCTGTTATCAGAATTTCTTCTTAATACACAAATATCAATCAGATATTATGATCCCACAGACTGTCACAGCATTTGTAATTGACGTGTCAAATCTCACTCTTCAATAACTGATTGTATTTACCAAATAAAATCACTAACCAGTAACTAACAGTTGGTTACAGAAGGTAACTTAAATGCAGATATTTGTGTTGGTTTATCTTCAAAAAATGTTAACAATAAATTGTAAAGCTTTCATTATTAAAAGCTACATCTAATATAGTGTAAAACTATAAAAATGATGTTATGTACTAAAGAATTCTCAACAAAAACCACCAGTAAGATTATTGAAATGTACTTACAAAATGATGATCCAGTGAATAACACTTCCTCTATGGTTGTATGCTTTAAAAATGCAACATCTCCAACATCTAATAAACACTTAAATGCACCATCATATCCAGCATATGGGTCAGCATCTGTACATCTTCCAAGAGGCACTTTGCCTGTACATAATTGACATAATTTATCGGAATTGTCACCAATTGGATTATTTACATCAATTAATGCATTAACAGCACAAGATGGACCAAAGAAATTGGTGGCTGTCTTCACATGATTATTACAATCAATAATCTCCATTCCACCTTGAGTTATTAGCTAAAACAAGCATTAATTTAAAAAAATATTTCATGCTTTCCTCGCTTCATTAACAAATTTAAAACGTATTACATTTAAGAAACAAAAATACATTAAACCTACTGTGTATATTGGTATAACCCAACTAGCCATCGTTCCAACACCAGCAAAACAAGCTCTTTTTCCACGTAGATCATGTAAAGATGTCACATCTTTCATAGTGTTTCTCTTCACAACAGCAACAGAATAATATACTGTTGCTCCAGTTTCAGGCATTTCTTTAGCTATAGGTACTAAACTGTGAAAACGGCCACCTGTAAACACTTGTCCAGCATCTAATGTAGTCATTGTAACTTGCTCATCATCTAATAAAGACATACATTCTTCTTTGTTAAATGCCTAAAAAGTGAGACTGCTGTAATAATTCATATCTTATAACCTAACATTAACTTACATGTTTACATTTTATCCGAAATAGATGATAATCAACTTTTACGTGGTCCCTTAATACAGCATTAGCTAAACTAAGACACTTCCTCTGTTCACTTATACTTATTGTACACCAAGTTACAGTTTTTCTTAAATTAATAGGTGGACGATAATAGTCTTGAGCTGGAAAATTTAGTATGCAAGTGAAACTTGCAATTTAAAATGTTTACAAATATTTCAATCTCTTACCTGTGCATGATATAATACTATTATATATGAATAAACACAAAAATGTAATTGTTATAAAATTAAATGGGCACTCCATTTTTGAAAATTTTATAACACACCCATCACAACACAACGTACACAACACAAGCAACAAATTAATTCATTATGATCTATTCATTACTCATGTGTATGAGTGAAAAGGATATATGCATGTCGCAGGTTGTAAGAGCAAACAGGTAAACCATTAGTCACGATTATGGTGGTAAAAATAAAGAAAGTATGGAGAGAAACAGTCATAAATTTTGTTGTTGACAAACTTTAAAGTAGATCTTGGATTTTCTAGAAATACAAATTATTTTATTTGTGGTATATTGACAATTGTAAAATTATGGTTTTTTGAAAAGTGGCAAAACTTCATACAGCCTTGAATATATATACAGCGTGTTCAAATAAATGTTTTCCATAGTAAAGTGATTTTTTTTGCAATGCGGCGACTAAAAGTAAGGTAGAAAAAAATGGCGTCATATTTATGATGCCGTAAAGTTGCATCTATCAAGTAATATAACACACAAAAGCCATTTCAGGACTGTCATAAATAATAATATTCATACACCTTTTAACGTTTGTTGTAATTGTCATCCAAATAATACAAATTTGTCAACAATACTTGTGTACTAAACAGAATAACCAAGTATTAAATAAGACATAATTATTTTTAAGTATAGAAAAGTAATATTTAATAACTTTATCTATAATAATTAATTTACAACCGACTTTTATGTAATAGTGTTTTACTAGCGGAACCTATATATTCTGTAATATTAATTAATTAATTTAATTTTATCATTTTGTTTCTGTCGATGGGAATTTGTAGTGGCATTGGTTGCATTCAGCAGTAGCACATGCGCCGTTCCATCGGTAGCGTACGCTATATCGACAACAGGGCTGCGTTCATAAATGAATCGTTATAATCGTGTGTGTGGCGTGTGAGTAATTTGCTTTGCAGCTGGAGTGTTGACAGAGCGTTTTGGTATTTATGAACGGTTTTAGAGTGGTGACAAGTATGACAGCACATGTGTCATATAACCCCACATAACAGAAGCGGCAATTACAATCATACTTCCATGTGCGCATGTCGAGTCTTCTTCACCGTGGTTTCAAATCCGGCGTTTTTCAAACGCTCGAGTGATTCGAGAGCGAACTTTATGAACACATTACACGCGTACATCATTGAATCACTCATCTGTTTTTGAACGGCTTTGTGTGAAATTTTACCCTAGAGTAGGGATGGGCGATAAACATCGATGTTCATTGAACATCGATATTTTAGGATCGATGTTCGATGTTTTTGCATCGATGTTTGCAATTTAGATTTATCGATAAACTATCGATGTTAGAAGAAATATAGTGAACATCGAACTTTTAAGCTTGACAAAATGTATTTGCACTAATCACAAAATAAAACAGCGTCCTCTGTTGACAAATACAAAAATGTTTCCAAATTAACAGCTCACATACAGGCTACGAGGATGTAAAATTGTCTACGAATAAAAGAAGTATTTAAATTACACAGTGCTATATCATATAAATTCGAATATTTCATTTTAGGCTCTTTTAAATATTACTCAGTATAAATATTTAAATAATATATAATTAAATACATAAATTTATAGTACTTTTAATGTGCAGAATAAAAGTTAAATTATGTATGCATGCAGAATAAGTGAAGGAGGTAAACGTATTTTCATAGAAAAAGAAGGGAGATAGACATTACCGATGTATACTTCTTCGGGAAATTCCCTAGTGCGTACAATCATACACGACGATACACGTATTAAATGCAAGATGACACATCAGAAATATAAAACCATATCCATATGTATCTCGGTATTTGCCAGCGTAGTCAAAAAAAAATGCAAGACTATAAAATCCCAAATAAAAATCGTTCTCTTAAAAAGCTTTGATACACGTAAATGTATATATTTTTTAAGTATCAGACGATTTAAGTCATGTGGTTGTTTCATGCGTAATTGCATAATATTGTTTTTTTATATAGTTTTTTTTGAGTAGTTTCTAAAGTTAACTACATATTATAAATGTATATATTTCTTTTATTATTTTTTTTGAATAGTGATATCTTTTATATCATTTTGTTAAGGACGTAAATTAATTAAGTTATAATAAAGTTTTTGTTAAACTGCCAAAAAATAAATCTATAAATATAATTATCGATGTTTAAAAACATCGATGTTTGGTAGTCGATATTTTGCAACCATCGATGTTGATCAACGATGTTAACATCGATGTTTGATATCGATGTTTACCCACCGATGTCCCATCCCTACCCTAGAGTGCACGCAGTGTGACGTTTATGAACGCAGCCCAGTTGACTGAAATTCAAATTTTAATCTTATGAATGTCATTAATTTATATAACGAACAATTTTTTTGAAAAGTGAAAAAATGCATAGGATAAACATATTTTGAACAGCCCATAAGCCACCCATAAGCACAACCATGGTACAAATATATAAGGTATGCTACAACTTTGACTCAAATTCGTCTATTTCTGCGCTGGATGCAATTTCGTCATATGTGTTGCGTCATCCATCACATGTTTGTAGTTTTGAGTTTGTGCTTTGTTTATATTTAGATTTCGAAGAGTTATATCCGATTATATCGTATTTTGTGTCATTATAATTATTATTTTATATGTTTAGTGTAGTTATTAAGATTTGTGAATATTTTCATTAAGCCAAAGACTTTTAATTTGATTTATTTAGAACTTAAGAAGAGGTTATAACATAGAAGGTAATGAGTTTATTAAATATTGTATTATAAAGCAATACATTTGCCTCTACCTTTAGCTCATCTAATATGGTAAGCTGCTGTGTCTTGAGCTGCAAAAGCAGGTCAGAAAACACTCGAGGAAGGAATATTAAATATTTTCGTTTTCCTAAAGATCGAAACTTATCTCAGCAGTGGATACAAGCCTGTGGTAGAAGGATAAAAAACACAAGAAATCGTAGGTTTTGTATTTGGACGTATTTGTGTACCTTTTAATGATGTTATTATTTACAGATTATATATGTTCACTTCATTTTGCAAGAGACGCATATGAGAAGTGGTATTTAGATAATCGACAGATGAGAGAGAAATATATAAAATCGTACCAAATACTTCATAAAACAGCTGTTCCCACATTGTATATACATACACATAGTGAAGCTGCTGTAAATTACTCGACTTTACAACCATCAACATCAAGGTAACAGATATGAAATAACGCATGAGTGTACTTACTTTTAAATTATTTAGTATACAGAGTAGGATGTTGCAGAGGAAGAATGTTAATCTGTAATACGTACCTTCATATAATCACTACTTATACTGTATTTAAAAAAATACAAATAAATTTGTTTGTATGAAGCAATGAACCTAATAATAACCTATGTATTATATGCCAATGTAAAAAGTATTACCTATTTAATGAATTATTACAGTTATTCCATCAATCCATCGGAAGAAATCGACCTGTTACCTCCAACTGTAGAAGATACAGAAGTAACATTCTCTATGCCAAAAGAAGATTCCTCAACAAGGTAAGGAAAAATGTAACTCGTTAGTGGAGTTGTCAAAGCATAGTTATTATGAAAAGAGTTGTATTCAAATAAGCTGTCAAATTAAAAGCTCAAATGTTTTAAATAGTCTTGTAATGTTGAAGTGGTGTGCAATGTAAAAATACTTAAAGAAATTGCTGTTTCATACTTTTAACAAATAAATAAGGTTAGCAATACTACCTTACCATGTTTAATAAACAAAGCATTCTAATTTTAATAATTTGTTCTAGTTGTTCTATTGTTCCCGAGGAAAGAAGAAACCAAACATGCGAAACAGAAAAATATTGTGAAGTAGCATTTATAAAACCTGGAGCTTTTTCATTTAAGTAAATATATATATATATATCATTAATGATGTAATTTATAATAATAATAATAATAATAATAATAATAATATTTATTCAATGTAATAAAATCATTACATGAAAAGTCAAAATATACAGACAAACAAATTAAAATTGTATATCAATAAAATTATTATTCAAATATTCATTGATTGAATAAAAACTTTTTGTCAGTAAAAATTTTGATATTTTACTTAAAAAAGTATAGCATTCATTGTCTGTAATATAATCTGTAAGGGAGAATGATCATTGTTACATATGATATTAAGGAATTACAGAAAGAAAATTATCGATTTTAATCATTACCTTCACATTAATACCTATTTTCATATGCCCGAACAGTACACAAATCAGTCTTACTTATTTAATTATTCTATATACTTCTTATTTGATACATATTACTATATACCTATGTTCCATTTTTACTGAAATGCTTGGCCATAAGCTGTTATGTAAGTAATAATGTTGTAGACTTTATTGATTAAGATTATGGTGTATAATAAATAATTTGAATATGCTAAAAACAGTAATTCTGTAATATATATTTTAATATGCATTTTTTTAAAAATGAAACAAATCAAGTTTGTGAAAGATAGTATAACGAATGATTTATGTATTGAGCATTTCTAATTTTGATTTTATAATGCAGACCATCTACTTCAACCGAAAACCCTGAAGACACACTATCACATTGGAAGGAACAATATTTTCTATCGCAAGGGAAAATACAGACCTTACAGGAAAAGGTGGCCTACCTCACTGAAGAAATATGTCACCTCAATAGAATTTTAGAGAAATATTTTACACC
This sequence comes from Amphimallon solstitiale, assembly GCA_963170755.1. Taxonomy (NCBI): domain Eukaryota; kingdom Metazoa; phylum Arthropoda; class Insecta; order Coleoptera; family Scarabaeidae; genus Amphimallon; species Amphimallon solstitiale. The sequence goes on along the minus strand of OY720680.1, from coordinate 9,225,509 downwards.
GGGGCAAATACGACTAATAAAATCAAAGACAAAAATGAAGGCAAAATGGACTGCTGAAGATATTTCCTCGGCAATTTCGCTTCGAAGCGTAAGTCCTAAAGCCTACAGATATTTAAGAACTACCAGAGAATATCCACTGCCAGGCGTATCAACCTTAAGGAAGTGGGCGACAAGTTTGGAATTGAAACCAGGTATTCTGGAAGAGGTTTTACTAATTATGAAATATAAGGCAAATGAGTATACCGAGCGCGACAGATTGTGTGTACTTTCTTTTGACGAGATGTACGTCTCTAATGAAATATGTTTCGATCGCAAAAGGGAACAGGCTGTAGGACCGCACAAAACAGTGCAAACCGTTATGGTACGTGGCTTGTTTTCGGCATGGAAGCAAGTAATATACTATGATTACGACTGTGGTATGTCGGTAGAAGTCCTCCGAAATATTATATGTAAATTAGAAGTAATACAGTACACTGTTGTAGCTGTTGTTTCGGATCTAGGACCTGGAAACAGAAAATTATGGAAAAATATGAAGGTTGGTGTAGCTGTCGATGAAAGTGAATCCTTCACTCATCCATCTGATGAAGGGAAAAAGATTTTTGTATTTGCTGATGTGCCACATTTAATCAAATTGATTAGAAATAATCTTTTTGATCATGGGTTCACCATAAATAATACAAAGATCACGAAGGAGCCCTTTCAGAAATTGGTTGACCTACAGGAAGGTGACTTGAAACTTGCCCATAAGCTTACACAGGTTCACATCGATGTAATTGGCAACCAAAGGCAGAAAGTAAAATATGCTGTGCAATGTCTCTCACGTACAGTGGCGCTAGCGATAAGGTGGTGTGGTGAACATAATTTAATGCCAGATATTGCATGCACTGAAATTAGTGACATAATTAATATCATTAACGATTGGTTTGATTTGTTCAATACTCAAACCAAATTTGATATTGCTGCCAATGCATATGGTGTTGATATTGAAAACCAACTGGATAAAATAGAAAAAATGACTAAATTAATACAAAATATAAGAGTCGGTACAAGAAAAAGTTTAATGTTTTTTCAAAAAGCGATACTACAAAATAACAGCTCTCTAAAAAACTTATATCAATATTTAAGGTCAAACTTTAATATTGAGTACATAATTACTAGACGTCTGAATCAAGATATAATAGAAAATTTTTTTTCATATATGCGAGCTATGGGATCCACCAATGACCACCCTAGTGCATTACAATTCAAATATCGATTGAGATGGTACATTCTTGGGAAGCATTCATCTGTTGTGTTTTCAGAAAATGTCAACACACAGGAAGATACGTCTGTAGTAGAGTTACTAACTACAGACGCAACACTTAACTTAACTACAGTTTTGGAACCTTTTGTGCAAGAAACTGGAGATTTTGAAGAAAATGTTGTCAGGGTGTCTGAGGATGACATAAATGAGGAATTTATGGACTTGCTGACGGAATTCGAAAGAATCCATTCCGCAACCTCTGCTACCGGGGATATTGCGAAGCAAGGCTTATACTATATAGCGGGATATATAGCACATAAGTTCAGAAGCAAATACTCGTTACATGATGATACTCAGATTGAATCCCCAGAAAGCAACTGGATTGGATTAGTCTCCAGGCGGTGTCTACGTCAGCCGAATGCTATTATGAAGAAAATGGCAGAAGACGCTGAACAAATGTTTAATGAATTCCATAAGAAATCGATTAACAAAAATACCAACATAATAAAGCGTTTGGTACAAAATATTAAGACTAGTTTGCCACAAGAAGTTGTGGAATCATATATTAGAGTAAGAACTTACATACGTATAAAAGAGATAAATAAAAATAATTATCAACAAAAAAGAAAATTACAAAAAAAAACAATAAAATTTACCAATAAAAAAAAGTAACCATATCTGTTGTTTTATTTATTACCTGTCAATTAACAATTAATAAACGAAAATCCAATATTAAACCAATAGTTTTCTTACTATAATACTTTCAACTTTTGCAATATTCATTGGTATCAGTAATTTAAAGCAATATACTACATAAAATGCACAATTTCAAGTCATAAATTTATTTTGTGATAAATTACTTTGTCAGTAAAGTAATTACAAATTGTATTATCAAACGACTAAAACAGGTTTCGTAAACCAAAGTGCTACATAATATCCAGTGGGAGATTTTTCAATAATACAATCTTATTATTTTGCTTTATGAGTTTTTAAACAGGTAATTTGTAAAGAAATTTAATTTAGTTACACATTCGTAAACAACTGTGCTATATATTATGTCTATTTTATTATTCTTTATATAGCTATCTATATACTATTACATCTGTGGTTATTCAAGAGTAATCTTTCTTTTCTTAATATCAGTGGTATGACGAAATTGCATCCAATTGACGTCATAAGGAAGCTGCGCTAGAACATACCTTATATATTTGTACCATGAGCACAACATAGCCGTTTTAAAAAACAACGCCAACTTCATTCGATTGTGATAGATTGGTTTTTATTTAAAACTTTAAAAACCAAAATAAATTAGTTTTATACTGGTAATCTCAGTAATTTGTTATTGATTGCGATGTGTTATGATTGGTTCCTGTTTTATATTTTATGAGTTTAGCTGCACAGCCATTGAATTATAACAATTATATTTAATTTTAGAGATGTCAGAAATATTTGTTTCATTATTGTATTTATTACTATCAGTTTGTATAATATATCCTCCTACAGAATTTATCAGTGCAGGTATTACTATCCCAAATATATTTTCATCATATTTGGGTTCAGAATATGAACAATTTATTCAATATCATATTAAGCGATCTTGCATAACCTTATTAGTATATTCTTTTATACCGGTGGGGTATATCATTTGGATGTTACTATTGACTAGTGAGAATAAGGTAATTATGAATTAAGAAAAAATACATAGTATATTTACTTAACATTTTCAGGACTTGTATACACTCCTAATTAATCATTCATATGTGTGGCAATTGTTTTTAGCAACTGCCCTTGTTCTACCTTTGTTAGCTTTGTATCAGATTATTAACTGGTGTCGAAATAATTATGAGGACCATCCCATTACAAAAAGTATTAAGAAATATTGCAATAACAATTTAGATTGGGATAATGTAGCGTCAGATATAAATTTGGAATACAGAAGGTATTAAAGACCTTATATTTAGAATGAAATAATATTTCTTGATTATGTTATTTAGAATTGACAAGATATGTATTCATACAAGTGCCATATGCCAAATTGTTGTGACGGAAAATTGGATCATAAAAATATTACCATTGTCGATATTGTTTACTCATCAGACTGATGCTTCCTTGGTTATTCAAAATTGTGATAGACATAATATATCTCGAAATGATGAAGGAGAAGTGCAATACCTAAATATTATGGTTTCTTCAAGTAGAACACATGTAGAATCCTTTTTAATTCGATTGAATTCAGCTGACTTCCAGGATTTACAAGATAGGGTGGCTCGTTCTATAACAATTCCATCGAATATTAATTTCCACAAGACTATTATTGAAAAATTTGTGGAGACATTTAAAACATTTGTTTTGGAAAATCCTATATATCGTGCTGAAGAAGTATGTAGTTTATTTGATTTTGATAAAAGTAGGTGACTTTTAACTTTCAGCCTGTAGAGCAATGTATTGGTTGTATGCAAAATACCAACTTCGTGAAATTACAAAAAAAATGTAATGACGAACAAAACAATACAAATAATTGTTCTAACTGTTACTGCCGACCGATGTGGTGTATTGAATGTATGGCGAAATGGTTTGCATCAAGACAGAATAATAATGAAACTAACACGTGGCTGTCCTCCAAATGTACATGTCCAATGTGTCGAGCTACATTTTGTCTTTTAGATGTTTGTATGGTTGAATTTAATGTTACTTAATGTTTTGTTTATAAAGATATATATGTATATAAGATTTTAATAATATATTTTGCTTATTAAAAAAAATGTTTTACATAAAACCGCATAAAAGGAATGGGATTGAAATGAAGAAATAAAAATTCGTCTTTAATTAAACAGCCAGTAAGTGTAAGCTTTCAATAAATTATGAAAGACTTGCTTCAATGTTTGTCTTAATATTTTATCTGTATGTTATTTTGGTATCCAAATTAGCAGTGTGTAAGCATACCCTATTCTAGTAGGGGTGTTATCGGAACACTAATGATATTTTCATGGTTTCATTCATATTTATGCAACCAATATTACAAGTCATGCCTTTCAATAATTAATGAATGCATTTTTTGGTTCTTGTTCTACCAGAAAACATAACTGTAATTAATCTAATTTTATCTGTATATGTTATTTTTTCAGTGTTTTCATCCCAATTGATAAAATAATAAGCACCGTCAGGATGCCTTAACAATATACCCTAGACGGGGTATGAGCACATTATTAGAGTCGTATGCGTAGACCAACGAGATATATAAGTAAACTAGTTTACTTATTCAATCTCGTTGGCGTATACGTAATTGCACAAACTGTATAAAGCCACAGAATAGGTAACAATTATTATCTATTCTGTGATAAAGCTGCTTAAAATACCGCGCGATCATTTAAATTCTAAATTAGAGCAGGCTGTGAAATTTAAATTAAGTTGGTATATAAGTACTAATTTACAATTTGAATTGTCAAAGTGACGTTTCAAAAGGGGCGTTCAACACTCCAATCGGTTAAATGAATCGTAATCAAGCGATTGTACATTGATTTACAACATCGTTGAACACGTTTATTATTGTCAACTGTCAATTGGCAAATAGTGGCAAATAGACGGCGATTTCCGATTTGTTTGTCTTGTGAGGTTAGGGCTGTTAGGGCTAGTTATTCGTTGACACTGTTGACAGTTTGTTGGCTTTGTTTTTGATCTCGTTAATAGTCATTATTAATTGGTCGAACATGAATATCAATAATAATATTTTACGGCATCTGTTGCTAACAGAACTAGCTGAAGCAGATAAGACAACAGGAACGATCATCGCTTTTATCGAACAACTGTTTCACCGGATTGGTCCACGGGATTTAGTTATAAGAGAACCAGATGTTTATGTAAACAATTATTTTGAGGAAGTTGTACCTCATTATTCAAGCACTACATACAAAAGGCATTTTCGTATGGGGAGGAACACTATGGCTGTAAGTACACAAGTATAAACCAAAATGGTCATGCAAATAATACCCAAATACTTTTCCTTCACCTAGGTACTCATCGATGAAATAAGTATAATTTTGAAATCTGAAAATGTGGACCTCGACAAAATGGTTGTGCCTGTATCAAAAAAATGCCATGTCACATTGTGGATGCTCGCCAATTATGCTGTAACCTTTCGGGAATGTGGTACGCTATTTGGACTAAGCACTGGGACTGTGCACTTCATAATGTTGCAGATATGTACAGCAATTTGCGAAATGCAGGGGCGGTACATAAAATGGCCAACAGCTGACCAGTGTGAAGAAATAGCTGATGACACATATGAACGAACACAGTTCCCAGGTGTTATTGGAGCACTGGACGGATGTCACATAGAAATTAAGGCGCCATTCCATAATGCATATGATTATTACAACCGTAAACAGTTCTACTCTGTCATATTGCAAGGAACATGTATTCCAGATCTGAGATTTACAGACATTTTTGTTGGTATGCCAGGAAGAGTGCATGATGCTCGTGTCTACAGATTAAGCCCATTATCTCAAAAAATTTCCCAGGGTCTGATTCCAGAAGACATGCACATTCTTGCTGATTCTGCATACAGTCTGCATGACAACATCCTAACACCTTTTCGTGATAATGGTCACCTTTCCCAAGTTCAGAAGAAATACAACACCAAACATGCTTCTGTTCGCAATTGTATTGAACGAACATTTGGTTTGCTCAAAAATAAATTTCGACGATTACGATTCTTAGACATGAGCCTTGTAGAAGAAATTCCTATAGTTATAACGGCATGTTGTGTGCTGCATAATTTCATTTTAGTCCATGAAGGCTATGAAGAAGGTGAAGATATCTACGACGATTTAGATGAAATGCCTGACCTTGAAGGGAATCGAGACGTAGCGTTCACAGGCGGTCGTACTAAACGCAATAATATTGCAAATATGTTGTAGCTGATGAGGCTAGACAAATAAATCTTTGTAAAATTAATCAAAATACACTATTTTATTTTTAAAGTACAACTACAAAAAATCGTATTAATAACATGGGTGAACAAAATCTTAAACATACGATATTTAACACGAACATGAAATAAACAATTCAAAGTGCTATTAAAAGTATATCACAATATTCTCTTAATATTGCAACCTGTCACTATTGCACTTATTTCTAAATGTTGTGAGACATATCACATTTTGGTAATGGCACAAATGGCACTGTATCATCCCAACTAAAACATGAAGTAATAATAAAAACATTTTAAAATTAAAAGGCTGGAACAAAAGAAAAGAAAATTATTTAACTCCCTCTTTGTGCATTAAGTAACTGTTCAAGTAGATCGTTGCGCCTGGTTTGTATATCATTCTGTTTTTCCAGAGTAGTTCGGAGCAGTCTGAGCTCATTGTTTCGCTCCTCTTCTACAGCAAGGGCCTCTTGGCTCACCACCAATGATTTTCTTACTCTTTTCACATGTACATTGTTTGATTGCCCTTTTTTCGCGTTCAGTCTTCTTTTTTTGACGGCCTCTCTCACATCACTAACTGACGCTACTTCCGGTAACATTTCAGTAGTTGGATAGCGTTGTGTAATTATGTCGAATCCTGATGGAGGTTCTGTTATGGTGGCCACATCATCCTTCACGCCTTCCGTTTGCTGGTGACTGAATCCCTGAAAACATTATAGGAGTAGTAAGAATCAGCTGTGCATATTAAGTAGTAGTTTACCATTGAGCTCATCAATGCAGGTGGATTAATACTATTATCACACGCCAAGATGGCGGCAACCAGTTCATAATACGGCCAGGATTTGCGACCACGTCCTGTTTTGTTATTGTGGTCCTTAATACTTACATAATACTGTTTCATATTACGGTATTTTCGTTCAATATCTTGTATGCTGTAAGTGTACTTATGCTTCCGCATTTGTTCAGCTATTTCCTCAAACAGTTTCTTTTTTCTAATCGAAGGATCACGAAACTTATCTTTTCGTTTCAACCACAGGGCAAGAAATAGCTTAGTGGCTTCCACTGAAAAACTTCCAACTACCCCTTCTTCGGATGTACTGCAGGAGGGTCTGTCATCATTAATAACATTTTCATCCTCATCATTATGATTACCATCAACAGGTTCTTGTTCGTTAACGTTCTCATTTTCTTTGTTTTCGACGCTGTTGGTTACACGAGCATGGAACAACAGAGAATACGCAAATGCTTTATCTAGAATTATACAAATATGTTACAGAACTACCTTCCAATACACACCTATCGCTTCTTACCTGTTAAGGCTCTGTCGTAATCGTCCTCGCTTACGAGCAGACTATAATTAATCCCCGTCTCACCCTCTTGTAAGAGTAACCGCTTCGTAGTCATTTTTGCAATTTGCAATTTCAGTAAGTACGCTTCCGCTGTGATAACGTCGGTAATAACTGCTATTTTACAAGAACACTGTGCGGATATACACTATAAACAAACCGCTCTCAACACATTACACATCGACCATAACCTATCTTTCTGTCTATCTTTCGACGTGCTTTCGACGCATGCTCCACAAACCGATTTACATCGCTTTGCATCGTACAATTTATACGATTGAAATTTTGTCCATCGATTTAAATCAATCGTACTCTGTTGAACACGTCAAACCCGACAATCGTAAAGCGATTGTTAATCGATTCACTCCGTTGAACGCCACTAAAATGTTAATTAATCAATAATTGACATTCTGGACAACCTAATAAAAAAAATCCCGCCTGCTATAATTTAGAATTTAAATGATCGCGGGATTTTTTTATTAGGTTGTCCAGAATGTCAATTTAATTGAAATTTGCGGTTATGTTATATTTTGTGACATTTGTGAATCTTATGTGTAATCGATTTAAATTTAATGGAAATGAAAGCATTACAAGATAAATTAGTTTTATTGTGAATTACAAAAGGTGTTCAAAGTGTTCTCCCCCTGTTGCAATGCAACTGTTAACCCCCCGTTTCATATTTTCAAAAGCATTTGCCAACATCTGAACGGTTATAGCGTTACATGCATTAGAAATTGCCTCTTGTAGTTCTTCAAGATTTTGTGGGTTATTTTTGTAAACTGTGTTTTTCAGATACGGATAAATGAAATAATCAAGAATCGTTAAGTCCGAACTGCAAGGCGGAAATTCAATGACTCGATTATCATAAAACTCGCGAATTCGAGCCATACTTTCCCATGTTTAGTGAGCTGTTGCATTGTCCTGTTGGAAATACCCATGTAAAAGTTCGTCATCATGAAGATTTTGTAAAAACGGTTCAAGTAAATTATTTCGATATCTCTCAGCATTTATCGTTCCTTCAAAAAACACAGGTCCAAATATACGCCTTCTAGAAACCGCTAGCCAAACACCAATTTTCTGCGGATGGAGAGGCGATTGAATAAACTCATGAGGATTCTCCGAAGACCAAATACGCATATTTTGTTTGTTTATATAGCCGGATAAGTGAAACCATGCTTCGTCAAAAAAATGTTAAATCCAAAGTGTTGTTATTTAAATTATTCAAACACCACTGACAGTATTCTATTCGTACAGGAAAATGTCGAGGGAATAGAATAGCTCTTGAACGACGTTAATCTTATAGGGATAAAGATTTAAATTTTCTTTTAAAATTTTTTGACAAGTTCCATATGAAAGGTTTATTTCTTGGGCTAATCTGCAAAGAGATTTTTTGGGAGACTGTTCCATTCTTTCTGCAACATCTGCAACAATCTCAGGAGTCCTTTTTTTGGGCGCGCCGCTACCAGCTTTCCTACCTACAGTTCCAACATTACGAAATTTCGCCACACATGTGTAAATTTCTTGGACTAATTTTTGATAATCCGCAGGAAAATTAGGGAAGGCATTTTGAAAATCATTGATGCAGTGCAGTACTGAATATGTCCATTCACCATTCTCTTGTCGTTCGGCGTTTTTAAAATAACTTTCAGTAAGAAAAATCTTATGTTCTAAATCAAACATTTTGAAACGTCACTTTGACAATTCAAATTGTAAATTAGTACTTATATACCAACTTAATTTAAATTTCACAAACTGCTCTAATTTAGAATTTAAATGATCGCGCCGTATGTGTCATAGCTAAATCAATGGTCGCATTCAGCAGACGGATCGGGAACCGTTCCCGCTCCAAGTGTTTGTTTACTTGACGTAGTCGAGTGTCGGATGGACCGTTCTCGTTTATGTGATCACCTTCCACTTGGTACTTTTCACTGCTGCCATGTGTTAGAATTATACAAATTCAACCGAATAAACAATAATAATAACTTATTTAAGTTCCTGCGTAGTTTTTAGTGTAAGAGCCGGTTTTTCCAACCGCCATTGAAACACTCGGTTAACTCTCTTCAAAATTGTGTGTTACGTTGGTGTTGGAATGCCTTAATGGCGCATCTGGACAGAATACCGTCACTGTCACTTTGATCGTAGAATTTTTTCGCTCGCAAAAATGGCTACTACTCCACAACATGCTCAGAGTGAGCGGACATCATCTGAATCCGATCACTGAACAGTCGCGCAACTTTATGTCTGCTAAATGCGACCGATGATCTGATATGACATTTTCACTCAATATTAGAAAGAATATTTGATTTATTTTGATTTCTCGTTTTACTTTAAGTAGGTGCCTATTCACAGAGTTTCTACTCTGATAACGTCATACCAGTCCTGTTTTAAAATTTGGTAAGTTTAATTACAAAATGGTTTTTATATTTATCAAACACAATATCTAATCATTTCTATTAACATACTATAATAACACTGTGTAATTTCTTCTGTTATAATATTTTCGTATATAAAGATAATATCAGAAAAAAACTCACAAGACGGAACATGGGTGAACAGTAAGATATGAAAATAATTAGGTTTAAATTAGGTTATATAGTCTGACAATCCATAGCCGTCCCAAATTCTGTCTATATTTACTGGAATATTACAAATTAGAATTTTTAGAAGCTATTAATTACATATAGCGTTAATTAATCCACAATTCTTTTCCAAATACAAAGCTTTGAAAAGTGCACCCAAAATAATTTGAATAGGTATTATAGTACCTATTCATAGCATAGTGTGGTCCAAAATATGCTCGCTATTGCTGCGCGATATAGGGCTGTCGTCACATAACGAGATTTTTCTGATTCTTGCAACCTCAAAATATCGATCCTTAAGTGGCGTCATCTATCCAGAACATTATAAACTGCTTGGTAATCGCTGAGCATTTTTAAAATCACGTGCTAAAAATATGCAGTATGAGTGGATTACATCAAACCTACTGTTATTGACATTTGACTGATTTGACATTTATTTTGTCTATTCCATATTCTTTTCTACGTAAATTATTCTAATACTACACATTTATTATAAAGAATATTCCAAAAAAATTAATATTCAATTTTTGGGAAATTTAAGAAAAAAAAAATATTTTAGCGTAGAGATTGTTTAGCAAGCTTTAACTAACATTCTTTTTGGATATTAAAAATAGCATTCTATAACGTCTTCTAATAAAGCATTAATCACTACGCATATGTATCTGATATGAGGCTAAATAGGATTAGGAATAGGAATAGGTTTTTTTTTTCAATGTGATATATACCGTAATATTTACTTCGGTATAGGAAAGTTATAATATATTCATTTTATATCTCAGTTATCTTAACTTGTTCAATCAAGCGTATCATATTGATGAAATATACGTGAAGCGATTGCCACTTCTAATTGATTATTCCTTCTAATTATTTATTTTTACGATACAGATTATGTGTAATTAATCATAATAGTAACGTTAATATTGTCAGTAAATTATCTATATTTAAGATTATTAAAAAAAACAAATAAAAATTATATCAAAGAAATACTAGGCGTTTTTCTAATATAAATAGGTGCAACGAAAAAAATAAATTACACGCCTCATTTGAATCATTCAAAACATTGGTTATTTGAAGATTTGCACCTGACGCAATTACATTTTCGACAGGTGAAGCAGCAGATCTGGGAAGACAGTGCTTCCGCAGAAGTTCCGCACCAACGATATCTTTAAGACGCCCAACCGTAGTGTTCCATCATGCATGTAAATCATATTACGGCGTACGTTCAGCGGTATCTCATCAATAACTTGTTCTAAAACATTTAAATATTCACCGGCATCTAGGCGATTTGGTAAGTAAATTGGTCCAACTACCCTGTGGTTTATTATACCCAGCCAAATGTTAACAGAAAACCTTCTTTGGTGACCGTATTCGCGAAATTCATGTGTGTGATATAAAATTCAAAAGAGGATTACATGAATCATGAGTAACATATTCATAATAATTATTTTACAATAAAATTACAATTAGGTATAATATTTAATTTACCCCATATTATATAATTTAAGAGATAACTATAAAAAATCCTTTACATCATTTCCTTATTTCCATTTAATGACACGATTGATATAAATTTCAAATTCTGTTCTTGTAACTTCTGTGATTGTTATCCATATGTTGTTATTGGTCACCCTAAATTTCTCTCATTTTTTATACACGTATACTTATATACAGGGTGAGTCATCTAAGCGGGTAAGGCCGATTATGCCTTTATGATTAAAGATATTTTGAAGCGGTTTTTTCTTGTGATAGCTGTTCATTAGAAGCACATTTTAAAAATATTTTGTATTATACAGAGTGTTTCATAACTTGGTGGCTAACCATAGTTACAGTTTTTTAAATGGAACATCCTATATATTATTGCACTTTTGTATTCCCCGTATAATTTTTAGTCAAAAAGGAATAAGATAGTATAGGCCTAAAATCTAAAGTTTTTGACTTATTCTCATTTTTCTGAAAAATTCAGTCTTTGTATAAAATTATATTTCTCGAAAACGACGTATTAGATGGACACAGTTTTCTGCAGTATTGTTTACAATAACAGGTCCTAAGAGAAGCATGTTTTATTTTTTTTACAGTTACTAACTGCATGTGCAGGAAACAGGATTAAAATTACATGACACGTTTATGTATAAAAGTAATTTTTTTTAAACGGAACACCTGTATATCAGTTCATTTTTGAATTGTTTATTAAATTTCATGTCAGAAACATGTAAGACGTTCATACTTTAAATGTGACTATTACTGAACTACTGTCGTTTCTTGATATGCTTTTGTTAGTTTTTGCAAAAAAGTCAATTTTTTCAAATGGAACAGCCTGTATATTATTGCATTTTTGAATTTCTTATTAAATTTCACATCAAAAACATGTAAGACGTTAAAAGTGACTATTACTGAGCTATTATGTCTCTTTTTGATATAATTTTGTCAGTACTATACTATATTAAATAAAACCACAAAACTCTGTATATTATATAAATGAATATCTTCTTTTTCTTTACCTTTCGCAATTTGAATTTTACATTTTATAATTCTAACTAATTAAAATTTAAAATTATTAGAAACATTTCTTTGTGTATTCTAGCATTTGCCCACTATTATAAAAAAACTTAATACGTTTGAATTCATAAAGGAGTGGGGTTCGTTCAAAAAATATATAAATAAACAGACTGGATAGATAATTTGGATCAATCAGTTGAATTGGTAAATAAATATTTTCCCAAACGTTTATAACTCATGCCCTAATATCAATTTAATTAATTTTAATATATAATACTCAACTACCGAAACAAGTGATAATAAATGCAAGCAACTGGAAGCGAAAATAAACATATTTACATATATTCACGTATACCAGGCATAATATATCGTCAAATCAGCATATTGTTGTCATCTGGATTGTATTACATCATTGCTTTCATTAAATTCTTATGAAGAATACAGAAAACATAATGATATAGCACCAATTGCCATCAGTTCAAATCAGCATACTTTACTTACATAACAAATGGAACACCTGTATAATTTACATATTATGAAAGAAAATGACTCCGCCTGGGACAGTGGAGGGGTGGATTAAGTAGCTGCAAGACTGTGACTGCCGGTCCCAAGCCCGAGTAAACAAAAAACAAAATGGCGGATCCAATATGGAGGAAACGTTCTTTAAAAGTTGAATGAATCTAGATGAAATATAATGTTTGTGGTTTTGGGGTAGGCGATCACTAATCCGAAGTCAAAATGTCAAAAAACGAAATGGTGGAAGTTTCTTCGAAAATTTATTGAATCTGGGTGAAATTTAGTTCTCCGGTGTATATAGAACAACACTAGGTTATTTTCTGAGCAAGGTGATCAGATATATAGAGATTTAGTGTTTTCGTCTGATAATTTAATCGCCTTTTCCTATGTTGAAGAAGATATTGTCTATACAGGGTTCTGTGGTTTGTGTCACACGAGATGGTTCTGCTATCGTAATAAATAAGTTGTATGACTTAAACAGATCTAATAACGCATCTCTCTTGATTGTTTTGTCTTTGAAATTTACGTTAAAATCACCTGCAACAAATATAGATCTCGTGGGTATTTCCATTTATAATTTGACCAGTAGGTCATTAAGTTTATTCAGGAAAACATCCAAGTTATCACTTGGCGATCTATATAAATACGATGGGGGGTCAATATGTCTGTGACTTTTTGAATGAAACACAGGTTTCTGAATAAAAAATCATTTTCTTTTTAGTCTCCTTTGAGCTGTACACACTTTGTCCAACGTTTCTCCAATTTTTTTATCCCTTCCAAAAAATAAGATTTGTCGAGGTCATCAAAATAGGTATTTGTTTGTGATTTCATCGTTGGAGTCAAATCTCTTTCCGCCGAGCCATTCCTTCAGGTTTGGAAACAAGAAATAGTCATTCGGGGCTAAATCCGGAGAATATGGCGGATGAGTTCGTAGCCTAATTCATGGAATTTTGCCATGGAAGCTGCACACGTGTGCACCCTTGCATTGTCCTGCTGGAAAAGAACTTTTCTTGGCCAAATGCGGTCGTTTTCTTTTTCAAGTCCTCATTAGATCGACTCAATAAGTTGGCATAATATTCGCCATTGATTGTTTTACCCTTTTGAAGGTAATCAATGTGTATTATACCGCGTGCATCCCAAAAAACGGTCGCCATGACTTTATTGGCTGACAAACCCACCTTGACCTTCTTTGGCGCCGATTCACCCCGAGAAGCTGTCAAAACAGTGGGGGTTTTGACAGCTGTTTTGTCTGTGATGTGTTGTGGTGGATCCACGTTTCGTCCACGCGGTTACAAAACGGCGCAAAAACTCGTCCATATTGCAGTTAAACAAAGGCAAACACTCCTACGAAGTTGTCACACGATTGCGTTTGTGATCATTCAAAATTGAAACCAGTGAGCCATGTGATATGCCTATGACTTCCACAATCTCTTGCACTTTCAATCTCCGATCGGCCAACACCATATCGTGAATTTTTTTAATTGTTTCGCGTGTAGAGACCTCAACTGGGCGTCCAGAACGTTCGGCATCTTCCGTGCTTGTACGGCCACAACAAAATTCAGTAAACCACTTCTTTACCATTGAAATTGATGGTGCACAGTTCCCATATTATAAAATATATAACAGTCTATTAAAAAAAGAGTATACGGAATATATTCCAAATTAGACTTGAAATTCTGTATTCCTTAATAAAATAAACCTTTGAGTAAAAGTGTTACTTCCGGTCCGAATTTTAAATATTTTGTATACAGAACTTACACCAAATCCCGTAATGTAATTTGATAAATATTTGCAAAAATCTGCTATTCGATAAGAGTAAAAGTGTTACTTCCGGTCCGAATTTTGAAATTTTTTATATAGAAATTGTTCAAGCTTGAACTCTAAATACTTTTGGGTTCCTGATAAATCTGTATAGAATAAATGATTTGCGAAATATTTGCCAAGAACTGCTATTTGATAAGTGTAAAAGTGTTACTTCCGAGAAGAGAAAGAGAGAGCGCGCGAGAGAGAGAGAGAGAGGGGGAGGGGGGGGAGATGCGTACACAGCTATGTTTGGGAAAACCGTTTTTTCGGTATCAGGAGACTTCAAAACGTGAACATACAGTATGTCCACGGATCGAGTTCCAAAGAGGAAAAACTTTTTTATTTTGCATTTTACAAGAAAAATGTATTCTTGATAAAAGTTTTTGCATGTCTCGAAACGGCCAAGTCAGTTTTAACCTTTTCAAAATTTCTTTTAGTTTAAGATAAAAATCGAAAAATTGGTCGTTTTATTTGAAAATTTTTTCATAAACTCAAAAACAAAAATGATATAACTAATAACTATTTTACTCAATCCATTCACCGCTCTCTTCAACGCACAATTCTAGCCGTCGGCGCAATTCTCTATAACTTCTTCGAATTTCTTCGAGAGTTAAAGACGTCACAGCGTCTCTAATCCTCTCCTTTAAATCTTCTGCGTTCGGAGGAAGATTATTTGCATAAACTATTTGCTTCAAACGACCCCAAAGATAAAAATCAGCCATTGTTAAATCAGGGCTCCTTGGTGGCCATATCACGGGACCATTTCGACCTATCCAATTCTGTCCAAATTGCTGATTTAACCATTCAACAACAATCCTAGCATAATGAGCCGGACAACCATCTTGTTGGAAATAACACCTTGCGAGGTAATTAATCGGTAGATCGTCTAAACGTTCATCAACAAAATTTGCAGCATATACAAGTACGTATGCTGATTGACAGTATTATCAAAAAAATATGGTCCAATGATACCATGGTAAGAAATTGCACACCACACATTAACTTTTGCCGAATATTGTCGATTGTGAGGCATGCGAAAATTAGGATTGTAATCGCTCCAATATCTCACATGTTGAGATGCAACAGTACCATTAGTAGAAAACGTGGCCTCATCAGAAAAAATAATATTTCGGTAAAAGTATTGATTATCCATAATTTGAGCGCCCATCCACAGACAAAAATACAAACGTTTCGCAGGATCTCCGGGTTCTAATGCATGATTAAAAATGGGTTTGTAGGGATGGAACTTCCTTTGTTTCAAAATCTTTTGAATGAGCGATTTACTAATTCCCAGATGGTCTGATCTGCGCCGCAAAGAAAGTTTGGGATAGTTCCGTACTGAATCCATTACAAGAAGAGTGGCGGCGTCGTCATCATCGCGTGCTATATTTTTTTTCTTTACATCCAGTATGGAACCAGTGGATAGGAATTTTTTGACCAATGCTCGTGCACCTCTATTTGAGATGTAAATATCCGGAAACTTTTGATTAAATTCTTCGACAACTAGACGGATCGCTTTATTACCTTTGCCATAGCATTGAATTAGGTAAATTCGTTGGTCTTTTGACAACATTTTCAACTATTATGGTTGATTTTTCTAACTGACAGTTAATTAGATAATTAAATATGGATAATTACCATGACAACGCAACTTAATTTCTGGGACTTTAAAAATTTTTCAAATAAAACGACCAATTTTTCGATTTTTATCTTAAACTAAAAGAAATTTTGAAAAGGTTAAAACTGATTTGGCCGTTTCGAGACATGCAAAAACATTTATCAAGAATACATTTTTCTTGTAAAATGCAAAATAAAAAAGTTTTTCCTCTTTGGAACTCGATCCGTGGACATACTGTATGCAAAAATGTCAAAGTTGAAAATTTTTATCATAATACTTCCTTATACCATGTATAAGAAAGTAAAAAATGAGCTAACCACACGACTTTATTATACGTACGAGCGCTTGAGTGGTTTTAAATTGCTTTAAATACTTTTATCTTCTTAGAAAAATAAACCTGTGTTACTTCAAATCCAAATTTTAAGAATCCTTTTATGCAAAAATTATTCAATATCCTATTCTAAGTACTTCTATTCTCTTAATCTCTATAGAATGCATACTTTACAAGATATTCGAAAAAAAGTACTACTCGCTAAGAATAAAAGTGTTACTTCCGGTCTGAATTTTGAAATTTATTTTGTACAAAATGTATTGAAAATTGATTTCTAAATATGTACTTTTATAGTGGTAATGTGCGAGATATTCGCAAAAAACTGATTTTAGATAAGAGTACTTCCGGTAGGAATTTCGAAAAACTTTTTTATCAAAATTCTTCTCAAAATTAATTTTGAGTATATTTGAATTCCTTATGAATTTGTTTAAACTTAGTAGTTGACGAAATATTGACAAAATTCGTTTCACTGAAATGAACTGCTACTACCAGTTTACCGATTTTACTGAAAATTTAATCAGATTAGAGATTATACTCGTAATTACAAAATTTGGAATTGATAGCTATAGCTGTTTGACCGCTAACGTGGTCACACACACAGAGAAAGAGACATTTATTAAAAAACACTTTTTCTCTCTTTCGAAGTCGAAAATTTTCATCATCACTATACGTCCTACGTATAAGAAAGTTGGCAAATGTTCTGAAAAAGCGCAACACCCCCTATAGCCCAAAAATAATTAAAAGCAATACACATTCGGACATACTCCGTAATAACATTAATAACTAGATAAGTAAAAACAAAATCCTTTCAAAATAATTATAAATTTATTAACATTTTTTATGTCTAAAACATTAATTTTCAGCAAACAAATCAACACTTACCGCTCTAAACCCACAAAGAGTTATTAGAAATAATACAGTTTATTTTACAATTATTAGATATTAATTACATTATATCACATTGATATTACAATTACATTTTATAAATTATACCAGTTAGATAAAACAATTTATTCTCAAAAAGAGAAAATATAAGTAAGCCATAATTCATTCTCCCTGACAGAAATTTTGTAATTTACATAATGCCACAACATTAAATCCGTAGTAAGATAGGATAAACAATTCGCCAAATGCAATATGATAATAAATACAATTCTTTTATAATTATGATTGTTGGTAAATATACTTTATCTATAATTCTGAGAACTTAGTAAAGAATTAATTAAGTACTTTTATGACATAGTAATATACAAGTACTTATACAATTTAAGATACTTACAGATTATCATAGGCGATTAAATGCAGTAAAACTTTTTTATCAACAATCGCATCGTGATTAATGACATTTAAATATAATTAGCCATGATTTTATTCATGGTTCTATAAACATAGAAAAGAATCACTGGTTCAGTCTCATATATCACATTGATTTAATTATTTTCTTACTTAATAAATCACATTAAGATTTAGTATTTGCTACGGTCTTCAGCATTTCTTCGATCACATCATCTATATTGTCAACTTGATCACTATTTTTTGCACTATCACGTTTTTCACTTAACGGTTCGGAAAATAAGGATGTATCTTTAACGCTCGTTTGTCTATTGTAATTCTTCCTCTTCATTTTACCACTTTTGGATATCGATAATCTTCTGTCGGGTGGTAACGGTGGAGTTTCTTCAGTTCCCTTATTCGTTGTCGTCTCTTTAGTTTTTGTGTTGGAACTTTTGGAAGTATTAAACCAGTTCTTCAAAAACGTACTTGCCATTATTACAATGTTTATTTACTTTTATGTATTAATGTATTTTGCGCTCGTTACAGTGTGCACCTTTATAAATCAAGAAGCGAATTGCAAATGTATACCTATACCGCGAATGCTACATTGGATAATGATTTCATGCGTGTGATAAGACTTATTGTGATAATATTGATAAGATCTGCATAGAAATCGGTTTTTTTATTCACCTAGACTCCTCTAGCCATACGTGTAAGAAAGATAACGTCGCTCTTTATTGTTGGTTATTGTATTAGCACTGTAAATTTTATATGTTCGCAATAAAGATAAATGTTATAGTCTCGCTCTAGCTTTTTCATTGTTTTGGTTATAATACGAATTTGTCAACGGTCGTTTTTCAAGTTTTGAGAAGGTTATAAAAAGAAATATATAAATACTCCATCTTACAAGAATTTTTGGTAATATGTAAAATAACCAATTTTATTCTCAAAAAATTATAACAAAACTCTATAAAATATATACCATGCATTATTTAACGCGGAACATGGGGATTTGTGTGCTAAAAACTCTATCCCATGTTAACTTTTGTTGCGAATCAAATTTGAAAGAAATTTGCATTTCATTTAATAAATCAAACATTTTTCTACCAATTCTGCATTGTTTTAATGACATGAAATTGTTCTTCTTAATTATTTTTTCGTTTTCAGTTGTAATTAATTCGCACAAAATTGAGTGACAAAATCAACGTAGCGTAAACATTTAAACATATTATGCTAGTGTGCTATATCACATCGCTTGTTACTTCGCTAGTGACAAGTAAATTTGCAGCATATCCTGATCGACCAGTTTTAAGGGGGAGTACTCACTACCTCAGTCAGTTTCTTCCAAATCCTGACTCTATTTTTTGAAATATTTAGACAATTATTTTTTTGAATTACTTAAAAAAATAAAATAAATATGATAGCATAGTCCTTTTTCCGAAAATATATGTAGAAAAAAAATAAAAACTGAAATTAGAAAAATATTCAAAAATTAACGATACCACAATAATTTAAAAACTATTCTGGCCACATCCTTGAACGAGTTGAAAAAATATTTTCTTAATTAAACTTGTGATTTGGAAAATAGAATACATTCTGCAAGACTAATTGTTGGAGAAATGTAAAGTAAAACATGGTACGATTTCGGCTAGCAGGCGGAGTTTCGCCAGACGAGATTTATCGGTTCTGACTATTCTAACAAAGGCATAAAGATAAGGGTTTTACGATCCCTATTCATTGGGTGTTTAGACCAGATTTAAAATTTGGAATTGTTTCGAGCTTTACTTGATGTAAATCCATGATATCCAATTAAATTATAATAAAAAAACAATATGAAGTTTTGAGATTTACACTAATTTATTAAAAAACACTATAGCTGTTTCGCTACACAATAGCTTTTTCAAGGGATAACTATAAACTAATATTACATACAAACTTCTACCTTTATATCAAGTGTTACCCCTATATTGGATTACTGACAAATATTACCGTAATTGCTATTTATTTGTGATCTTTAACAATACCTAATTACTTACTTAGGATAAACCTTTATTTTTATTGTCTAAACAGATTTAAAAACGGTGACAAATTGGTCTAATTTATCATTTAATAATAATAATTCTGAATGTTTTAGTTTGTTAAATTTAATTTGTTAATCGCTTTTTGCTTTTATTTTCTTCATGGAGAATATCAAATTGTAAATTAAATCCGTGGTTGTTTTCTAATAAATGATATATTAAACAATGAAAAAAAAGGTCTTCCCTAAGTGTTTATGGTTACTTTAGTAAACACACCCAGACACAGACTCTTTTAAAAACCACTTTTTTGGTATCAGGGGACTTCAAAGCGTGGATATTTGCAACAATCTCGAGGCACGTCGAAAATTTTCATCATCACAATACTTCCTTATACTACGTATAAGAAAGTAAAAAAAAAGAAGGAGATTCGAAGAAAGCAGAAGTGAAAAAAGATGTATTTAAAATAACCAAAAAAAAATCTGAGGAAAGCAATGTTGATTCATTGATATCTTTAAGATCAGATAGCTCAAAAAATGTCTCTGTGTATCTGTCTGTCAGTGTGTGCGTGTATGTGACCACGATAGCGGTCAAACGGCTATAGATATCAATTCCAAATTTTGTAATTACGAGTATAGTATCCCTCTTGAGATCTGATTAGATTTTCGGTGAAATCGATAGACCGGAAGTAGTAGTTTACTTCAATGAAAAAACCGAATTTTGCCACTATTTCGTCAACTGCTAAGTTTAAACATATTTATAAATAATTCATATGCATTCGAAATTAAATTTGAGAAGAATTTTATTGAAAGTTTTTCGAAATTTTTACCGGAAATAGGACTTTTACTCTTATCAAAATGCTTTTTAGGCAGGTACGTTACGAGTATAGAAGTATTTAGAACCTCATTTTCAATACCTTTTGTATAAACAAAATTTCAAAATTCGGACCGGAAGTGACACTTTTACTCTATGGAATAGCGATTTTTTTTCAAATATGTCGTAAATTATGCATTTTATATATATTTGTCAAGAGTACAAAAGTATTTAGAGCTAGATTTGGAATATATTTTGCATAAATGATATTTCAAAATTCGGATCGGAAGTGGCACTTCTACTCTTAGCGAGTAGCACTTTTTTTCAAATATCTCGCAAAGTATGCATTCGATAGAGGTTTATTAAAAGAATAGAAGTACATATTTAGAATAGAATTTTGAATATTTTTTGTATACAAACCTTTTCTTAAAATTTGGACTTGAAGTAGCGCACTTACAAGTTTACTTTTCGGATTATTTTTATATGATAAGTATTTAAAACAACTTATGTATAATTTGAAACGCTCATACGTATAAGAAAGTCGTGTGGTGGCCACACCTCATTTTTTTCTATGATTCAAAATATACGTTAATTTCTGTGTTTTCATATTACATCAAAAGTGCCCTGCTAATATGTGAAATGTGCTCTATATATGGGGCACATTTGTCAATTTTCAACATGCCAGAAAATATTTTTTTATAGAAAAGTAAATGAAAATTAAGAATTAAATTATATATTTTCTGGTCAGTCATATCACTGTTAGTCGATTGCTACGTGAAAAAACAATTACTGTTAATTTAGAAAAATTAATAATAAAAACTATGTCAGATGTACCTCGCAGTCCCCTATTCTTTACTTTGAATATGTTTGCTTCTTTTTCTTCTCGATTTTTCCATAGCAATAACAATTTTATTATTTGTTCATACATATTTTAGACTTTTTAACATGCCAAATTTCCATCAACTTTTAAAGTACCTAATAAGTTTAATAATTACTATAAACTATAACGATAGCTTGGCTTAGAGAATACGTCTTTATTATTTTCGCCCTGAAGAGATAGGTATCCAAATTTATATATTACAATTAAACCTTTCGCAATAAACTAATCTTAATACCATCGATAGCGAAATTTATCTTAGTAATCCATTTTTTACATTGAACCGTTAAAGATAATTTTATTGAGTGTCTATTTTCAAAGTAAAAGATTACACAAAGAAACTTTAATTATAAAGGCACATTATTCAAAGAAACGGCGAAAGTGATTCTCTTTAAATAAAAATAAAATAACTAAATGCGTCGGTAAATGATGAAAGAGTATGTTTTTCAGATGTTTTTAAGTAAAAAAAAAAATAGATGCTCTTAACAGGATTTATCAATTTAATATGTTAATAGGCGGCTATATCCGTTATTCTTTATTTGAAAAGAAAAATCGTTTTATGCCGATTATTCTGATATATTTTCAAATGAGATTATATTACAATTAGAATCAGTTTGAATGTTCGTACTACAATTAAAAACTTTGGGATGGTCTAAAAGTATTACAAGTTTGGTGCTATATGAACTTTTGTAACCCTACGATTTAATTGAATTTATTTTCGGAAGAATTTCAAGTGGCTTCATCTAAAGAAAAGAATTAACTACGCCCTACAATAGTTATTATAATGTAACTTCTTGTATTTATGTAAATTCCTTCTTTTTACACACTGCATTAAAAAACATCACGTAAAAAAGAAAAGATTTACCATGATAAATTAAAGGTGACCACCTAACTAATGTGAAATTTGTAGAATCGCATAAAACTAAAGTAACAAAATGAAATTACTTTAAAATTCGCATAAAAAGAGAAATACAGCATTACTCAAGAAAGTCCCAGAAATAAAAAGACGGAGTAGCAGAAATCGGAAGCTAGATTGTGTAAAAACGTACCCTCAAAATATCAAGTCTTTATTTGTGGGCCGACGGTAGAAAAGAAATAATAAAGAATTCAATTGGCCTTATGCCGACCCTGGACTAAATATCCACCTGCTTCACTTTCACAATCGGTCCTCGCCATATTACTTGACTTAAAAAAAAGGAGGAGGAATAGATACTTCATAATAAATATCAAACCATTAATTACTTTAATTTTACACCTGCTAGAAAAAGATAATTACATACTTGATATTTACTGTAATCTAGAAAAACTACGATTTATTGAATATTCTAAAATAATAATAATCAGCTGTTTCCGACTACAAACACATTAAAGAGCAACAATCTTCCTATTTTAAAAATAAAAACAAGCTTTTATTGTTTGCAATAAAGTGGGTCGCCCATCTGGCAAAAAATATGTTTTATATGAATGAGTACGATTTAACGTTTTTTCCCGTTTTATACAAATAAAAGCGCAATTTTCTATGAATGCGTGTTCGTTTTTATTTACAAATGAGCATTCTTACGTGTATTTATAAACATACATTCTGTGCCAGGTCCGTAATGTAATTTTTTTTATCTAAAAAACAACATAGAAAATTACATTTTTAATTTCTTCGTTGTTGCGGTATATTTGGGCCTGTTTCTGTTCGGACTTTACATACCTGCTACTCCGTCTTTTTATTTCTGGGACACCCTGTATAGGCATTTGAACAAAATTATAACAAAGCTTTTTTATCCTTTTAAATTATTTTTATATATATATTTTCTGTTTCGTGGTTTCCCTCTTGGATAAGAATTCACATCATATGTTGATGCTTCCACTTCAAGAGTTTGACATATGTGAAAAAACTGAAGGACAACATTTACAACAATCATCCCTGTCGAGTGCGCTAATAAGTATTTCAAAATGTTTAGGGTCGAGTTATAAACCATCAAACTGTGATGCTAATTCAAACGCTTCTTCTGCGTCATGGGAGGACTTGTCATTTTGAAAAGTTGCTATGAAATAACGAATGCTGATGAAATACTTATTATGGGCTCAATTAGTAGATATATTTTTTTGTACGTGAAATTAATGTTTATTTCTACAATGTACGCATGTTCTTTAGAATTACATACCATTTGCTAAAGTAAAAAATTCTATAAAATATAAAATGGAACACCCTGCATTGCATATGTCGTTGAAAAGTACTTAAAATTTAATAATGAAAAATATATACTTTCTAGTGCCTGTGGGCGATACTGCAAAAGTTATAGGATATTATATCTGAATAAACCCGATTAAGATTTAAAAATATGTGTTGCCTTAGCTTAATTACACAAAGCATAATTAAAATTAATCGCAAACTGTCAATACATGTACGTTATTGAAAACTTCTATAACTTTCGCAATATTTTGAAGAACATGTAAGTTACTATTTTGCAATATCTACACAGTAATTATAGTTATCATGTAACAAATTAAAAAATCTTCTTTATGGTTCTCTTAATAAAGTTTTTGCTAACATCAAGGACTCTTGAAAGTTTACGGACGCTTGTATGAGGATTTTCTTGAACGCATAACAAAAGAACCTTTTGTGCATCTGCGTTTGCTCCGGCAGCAGTAACACGATTCCTTTTTCATATGAAATACTGCCAGTTTCTCCAAATCGTTAACAATTTTTGACTCATCGATGGCAGTCCCATATTCGGATATTTTTGGTTGTATATCTTTGTGCCGAACAATCACTTTCTCCCAAAACATAAACCATATATATCAATTCCAATGATAAATATGTATTTCATTTCGCACTTAACGCAAATTCATGTACGTACATCCTTTTAAACTGAAGCTATAAATCTAAGTTTAACGTTTAAACAATTTTTGACACACAGCGTCTGAGATATTTTTTATATTATTGCTAATTCATAAACTTCAAAACTTTTCATGAGTTTTGAAATTTTAATAAAAATTACTTATTTGTAAAAGATAAAGTAACTGTTTTCGATTAATTTTAGTTATAGTCGTGGCAACTCATATTTTTACGTCAACAACAAAAATTAACTACCGACAGAAGCTACAAATTGCTACTAAAGCTGCTACTTTCTAAGAAAATGACATCTGAAAATGTTTTTAATATATGCGTGTATAAAGTTGCTGCAATCCATTTAAGTGATGCGCAAAGAATTTTTGCCGTGAATATGCGAGTCTGAACCACCGTGCGGAGTCGTGCTCTACCTTCGTCCTCGTGCTATGCAGACATCATGTCTACTATTTTTGGGCAAACTAGTATACCCGAAGTGTTTGTTTGGATGTTTAAATGTTTAAAAAATATCAAAATTTATGCGGACACCTCGTTACTTTCTTATACAAGCATGTATTGTAATGCTGAATGCGTGAATATGACAATTTTAAGTATGTCAAACAAGAAGAATAAGTGTGCTTAAAACCACACGGCAGAAGTGAAAACTTCATCAAGGCGTGGTTACTAATACGAAATACACGCGTATAATATTTAGAAACGTATTAAATAAAACGTATTCGCACATTTATTACATTTACACATGTACACACGCGTATAATATTCAGTAACGTATTAAATAAAACGTAAACCTCAACCATCCCCGTATCTAAAATTTCTCATTCATACGTCAATTTTCAAAAAATTCTTCCGCCATTCTGTTTTTTATTTTACATTTTGACTTTGGATTCGTGATCGGCGATCTAAGACACCCCCGTATCTAAAATTTCACATTCATACGTCAATTTTCAAAAAACTCGTCCGCCATTTTGTTTTTTTTTGACATTTTGACTTTAGATTCGTGATCGGCGACCTAAGACACCCCCGTATCTAAAATTTCACATTCATACGTCAATTTTCAAAAAATTTTCCGCCATTTTGTTTTTTGACTTTTTTTTTTTTGGAATTGTGATCGGCGACCCCCAAAACCCCCGTATCTAAAATTTCATATCCATACGTCAATTTTCAAAAAAACTCGTCCGCCATTTTGTTTTTTTTTGACATTTTGACTTTGGAATCGTGATCGGCGACCTAAGACACCCCCGTATCTAAAATTCCACATTCATACGTCAATTTTCAAAAAAATCTTCCGCCATTTTGTTTTTTTTTGACATTTTGACTTTGGAATCATGATCGGCGACCCCCAAAACCCCCGTATCTAAAATTTCACATCCATACGTCAATTTTCAAAAAACTCGTCCGCCATTTTGTCTTTTTGACATTTTGACTTTGGATTTGTGATCGGGGACCTAAGACACCCCCGTATCTAAAATTTCACATTCATACGTCAATTTTCAAAAATCTCTTCCGCCATTTCGTTTTTTTTGACATTTTGACTATGGAATGGTGATCGGCGACCTAAGACACCCCCGTATCTAAAATTTCACTTTCATACGTTAATTTTCATTAATACGAAATACACGCGTATAATATTCAGTAACGTATTAAATAAAACATATTCGCACATTTATTACATTTATGCGAGCGGCCATTTCGTTTGGTCGGTTCGGACGTATGTGTATGTATAAATAGACGATATAAATATTCGCTTAGGGTTCCGCGCTTGGTCTGATGGTAACGTGTCGGTTTCATAGTACTTCGTACCCGTGCGGCTCGGGATCGAATCTGTTCTGGAACATGAATTTATTTATTCATTTAAATTTCAATTTAATTGAAATTAAATATGTACCTCTATATGATATATTTATTTATCTTGTTCCCTTAGCCGACTTTACCCGAACGAGCGTTACATATCCGAGCGATGCAGTCAGTCTTGTTCAGTGCCTACAATCAGCGCAACGCGCCTAAGGAAGTTTACACTTCGAAAATGAAGGAGTGTAGATAATGAAGGTTTATCACAATAAAACACTATATTTTAAATTATTCTTTTATTTAATTATTTTTCTCTATATACCACAACGAGGTATTTATATTTATATATACAAAATGTAAAAATTAAAGCACCGGAAAACTATAATTTTCATGATCTTGCTTCAGTAATGACAGCAGGCAGAGGAAATAATTTCTACTCTGAGGATTCACGTAGAACGTCAAACTGGCATGTTCAGATTTATTACTCTCTTCGACGCCTTCGTCGCCGCTCAAGTCCGGTGAAATACTGATTTCGGAATGTTCGGAACTCTTATTTTCGCAACTCAAATTCATCAAACCCACAGTATTCTTCACGTAATCTGCAATTCGGGCTCTCGAAGCGGCATCCAATTCGATGCCGCACTCATCGTCATTTTTAACTTTTGCTATGTGCAATTTGGGAAGACTCAATTTTAAGGCAAGTAATGACGGGTCACTGATATTGTCAACTTTGCTCAATTCGCTCAACTTCAGTATCTTCTGCGTGACATCTTCATCTCTATTTATTATAAGTAACGCTTCGGTTGTTAAAACTAAAGCGATCGAATCGTAATCGCCGAAATTTGTTACGGCCGTAGTGGCTTCGGTGGCAAATAAGATGTGTGACTTGGTCAGGGGTTGCATAAATTTCCAGTTGTATTTGGTTATTGAATTGGGACACAAATAACTGTGATTTAATGTTGGTTTCATGCGTGCTTCGGGTAAAACATTCCATCCCGCTCCCTGTAATAAACCTGCAACAGTTAATACTTATCAATTTCAACTGCGTTATTCACTATATTAAGAGGCTACATCATGTAACGGTACGGCATAATTTATTATTTTTAATGATATTATAAATTTCAAATATGTATATGAATTGTATTTTTAAAGTTACGTGTTAGAAACCAAAAGATATATTTCTTGGAACTATTTTTCCTAAATGTTTATCTATGCATAAATCAAG
Source organism: Amphimallon solstitiale (assembly GCA_963170755.1). Lineage (NCBI taxonomy): Eukaryota > Metazoa > Arthropoda > Insecta > Coleoptera > Scarabaeidae > Amphimallon > Amphimallon solstitiale. Next base: position 9,197,815 of record OY720680.1, on the reverse strand, counting down.
CGCTAGTTTGATAAGCTAACGTTTGTAAGAATTATGGCACCGAATGTTTGTATTAATTATAAGATTCGTGTCGTTGTATTTAGGTTTTCGCGAATTAAACGTGACATTAACGTGTGGAAACTATGACTAGGATACATGGGCGTAAATAAATAGGTTCTTTGTTTACAAAAGATCGACCGCGAACGAAGTGTTAAAGTTGTTCAGTTTAACAATATCTTCCAATAAAAAGTCATTGTTGTGCGATTAACAGTTTGTGGAAGCTACAAACGTATCTATCGTCGAGGAAAGACTCCCACAGGGCACATCGACAATAAGAAGATCCTCTTCATTTTAAGAAAGAAGAAAAATCTATGAAAGGTATTTAGAAACAGTTATTATGTTAAGTGAGTGCTAGATAAATTTAAATATTAAAATTTGTCTTAATGTAGGGACGTAATAAATTAATATAATAATCTAAGAATAAAACCATATTTAATAAGTTGTTTTAGATATAATAATGTCTCGGTATCTTTAAATTGTTTGTCGATGCTGTAATAAAACTATCATTTGCATAGTACACATATATTATTTCATAGAAGTGATAATATTAATAAATCACATGGAATATTTTAGTATTTAAGTGTATGTAAATAGAGTATTGCTAATAAAGATATATTATTATTATTGTTGAAGGCGCTATGATTCAATTATTTTATTTTACTTTATTTAAATATTATTTAAGCATAAAGGGCATAATTTGGAGCCATTATTAATATATTTAGTTGTTCCTCTTCATTATTATTAATTTAAATTAAAAATGGTTTTTATGAAAAAGAATGAAAAATAAGTAAATAAAGTTATTTTCGAAAATCTTAATTAAAAAACAACAATTTTTACTTTTAAATGAAAATAGTAATTACTTTCCCAAAAAGTGCATTTTTTTCTAGGATTTTCCCCATGTTCTAATTTTTTTTATTGTGACATTTTTTCATAAAATGCTTCTTAAGTTTTTAGCGTTCTACTGATCTCAACCACCTGAATTGATTCCTTTGGGAATTTTTGTAAATCATCACTTATTTCTCAATACAAAAGCTAACATGAACAAAAACTGATTTATTAATGTCATCCTAAACTTTTTTTTGTAAAATAATACCGAAACAATTTTTCCTCTTTTATGCTAATATGGCTCATTTGCGGACATTGTTTATTAAACAAAAAATGTTTGTTTTGGTGTCCTCAACCGCCTCTTAAAGTTTGTCGTTAAGTTTTTGAGATACCCTGTATATATTTTCGGTAATAGTACATACTTTCCATTCACACAAATAACTTGTCACAAATTCGAGATGCATGTATTAGATAGTATAGTATTTAGGTGAATTAATAGTACAAATAGTAGTAGTTGCAAAATAACTTAAAAAAAAACAATACACATAAAATATGAATTTGAATTAATGGAATTAAATGTATGTAACAAGGTTCTAAAATAAAACGTTTGTTTACATTGTAAATAGATGGCAAAAGAATAAACTCCTAAAAAACTTTTTTGGCATTTTTGGCCAACATGACTTTACAAGTGTACAGGAGCTAATTTTCGATTGATCAACTGCCTCGTTAAGTAATTGATAAGTGAAAATCTGCTATTAGGCTTTTATTTGAATAAAATAACCCAATACAACTGATTTGCAGAAATTATCTCACCAACAAAACGATAGCTTATATAAGTTAATTTGCAACATAGCATATTGGTGCACATCATTAACTTTTATTTTTTTGGTCGAAGTATAAATTTGAAATGTTTTGCTTCTAACGTCGGAAAAAACTTATATGAGATACGCTATTTTTTGGCACATTTTTCTCCCCCAGAACCTTTCGAAACGCAGACTTAAGAAACAGACCTTATTTAAATTATAAAAAAAATATGCAGCAACGTTTTATAATTAATTTTCGTTAATTAACACTATCAATGTCGATGGGGAAGAATATAATATTCAATAATTCAAAACATCCTCTTATTAGAGAATATATATATGTTTACAATTTATAAAATTACAGTTACAACACAAAATTGTTTTTGTCATATTTTAATTGTCTATAAGACATTGCTCATATTATTATAAGTCGTAATAATTATAACAATAATATATCTTTATTACAGACGAAAAATTAATATCTAATTACAAAATAAATCCGATATCTTAATAAAACATTCGTTTTTGCCGTTCAAAAGTAAGACACATTCTGAAAGCGAGAAGGATTTTCTTCTTCTTCTTCTTCTTAATGTGTTTTCTAGTTAGGCCTTAGGGCTTTTACTAATAATCTGTTTTGGCTTCATCTTTACTTTGAAGAATTGGTTATGTACTCTTTAGAGGATTTATTGTATGAGAGCGAGCCGGGGCCGTTTATGCGGGAGGTAAGCCTGTGGATCGTATTTCATCTCCGGGGTGAGGGAGATGTTTGTGTTTTCATCCATCCTATGGTAGAAATCTGACGTGAGTTTTCTGATATGAGTTTCAATTGTTGGTGTGTTTGTTTCTCTATGGATCTGATTGTTTCGAAGAAACCATGGTGCCTTCAGTACCATTCTCAGTGAGGTGTTCTGAATGCGCTGAATTGCTTGGATGTTTGTCGTGGCGGCGTTCAGCCAGATTTGGGCGGCGTACAGCATCATCGGTCTTAATATTTGTGTGTATATGCGGAGTTTCATCTTGCTGGCTAATGTGCTGGCTGCTCCCAGGAGACGCCATAGTCTTCCTCTGGCTATTCTGGTCTTTTTGCAGACATTTCGTAAGTGGTTTGAATAACTAAGTCTGCGGTCAAGTGTAACACCGAGGTATTTGACCTGTGGAGTCCATGGGACTTGCTCGTGGTTTATGTATAGATTACCAGTTATTGGTTTGATTTTCCGTCGGAAGACTATGGCCTGTGATTTTTCGCCATTGATGGCTATTCGCCAGTTGTGGCACCAAGCAGTTATTTTATTAACGGCGTCTTGAAGATTTCTGAGGGCTATGTTGGGGTTTATAGAAGAAGATAAGATGGCAGTGTCATCGGCATATGTGGCGAGGAGTGTGTTTGAAGTCTTGGGTATGTCAGAAGTGAAAATGGCATATAGATGAGGGGAGAGAGCTGATCCTTGAGGAACTCCTGCTGTCATGATTCTGGAGGTTGAAAGTTCGTTGTGAATTTTTATGGTGAATGTTCTGCGGTGAAGGTATGAGGAGATGATACGTATTAGATGTTCAGGGTATTGTTTTGCGATCATTTTATATACAGATTGGCGTAGTTAAAAGTTAATATGCATCTTCAAATACACACACATAAACATGTACCTATGTATGTATGTATACAACAGTTCAAGAAAGTGGGGAGACCGAAAGCATGCGCGCATGGCATTCGTTCCGTATCTTTAGAGCGTGAACTACATTCTGTCTGAGCAAACTCGCAAATATTAAAATAAAATGCCCTTAACTGTCCAGGAAAAAATACAGATTGTGTTTATGGTATGCGAAGGATAATTCGTACAAAGACGTGCAAAATTTATTTGTTGCGGCGTATGAAAATCGTCCACCTCCCTCTGTCTGAAATGCTATCGAATGTACGAAATGGGTTTTATAATCGTTTAGGGTACTGCTTGATGCAAGAGGGACAGACATTTGAACATCTTCAACATTAAATTTTATACAGTTCATTATAATATTTTGTTTCGTTTTAAATGTGAGAATTTTATTTAATTTTTTATAAGAATTTTATTTTAGTTACAAATTTTATAGTTTTGTTTCAGTTCAATGTTAATACATTATACATCAGTTACCAAAATATTATACAAAAGCCGTACATAGCGAAGCAATTCTTCAAAGCAAACGTCTGCATACTAACTTTCAACGTTTTGCACTGAAGCCTCGGTAACTCGGTAGTCGGTCCCGATCTGTACTCCCCTACTATCGTACCCCTCCATTTCATGTTTGCATGCACGTGTGTGCGTGTCTGTGTTTCCCTATATCTACTTTTATTTCAGTCAAACGGTATAAGTGCTTGGTGCCACACCCTATCAAATGCTTTAGAGATATCGAGGAATACGGCAGTTGTTGAATTGTTTTTGTAAAATGCATCATGTAGGTGTTCCGTAACTCTGGCGAGTTGAGTAGTGGTAGAGTGGTATTTTCGGAAGCCGTGCTGATCATTTGTGATAACGTTGTGGGAGGTGGAGTGTTCTGTGATTTTAGATAAAATGATTTTGTCTGCAACTTTGCTCAGCGAAGAGAGAAGGCTGATTGGTCTGAAGTTTACTGGTTTGGAGTGGTCCTTGCCTGGTTTTGGTAACATGATTATGTTTGCTTGTTTCCAGGACTTTGGATAAGTCTGCAGTTTGAAAATTGAGTTTATGATCGCTAGAAGATACATGATGGCTTTGAATGGAAGATTTTGGAGCATTCTGTTGGAGATCTGATCGGGGCCCGGGGCTTTTCGTGGTTTGAGATTTTTGATGACTGTGGAGATATCCTTGGGAGAGACAAAATCTACGGTCGGGTTCTTTGGTTGTTGAAGTTTCCTGTTTACTGATTTATGAACATGCGCAATGTGAAGTATGTTTATGTTATCCCAGTTTGGTGAACACTGTTCCTCTATTTGGTTGGCTAGGACTTCGGCTTTCTCCTTATCTGTGATGTAATTGATGTTGTTCACTTTCAGAGGTGGAATATCTGGATCCCTGCCTTTTAGGGCCCTGGTGATGCGCCATAGGTTTTTGGGGTCTTCGCCTATATCATCTAAGGTGTGTTTCCAGTCGTTGGTTCTGTGTTCTTGAATTGCGTCTTTTACTTCCCTCTGGGCGTTGTTCAGTTGGGTTTTGATTATTGGGTCCAGTGTAACTTGATACCTTCTCCTCAACTTGTTTTTGTTTTTGATTAGTTGCCTGATATGTGGAGGTAGTGCTTGTGTTCTGTGAGGTCTGGTTTTAGTTATTGTGGCTGAGTTGGTTGCTTCGTGTATTTTGGTCTGTATAATGCTTATTGCTTCTTCCATCTGTTCTTCTGATTTGATGCTTGGTATATTTGGGATTGAGTTGGCAAGCGACTTTTTGAAGGTTATCCAGTCTGTATGTTTAGTGGTGATTTCATAATTGTTTTGATCTGTTCCCCAACGGAGGATTATGGGGTTGTGGTCTGAACTGAGAGCTGGTTCTGTATGGATGTGAATGTTTTCTGGTATATTGATGGAAATGGCTATATCTAGAATGTCTGGACGTGTGTTAGGAAAGAAGTGGGTAAGTCTGTAAGGTGAGATTATATTGAAGTTGTGATTGCTTCTTTCGTGATATGTGTGGAGAGCTCTGCCGTGTGCATTCGAGTAGTTGCAGCCCCAGTCCGGATGTTTTGCGGTGAAATCACCAGCGATGATAGTCTTTTTGTTTGTTGACAATATTGTATCGAATTCTGATGTGATTAGTCTTTTATTTGGTGGGAGGTAGGCCGAATAGACGTATACGTCGCCTCTGTTGGAGTGGATGATGATACCATTACTTTCCAGATTTGTGGTGGCTGGAATCGGGAGTACCGTGTGAGCGATGTTTCTCTTGATAAGGATGGCTGTGCCGCCGCCAGGGGTGGGACGATCTCTTCTGAGGAGTTTGTAATTTCTGATCTTGAGCCTGTGTGCCGGCAGGAGATGAGTTTCGCTGAGGAGGGCCACGTCAGCTTGTGAGTCCTCTAGGTAAATCTCTAATTCATTTTTCCTTTGGAGAATGCCGTTGCAATTCCAAGCTACTATGGTTATTGATTTTACTTTTGCTTTTGCAGACATATTGAGTTTTTAATTGAATAGAGAAAGTATGGTTTGAGTACTTTTAAGAACGTTTTGGTTCCTTCTAGAGTTGGATTCGATTTTTCCAGCACCTCCAGCATGTCGCTGAGTTCTGCAGTTGCTAACGTGATTTTGTCTGAGTTTGAAGTTTGCTTGGAATTCTGGTTGCTCGAGGACGTAGCGTTGGCGTAGCTGAAGTTTTCTGAGACAGGCCGGAAGTGCTTTGGTGCAGGTTGTTCTTGGGTGTGTTGTTGATAATTATATGATTGTTGTTGAATTTTCGGTTTGGGCGCGTAGGAACAACCGCGATATGAGGCAGTATGTGCACCACCGCAGTTTGCACAAGTGGCCGGCGTGGTGTTTGTCTTAGTGCTGGAGTTTGTAGCGTGGTTTTGCCCACACTTTACACATTTGAAATAGGCTATACAGGTCGCCTGAGAATGCCCATAGAGCTGGCAGCGGTGACATTGCCCTTGGCTGGCTTTTCTTTTTAAAGCTTCGGGTGTTACCATTAGTCGACAGATGTGTGTAATCGAATATATTTTGTTGGCTTCTGCGCGCGGGACTTCCACCAGGATCACTGGATATGGTCTCTTTGTGTAAGGACTAGACATCTTTGATACTTTAATAAAATCTATGTTTTGACTTTTTAAGTCTTGCCCTAGGTCGTAGTTAGAGAGATGTTCTGGAACTCCGCGGAATACCACTTTTAACGTTCGTTCTTCTTGTAGACGATAAGTATGAAATTGGAGATTTTTATCCTCCAGGTATTTCGTGGTGTTGCGGAAGTCATCCGTGTCTGTCGGATGTATTTTTATCCCTTCCCTTGTGAGTTTCGCTGACTTGAAGGAAATGTTTTGTGTTTGCAAATCTTTTGCGATATTGTTCCAAGATTCATGATCGCGTAAGATGATAGGCGGCGTTCTGACTTTTTTCGGTTGTATGGGATTATCTTCTGCATTTGATTCGGCGTCTGAGTTTTCCTCTTGAGTGTTGTTACCTTCTTGGTGGCTTGGGTTGTCGATATCCATTTCTGGAGCGGCGTGGTTGTTTGTTTCCTCTGCAGGCGCGTTGGCGTAGTACGCTTTATGGATCGGTAGCTGTTTACGTTGTGATTTGACAACGTTAGTTTGTGTTTCGGCTTTGTGGCCTTTAGAGGTTGATGGCAGATTTTCTTGTTGTCTTGGATTGTTTGAATTTTGGCTACTTGTTTTCTTTTGTGTCTTGGGAGGTTTGCTGTTTTGTTGAGCGCTGATTTGTTTATTAATATCAGCTTGTTCTGGGGACGGTCGCTTATTTTTATTCTTGTTTTTGTTATTGTGTTTATAAGTTACTGTTTGGAACCCTTCGTTTGTGTTGTCAGAGTTATCAGGGTTGTCCGTTTCCATATTTGTGGGAATGATCGGGATCTGATTGTTGTTTGATGGTTGATTCCTATTACTTTGCGTCAAAGAAACGGGATTGTCTAGGTTTTCATACTTTGATAGTATAATTAGCAGTTTGTCTACTAATTTTCTCGTATTTTGAGGGCCTAAGCTCTCAAAGTTGCTGCTTAGCAGAAATTCAGCAGCTTGATCGGGACTGGGATTAAATTCTGTGTCGTTCATATTGTTTGATTCTAGTATATCCTCTATGGATATCTCTAGTAATTTTGTTTTCGCCGGTGAGAGCGAGTTATTTATTGTTTTCTGGCTTGTATTCTTGGTTTTTAGAGGCTGAGTCAAAGCCTTGCGAAACCGCGAGTGGTTTCGCGGGCTTTCAGCGCTTTTTGATCGAATTTCGCACGATGTTTCTACATATAACTATATACAGTATTTACAATATTTAGTATCTGCAGCGAATTTGTTCGCCGCCGAGAGTCTGCGTTCACGCAGTGGTGTGTGTACGCCCTTAAAACTGGTGGGGCCGACCGAGAGGCGCCAGTCGCTTATCAGCTTTCAAGCAGGAGACATCCCTTCGGAATTCATGAGGTCTATATACACTATTTACAAAAGATTTGAACGTCCTGTCGTTTACTCAGCGGTGCATGCACTATTCACAAAAACAAGGGGGGCCGGCAGAGCGGCGTCACTTCACAATGAGCGTTCGGGAGGGAGACAACACACCGGCGCAGGGCTCGGATGCATTATGCACACTCACTAATAATGATTTTGTTCGATATAAACAAATATTCACTAACACAGCACTTTGAATAACACAGATACACACATCTGAACGCTTCAAACATACTCGCTCGAATGAGAAGGATTTTGAGGAATAGAAAAATGATTGTTTTTTAATAAATCAATGTTATCATGCTATAAATCATAAATAAACAGAAACATTTAGACGTTATTTGCTTGTATATGCCAGATGTATTTTCTTTTATAAATATGTTTGATAACAATGATTAGTACAGATCATAGTCAATATATCCTAAAATTACACAATAAGCTAAAGCTTAGAGTGACGTCCGCAAAAACAATATTAAAATAGAAGAAAACTATCGAATAATATGTATGTAGTATATACGATGTGTCCCAAAATTCGCGGAACACCTGGATGGTACGTTAATATGTGAGGACCAAAGGTCATAAGAAAAATATGAAAAAAATTCCATCGCTGTTAATTTCAAAGAAATTAATATTCAAACACTTTAGATGTCGTTTGTCTAAATTACTGTAAAACATTTTAAAGATTGGTTTTTATATGGTCAATGGGATAACAATTTTGAACAACTATGTATAACCAGGTTTGTAATTAATCACTCTTCTAATTATACGATTTCCAGAAAATCATTTTACGTTAATTTTACCTGAAAAAACCCATGGCAAGTTCTTTGCTGTAGTTTCCGTTGATTAGTTCTTTAGTGTTTGTGCTAATTTTCGAGTTTTGCTGTCTTGTGTTGGTGTTTTTTTAAATTTATGTTAAAATGTTTTCAAACGACGAATATGCAAACATGCATTTGGTGCTAGGGGAATGCGGAAACAATGCTGATGCTGATGCTGCTGCTACAATCTATCGCGACATGTATCCTCAGAGAAGACATCCTAGTAGTAATATCTTTAGACGTTTAAACCGAAGAATAAGAGAAACAGGAAGCGTATCACCAACAGGTGCCTTTTATCGGGATAGAGGCCGTCAAAAAACTACAAAGACCCCTAAAGTAGATGATGCCGTTTTAAATTTATTAGCAGACAATCCAACAATATCAACACGTGGACTCGGTAATATACTAAGAATATCACACAGTTCAGTTGGCTGAATTATTTAGGCTGAGCGGTTTCACCCTTATCATTACAGAAAATTTCAAGCTTTATTAGGTTTTTAGAGCAAATACAAAGAAATTCTCAATTTTGCAGAAATATCTTGCGGACCGACAAAGCTTATTTTTCACGAGAAGGTTTTTACAGTCAGCGAAATTCACATTTTTATGCTTTGGATAATCTTCAGGTATTTAGACCAGCTAACCACCAGCATATAGGTTTAGCGTAAATGTCTGGACAGGTATTATCGGGAATCGGTTAATCGTTCCAGTCATTATTCCTAATAGACTGGCTGGAAACAACTTTTTAGAATTTCTGATAAATGGTTTTCAAAATTTAGTAGATTAACTTCCATTAACGGTAATCAAAAGAGCTATTTGCCAAAAGGTGGATAGGAAGAGGTGGACCGTTTCGTTGGCCATCTAGATCTCCCGATCTCACCCCTTTGGACTTTTTCTTTTGGGGTCACATTAAACAATTGGTGTACCGAACATCAGTTTTAAGTGATGCAGATTTAACTAAGCGGATATTTGAAGCAGCTCGTTCAATAGATGGAGAAATGCTAGAAAGAGTGGAGGGAAATATAAACAGAAGAGCGGAAATTTGCAGAGATCAGCACGGACATAATTTTGAACATATATTATAAATTTATTATTATAATTTCATCTCGTTGACTCTTTTGACATTTATCGTATTTATCATTGACATTAAAATTTTTAATTCATTATTCTCTCGTATTCCCACGAATATGGGCAACTATAGTACCTTATCCATTATTAGAATAAATCAAATGTGTTGCCAAATTTACCTTTACAAAAAGGCCAATATCTTCTAGAATGAACAATGTGGAAATTTTTAAATATTTTTTCCGTGTTCCTTTATCGCTAATTCAAACCGTAGTGTGGAGGTGTTTCGCGAATGTTGGGACACGTTGTATTGTAACGTATGCAGAACACTAAATATTGCAAAAGTAGTAGAAGGTTATCACACAGGGTCTCAGTATATAGACAAGGCCTATATACATAAACACAAACCACTTATTGTATACATAAACAATCCTTCACTGAAATAGGTTAAGATAATATAGTTAATATCTTATGAACATTAAGTATTCAGATTCATTATTATGCAGTAATTCACTAGTCAGTATTAAGTAATTAAGTATGTATATAGTGTTAGTGATATAGTAATGTAATTACTATATGCAGTTGATGTAGTTGTCACTACGAATAAAAGCACATCAAACATCCATATGTGTTTGATTAAACGTCCAACCCTCTAACAAGAGACGGATGTCATAGTATACTCACGCTTATGTATTAAAAATTGAATACAATCTCTATTTATTTGGGGTTAAAACTTATTACAGTTGATCAGGCAGGCATACCTTCCATATTGCTGATCTTAAGACCCGACAATTATCGCTCCGACTCTCAAATATTGAAAATTGCAAATAAATAAAAAAAACACATACTGCATACTTGTAGGGTAGTATCAATATAGTAGAGTGGGCGTGATCGAAACTAAACCCAAGTTACATACTGTAATGACATCTAACGATTATATATTGTCGAAAGAAAATGGTTGACAAATGGATAATTTTTAGTAATACCTTGTCCGGTTAATGCAACTAAATCAGCTGCTCCGCTCAGCGGCTTCGTTAAAACTCCGACCAAACCTAATCCTACCCCAGCCACTAAACCTCTCGGTGATGCTCCATCAGACATTACCGATTGCAATGGATGATGCGCTATACCACCAACTGCTCCCAGTAAACTTATACCCAAGCCGGTTAATCCCTGCAAAAATAAAATCGAAGCAATACATCACATTAAAATTACAACTGGTATATAATACTTGTAAAAATCCCTGAGTCAATCCTTGCGGTCGTTGTCTTCTCTGTTCTTCCGTTCTTCTCAAATGCTCCTCGTCCAGAGTTAACCTATCTAAATTTCTGGCAACACTGGACGCTAACTTCGTCACTGATTGCAATGTGCCCGCTGTTACGTGTTTCATCAGAGAGGCAGAACCATGTGTGATACCAATCAAGAAAGCCCAGGGCCCTTGGATGAAACCTCTATAAGGTAAACTTATAAAATCTCTAATGCCCGTGCCCATAGCTCTTGCTAGACCACCGGGACTTCCTAAAAGTTCTAAAGAACCAACGACCCAGCCAGCACCAAATATTGCATTTGATAGATAGTGCATTGTAATGGCATGTCCTAATCTAAAAGAATTTTTTTTAGTTATATTAATTGTTCAAGTATATATAATTATATACAGTATACTTTATCATCGTTATTATTGCATATACAATAAATTATTGTGTTTGATAAATGACATTTCCTTAATAAAATAGTCAAAAGGGAAATGTCATTTATCAAACACAATAATTATCATTTCATAGCTCACTTTAATAATGTTAACTTTTTCAAAGTACAGTAACAACTATATTCGACATTTAATAACTCGAAAATGGTTTAATATACCGGTATCATATGGTATATTTTTGAAATCAGAGTAAAAAGACCATTATAAAAGTTTAATAATATGCAGGGTATTCCATTAAAAAAAAATATTTTCTTTTTATATCGTTGTATCTGCACGCCACTGTGTTTTTGATAGCATGCAAATAAAATTCAGTCTCAGTCACACGACTTTTATTTGAAACATTTTTTGTATAGGCAATAATAACGATGATAAAGGCTGGGTAATTGATAATAATGAATAACCCTATACATAAACTTTTCAAAATTGACTTTAGTTTATATACCGATTAATAAATTAATTAAATAATTAATAATAATAAATATAATTCATTTATTTCCCTTTACTTTGGTTTTATATGACGTGCAGTGTACAAACTTTACAGAAAAAAATATACTGCTTGATATTGTTACCACTGGCATACTTAACACACCAAAATCTATATGTCATCATTGACATTGAGAAAGGTTAATATCATTACACTTATATTTCTTCCTGTTAAGTGTCACTTTGGTACAAGTACTTGGGCGTTGAGTCCTCAGCCAAATTTATTTATTTAATGTAAAGAAAAATAGTGGAAATAGTGATAGTGACATATTATTGTCTATAGTCCGTCTCAACCAGGGGGGGAAATGTTAAATTGAGATTGCGTAGACATCGTTTTACTTCTGCCTGCAGTTGGTAGGTGGCGCATGTGTTGACGAAATTTTAGGATCACATGTGATACTTCAGGGCTTAGCTGCTTGTAGGCTGTTGACTGTGTTTGGTAACTATGGCAACTACATGTGGTATAGTTTTCAAATATTTCTGTTGACAGTTTTTAATTAATATTTATACATATACGTATATATGCTAATTATTAATCAGAGTTATAAAATATTAACTTATTTCTTAAAATTGCATGTACGTAAGTATTTATTCTGCATAATTCGAGTAATTTATTTATTTATTAGCACTTTTTTCTAGACTTCCTAGTAATTATGCCGACAAGAAAATGTTATGTGTCAAATTGTGACCATAATGTAAAAGTTTTCCACATCCAACATCAATTCGTTTTCATGAGTGGTAGGAAGCTACATGAGATCCTAATTTATTCAATGACATAAGAGAAGATCGACAATTTCCATTTAAGGAATAAATAAGTTCAAATGTAAGAATAATTTAGAATGCTTTCTCCTTAATATTTTGAAATAGAAATAAATTTTCATATAAAAATAAAGCGTTACTAAAAAGATATGTTTCTAATTTATTACCAAGTTATTATAGCAATAAGTGTAGTTTATTTTTCTTTAAAATACATCTACTATTTTACTTCCGAACATTTAAAGTGAAGAATAAAAACTAAATTTTCAACCTCATCTTCTGATGAGGAACTAGAACTCGTTTGCAATATGTTTTGGTTCATTTTATTAGATAGTATTCGAAATAAATACCAGTGTATATCTATTTCCAAATTTAACAAGGTATTCGTCAACAACACAAGTATATTATAATTATTATGTGAGGTTATACCGTACTTGTCGTTAAAGTAAATAGTTAAAGTTGGTTAAAGCTGGAAAATTCTGACTTTGGCTTAAAGTGACTTTGTCGTTCACTTTAAAGTTAAACTGGAATTATGAAACCGAAATTGAGATCTAAAGTCAACTTTGAAATTTAAAGTTACTTTAACTTGATTATGAAACCGGCCGTAAGGTAAATACAAAATGGAATAGAAATATGTAATATTTAAATTTCCCGGTTCATCGGTTTGATCCATTTTAGTACTGCCTGCAGTTGGCAGGCGGCGCTAAACATTGTCTAAACTTTTTACTATTAAGTTATACTATCTTCTAGTATATAGTGATCTGTGGTCTCAACCTTATTATGCAGTACAGGTCTTATGGGAATTGATTTCATGGTTGCCAAATCGTCTCATTGTATAATGTCGTTACAGTTCCGGTTCAATATCTGACATTTTTTGTAATCAAAACATAACCTATACGACTGTTTGTCATTCAATTGATGCATACTGCATACAAAAAATTAATAGTAATTTGAAACACTAAAAGGGGAGAATATACGGGAAGATGGATTAGTTAAAATATTCGATGTGGGTGGCCTAACCGAAGTAAACACGTGAGTTAGATATCTGCTTAAGAAGAGTAAAAATAAGTGGTAATAATAACGAAAATTAGTAAATTATGGAAATACCGCAAAGGTATGTAGACAAACTAAGTGATACATACTAAGTGAACAATAAAACCGAGTGACTGTAATAATAAAGATATAAAGTGCATATAGACAAACAAAAAGAAAGAAAATAGAAAAAACAGCTAGTCTAGTTCAACACTATAATAGAGATCTGCAGACCAGCATATAAAGGCAGGTAGTAGGAAACTGTATGTCGAGCGAAACCAAGTGAAAGAATAACGAGAAACTAGAAAACTCTGGAAATACTGCAAGGTACGCAGGCAAATTATGTAATATAATCAAAACATTTAAACCGAGTGATTGTAACAACAAAGCTATAACGTGCATATACTAGAAAGCAGCAATCAATCGACTTCCGTCATAAAGGAAAAATAATGACGTCTGCATTGCCAATTTCATAACAACGAACATAATTACTTTATATATTACTAAATTTAGAATTTCAATGGTATAGAATACATTATATGTATATAATAATAATTACAGGATTGTTTTAATTATTAATATTAATTAAAAATGATAATGTTGACGTTATTTTAGCCAGTTTTAAAAAAATATTAACATCGGATGTTGGCTTACATGAAACATCGTTTACACGTCGCTAGTGATTTTGAATTTTGAATTCCTTGCTGTCATTTGACAGTATTGTTTGACAGTATTATAGGTTTTGTTTGCTGTTCTTTATGTTTGTTATTGTATTGTAGTATTATTTTCAAAGTCCATTTTAAAACTAACGATGCTTAAGCCATTCAATAGTCAGTCAAAGGCGCTCATTAGCTCTTTGATTACTTACATACAAACGTAAATTGAATAACTATTACCGTTGACAAGTGTGCGAGGGGTATGTATACATATTTGTTGTAATGATATCAAATAAATATTAATATTATCATTTTAGATGATTGCACAAGCTTTAAATATTTCCATTGAATCTGTGAGTAGTATTTTTAGACACGTAAACAAAATGATGCTCACCGAAGTCCTAAAAAAACGTTTCAGGAAACTGTATGTGATTACTCCTGCAATAAAAGCAACAATACGCAATACGATATGTGTAAAAACGCTATGTTGCTTATACAACTCATTGAAAATAAAAAGAATATTATAATGTTAATGGTGTTTTTTAGAACAACACTTTACATGGGCTTCGTTATTATCACTGCCAGTGGACCATCATATCTTTGATGGCTCTGTTGATTCTTTTGGTAGAGTACTAGTAGATATTGGTTTCAAATATAAGAAAGACTGTCCATAGAGAAGATTAAGGAAAAAACACATGTTGTTCTTCCTCGAACTAATTTTCTATAAAAATATATGAATAATTTACAATCTAAAAGTCCACTGGAATGTGTCTATTTGAATGAGACTTGGATTTTTGAAAATGGTACTGTAACCAGATCATGGCAGGATGATAGTTATAAGAGTGTATGAAAGTTGACGGCTAAGATAATACTCTGCATTAAAATTGACACGTGTCGAGTACTACAAATTTTGCTTTGGTTTTAGGTTTATAGTCATTTATGCAGGTACATGTAATGGTTTTATTAACAGTGCCTCTTTAGTATTTTTTCAAATACTTGTAATCCTGATTACCATCACGAAATAGATAGAAACAATTTCTTAAATTAGTATGAAAATGAACTGCTGTGTACGCTAGAAGTTATCATAGCATTTATATGATAAATCTTTATGTGCTCGTCTTTACTTATGACAGAGAATGGCATATTTCATAATATGTCACGTAAATGTATAAGAATATGTTAATATTTTGAGCATATTTTCACTAGAATTTTAGTTTCAAGTCAAAGATGTATTAATTTATATAATTGTTACTACCAATTAAATTTGTAAGATAAATACATAAACAGAAAATGTACAATATATGACAATAAATTGGCTAGATATACTGATTTTAAAAATGTGTACTAATTTAAATTTTGTACTCAATGTTATCGATTCTAAGAAAAAACACTAAATATAAAAATAAATATCTACCTTATATTACTTGCCTGCAGCATTTGTAACTTTCTTTTTGTTGGATTTGTTATGTTCTAAGTTGAAGAGTGTTATTAGTAATAATTTATTACAAATTTGAATAAGTGACGAATTAATTTGTGTTGCTGTAACATACTTTGATACAAGTTAATTGTAAAGTACGACATTAATATAAATTAAAGTCAGGTTTAAGAAGATATTTTAAATAATGAAGAATTATTAAAAGAGCTTGCTTCCTAAAATATACACATTATATAACCATTGTTTAAGTATTAAGAAATAATTACACAGAATAAAAGTACGAAGAGTTTTGTTTTTTATTTTTACTATTTTATTAAATGAAATGGTGTATTCAAGATGTAGTTTTATTTCATTATACTCACAGAATACTTTATTTTTAACAAAAAGTCCTTAATTTACATTCAGATAATTCGGTAAATTTTGATGTCAATATAACCTCAAAGTAAGCTTCAGAAATCGTAAATTTTATTCGTCGATCACAATACTAACATTGACATACTACAACTGTTACATCATGGATTTTGATGACGAAAGTCGATTGTTTCGTGCTTTCTACCATAGAAGCGAGAAGGGCCAAAGCGACATCTAGTGAATAGCGGTAGTATCAGTTCAACACGTTAGTAGAAACCTGTACATAAAAACAGGAAGTAGAAAACTGTATGTTAACATAAGAAATATAGGAAAGCCGAAGATAGCTACCTGCGACTATAGAACGAGCAATAAAGCTACCTTCACCAAACATTCTCTCGGGCAAGAACAATAACCAACCGAAAGATGGAAGAACTACTAATAAGAATAAATGAGAGATTAGCTAATTTGGAGGCGGTAAACGCGAGGATAGAAATTAAATTGGATGGAATACAAAGCGAATTAAACGAGATAAGGAAAGAAAATTCAAATATAAAACTAGAAAATGAAAAAATGAAAGAAACGATCAAAGAGCAAGGAAGAAAAATTGAAAAGATTGAATCTGAAATGAGGAAAAAAAATATAATAATCCATGGGGTAGACGAAACAGATCAAGAAAACACAACAGAGCTACAAAATAAGGTGGCCGATATAATGGAAAAAATAGAAGTAATAAATGATGGATGGGAAGGAAGAATGGAAGCGAGACGAATTGGAACGGCAGAAAAAGGGAAAAATAGACCAGTTAAGATAGAGCTTAGCAGCTTTAACAAAAAAATTGAAATACTAAGAGCAACAAAAAAGCTTAAAGGAACAAAAATATACATTGAAGAAGATTTAACCAAAGATATGCTGCAACAAAGAAAGCAACTAATACCACACATGATCAGAGAAAGAAAAGCCGGAAACACAGCATTTATACAGCAAAACAAATTAAAGGTAAATGATAAGACATATACTCTGGATGAACTGGGGGAGCTTGAGGACAGCAAAAGAGGATATGCAGAGAACATCAAGACAAACATAAGGAGCGAACACAAAAAAGGAAGGACAGCTAGTGAAAGATCCCCAGACGAAGATAGCAAAACAAAACACCCCAAAATCGAAACAAGAAAGAAGGAATTAGGGGCAAAAAACGAATAGCTGTACAAAACCGGGACGAAGAAAGCAAGGTATACAACAAGGCAGTGAGTAGGGAAAACGAGCAACAAATAATAAGAAAGAAAACGAAAAAGGAAACTAGGAAACTAAAGAAAAAAGAAAAGTTCCGAATGGGTACTTGGAACATTAGAACAATGCTACAGGTAGGGAAAATGGAAGAAATCCACAGAGAAATGATAAGATACAAAATCGGAGTACTGGCACTACAGGAGATCAGATGGGAAGGAGAAGGTAAAATAGACAAAGATACATTTACGCTATACTACGCTGGGGAAGACAAGCAAGGAAGCAACGGCACTGCATTTATGATAGATGAGAAAATGAGAGACAAAGTAATAAAATTTCAAGCAGTGAATGGGAGAATTTCCTATATTAGATTCAAAAACAACTATGCAAATATATCGGTTATAAACATATATGCACCGACAGAAAAAAGCAATGAAGAGGATAAACAACAATTCTATGAAGAAATGGAGAAGATATACGAGAAAATACCAAAACACGACACAAAGCTAATCATAGGAGATTTTAATGCCAAAATAGGAAAAGAAGAGCAATACAAAGAAGTCGCAGGAAAATACACAATCCATGATACGACGAATAATAACGGCATGAGAATATGTAACTTCGCAGGGGTAACTGACATGATTATCAGTAGTACAAAGTATAATCATAAGAAGGAGCATAAAATAACTTGGAGAATACCTGGTTCACAAGAAGGAAACCAAATAGATCACGTATTAATAGATAGAAAAAGACTAAAAATAATACAAGATGTAAGATCTTACAGAGGAACAACAGTGGACACAGACCACTATTTAGTAATAGCAAAACTCAAATTAAATACGACTAACAAAAAATTAAAGCACCAAGTAAGAAGAAACTGGAATGTTGGAAAGTTAAGTTCGGAAAAAATAAGGACCCGACTAGGGAAAGAAATCACAACAAAACTCCAAGGGAAAAAACAGAGAAAGAGCATAGAGGACGAATGGAAAGAATTAAAAAATAGTATGGTGGAAGTATCTGAAAAAATCCTGGGAAATAAGGTGAATGACAAAAGCAACTCCTGGTTTGATAATGAATGTGAAACGCTAATAAAAAAGAAGGGAGCAGCCAGGCTCAAATGGATACAATCGAATGATGAAGAAGACCTACAGAAATACAAAGAAATAAGGGCAGAAAACAACAAAATATTCAGAACAAAAAAGGAAAGATGGTACGACGATATAATGGAGGAAATGGAAAAAAGCAACAAAGATAACAAGAAACTGTTCAATATGGTGAAGAAGCAAACAGGCAGGAAACAAACCCCAGCTAACATTGATAGAAGGAAATGGGAAAAGCACTTCAAGGAGTTGTTGAGCGACAAGAAGAGGCAAGGCACAGAAAATAGATGGAGGGTGATGAATGAACCAAGCCAAAGAGAAGTCAACGCACCCACAATAGAAGAATTCAAGGCAATAGTAGCGAAATTGAAACGGAACAAATCTCCGGGACCAGATGGACTAAATAATGAAATATTAAAATATGGAGGTGAAGAACTGCATACAAGATTATTTAAACTAGTAAGCGATGTATGGGAGAATGAAACAATGCCAAACGATTGGAAATTGGGATTGCTAGTGCCAATATTAAAAAAAGGAGATCAATGGGATTGCAAAAACTACAGAGGGATAATGTTGCTGAACACCGCATACAAAATCTTCACCACATTAATCAATGAGCGTCTGAAAAGCTATGCAGACACAGCGATAGGAGACTACCAACAAGGCTTCAGAGGCGGACGGTCTACAATCGATGCAATTCATATTTTGAAACAAATAATGGAAAAGGGCAATGAATATGACATCACACTACATATGCTATTCATAGATTTTCGGCAAGCGTTTGACTGCCTAAACAGAGAGGTCATACTGAAGGATGCAGAAGGGATGGAAATACCCAAAAAACTCATAAGACTCGTGAAAACGACATTGACACACTCACAAGCAGCCATTATGACGCAAGAAGGAACATCAGACTATTTTGAAATAAACAAAGGAGTTAGGCAGGGGGATGCACTTTCAACCACCCTATTTAATATTGCCTTTGACGGAATAATTAAACAAACAGAGGTAGAAGGGAATATTAGAAATAAATTGGTACAAATTATAGCATATGCGGATGACCTGGTCATAATATGTAGAGACGAAAGAAGCCTGGAAGAGACATTCGGAAGACTCGTAGAAGCGGCGGCGGACAGAGGTCTACATATCAACGAAAAGAACACAAAATATATGGTAAGCAACCGAACGGCGTACGCCGGAAGGAAGAGCAAAGAGATGGGGAGCTACGAATGCGAGAAAGTAGACACTATCAAATACCTCGGAACAATAATCAATATAGACAATAATAGAACTGCCGAAACAACTCACAGAATACAATCAGGTAATAAAGCGTATTACGGGTACAAGAAACTACTAAAAAACAGAAACATCGGATTCGATTCAAAAATGAAAATCTACAGGGCAACAATAAGACCAATAGCGACGTACGCGGCAGAAACGATGGTACTAACGAAAAGAGACGAGGAAAACTTCAGAATATTCGAAAGGAAAGTAATAAGAACAATGTATGGCCCAAAGAGAGAAGAAGAAGGAATGCGAATACTGATGAACCATGAAATCGACCGACTAGTGAAAGGAAAAGATATAGTTAGATTTATAAAGGCCCAAAGAATAAGATGGTATGGACACATCAACAGAGCAGGCACAGGAGCAACAGTGCGCAGCATTGCCCAGTGGACACCAGCGAGCAAGAGAACGAGAGGAAGACCAAGAATCAGATGGGAACAACAAGTGAAAGAGGACTTGAACAAAATGGGAACAAACTGGAGAATGAAAACACAGAACAGAAAAGAATGGAGGCTAATAGTAGAAAAGGCAACATCACACAAGAACTTATAGAGGGAATAGGCGGAAATGTGGAGTGATCCCCCAGAAGAACAGGATCGGAGGGCCCAGAAGGGCGGCTACTACTCCGCAGGAGTGTACAGCCTATTATATATATAATATCATTACACTTATATTTCTTCCTGTTAAGTGTCACTTTGGTACAAGTACTTGGGCGTTGAGTCCTCAGCCAAATTTATTTATTTAATGTAAAGAAAAATAGTGGAAATAGTGATAGTGACATATTATTGTCTATAGTCCGTCTCAACCTTATTATGCAGTACAGGTCTTATGGGAATTGATTTCATGGTTGCCAAATCGTCTCATTGTATAATGTCGTTACAGTTCCGGTTCAATATCTGACATTTTTTGTAATCAAAACATAACCTATACGACTGTTTGTCATTCAATTGATGCATACTGCATACAAAAAATTAATAGTAATTTGAAACACTAAAAGGGGAGAATATACGGGAAGATGGATTAGTTAAAATATTTGTAATAATATAATCCTTTGGGATTGTTCTGTAAAAAATTATTTAAAATCTAACTGAATATTAGTAAGCCAGAGTAAATGAATTAATATTTCAAAGAAACACTTAAGGTGGTTTACAATTTTTTTCGGTACTAAATATTGAGATCTTAATCAACTATCCACTATAAATTCAGACCAAGACAAAGTTAATCACAAGTTTATTTTTTATAAAAAAATTTCTATTTATAAAAACAACTTAAATAATATATATTTATGAAAAGAATAACAATAACCATACACAACATGTACTTTTATTTTTTAATATGTTACATGACTTATATAGTCTTATTGAATATTAATATGTTAACCTACATTGCGTTATACACATTTAAAGACACAAATTCCTCACAAATTCATTTTGCAAAACATATTTTCCCATTTATAAGAACAAGTTAATAATACATGATAACATTTATGAAAAAACTAACCATGACCATACAAAGGAGTAGGTACACATATTGTTTTATTTTTCTTCATCACTTAAAGAATCATGATCTGATGATGAATGTGTGACGTTAATTATAAACTCTTCAACATCGTCTTGCAAGTTGACAAGGTGGCCAATGTAATTCCGCCAGTTGTTCACTGTTACATTCTGATAACCCTTCACAATTAATTGTTCAATATCTCTTTGTTTGAATGTCGTATTGTGCATTTCAACGTAGTGCTTAACTTGTGCCCACACCATTTCAATTGGGTTTAATTCAGAATGATAAGGTGAAAGCCGAAGAACATAATGCCCTTTATTCTTTGCAAATTCATCAATTTTGTTTCTCTCATACTGAGACCTAACCTCTGACACACAAGCCAGTAAATCTCTTTTTAACATGTCATTATCAAGTGGAATATTCTCCTCAGTGAGCCATTCAATAATTTGGTCTTCTCCGTGCTACTGCTGGAAACTTTTCTAATTTTCTCGTGTGATATGAGGCATTATCGAGACCAACAACCGAGTTCTCTAGTATATTTAGAAGCAATTTATTCTTGAACCAATCTCCATATGTATCTGCATCCATTTCGCTATGAACATCAGCAGTATTTCTCTTACAAAGAAATGTACATTCAGCACCAATAACAAAACCTTGCTCGCCTCCAGCATGAATTAATGGAAATCGAGGCCCAAGACCATTTGGTGATTTTAAACCAGTGCTGAGTCCTTACGTAAAAGCTTGTCGACTGCTTTGAACAGTAACGTCAGTCCACTTTTTATTTACCGCGTGTCCTGCATTCACTCATGATTCATCAGTATATATTATAGTTCTACCTAAAAATAAAACAATCACAATCAAACACAAGCAAATAATAAATTGCATAATGAACATAAAAGTATAACAAATTAAATGATAAACTAGACCTTCGTCTCTGAATTTTCTGATGTCTCGTAAGTATTTATGTCTCCACCTAATGATGTCATCTCTTTCAATAAGAATACTCTTTCGTCCCACTTTTTAAAATTCAAAACTCATATCATGTAGCAATCTGTAAAAAGTATATGTATATGTATATAGGTTATCACGTTAATCAGAATTATAGATCTAGGTATGCATACTTACTTTTAAATGCTTGAAAAAGATAATATGCTTGCTAAAAAGAACGATTTAACAGAAATTATATATAGATAAATTAAAGACAATATAAAAGTTTACACACTACGGCAAAAACTGACAATTGACAGCAACGGTTACTCATATACCCATCATATACTTTGCATAATAGAACTTGCAACAAGGCAACCGGATATAAAGATGTCGTTATTAAGAGACTACTAAAGATAATAAGAGATGCAATATCCCTATTAAACCTGTACTGCATAATAGGGTTGAGACGGACTATAGTAAATCAGATTAAATTCCAGGTTTTGGCGGGATATTTGAATCACTCTTCCTTATCTGAGACAGAATATAGGTTATAAAATACCAAAATAAGCACATTTTGTTTATTTTATCATTAAAACACCATTTTAACGTATTCATCAATAATAATCGCTATTCATCAGTATTATTAAAATATACATATAATTTACAAATTTATATCGAAGAAAAATTATGCCCTATAGAAAAATGCAAAAGGAAAAAGGATGTAACCTACGTCTATGTTATGACCAGTTTGTAACAATAATAAATGTCTATTAGAACAGTGTGGGCGCAGTGCAAAAGTTGTCATATATTACCAAAGTGGGATAGACGATTCTTTTGAATATCACTGTAGTACTCTGTACAGTAAACGCCAAATAAGATGGCGAGCGGTGGGAGTAAGTCCGCGCAGTATTATCAATAGTGGGACAAATATAGTCTGACATTATTGGATAGTTTTCAGTAAGTGGGCGTACGCGTTTTTAAAAACGACTACAGCACATTCCCAACGCTCGTCATCTTATTTGGCGTTTAATGTACATAGATAACAGGCTTGTATATAACAATAAAATAGTGTATTGCTTAGGTGGTAGCACATATACCTGTATGGTGTCGTCATTAACTTCTTCTTTTCGAACTTAGCAAACTGAAGAGGAGATTGATCCAAAGCAATGTATAACTTAATAGATGAATGTACTGACAGTAAAATCGACAAATCTTCGATTGTGAAGCTTTTCAATACTAAAGGTCTTGCCAGAACACTAGATTCGAATAAAATTTGATCTGGTATACCAACTAGTGTAGAATTAAGACTAAAATTAACGATGCGCTTCACTTTCGGTAATATCACCAATTTCGTAGGGCCAACCGCGTACAGATAATCCATCAACTTTGTAATAAACGTATCTTCTATGTACGTTGATAATGGCCTAACGTTCACTTTAATATCGGTAATATCTGCAACAATGTATTATTCTTAAGACTTTCTCAGTACACTAAATATTCTAAAATCGCAATATCTGAACATATGCAGTAGCAAATTAAGGCAACATTGTAACATAGTCGTTTATATGTCATAAATCAAATATCGTTGGGAATTGGTCGATTAGACGGATCCCCTATACTCATAAGCCTAGAACTTGATGATGGCCTACCATATTGTCTTCGGCGTACCACCTTTGCATGCTGTCGACCATAACTTATTAGAGATTCAGCCAGGGGAACAAAATAACCCAAAATAACTTTTTTTTAATTTCGCGCCCCTTTAGTTCCGTAAATACGATCCAAGAGTTTACAGCAGCTGTCATCAATAGCCGATATAAAACTCTTTTCCACCATTTACTCGTCTTTCTGTCCACATCGTAAAGGCCAGCAAGTTGATCTGAAAGATCAACTCCTCCCATATATTTATTGTAAAACTCAATCTTCGGACAAGGAATTTCTCTTCAAGTGCCATCTTAGGTCTTTCTCTTCACCTCAGTCATTTCATCCGTATGACAATTAGAAAGTAGTGTGACATCTTTACTGTCTTACCATGAAACTGCACATGTGCCGTACTGATTGTACATGAACTGAGATTCACCTCGTTCTCTTTTTTTGTCTACAACGAATTTTGGCATATTTTTTCTGGTGATTATTGATGTATCAGTTGCCGCAACAGACAGCGTATTGATAAGTTTAGTACTTGTAAAAAATCTGTCAAAACATAGGATATCTGTATATCGAATGGTACTTGCTAACTTCAGGACAACATCTTCTCCTAGAGTTGAATTTTGCTTTCTATTTTCAGCTCTTTCCGAATATATGATCAAATCATATGTGTAGCCAGTTTTTGAATTACATCTAACCCGCGATTTCACGCCTCTTTTAATGGGCTTTAGGGGAAGGTATTGCTTCAGGCTGCTTCTTCCTTTGAACTTGGACATAGCCGCATCGATACCTTGGAAAGTACTTTCACTTCTTGCTGCTAGAAAAGATTGTTTCAAACACGACAGCACTTCTTCCATATAATAAATTTTGTTGCTACCATCTGGCTCTTTTGGGGAATTAAAATATAGTTTAGAAGAATGAAGTTGAAATCTATTTCTAGAAATGGCTTGTTTGAATGTTGTGTTGCCAAGTGAAGTATTAGTAGACCAATAGCGACGTTGTGCAGGTACTTTATTGTATGACATTATGAAGAAGCAGCCAAGTACTATCATTATTTCATAATACTGATAAGTTTTCTGTATTGAATTAAGATTTTTGTTAAAATAATTTTTACTTGGAAATGTGTAATTTAAGCAGTAAGATCTATTAAAAGTTGAAAAAAACAGTGTAGGTTGTCATTAAAAAAAAATGTTTCAAAATCAATTATGTCATTAAAAAAAATTCGTCAAAAGGCATCTTAAAAACAAAAATTTAAGTGTCCGACCAAATTTCTTAAAAACAATATAGAACGCTTTTATGAATTTTGTTCCAAACATTATCACCACATATATACAGCCTTATTTTTCTTTCACTCCCACATATATACCCCCTTAGGGGGTGAAAAAAAAATATGAGTAGTGCCCGTACAAACAAAATCGCGGTCCATTGTGAACGCAGTGACAAGAAATTGATTTTTCTTTCCTCGAGTCCTAGCCTGTCGCAGTTAATATACAGACATAATAATTTTCATGTACAGGAATTTAAGTACTTCTAATTAACGGGAGAAAAACATCGTTATGCACCGAAGTTGTCGACCTTTTTTCACATAAAGACAAAAAACATCGCCATAGAAAATCTTTTCAACTGCCATTCATTCTCTGACAAAGGTTGCAACTTTAATCTGGAATTACTGGTGGTGGTGGCATTTACCTAAATGCGTATAGGATAAACAAAGCTATGGACCGACTTTAACTACATTTTGGCCCTAAAAATTTAGACATTTTTAATGAGTTACAACTAAATTTCTTTTTTGATTTCTAGTTAGGCATTTATAGGTATTCTTCAGATTCGCATAGCCTGATACCTATTTAGCGGTAACCTGTATATATATATATATATTAAAATTCGTAGCCAAATGTAATATAATCATTCGAAGATCTTTGATTTATCAAAGGCGATATTAAACTTCCATACATGATAGACAATGCCGACCTATGTGTTTAGTGACAAACGAGTGACAAAAGAAGAGAGATGCACACGCGAATTGTGTAATTAAAAGTAAAAAATGTATGTGTAGAGCTGTCGGCTAACCGGTTCAAAATCATCGAGAGCAACGCCAATCACTTCAAAGACCTCGTTCAGTGCGCTGCAGCTAGTTTATCTCTTGAATCACAGTTAACCTCAGGCAAACCATGAATAATGACGTTATTCTTGCCACGTTCCCACTCAAGTACCTCCTGAATAATCACTTTAGTTTTAATAAGTGAACTTGTTGGGTTATCACCGGCAATCTTATCCTGAAGCATAACCATTGCCAGTGACAATATGTCACTACTAAACTTCAAAACTAAGAGTTATTGCTTTAAAAATACAATAAAAGAAACATATTTGAGATACATAATTACATGCAGTCAAATAAAAAAATAGAAAATAAGAAATAGATTAGCAATTTTATGTAAAATCCAAAATAATATTATTTTTGCAATATGCCAACATATGATTATAGTTTGTGAGCCTGACTTTTCATTGCAACGTTGCCTTAATTTGCTTCTGCATCTGTTCGGCGGTTTTAGTATAGAATATGTAATAAATGCACGAAAATTTCACTTTGAATGCGTTTATGCTCAAGAAAGAAAATGACTGTTTAACGAAAAATAAGTATAATAAACAGAAACTTTACCTGTAACGACAGTGCCTTGAACTGTATCATTCCACATTTCAAAGTTGGATTCAATCCATATGAGAGGTTGTTTACGGGCGCTATTTATCAGTTGGTTTATCGGAATACTTAAGGAACTTAATCGTTGAATTTGCGCCACATTTTGACCGATTAAAACTACGGGAAAATCGTAGGACCCCGAAAAATACATTTGATTATCTAATTGAATTTCACCTATGCTAAAAATAACGTCCATTGTCTGGAAAAATATTATTTGTCATAAGATATTGTTACAACAAAAGCAATAAACATTCTTTGATAATAGGATAATTATAATAAATTTATCAGTAGCAGCTGGTGCGTAAAATGTACCAAAGCTGCGTCATATGTGCTTGCTTCCCTATTGATATACCGGGTGTCTGTTGAAGCTCGGCCGCCGGCCATATCTCGGCAACTGTTTATCATACAGCCTGGTGGAAAAAAATCTTGATAGTAGAACAGACCACGGGAATGTCAACGAAAATATTTTTAAGTTTCCAAAAATGATCGCAAGGGTGCGCAATGGTGAATTAAAAATTCGATATTTTTTCATTGAATTCAAATTTAAGATATGTCAAAATTTTTACTGGCAACATTTTCAGGCGTTTTTTACAATTTTCATTTGAAGCTTTTTGATCTAACTCCCATACGAAGGGGAGGGTGGAAGAGGGTATGTCTGAGTACAAAAGTAGGTGTAATTTCGGTTTGCGTCAACGGATTTTAATGTTTCTAGGATCATTAGATAGTTTTTCAAAGAATTAGAAAGTGTACGTAGCAGGAACATATGTGGTTGTTCAAAAAAAATAACAGGGGGCGCTGTTCTTAATTTATTACTTGTTTTTTCTTCAAAATTTTAAATGGAACGATAAGTTCTTAATATCATAATATTGAAGCACTTAAAAAACTGAAGAGAATGATGAAAACCAGAAGTTGCTACCTTTTCTCTTGACAAAGATATAGTTATACCAAGACAATCCAGAACAATAAAACTTTTAAATGTAAATTTATTTATATGTATTTCTTTCTTTACCACTATTTTATTTAGACTTGCTTTCTTTCTTGGGTTTGTGGTTTAAATTAAAACTAACACATTTTACTAATGTTTTGATGTATTTAACATCTTTTTCAAAGGTCATAAAACATATAACTGTAAAAAACATTACAAAATATCAGTCTACGGTACAACATGATTTATACTAACTACCTTGTTTTTCTTTTTACTGTGTAAAAATAAATATACAGGGTCGGGCAAAAAGAGCGGAACACCGAATTTATGGCTTAACTAGCACTTTTTCGAAAATTTAACCTAAATTAAAGTTTTTGTATACTTTATGTATTATTTATTGGTGTTTGCAGATTTTCCGTTTTTGTCACATTTTTGAAGATATGATGTCACCGGATAGTATTTTAAATGAATCACCCTGTATTTATATTTTTTTTTGAGTAGATATTTTTTTCCTGAATTCACTAATACCAGGTTTAGTGGGTCTCTGACTTATGGTTTCATAAGAAAAAAATAAAATGAAATGGCACCTAAATATTTATTTAATAAAAAACGAACGACAATAACTAAAGATTCTATTCATTAACGTCCATTAACTTTAACAAATGATTATGAAATTCATTTCTCGCTTAAAGGTGACATGAACTTTTAATGCAGCATTAACTTTTTTTAGAATCTTTAGTTATTGTCGTTCGTTTTTTATTAAATAAATATTTAGGTGCCATTACATTTTATTTTTTTCTTATGAAACCATAAGTCAGAGACCCACTAAACCTGGTATTAGTGAATTCAGGAAAAAAATATCTACTCAAAAAAAAATATAAATACAGGGTGATTCATTTAAAATACTATCCGGTGACATCATATCTCCAAAAATGTGACAAAAACGGAAAATCTGCAAACACCAATAAATAATACATAAAGTATACAAAAACTTTAATTTAGGTTAAATTTTCGAAAAAGTGCTAGTTAAGCCATAAATTCGGTGTTCCGCTCTTTTTGCCCGACCCTGTATATTGTAGGAATTATTTTAGTTTAACCTACGCGTTCACGTGTATATATTCAAATATAATATCTGCATACATGTATCACCTCGATTTGTCTTTCCTAAATGTTCTTGTTACTGTTTTTGATTGTTTTTTATTATAATTTGTAAATATATATGTTTATTGTATTTTACAAGTTTATAATATACAAGGATTCAAATAAAAATTCAATTCATATATTTATTGCTAATTTTGTATTATTGAGTGGTAAAAATTTGATAAATTTGCAATGTCTGATCCGTCATTATTGAGAATTTTTGTTTTTTTTTATTATGAATCATTTCTAATATAACTCTTGCTTTTTGGTTATGTTCTTTGTCCAGAATTTTCACCCGATTGAAATGAAATTCATGCCCAGTATTAATAGTATGTTTTTTCAATGCAGTGTTGTTTTTACTGCATTTATGACCATTCATTCTGCTTTTTAGGTGTTGTTTTGTTTGTCCGATATATACACTTTCTCATTCCTTACATGGTATTTGATATATTAGGTGTGTTTGTTGATCTTTCGGTATTTTAGCTTTTAAGATAGATCAAAGATGTTGTAAATTGTTATTGTTTTTATTTGCGATTATAATATTGTATGGTTTAAGAATATTTTCCGATAAATTTTGCACATATGGAATGGCTATGTAATTTTTGTTATCATTATTGTTATTATTATTGTGTTGTTTGTGTTGATTGTATGATATGTATGTCCTTCTTTTAATAATTTTATTAATTAAATCTATGGGATAATTATTGTTAGTTAGCGTTCGTTTCACTTTATTCAATATTTCGGTTCTGTATATGGAGAATGTTAATTTTATTGCACGATCTACTAAATTTATGATGACACTTTTTTTAATTCTAAAAGTTGTAGCTGAATTAAAGTTGATATATCTACCTGACCAAGTCTTCTTGGTATGACATTTTGTAAGTATTTTATTTGTGTTGTCTTATTAATATTGTGTCTAAAAAAATCTATTGAATTATTTGTTGTTATTTTTTTTGTGGAAACTGTTGAATTGTTGTAAAATTTAGTGAATTTCTTGTTCTGGCATTGCTGTTATATAGTCATCCGAGCTTCAACAGATACCCGGTATATAGTTATAACCTAATTTTTGTTCAATCGTACAACAATTTTACAAACAAAAAGAAAACAAAAGATATTCTACTAACCTCTGAACGGTTAACTGTCACAGCAATATTATCACAGGTTAAGGCGAGAACTTCAGTCTTTTCTATACATCCATTTTCTAAATCGGAAGTAAACGTAAATATAATTGCATTTAGAAACACTGATAACTTTAAGTCTGACCACTCCTTGCTAACATTCGTTTCAAGTGCTTCTTTCCCAATTTCTATATCAGATGAGCTTAGAGACATTGTCAAGTCTGAATTAAATTGTGTGTGTTCCATCAGTGTGGGCAGACCACGTGGCGAATACGCTACATGCTTGTTACTCGTGATAGACGAAGAGCAATTTTGTACATCTTCAGCACTAAAATAGGTACTACTATTTAATGAAACATCACTTGCAGTCTCCTGTAAAAGAAAAGAATAATAATCAAATGGTGGCATGCTAATGTCATGGCGTTTTTAAATTACCTCTTTTTCATGTTTAACATATTTTATATCTTGCGGATATTCGGTTAGACTCTTCCCATAAACATTTGTGGTATTTTCCAATTCATTTTCGTGCATGGATAATCTAACTCTAATGTCTCTAGCACTAATTTCAACCTGAATTGATACATATATTCAAAACAAGGTGGGACTAAATGTTCAATTTTAGTGTAAAATTGCAGCGCAGAGACGATTTTCGAACGTAGAAGCGAAAGTGGGTCCCAAACGAGAGAAACAGACATACAGTAAATGCCAAATAAGATGGCGAGCGGTGGGAGTAAGCCCGTGCAGCATTAGCAATAGTGGGACAAATATAGTCTGACATTATTGGACAATGTTCAGTAAGTGGGCGTACGCGTTTTTAAAGACGACTACAGCGCATTCCCACCACCGCCGCCTTTTACTGTACTTCTAGCATGTATGGTTAGTCCGAATAACGCCTGCACTGTGCTGATCGTGTTGTTTGGGTAGCATTTACTAATGTGCTTCATTAGTAAATCAGTTTTTATGAAAACTACAGTCGAAAGCAAAAAAAGTAGACAAAAATACAAGTTTATGTCATAGACTTTCTCAAAATGATTAGTGTAATAGCGGCTTCCCAGTTACTTGTCAATGTTTGGTTATCTATCAAAATTGACAACCTTACACTTGATATTAAATAATTATAAAGATGCCTTCCATAAATGAAGATATTAAAGTCAATGTTATTGCAGATTTGAGTAACGGTTTCAAAATACGTGAAATTGCGGAAAGAAATAATATAAATACAAGCACAGCTTTTAAAATTATTAAAAAAACATAGAAATCACCACAGATTTTGAAGAATGTTTGGTTCTGGTCGCAAAAGACTATCAACAGCTGAGCAAGACCGCCACCTCACAAATGTGCTTATTGAAATTAATTTTCTTCAGTAGTGAATGCAACTAGTGTAAGTAACTTTCCGGGATCTGCTTTTACTGCCTGACGAAGAATTAGGGAAGCTAATTTGTGGTGCCATAGAACTACCAAAAAACTCAATTTGAATGCGACCCACAACGAAACTCGTGTACGCTATGCACTTGAACACCTGGTAAATAACAAACACTTCTGGGAAACTGTAATTTTTACAGCTGAAAAATTATTTCAAAGTAAGGAAAATGACCGATTCATGTATACCTACTAAGAGTTACCCGATTTGACGAAAACTTAGTAATGTGTATTCAGAAAATTTCAAAGTAAGTTTTAGGGTTGGATTTAAATTCAAGGGAGTGATATGTTATGGGAAATAGAAGGAAACTTGAATTCAAGTCTTATATCAACATTTTTAATTAGTATTTTGATTTGTATTAATCAGATGAGAAGATGTTTTGATAATTATTTGATATTCCATAGGATAATGACTTGGCACTAATGAGAAGTAAATAAAGCCAAGTTTACAAAGTCGAAGATCTCTTGTCTACTTTTTTCTGCTTTCGACTGTATTTGGAACAGTTTTCATCTATAGTTACTTGCATTAAATTTTGGTCGTCAGTGTAATTTACTGATACGATGGAAAATATTCTATTATAAGTAGGTCTGGTAGATTATAACCTTACAATCAATGACGTCAAATACCTGCCTGACGTTGTCAATAATGTCATTCTGCTAAATGTACAGCAGATCAAGGAATTGAATATAAAATATAGGTATATAACATGTTTATTTAAAGTTTAAAATACAACAAAAATGGCACGAATAATTAAAAAAAAACTATAAAGGAACTTAATATCTCGTCATTACTCCATTACTTTTATTTTGTTTAAACGATTATGCATGGACAAACACAAATTTCTAAAATAATCGTGAGTAAGGTTATTCCAGGCGTCATGTATTGCGGCCAAAAATTCCTCCTTATTTGAATACTGCACACGCCTGCTTCCTATGAGTTTCGTCAATCTTTCCCACGTATACCCTATTGCAGGGGTCGGCAACCTATGACCCGTGGGTCACCGAGTGACCCATTTGGTAATTTCAAGTGACCCACTTTAGTTCCGAAAATAAAGTATAAGATATACAAACATTTTTTTCGTTTTCCCAAAAAATTTTTGTCGCAAAGTTATGAACGTACCAAATTTGAATCCAGTATAACATATAAAAATATCAGTTAAGGCCCCACCCCGCCTGACTGGATATGGAATCGGCCGATAGTATGCGGAATGCAGCGACATTGTCCGAACAAATTGTGCAATTGGATACGCGCGTCGTTATCTCAGTTGTATGTCAGTTATAGCACGTGTAGTACAGTAGCACAATAATATTGACCTAGTGAAATAAATATCATTATTTAAAAAAATTACCATGAACAAACAAAAAGCAAAAAAGAGATTATTTCAAGATGTGTGGACAGAAAAGTATGGGTGTATCGAAAATGGTGACAAATTGATATGTACTTTATGTACAGATATAATTACCGCCAGGACTTATAATATTGAGCGACACTTTTCTTCAAAACATAAAGATGTGAGTGAAATGGCAAATGAAGATAAATCTGAACACATTGCTAAACGTGTATTAAATTTTGGAAAACAAAATAAATTCTTAAAAAGTTTTGTTACCAGCAACAATCACGCTACGTCTACCAGCTTTGTTGCAGCTCTTAGCATTGGTACCAACGGAAAACCATTTACAGACGGCGAGTTTTTAAAAAACGCATTCATAAATTGTTCCGAACACTTATTTAATGACTTCGCAAATAAAAAACAAATAATTGAGAGAATCAAAGAAATGCCATTGTCAGCTAGAACAGTCTAGCGTCGCGTTGAAGATATGGCCAAGAATATTGATGAACAGGTCAAAAATGATTTGTTATCTTGTGACATAATTAGCATTGCAGTTGACGAAAGTACCGACATAAATAGTATTGGTAGGCTTGCAATGATTATTAGATTTGCATCAATAATTCGAATGTCAATGAAGAACTATGCGTTCTTGCTTCAATGAATGACATCACCAAAGGCACTGATATTTTTCGTCAAGTACAAGAGTTTACAAATTTCAAAAATGGGCATGTATTGGTTTTAAATGTAAATTGTTTTCCATAACAACTGACGGTGCTCCAAGTATGAGCGGAAAAACTGTTGGATTTGTAAAACTAATGGAAAATGAACTTGGCCGTTCACTTTTATCGTTTCATTGTATCATACATGAAGAAAATTTATTTGCAAAGGCATCTACACAACAACTTAAGGATGTAATGGAAAAAGTTGTTAAGATCGTAATCATGATAATAGCGCGATCAGCATTAATACACAGGCGCTTTAAAGCTTTTTTGGAGGAAATTGAATCGAAGTGAGGAGATTTGTTATTACATTCTGAAATACGATGGTTAAGTCGGGGCAAAGTTCTTAATAGATTTGTAGAGTGTTTTGATGATATACAAATATTTCTTCACGAAATCAGTGAAAATGATCTCGAACTCAATGATAAACAATGGTTTTTAAGACTTTTGTTCTTAACAGACATAATGAACCATTATAATGATTTCAACGTACGACTCCAAGGAAATAACCACACAATTTTGAAAATGTATGAGGAATGGAAGAGCTTTACTTCAAAATTGATATTATTTGAAATTGACATAAAAACTAAAAAAATTCATTTCTTTCCCTTGTTAAAAAGGGAACATGAAAAAGAAAATATCGATGAACGCAATCTAAATATGTTCGAAAGTTGGATGTCGGTCATTAAAAGTGAATATGAAAGTCGGTTTCAAAGTCTTAAGAAACATAGAGAAATGTTTATATTTATAATAAAGCCCGATGAAATAGAAGAAAATATTATAAATTTGCAGTATTTTGAATATCTATGAATTGACAATTTTAGTTTAGAAATGATTGATTTTAAAAGTTCAACATTATGGACGGATAAATTCAAGAAATTGCGGAACGATTTGGAAAATACAGAAGATAATCATTTTCTCATGATATCAACATGTTGGGCATCACTTCCTACGAGGTTTTCATCATTAAAAAAAATTGGCTTTGTCATTTTGTCCACATTCGGGTCCACTTATAAATGTGAGCAAATATTTTCACAAATGAAATTTATTTTAAGCAAAAACAGGAGCAGGTTAACTATTGATAATTCAGATGCTTGTGTTCGACTTAAAACGACTAACTATAAACCAGAACTTAACTAAATTGACGTCACTAGTTCAACATCAGGGAAGCCATTGATATCGTAGAGAAAGTTTATAAATAAAATTTATTCAACTATGTTTGTAATTATTTTCTTAATAATATATATATTTTATATTTACTAAAATGCTGTTTTAATACGAAAATATCTCTGACCCAAATGTCTCTTTAATACTCGCATTTTGGTTGATTTTGACCCGCGGCCAAAAAAGGTTGCCGACCCCGGCCCTATTGGGTTTATATCGTGGCTTAAACTCGGCCAGTCAAGCACATTTACTTCATGATCTTGAAACCATTCGCGGCCAAAAAAGGTTGCCGACCCCGGCCCTATTGGGTTTATATCGTGGCTTAAACTCGGCCAGTCAAGCACATTTACTTCATGATCTTGAAACCATTCTTTTAATTGACGCGATGTGTGAATTGGTTATCTTGCTGGAATGTAAAGTTGTTTTCTGGGAACACTTGTCGCACTGAACGTAACATTACGCTTTCTAAAATCTGTATATATACTGGACTTGTAAGGCGTTCTTCCACGTAGAGTAATATTCCAGGACTATTTGCGGATAACCAACCCCACATATTTACTGAGAACTTACTATTATTTTCAGTTCTATTAACGTATTTGACGTTACATCTTTGGTTCCTTGGTCTATAAACCCTCAATCGTCCAGATTTAAACGAGTTGAACGTTTTTTCATCGCTAAAAATGACATGTTCCAAAAAAATTTCATCTTTAACGATGTGCTCTAAAGCAAAACCCATTCTAATTTCTTTGTGCCTGGCAGTAAGTTTGACTTTTCTAGCTGCTGAGTAGCACTTTCAATTTCTTTCCCGAACGCGACTATTTTCAATAACGTCTAAAAAATTATCATCATTTTCACGTGTTGTAGCGCGTGGACGTCTAGAACCAGGTAACCTTTGCAGAGATCTTCTTTCCCTCCAACGTCTTACTATAGAATTTACTGTACTTTTTGAAATACCCATTTGTATTGCTACTGCAGCCTCAGATAGTCCAGTTTCAATTAAAGAAAGTATTTTTACTCTACTAAAATAAGAAATTAGTGCCATTATTATGACAACTAAATTTAATTTTCACAATTATTGTGAAAAGTAGTTATCAATTAGATGAAATTTTTAATTCGTGACATATGAGAAAAAGTTTTTAATGACATTGACGACCACAATTTAATGCTAGTAAACTGTATGTATCTAAGTATTACAATATTTAGTATCTACCTGTTGCAAATATATGTTTTTTTTTAAATTAAATATTATATCTTAATATGAATAACGTCCATCAGATAATTAAGACGGAACAAATCAATTTACTATAACATTTCTTTTAAATATAAATGTTCTAATTTGCCTTATATTGAAAATAAAAAATTTTTGTATTGCAGTTGTTATGATAAATTCATGGACAAAATTAACGCACCACCGCCTATATTTTGTGTTATTCCAAAATAATGATGATTTATAGTTTTCTAGTTATCTTACAAACAGGCCTACAGGACCTACTGGGACAGTTCAAGGAAATGGTGTCGAAAAGGATTTTCTTTTCAAAGTACAATTGCAAATAAAAGCATTTTTGACTTGATCCAAAATCTGATCGGAAATTTTTGCTTTAAGACAAGTTGTCTTTAGCCATCAAGTTTTTTTTTTGTTATTGATAGTGTCAGTGCGAGTGTAATACATTTTACTAATGAATCACAGAACAAATTTGTCAGTGGAGGAAGCAGTAAGAGCATCAACTTTTCTGGATGAGAGATATTCGATGCGCCAATGTGATAGGAAGAAACCATTCCAGCTTAAGTCGCATGGTTAGACGATTTAACGAGACAGGTTCTCACTCACGAGGCTCGGGACAAGGGCGAAAATGGTGAACTAATGCAACAGATGAGCATTCTCAATTCGCTCTCAGAAACAGGAGAACGACTAGTACCATCCTAAAAAATGAACTCGTAGCTGCTCGCAATCTTCATGTATCTTCCCGAACGATTAGAAGACGCTTAAATAAAGCTGAATTGGACAGCAAAAAACCGGCCAAGAAACCCCTGCTCACCAAAGAGCACAAAATTCAAAGATTGCGGTTTGCGAGTTCTCATCAAGATTGGACTCTTAATGATTGGAAGATGGTTTTATTTTCAGACGAAACGAGGACTAGCCTTGAATCTCCTGATGGACGTGAGCGTGTCTGGCAAAGGCCAGGAGAGAGATTTGCTAGTTGCAATATCTCTCCAAGAGTCCCGTTTGGTGGTGGCTCTGTAATGTTTTCGGGAGGCATATGTTTCGATGGCCGCACAAAGTTGGTGTGTTACGTGTTAGGTCAATGAATGCAGATTATTATCTTGAACACATCGTTGTTGCCCATGTAATGCAATTTGATCCTTCTGTGAGGCTGAATTTCTTGTTTATGCAGGATAATACTCGTCCTCATGTGGCTGGGCAAGTTATTCACTACTTAAATGTTGTTACTATTCCGTTCGTGAAATGGCCAGCCAATGGCCCTGACATGAACCAAATAGGGCATTTACGGGACGACATTAAAAAAAAGGGGTCGTACACCTGCCAACCACAATCAACTGATAGAAGCAGCAATTGAAGAATGGGAAAATACTCCTCAAAAAGTCCAGTCCTTCAAAATGTGATCTCCAGTATGCCAAAACGCATGGAAGCAGTAATTAGAAGTAGAGGAGGACATACACGATACTAAAATAGCTCTAAGTCCATAAATTCTATTCTTTTCGTTTGTTTTTTTGATTACATATTTCCGTTGTTTTCAAGATAAAAAGTTTTTTAATAAAAAATGCCATGTTTCGCTGGTTTCATTTACAAGCTACCAGACAGTACCTAACAATAAGCTTTCATGAATTTTTTTTTTTGCAATATTATTATGCGTTAATTTTGTCCATGAGTTTATATGTATATTTTGCCATATTAAATAATTGCGTATTTATAGGACAAAAAATATATTAATTGGTCAATAGGAACTACTAAATGAGCAAATAATACTACTGAGGGACACAACTGTCGCAAACCAGGAGATGTTACCAACCTAAATTATTTTTCTTCTGTTGCTAACAGCGAATGATTGATTTTTAACACGAGATATTATAATATCATGTAAAAAAATTACCTTACTGACAGACTCAACTAAAACTTTTGTAGTATGCGCAGACGCTGTTATAGATATCTTCACATCACCGTGGAATGGTATTCGAACGAATTGATCATTATAGTTCGTAACATTTACAGGATTTGACCACTGGAAGCCTTGAGGATCCCCTGTAATATAAAAATAATATATGAATTAATTAATTTGTAAATAAAAATAAATGTACCTTCTGGATCAGACGCAAAAACTAACTGTTCCGAATTAGAGCTCTGAAGAGTTTCCTGAAATTTTTCGGACACATCCGGCATTGTGTAGTATGAGTTCTGTTCATTCTCCACACAACACAACCATTTCAGATGTTTACAATCGCTCACAACGACTGACGATTCTTCTTCGGAATATTGGGCGCAAAAAAGCTTTACTCCACATTTATTTTCAATTAATAACTGTGGATGAAGATCGTGGTGTAACGATAAGTACATCTGTCCTTTATGCTCCTGTGACACCAGAACAAGAGGTATCTAAAACATATTTTTAAGAATTTTACAAAAATAGTCAATAATCTATATACAAAAGTCATAAATAACATATTGCTGTGATATATGCACTATGGTTGACAACCAATAGTCAAATTAATAAAATTAATATTATTTGATGTTCTCAGGGTCTTAAAGGTAGATTTCTTTGTTTTAAAAGAAAATATGTCACAGCCTTTCTTTATTGTGAGTTCTAGCTGTGATTGTGATGTTTACTTTCCTTATGTTCTCCTTTGGGATGGGTATAAATAAGTAAATGATGAATGTCAGCACAACTTATATTTATTTATAATATGGAGATTTTACAAAACATAAAAATTATTGACGACTATATAATATAATACTTTTGTTTCATTAAGGTATATTATCCGTTGTAATACAAGCACCTTGCAAATCTTTTTGTCGTTTTAAATTATAGTAGTTTACTAAATTACTTCTTCATGTAGGTTTATAATTCAAAAGAAATTACTAAAAGTTTTATTCCATTATTTAGTCATAAATAACATATTGCTGTGATATCTGCACTATGGTTGACAACCAATAGTCAAATTAATAAAATTAATATTATTTGATGTTCTCAGGGTCTTAAAGGTAGATTTCTTTGTTTTAAAAGAAAATATGTCACAGCCTTTCTTTATTGTGAATTCTAGCTGTGATTGTGATGTTTACTTTCCTTATGTTCTCCTTTGGGATGGGTATAAATAAGTAAATGATGAATGTCAGCACAACTTATATTTATTTATAATATGGAGATTTTACAAAACATAAAAATTATTGACGACTAATAATATAATACTTTTGTTTCATTAAGGTATATTATCCGTTGTAATACGTTGCAAATCGTTTTGTCGTTTTAAAATTATAGTAGTTTACTAAATTACTTCTTCATGTAGGTTTATAATTCAAAAGAAATTACTAAAAGTTTTATTTTCTTTATTCTTTATTGACGTATCCCCATTGGATCATCTCGACCTGAGATTTGCACGTCAAAATCGAGATTTAAACAATGAAGAACCTATTAGATATTTCAAATAATATTTTGAAATTATTGTTATTCAGGTAAAATCGTTAATACTTCGTTGAATCGCCTTAACCTGAGATTTGCACGTCAAGTCAAGACTTACCCAATGAAGAATTTATCAAATGTTCAAATAATATTTTTAAAATTATTGTTATTCAGTAAACTTTATATAACACACATGAAGATTCTTTTATTTATTGATTATAAGATTGCAAAATGAACTTTATTGACTGTGCTTGTACTTACTTTTCTTGACTATATCTCCTTTCGAATTCCTCTTGATAATTCTCGTATTCCATTTTTCTTGAAAGTTATTATGGCGGCTTTTATATAATAAAGTAGTAATAATTTCCCGCGCTCTACTATACTTTAGCGCGCACTTATTGTTTGAAATGTATTATATGTTTTGTCTCACTACACGCGTTAAAATCTTAAAAGCGTTTTATGCCTTTTTAGATTTTTTTGTTTAGCTGAAGAACTCTTGGAGCACTGATCATTCACTGTTTATTTTCTTTTGTATTTCAGATTTGCCGACGAACTGCCTGTTTATTTTTCTTAAGTATTGAAGATCTGCCGACGAACTGCCTTTTTAGATTTTTGTTTGGTACTGGAGAGCTGCCTACGGACTGTCTTCTAATAGCGAATGCATCTTTTATAACCCTCAACAATTGAAAAACGCCTTATTTTGTTTTAAATTCAAAGTGTTTTGGCTCCATTTGAATATTCCTCTACTGCGCCCTCCGTGTTAGTTTTGATAATTATTCGATGTCATGTGATCACATGACATTGCGTCCACCATCTTACATTTGTTATTGTTTACATACTATGCATTTGCATATCTAATTAATATCGATTGATTTTTATTTATTTTGGTAAGTATTTTTTTAATCTGTACTACATTATATACTGACTAATATCTTATTTGTTTTTAGCTTGGAATCTCTTGGAGCATTTTATATGAAGAAAAATATACCAATCGTATATTTAAATGTGCATTCAATAATATTGTTTTATTCAGGAGATACCAGTGGAAAATGCATATTGACACATAACGTTTTATCTTTAACAGTGATAGTGGCTACAATATTTATATTCTGGGTTATTACTTCCTATCTTTTGATTATTATCGCTGCTAAAGAATGTATTACCGGAATGACCTACTTTTCTATTAATTACTAATAATACTGTTTTAAATCATTACATATCCTTTTTTAGACTGAGGTCAGTATTTGAACATTATGTTTTGTACAATATATAATTCTTGTGCTCTAATTTATTTAAAATTGAGGTTAATATTTTTAATTCTGTCATTGCATAATATCTTAGTTCATATTTAAGTTCATTCATTGAATATGCAACCCACATTTCATCGATGTTTCATGAGTGTATATAGTGTTGCATATCCATCAGTTAAAATATTTATTGCCTTTATCTTGTTCTTTAAACAAGATATGTATATATTAATCAATGTATTATTTATGCGTCTATATTTGGTAAGATGTTAAATTGTAACCAGTGTACCAAATATACAGGGTGTACCACTTAAAACTCCCAGGTCAAATATCTCGGAAACGGATAGAGGTATTTGAATTTTGTAAAAAGTAGTTATTAAAGCATGTGATTGACTCTAGTTTTCTCTCACAATTGTGTTTTATTATGTGAAGATATAGATGGCGCTGCGATGAAAAGAATTTTTTTGATCGCCACAATCTTCATTTGTTTTTTATTTGAAAGAGTATTAAAATTAATGTCAATTTTATTATTTGTGTTAGTTTCCAAAATTTAACGGTTTCATAGATATTCGTGTTTAAAAAAGTAAGAGTAACTTTAATTTTTGTCTAATTTTGTTTAAATATTTAAATGTATCAAATATAAGTAACAAAGATGATCGAAATTGTTGCCTTCATGATTGCTACACAACGTATATCGCCTTATTAGTTCTCGTCCGCAAACATTTAACAATGTATTTCTACTAAGTTTTTGAACACTTTCATAAATTTTATTATAAAGGTCCCTCATATCTGTTATGGGTTTCATGTAAACTTCAGCTTTCAAGTAACCCCACAAGAAAAAATCAGGGCTAGATCCGGCGAACGAGCGGGGCTACCTAAGGACGCCATTAGTACCAATCCAACGACGTGGGAACGTTTGATTAAAATAGTCAGTAACTATGTTGGCATTATGAGCAGGTGCCCCGTCTTGATGTAACCACATATTATTTCGCAGCTCTATAGGTACATCTTCCAAAAGTAGTGATAACTCATTTTGAAGGAAATGTAAGCAGTGCACACCAGTGAATGTTTCATGATAAGTCCCCACTTATTAATTGTAGAATTTTAAACGGATTTATCATAGGCCCCCGCCAATGATAAATCCGTTTAAAATTCTACACCAAACGTTAACGCCAAAAACTGTTTGAAATCTTGTTTGCCTTATCCACCTAAAATTTTCTTCTGACCAATATCGAGCATTATGCTTAATTAAAGTACCATTGTTGTGAAAACTAAATTCGTCACTCCACATGATCTGATTCATAAAGTTGTTGTTTTCCTTTAACATTACAGAAAATTCTGCTAGAAAATCGAGTCTGCGTTGATTATCTCCTATTCTTAAATGGTGCGCTAAATAAACTTTGTACGGAAAGTATTTATTTTCTTTTAGAATCCTACGGCAACAGGTTACAGATAGATCATGCTGTTCTTTTAATTGCCGTAATCATATATGTGGATTATTATTAACTGTTTGTTGTACCGCTGTAATTTCATCATCTCGCACTCTTTTCTGCCTTAATGGTTTTTGTTTTTTCAAGCTACGGTAATTTCTGAGATTTGCACACACACTTATAAATGTTTTGTGATCTGGAAAAGGCCTGTTTGGAAAGCGTAGAGCATTGCTTCAGATGTATTTCTACGGAATTCTCCATAAATTAAAACCATATTCAGTTTGTCTTCATTTGTGTGTAAAACCATATTTTTAATACAATCTCAACGCAAAGTGAGTAAATGTTTGAATGAAGCTAATTGTAAAGACAATTAATAATCAAGCAAATGTCACTAATGTGTGCTAATGTCAAAATATTTCCTAAATAATCAAAGCAAGCATACATACATATAGCACAGACATGAATGCTTTTCTGCCTACATACCTATGGGTGCGTATGAAGTGGAATTTATAAAAAGGAGCTAACTATAAAGTTTAAATTGTGAAGTAACTATACTAGCAAGAATTGTGAATACGTTTACTGCTATTTCCCCCCTACAAATTAAATATTTAAACAAAATAAAGACAAAACTTTAAAATTACTCTTACTTTCTTTAAACACGAATATCTATGAAACCGTCAAATTTTGGAAACTAACACAAATAATAAAATTTACATTAATTTTAATACTCTTTCAAATAAAAAACAAATGAAGATTGTGGCGATCAAAAAAATTCTTTTCATCGCAGCGCCATCTATATCTTCAGATAATAAAACACAATTATGAGAGCAAACTAGAGTCGATCACATTCTTTAGTAACTACTTTTTACAAAATTCAAATATCTTTATCCGTTTCCGAGATATTTGACCTGGGAGTTTTAAGTGGTACACCCTGTATATATACATATACATTTATTTATCTAAAATAAATTGTGCTGAAATTTACTTTTGTTTTTATTTATTTATTTAATTTATTTTATATTAGAAAATGTTATCCATATTCACTTGTATCTGGTTATATTCACTTATATTCAGTAATATCCACTTATATCTAGTTCTATATCTGTTTTTACATATATAAATTTTTGGATATCTGAAACTGGTTATATCCAGTTTTTCATTATTTTTTTTATTTTTTATTTATTTTTTTAAAAATACAGAAATATATCACAGCAATATGTAATATTTATGAGAAATAACAAATCAAAATACAGCACACTGCATCGGCATAATAAATGTTAATAGCTATTTTCCATCAGTATATAGAATAGAATAGCATTTATTATACATATACATCTTTGTCGGCTGTTGGTGGTCGTATATATTATACTATTGTCTTTCTAGCTAAGCTCAGTCGGTAAAAATTATAATCGAGTATGGAAAATAAATAATAATTTCAGGTTTGATTTCTTTTGTAAAAGTTATTTTAATTTTTATTTCAAAATAATATTTTTCTAAACACAGAAAAAGTCGTTTTAACACATAAACAATTAATTCAATTTTAAAATTAAATTTTCCTTCTTAATGAAAATTATAAATTCAATAATATAAATATGACTATTCAGATGATATAATATAAAATAGAATCATTTTTTACAATAAATGAAAGATCAATTCTATTATTCTCTTTATCTTATAAAGATTTTCTTTCA
This sequence comes from Amphimallon solstitiale, assembly GCA_963170755.1. NCBI lineage: Eukaryota > Metazoa > Arthropoda > Insecta > Coleoptera > Scarabaeidae > Amphimallon > Amphimallon solstitiale. Next base: position 9,154,550 of record OY720680.1, on the reverse strand, counting down.
TAAGTTTATAATTTTACTTTACGATTTTCTGTTTCCGTCTAGAACGGGTCCTCTTCATTAAATACACTATCCTGGATTGCAGGTACAGTTTCTTAAGGTCCGGATAATATGTCATACAAGGTCCAAGTTAAATTCATCCAATAGGTTTTTCTCGTATTTTTATACACGTTATGGGCTTCTTCTATTTCGGTAAAACGTTTCTTATATGTATTTTCCAGTTTATAAATTCAATTCCATTTATTTTTATAAGTAACGTCAAGGTAATTCCGGTTCAGTAATCACTTCGGTCCAAGATATGAGTTCCTCTAAGTTACGACATATCAAACATGTAGATGATGATAATTAACTTATAAGATCAGGTATTTATTACTTTTATACCAAATTTTCTATATAAATTCTTCTTTACTCCAAAAATCTCGTTTAATTACATAATTCTTTGCCATTCATGTCAAAATTCACAAATCATCTATTTGTTTTTCAGTAACCAGGATAGTTTTACTTAGTTTCCATATAGGTATTTGATTTTTCATGATAATGACATTTTTTTGTATAGTAATTTAAGTTGCCTATCTTATGTCTTGACAAATTAGATATATTATGACTTTTTAAAATCTTTCAATAAGAATGAGATTACAATAAATTTAGTTCCTATCTAACATTTTATACATTGCATTACTATTCTAATAAAATTCTTCTATTCTATATACGAATGAACTTTTATTTGTATAACATAAATTAATTTTCTTGAGCAGTTAATTATGATTTTATACTTATAAGTGTTGACAATTTAAATCATTATAATATATATATTTGTTTTGTGTAGACGATGGTTTATAGTTAAGCTAGAATCCGACATGTGGCGCTGTAGTCAAATTCTATATTTATGAAACAAAATGTCTCAAATTCACAATATATGTTGGTTTAGTGCCAAAAAAAAAATCACAAAATCTGGACCCGATAGATGGCACTGTGGTGGAGTTCCCGCCCCCTAAATAGATTACAATAAAAGTCATATGCAAAAAAGTTAAACTCAATAAGTATAAATAAATAGACAAATGTATAATGTCAAGCATTTAAATCCGATCAAATATTTAAAAATTCAATAATTTTACTAATTTAAAAACTCTTGCACCGAGCAGAACACATTTTCTAATACAAAGTTCTTAAATCGTTGCTGATGTTCCACATAATACCACCATTGACTTCTATTAGTTTATTATAGATTATAGAACCTAAATAGTTCACATATTTCTGAATTGACGATCGCATCCACAAGAGCTGCAGCATTGTCGGTTTATATTTTTCAATGCGGTGAAATGCGCAGTGAACGGTATTAGATTCCAGTTTGCATACTTGTTTCTGTAAATATTGTCGTGAAATTTGTTTAATTTTTGTCGACAGTGAACGTGAACTAGATTGGATGCTAGTCCTCGTTTTCCATTAAAATGAAGTATTTTAGAACGTTTTCGAAGTATATAAAGACAAAACGAAGTTAATTTATATGTCCAAATGTTGGCAAATAGCAACTACTGATGTTGATTTATGCAACCTATAAAATATTTGTGATTCTGACATTGATGTAGATTAAGAGGATTACATTTTCAAAAAATTCACTAGTAAATTGTATTAGTGTAAGTTTGAGTTTCGTTTAAGAACGCGTTTTTCAAAATGAAAATATATTACAATACTTACACTCTTTTGATCTTGTTGTATTGTAATGCTTCGCCGTGTGAAGTTCTTGTCGACTTGTACTGGACACGACCAGGGTGATGTTGGAGATGAGGAAAATGAAATATAAAATGAGTACTCGATATTTGGATCGACATTTTTACCAATCACCAACCATTCCATTACAGAAATTCCAGCATTACTGAAAGAATGATTTTTGAAAATACGCACAAAACTATTAGTCCAGTAAACTGATACATTTTGGTATGCAAAAGATCGGGTAGTTTTGATTTTTGGATATGTTGCTAGTGTTGGGCGAATACTTGGTTTTACAGAAAATATTATCCTTCTCAAATTTAAAGCAGAGTAAATTTGTCACAGTTTAAGCCCAAAACCACCTCTGTAGCTTAAATAGTGACTGTCACTAGACTTAAACTGTGACAATCAATAACATTGTAATCGATGTTTTACCTTTTATTTAGGTTTGGCATTATAGTAATGCAATGTTTCGTCAACTTTTTAGGCGCATTATAACATACACCATTATTAGGAACGGCAAAACATATCCCTGTTAATTGGATTGAAGTATGATTCGTTAAAACGTGTGTTGAACTCACTCTTAACAGTCTTATGTCATTAGCAATGGAACTGCTCAAAAATACCATGCATATCTGTAAAATTAAGGAAAACCTTTAAGAGTACGAACATTTTATAGGCAATTTCACCTACATAAGGTTCGCATTTAACTAAAGTTTTAATACTGCCAGTTATGGGAATCGTGCCAGTTATCTTTGGCATGTAAAAAGATTGACTCCAATCAGATTTGGCAAGTTGCAAGGGTAAGGATAAATTCCACGTTCCTCCTATTCCAATACCTAGATAGAATGTTTCCTGAAATAAATAGTAAACAATATTTAGAAACTTAATTAGAGTCTGTGGCTTGATACCAACCTAAAAACACTAATAAAACACCTTTACCACACTAAAGCACAGAAAGCTCGATACGTATTTCGACAACTATGTTGTCATCATCAGTAGCACTGATTAATAAAAACCGCGTTGTCTGGACACCGTAGCGTATACAGAACAACAGGGGTAGGTTATCTATACCTATACCTAAGCTATTATTAACATCATTTCGTCATGCTGCTACACCCCTCAAGAATTCAAACTAGTAAATTCAAAAGGGCGCAGGAAAAATGGCGTCGACGGAAACTAAATATTCATCCTTCGGCACAGTTAGCAAATTAATTGTTTAACCTAGCTAAAATAATGACTACACCGCAAAATATTACACTAAAGTTTCGAAGTATATACTTACTTCTTCAGGAATGCCTCACCTTTCACTTCACTTAAGTACAGTTGGTAAAGATGAACAGGGGAACTGCACTATAACTCAGTCGCGATGGCCGTGGGCTTACATAAAACAGCAGATGAATGAATTTCGGACACCACCCCTATTATGTAATATTCCCCACCCCAAAAGATTTTTAATCCAGGGGAAAATCAGTTAAAAATACCAAGGTAGTAGAAGACAAGACAAAACCCAGCAATTTCAAACAACAACAAATTTATTAACAATGAGTTGTTTCAAATCACGTTTTCTTAAGCAAACTCAAGTATAAAATATAATTTAAATAAATTTATACTCGTTCACGAGTGGTTGACAAGTAATAAAAAAAAGAATTAGACAAGTACCAGGTACAAATAAAAATATCTGATTAACTCGAACAGCCTGTATATCACGTTACTACTATTTAACAGTTTGAAACCTAATACGAAATAGAGAAATGATAGCTGAGATCTCGGCTTTACAGTGATTTTACAAGTGTGTGAGTACAGGATCATCCTGAATAATTAGAATAATTAATATAAACAAAAAGAAAAAAACGTTTAAGTTTAGCAAAAGGCAAATTCTATGAACGACGTACGATTTTCATGGGAAATTGCTTGTCTCTATGTATTTTTTCTAGATACATTTAATTACTAATGTATGTAAAAGGCTGATATTTATAGAAAGGAAACCAATGTAAAGAGATTCATTACAGCAGATTCAAATCATTGTTTCAACAAAAATTGTCTTCGTTTAATTCAATTCAGCTAAGAAATTTGTTATCTTACCTTTTCATAATATTTCGAAAAACTTTAATAACATTTTTAAAAATGTTGCAAGTCGCCTTCAAAGCATGTAATTCGTTAAAAAATGTTTTAGGCAAGCCTAAAGATAAAATTGAGGTAGAATAAAAATCTGGAATTTACCAAATTAATTGAAAAAATATATTGGGCAGACCAGACATTCGATTGCAACTCGCTATAAAGAGCACATCGCTCTTTTATATAGGTGCCTAATTTATAAAGGAACGATTTTCCATGTAAAAACAGGTCATTCGTCCTGTGACTACGAGGACGAACAGCCCTCCTCTGCACTCATCATCAAGAAAACCAGTTTTCGATCCCCACAATTGCTTATAATGTACGCTCACGTTCAATTAATCCCGAAAATCCCGCTAATTACTTTCCCGAGGCGCACTCGCCATCGAAGGAAGTAACGTTATTTTCCGTAATCGCTTATAATGTGCACTCATGTTTATAAGTAATTTGTCCCGTAGATATTCGCTAATTATTTTCCCGAGGCGCATTCGTCATCGATGGAAGTAACATTTTCCTCTTACTATTTATACTAGACGCACTCGTCATTGAACATATAATTTGCGAACCCACAGACATGCGATTTGTGACCCCACGAGATCGTTGTTGCATTATCAGTACGTATTCTCTATTAAGGATTCATTTCCGTATTAAATATTAATTTCCCTGTCAGATATCAGATATTAATTAATGTGTTAATTAAATGGCGTAATTAACACACGTACAGTGCACTCGTTATAGAAAGTAACGGTATAATGATCAGGTACCGTTAATGAAGTTAGTAATAGATTAGGTGTAAGTAGGTATAATTTGGTCATCTCTGTAAAATTCAAATCAGTGTTCTGTATAAGCTACGGCGTACAGACAACGTTTTTTTTTTTATATTAACAATGCTACTGATGATGACAACACAGTTGTCGAAATACGTACCTAGGTTTCTATGCTTTGGTGTGGTAAAGATGTTTTATCACCGTTTTTTTTTGTTAGTAAACAATATTATAGGATCAAAAATGAAATTCAAAGAAAATCTATACCTCAAGTTTTGGTGGTGTACATATTCCGTAATGATTAACTCTGCACAATTCCTTTTCGTTTATTATAATTGCGATAGGACATCCTAAAGTGTTCAATAGTAAACACCACGGCAGTAATTCGACTAGAAGGGCACTGGAATGTTCGCTAGCACATTGGTATCGCACCTGTTTATATCAACGCACGGTATTTTAATTAAAAATTACATTGCACATAATATGCGTACAAAACGAACCTGGACGTGAGTTAATGGTTGTTCTTCCACCAGAAAGTCCACACCTTCGAAATCATCTCCGAAATAAGGCCAAAGTGATTGTTCCGATTCATTTAGCGATGTCAGTATTTCATTGATGTCTTCGTCGTCGGGTTTCATGAAGAACTTTTTCTGGTCGACGAGACTATAGTTCAAAGGAACATACGGATTCGATGTTGGTGTGTCACTGTACAATGATTAAAAGAAAAAAGAACGGAAATTTATATTTTTCCCATAACCCTTAAACGTTGTAGAGATTATTTATTTCCTGGATAGTAATTTAATTATTAATTATAGATCGCATGAGAAAACAAACAAACTAAAACCAAGGAAACTATGTGCAATAATAGTCTGAGAAAAATTTATGGGACTAAAGATAATCTAAGTGGAGGAGGGTACAGGAAACATTAAAATATTACACATGAATTTGGGTTCAAAAAATAATAATATAAAAACAAAGCCTTCAACGCTTACCGAAAAGAAAAACAGAATTTTAGCAACCGACACGGTCAAAGTATGAACTACAGATGACAACGAATCAATGCCACTATGAATTGACTACGCCCGAAACAATATCAGAAGAAAGAAATGAAACTAATTTATTGACTTGAACAGTTGATTGAGGGAATACATAACGATGCGCCCCTACATACAACTGGGTGTGTTCAAAACTGGATCCAACATCTAGAGTGGCAGTACAAGTCATTTGGATCCGAAATTTTTATTTTTGTATTGACCATCTAACTGTGCGTTTACAAAACACTGTTGCTATGAATATTAATTCCAAATTGAACAAGTATTCTTCATACATAAAATTTTTTTTAGAAAATTGTTCTCCATCATATGTGTTACCGTTTCTAGAGATAAGGTGTCATCTGCATATAGTTCTCTAAGACTATTTACAACACCTGGGAGATCATTCACATATAATAGGAACAGGACGGGTCCAAGTATCGAACCCTGAGGAACTCCACATCACCGTTGACTGTTATTCTCTGGTTTCATCAAGAACCAATCATCTGCTACATCCACTAGCAAGATATTTTACATATATACATGTATACTTGTATAGCTTCCACTACTAAACTATTACTACATGGAAACCATGTCATAAATAAATTTATTAAATATTACCTATAGTAGAATTACCGAAAAGATGCAGTAGCAACATTGCATTGACGTAATACCTTAAAAACGCAAATTCACTACGCTTAACGCATAGCCTTAACCATAAATATTTTGACATTAGACGTTATAAACAAATATGTAGTTCTAACCCCACATTTCGATGCAAGGATTCTACACATTCTCCTATATAAATGTAATTATAACTGAGAAAGAATAAAATAGTAATAATGCAAAATTGAAACTGTCAAAACACAATACTAAATTCATTCTATTGTGACCGTCCTTGTACACGAACCAATAGTAAGCGTTATTTTACGTATGACGTTCAAGTGACGCATTTCTCGTGCGCTGTTGCTACTGCATCTGTTCGGTAATTATACTATAGGTATATTTTAATTAATACTATTTTGTTTAGTAGACGAGTATTATTGACAAATTTGTATTGTTTAGATAATAGTTAGGGAAACGGCTTTTGTAGGTTATATTACTTGACAGGTAAAATTTTGCAGTATGTCGGTTGCCAAAACGATTCTTCCATAGACCACTATTCTATATGTTACAGAAATAATGAATACAATAAAAAAAAACCGCTACATTACATTACATTTGCAACTTCTAAACATGTAAGGAATAAAAAGTAGTTGATTATTATATTGCTATGGTTAAATAGTGCTCTTGATATGTGAAGAGTTTGTTTATAGTTCAAATAAAATATCATGTCTTTTTCCTCCTACTAAAGGTTTCGGTTTGACTGTGGATACAGTTATTTCAGCTTCGTATGGAGAAGAAGTAACAAATATAAATGACAGGAAAATAATCATTTTGTCAAGAAAATGAACAACTAATAGGTAATAAACTGTGGAAGCAAAATATGGAGATGATAAATATACAATTGATCCAAATTAAGTATCCACCATCTGTACTTTGTTAATATTAAAGACACAAAATTGTATAAATTAACAAACTAATAGTTTTACTATCCTCCATTAAGATAGAAGAAAGCAAAAAAAAAAACAATTGAGGATCGTGTTTTATAGTTTCGAAATAATTAACGCTTTTCTAAAAAAAAAATACATTGTATAAGTTATAGGATTTCGTTAAAACTTCAAATTTTTAACAAAAAAGGTTATAATTAATTTTCTTGTAAAGTAAGAAAAAACATACCGTTACTATAATACTTAAATAAAATATTATGATGACTGTGAAAACAATATACAACAATTTTCATTATTTGTATGGTGATCTCGAAAACCATAAGATATACGCATTAGGATAAATGGAGAAAGATGTGCATCTTTATAAGCCTCATCCAGATACGTTTTTGTCAATTTAAAAAAATGCATGGTTTACTAGATATTTGCAAAAAATAGAAATTCTCCAAAACCTTTTAAGTGCTATAACTCTTCTATTCTTAAAGTTAGAAAAAACATTTGTAAATATTGTTTTTAAGAAATTCAATTTCAAACAACATCTTCTTAAATTTTTAATTTTGCTTAGCATTTTTGAGTTAGGAAGCAAAGTCTAATTTTTTTTAATGGAAACCATAGTTGGCTATGACATATTCTAATAGTGCATTTTTTTCTGCTTGCAATGATGTAAGGGTTGTAGAACTTATTTTAATAAATAGCAGCACAATACACTATTATTATGTTTAACAAAAATCATGTCTTGCCATGGAAAAGGCGATATTAATAATTGAAGCATTATGTTTACTTCATCATTGACAGTTCGTTCATTAGGGTGACTATAGTTGGTTTTGTTAGTGATTTAGTTGCTTTACAAAGTTAGTTATGGTGTACACAAATCTTGAGAAACTTGATATGATTGAATGTTACATTATTTGTAACAAAAATAGTACAGAAGCCGCCGAACGCTATTTTTAATTGTATTTTGATCGCCCTCAACCATCGTTAGACACCTTCAAGAATTTATACAATAATTTAAAAGAGTATGGAAGTTTTGTTAAACCTAGAAATAAGGGTAATATTGGTGAAAACACGCAGATAAATGTTTTAGCTGCTGTTAATCAGAATCCATCAACATCAACGCGGCAAATTGCACAAGGCGTTGCTACCTCACAACGCACAGTAGTGAGAATTTTATCAAAACATAAGTACCATCCTTGTAAAAAATTAGTTGGTCAAACTCTACACCCTGGAGACGATGAAAGACGATTACATTTTTGTGCTTGGTTCGTAAATATGTGCCATGAAAATAATAACTTTCTGATGCAGATCTTATGGACCGGCGAAACACGTTGTACAAACTGCGGCATGATCAAACGCCATAATGAACACCTGTGGGCGCAAATAAATCCTCACCGTTTAGAAGAAAGGCGACCTCAAATTAGGTTTGGCTTCAATTTATGGTGTGGTGTTATTGGTTCGCAACTTGTTGGGCGATTTACTTTTAATGAAACTTTAACCGGAAATCGATATTTGCAATTTCTTAGGGAAGATTTCGACAATATTTTAGATGAATTAAATTTACAGACCCGTACAAATTTACGGTGGTTTCAACACGACGCGACGATGCCCCGCCTCACTATCAGGCACAGGTCAAAAGATATTTAGATGAATTATTTCCAACCTCGTGGATCGGCAGAAATGGTCCTGTTTTATGGCCTGCACGTTCCCCAGATCTTTCACCGTTAGATTTCTTCGTCTTTGGAGCAATAAAAGATCTCGTATATGTGCGATCATATGCAACCCAAGAGGAGCTATTGGAAGCTGTTATTAATGTATTTGATAGCTTAGATGGACGCAAAATTAGGAGAGCTATTAACTCAGTGATGAATAGGTGCCGTATGTGCGTCGATAATAATGGTGGGCATTTCGAACACTTAATGTAAATTTAGCGTGTTACGTGTTGTTAATAATTAATTCGTTTAGCGTTTTTATTGTTTCTTGTATTACATTGTATATTATAAGTTGCTTTTCTTTTCCATGACAAGACATGATTTTTGTTAAACATAATAATAGTGTATTGTGCAGTTATTTATTAAAATAAACGCTACAACCCTTACATCATTGCAAGCAGAAAAAAATGCACTACTAGAATATGTCATAGCCAACTATAGTTTCCATTTAAAAAAATTAGACTTTGCTTGCTAACTCAAAAATGCTAAGCAAAATCAAAAATTTAAGAAGTTGTTCTTTGAAGTTGAATTTCTTAAAAACAATATTCATAAAGTTTTTTTCTAACTTTAAGAATAGAAGTGTTATAGCACTGAAAACGTTTTGGAGAATATCTATTTTTTGCAAATATCTAGTAAACCATGCATTTTCTTAAATGGACAAAAAGGTATCTGCGTGAGGCTTATAAAGATGCAAATCTTTCTCCATTTAACCTAATGCGTATCTCTTATGGTTTTCGAGATCCCCATACAAATAATGAAAAAAAACTCACCCTGTATAATCTTTATGATTTCCAGTGGGCTGGGTAAAATATTGATAACTCTGTCAAATGTGAAATATTAGCAAATGTTTGACAATCAAGCATAAACATGTCTTACAGACCGGTCTGGTATTTTTAAGCACATTTTAACAATTAGTGATTTAATTTTGTTTTATTACTTTTATTATGAGTTATTTGCAAGTCATATCCCCATTAATTATTATTCTAGAAGAAAATTCAACATAAGCTTTTTCGTTTTAAGTATTAAGTTGGGGTATATGTTGAACAAACTGTCTACTTTCAGAATTAAGCAGATTTTAATGAAAATACACACTTACTCTAATTGGAAACTCAATTGATGAGAATGATCAATTGTTCCTGGACAATAAAGCTGCTGATATTCTCCCTTCCCTCTGACTGTGGACTCTAGGTGAACATTTAGAGTTGGTGTTTCGATGTGTACCTTTGAGTTTGCCGGTAAATTTGATCTGACCATAAATAACGGAGCTAAAATTGCGAGAATTTTTACGCCCTTTGGAAATACTTGAGTCACGATTCGACACCAGATACTCAAAAACTGACCACGTTCCTGTAGAGGTACTGAAATCAATATACAAATAAATGACAAGAGAATCTGCCAAGGACATTCAATATTATTTACCTTTAACTAACCACGGTTGTGTGCACTTAGTATTTTCCACCAATGGAATATCACCAGACCATGCCGAGTCTAAACCATAAAATCTTAACCTCAAAAAATATTTTTTATTGGAATTTATCAGAACAGATGGAGGTACACTCTTTCCGTTTATTACATGTACCGGAGCATTTTTGAAGATTTTGTCCTTATCCGTATCTACTGCTTCTACGACTTTCATTTCGAAATGTTCCAGTAGCGTATTACATATCACTAGCTGCCCGGAAAAGACAACTTGTTTCTGTGTGGCCGATAATGAAGTGACCGTCACGGCAATCATCATGTTATTCTCGTCTGTAATTTTATAGATTTCCGTTCCATCAGTGTCAATTCTAAAACCCTCGGACCAAATCCAATGAAACTCCTCCAGGGCCACGCGGATCATTTGCTTGCATTTCTGGGATCTCCAACTGTACAAGTGACAATGTCTCGAGGGTAAAAATATATCTTCGTAACCTGCCTGGCCAAATCGCAAACTAGCGTTGGTGTCGTTACAAATAACGTAATGCGTCATGACAGTTAAGTTGGTCGTTGGTTGATCTTGTTTATTTCTGTAACTCTCGGACCACATCTGCTCACTCACGGCTAAAGTATGCGCCGCAGATGCACCAAATATAAAATGAATCGGTTTTGAAATGAAATTCACGTCAATAGTATTGCTTAATGACACCTCCAGTTTGAAATCAAACTGTTGTATTAACGGTTGTAACGTTAAGAAAGCATAGTCTAAAATGTCGCATTTAGTTACTGTGGTAACATCGAAAGCTATAGTTTCGAAGCTCCACGTCGCGAGATATGCTTTTAAATTACTCAAATTCAATATCATGAAGCACTGATTGTCCGGAAATGATAGGTCCGACTCGTATTTCTTCAAGTCATTAGGCATCGTCACGGGAAGGGTCTTGTCGATGTGATTGTACAATGAAACGTTAATCTCCGATATTTGCATGGATAGTGTTAATTCAGGTATTAAAATTTTGTTGAAATACGAATCCACGCGAATACATCCAGCTAGTGCCCTTGAGGATAACAGCACCCTCTTGTAAGAATATTGATTTTCAAATTTATCGCTGGGGGACGTCAAGACGATCCTCCAAGTACAAGCGACGGCAGGTTTATTACTATTTCGCGGTAAATCCAGATGGCAGACTTCACTTTCCGATAGATAAAATTGTGTGTATGGTTGATAGCGACCGTGACAATCCGACCAATACTCCAGGTAGCAAAGTACTTTTTGATCTTCGGTATTGTCATCTTGAGTCATTTTAAAGGGCACTGGGAAAACGCGTATTTTAGTTAAAGCTCTTGGTTGTGGATATCGCCAAGCCATTGCCGAAATGGTTTTGTTCCAAAACATGACCTAAAATAGTAAAATATCATATCAATACATCCAAGAAAAAGCTCTTTGACGTATAAAATATATTTCCACTCTTTTGTTTTTCTGTGGTGATGACCACTCATGTGCCTGAAGCTTATCAAGGCTACTGAAATTATCTTGTGGAATGTGTATGTTTGACAGCTTTTTTATTCGATTTAAAAATTTACAGTAATTATGTGAGAAGAACCAAACGCGATCCAAAGTACCAAACACAGCAACAGAATCAAATTGAATACGTTTTAAATTTGTAATCCGGACCAATGGTAAATAAGAGAGCCCCCTTTTTAGTTTTTACAAACGAGCACTAGATGACGCTGTTGAAATTGTCATGTAAAATTTGACATGAAAACATCGGCAGCTCAGATCTTGGCTGAGTAGTTTGTTTACGGCGTTGGTATGGGCCGAAATAAAAAATATTGTTACCGCAAAAAATAAAAATTTTAAAATAGCAGAAGCCAAACAATTACTATTGACTAATTTTAATAGTGCTAAATCGAGAAAATGTGTAGAACATGTAATTGAAGAGGAACAAAAGAAATAGTCTATATATACAGGATGTCCCAGAAATAAAAAGACGGAGTAGCAGGTATGTAAAGTCCGAAAAGAAACAGGCCCAAATATACCGCAATAACGAAGAAATTAAAAATTTAATATTCTATGTTGTTTTTTAGATAAAAAAATTACATTACGGACCTGGCACAGAATGTATGTTTATAAATACACGTAAGAATGCTCATTTTTAAATAGAAATGAACACGCATTCCTAGAAAAATACGCTTTTATTTGTATAAAACGGGGGAAAAAAACGTTAAATCGTACTCATTCATATAAAACATATTTTTTGCCCAATGCGTCTAGATAACGCAGCTATGTAGTCGGTTGTTGACCCAGATGGGCGACACACTTTATTGCAGACAATAAAAGATTGTTTTTATTTTTAAAATAGGAAGGTTTTTGCTCTTTAATGTGTTTGTAGTTGGAAACAGCTGATTATTATTATTTTAGAATATTCAATAAATCCTAGTTTTTCTAGCTTTATTACAGTAAATATCAAGAATGTAATTCTTTTTTTCTAGCAGGTGTAAAATTAAAGTAATTAAGGGTTTGATATTTATTATGAAGTATCTATTCCTCCTCCTTTTTTTTTAACACAAGTAATATGGTGATCCAGAAAAGGACCAATTGTGAAAGTGAAGTAAGTGGATATTTAGTCCAGGGTCGGCGTAAGGCCAATTGAATTCTTTATTTTTTTTTCTGCCGTCTGCGCAAGAATAAAGACTTGATATTTTGAGGGTACGTTTTTACACAATCTAGCTTCCGATTTCTGCTACTCCGTCTTTTTATTTCTGGGACATCCTGTATATAGACTATTAATTGACAATATCGTGGAGCCATTATTCAATTGCAAGTGATAGTAACAGCAAATAATAATCATGGGCATAATTTGAAGTTTTCCTATAATTAAATGTGTGTCCATGTAATGATATTTTAAAGTTTTCTTAGTTAAAGTACTGATTAAGCAATGCATAAATATTTTTAAAGTTTGTTGTACATTAGTAAATATACTTTACGTTTTGCGTTATTATTTAGCAATATTACTTCAGTTTTCTCTGTCAGCATGAAAAACTATTAAAAAATTAAGTAAAGCTCTTGTATTATTTTTAGATATCATGTACATAACTACTAACTTTCTTGACCAAAATGCAAATATTGTTGCCATATTTTAATATGAATATTCCAAAGTAACTGCAGAACTTTACTAAAAATATTTGAATACATAAATCTTAATGTAAAAATATTGAACAGGTGCATGCATATCAGTGCGTATATACACCTCTGACCTGTATAATATAAATGGAAAAAGCAATAGCATGTTCAGATTGTGATCCTAATACGAACTGCGCACGGGGCTGACGCACATGCGCAATAACATATAATAAAGGCGCTAGTTTGAAATGCCTAAAATCTTTGGAAAGTATGAAACAGAACATGAACTTTAAAATTAAAATCTGCATCTGAAGATAATGCAATATTTATTTATTAAGGGAAATTAAAAAAATACTCAAAAAAACAACACATTCCTTTTAAAATATTTATTTGTTATAAAAAAGTATTAATCTATAGAGCTTTTTTCTTACAAGTTCCCCACATTCTACTGCTGTTTGCTTCTTTGCAATGCAATAGCCGCGGATTTTTGTATGTAACATCGCACAACGTGCTTAAATAAAAGAGAAACGTGACTTTCATGTAGAATTGATGAATCAAACATATGTGTATCTAAGGATAAAAACTACTTATTTTCTACTAACAAGGTAATAAAAATTGAAGTACAAATAGCTCAAAAAACACTGCCTCTGCAGAAAGTTTATTGCTGTTTTGTACAAGAACATGGCGTAGTTGGACTTCAACTATTTTACATATTTTGGTATTTTAGAGAAAACTAGTATTATCAACAGATGTTTGTGAGATTTCTTCTAGTACGGACACACATTTAGCATACTTAACAATGCGCTTCAAATGTTTGACAACAAAACCAGAAATAACATTTTGTGATAACAATGTCAGTGATGGTATGTAGGGAATTGTATAATAATGATCCTTTTCAATGTCTTCCGCATTTTCCTTAATAAAAATACTCCAAAAATATAAATCAAAAGCCAATCCCTAGTAGCAAAATCACTATATGCCCACTTGTTCTACATTAGCAAATATATATTTTCATTCTTCTCTAAAATTGTGATTGTGCTGCTTGATTTCTATTGAAATCGGCGTTCGGAACTTTAGTGATTTCACATTCGAATGTCAAAAGACTAGCGACTGCGCATACTCGTAAGCTTCGAGTTAAATATTCAATTTGGCATAAAAATCTCACGCGCATCCTATCGCATTGCTCATCCATTTATATTATACAGGTCAGTGGTATACACATAACATAATGTATACTCGCGGCAAAAAGTTTTGTCGGGTCGTAAGACCAGCTATACGGAAGATATATCTGGTCCACTCTAATAAATTCTAACACGAAATAAAGAGGGATTATATTCAATTTTTATAATACCTAATTTTGGGTAAATATACTTGACTGCTTCGTAAAAGAAAATACATTGGCATATACCACGCGATCATTTAAATTCTAAATTATAGCAGACGGGATTTTTTTTATTAGGTTGTCCAGAATGTCAATTACTGATTAATTGAAATTTGCGGTTATGTTATACTTTGTGACATTTGTGAATCTTATGTGTAATCGATTTAAATTTAATGGAAATGAAAGCATTACAAGATAAATTAGTTAACCCCCCGTTTCATATTTTCAAAAGCATTTGCCAACATCTGAACGGTTATAGCGTTACATGCATTAGAAATTGCCTCTTGTAGTTCTTCAAGATTTTGTGGGTTATTTTTGTAAACTGTGTTTTTCAGATACGGATAAAAGAAATAATCAAGAATCGTTAAGTCCGGACTGCGAGGCGGAAATTCAATGACTCGATTATCATAAAACTCGTGAATTCGAGCCATGCTTTCCCATGTTTAGTGAGCTGTTGCATTGTCCTGTTGGAAATACCCATGTAAAAGTTCGTCATCATGAAGATTTTGTAAAAACGGTTCAAGTAAATTATTTCGATATCTGTCAGCATTTATCGTTCCTTCAAAAAACATAGGTCCAAATATACGCCTTCTAGAAACCGCTAGCCAAACGCCAATTTTCTGCAGATGGAGAGGCAATTGAATAAACTCATGAGGATTCTCCGAAGACCAAATACGCATATTTTGTTTGTTTATATAGCCGGATAAGTGAAACCATGCTTCGTCAGTTAAAAATGTTAAATCCAAAGTGTTGTTGTTATTTAAATTATTCAAAAACCACTGACAGTGTTCTATTCGTACAGGAAAATCTCGAAGGAATAGCTCTTGAACGACGTTAATCTTATAGGGATAAAGATTTAAATTTTCTTTTAAAATTTTTTGATAAGTTCCATATGAAAGGTTTATTTCTTGGGCTAATCTGCAAAGAGATTTTTTGGGAGACTGTTCCATTCTTTCTGCAACATCTGCCACAATCTCAGGAGTCCATTTTTTGGGCGCGCCACTACCAGCTTTCCTACCTACAGTTCCAACATTACGAAATTTCGCCACACATGTGTAAATTTCTTGAACTAATTTTTGATAATCCGCAGGAAAATTAGGGAATGCATTTTGAAAATCATTGATGTAGTGCGGTACTGAATATGTCCATTCACCATTCTCTTGTCGTTCGGCGTTTTTAAAATAACTTTCAGTAAGAAAAATCTTATGTTCTAAATCAAACATTTTGAAACGTCACTTTGACAATTCAAATTGTAAATTAGTACTTATATACAAACTTAATTTAAATTTCACAAACTGGTCTAATTTAGAATTTAAATGATCGCGCGGTAGAAGTAAATATATTTCAAATATTCTTCATTTATGATTTAACGCACAATAACATTGATGTGTCAACATTACAAAGAAATTTTTTTGCTGTTCTATAAATGTTTCGGGCTTTCGGAATTTATTTTATTTTTCAAGGGCGAGAATGAATCCTTTATTAAGATCTCGGCTTTATAGAATTTGTAATTATTTATATTGATGATATGAGTAAGTATCTGTTATTAATTTTTTTCTATAATATACATTCTATTTATTTTGATATAGATACAAAAAAAATATGGTTTTTTCATTATAATTTAATTCAAAATTCTTGATTATATTACTATATCTGCATTATAAGATTTTTTTACCTGGGGCATGTTTGCCTAATATGTATTTACCTTGGTATTTACAGCGCAATTGCTAGGGCTGTTTAAATTTTGGAATATTATTTCAATCAAGATTTTTTGTAGTCCATATATCAAATACATTTTTTTTTAATAGTTTAGTCACCTGTCTAAAGATCAATTATTCACCATTCCTTGTTCCTAGTAACAGATATATTTTGAATTATGATTACCAACAACATCAACATTTTGTAAAATTTTATTCTTAATTTAAAATATCTATACTCTCTTTTGACCATAACTCACTACATTCGATCATACAATTGATCAAACTCCATCTTATTTATATCTTCCATTTTTATTTTTATAACGATAAAAAGAAAATGAATTTAACGAATTTGTTCAAAAGAAAATCTTAACTAAAATCTTAAACTCTATTTCTGAATATAAACTTCTAAATTATGAGTAATTATGACTTAACAAGCAGTGCTTATATGCCCTACTATCATTTTATATTCTTATCTCCGGGTTTCGCTTTATAATTTTCGCGTGTTTACAATTCAAATTCCAGTCGAGATCTCTGCGTGTTGTATCCTGTTTTTCCTTTTTATATGGTCAAACAAAACACTTTCGCTGTTCTTCAATATGTTAAAATAACAGGGTAAGTGTGATATTGCTCTTATTTAACATTTTAAAATAATTTCCTTTAAATATATTGTCTTCAAAAGATTCTTTGTGTAATTTATTGTTTGCTTATTTATTGCTTTATTATGCTAGATGTATTTTATTTTTCACGAAATTTAATATATCTCTCAAGCGTAAACAAAAATATTACAATCTGCCTTTATGGTTTATTAAAATTTAGTGGGAAATATTATCGAATTACTAGAGTTGACCAGTGCTCCATATAGCTGGTCTTAAGACCCGACAAAACTTTTTGCCGCGAGTATACATAACCTATATCATAGATTTGTCAAAAATAAATGTCATTGAAATTAAAAAACAGAGTATAGTTACGCAATAATATGCAGTGTAAACATAAAAACTATAAGACAACAATTTATATTTACCTGATAAGGTAGAGGCAATTCATCAATTCTATTGCTAGTAGAATCGACGAAATGGAACGCGCCTGCTCTTAAATCATCCTTGTAGTGTTGTTCTTTATCTGTAGTTGGCGTTTTCGACAATTTTTCCTGAATAGTGTCTTCTGGCTTGACGCTGCTGATCGACAAACTAGCTACAAATTCAATTATCTCCTTCTGTACCAGTTCAACACATTTTATCTGTTCGGGGCTGATATCGAGCATTATGCAATCACTTTCACCGGATATTTGAATCTGCGGATCGCTATCGCTACTTTGCCAGGATTCCCAGAATAAACAAGTTTCAACCGATAACGTCCAAGGATTCAATAGCAGTCTCGAAACTCCATTAGTGGTGACACTCAAAGTAACACTATCCACAGATATAACGTTATTTATTCGTTCAGGTCTATTTGAAACGTTCAGATGATCTTTAACTTTTTCAATAGTTAAGGTTAGTTCGTTATTATTCTCTGTACGAACGCAAAATACGATTTGTGATAACTTAATGTTCAAGAATTGTATGCCATGTAAGTTGTCTTTCATTTCTTTAAATTTTACATAATTGTCAAGACTCTTTTGCGTCTTAAATGTTCTGTATCTTATCGATTCTACCGTCAGTTTCTGATGAACGGATTTCTTTCCTTTAGACCTACCATCACCCTTTCCAACAATTTTCGATATCTTTCTCCCGATGTCCATCAAGTAATCGCAGGCTATTGTCGAAAAGAGTATTTTCGTCGGTTTTGCAATTTCGATGTCCAAATTTGGTTTGCTAATAGCCTTAGACCATTTCAACGTGAAGAAGGCGGGTAAAACTCCGGTTGTTGGGTGCGGTAATCCGGATCTGGTCTCCAACAAGCTCATGGTGTAATCTTTTTCAGTTGGCATACATTTTGTCATATGATAATCCGATAATTTGAAGGAGATATCGAAACAAGATATCTGCACTTTTTTACCCAACTGCAGCTGGGACAAAAATACGTTGGGCTGTGTAAAATGAAAATATAGAAGGGGTTGATATCTTTTAAATTTCGGTTCCGGTTTCTCGTCAATGCTACCTTCTTCTGACGCCTCATAACCGGTATCCTTTTCTGCCTGCGATAAAATATTATTAGAAATGCAAAGCCGCTGTTCAAACAGGTTTAAAAAAGAGCTTATTTAAGGAAGATATTATACGAAAATATCGGACGTTAGGGTCATGATAAAGAGAATAATGAAATAACCTGTATCGTCCATCTGTAAATACGTTTTTCGACTTTTCAGTCTCAACAAAGTTTTTGCAGTTGACAGGTGTAGGCGAGTTTGCAGTTATTTTCACAATAAAAATCAGAATAGTTGATGTTTATTTTAGTTGATAAAACAACATTTAACATAATTTACACGTTTTTTATCAAACATCAGCAATTTTCAAAGTGTAACCAGATGTAAGTAACATATTAGTAACGCAATATGACAGACCATTCATGTCCATTCGTAGATTTCGGGTTGCATCGGTTATGCTTCGGAAATAAAGTAGAATGTCATTTAATATTGTAGTAGTTTAATATTCAAAGAGTGAGGACGTATTTTTATCGGTTCTGCATACAGCGCAGTGTCGAAAAGAAAAATATTGTTATTTATTATTGAGACATAAATGAAATTGTGATGATGTAAACTATTAGTGAAATACATTGATGAAGCAAATGGATGATTAATCATTTGTCAAGTGGGTCAACATATGTAAAATAACAAAAATATGTTTAACAATAAGTGCTATGTTTGGCGCGTGGAATTCCGAAGAACAGAAAGAACTGTAAAGTGTTTCGTATGTGAAGAAGAGAGACATAGTAAATGTGCTGCAATTAGTGACGAAACAGCTAAGAAGTTGAGTGACACGGATATTATTACATATACATGCGATATTTGTCGTAAAATGAAAGTGTGTCAAACAATGAAAGAAATGGATCAGAAACTTAATGATTGTCACCAAACAATATCAGAACAAAATGTACTGATTCACAAAATTTTAGAGTTTATTTCGAACACCGAAAATAAGGCAGAAAAGAAGACATTGTATCTATTGAAAAAGAAAAATGATGTGTTAATCGTTAAACCTAAAAAGGATGATCAAAAATCACACGAAACAAAAAAGGATATTAAAGATAAAGTGGATCCAAGTAAACTAGCACTTGGAATTGAAACAATAAAAACTGTTAGAAAAGGTGGTATCGCTATTAATTGTAGTGATAGCAATTCTAAAGAAAATTTAAGAGAAAAAGTGATACATGAAATTGGAAATAAATATGTAGTTTCTGAACCGAAATTAAGAAACCCTAAAATAATAATTACTGGTGTTGAAGCAGATGTTATTGATGAAAACAATGAAAAAGTGTTAGACGCGATTATAAGGCAAAATGACTTAACATACGTAGACAAGGACGTCTCAGATAAAATTAAAATAGAAAAAAAATACTTAGATAAGAAAAAGCAGAACTATGGAAATATTATATTGTCTGTTCAACCGGCGATGAATTCCAGCATCAGACAGGGCACAAATAAATATAGAATGGAAAAAATGTAAGGTGTATGAACACCTACAAATAGTTCGATGTTATAAATCTGCAATGTACAATCATTTTGCTAAAGAATGTAAAAATACGGAAACATGTGGTAATTGTGCTGGTAGTCATTTTACAAACAAATTTTTAGCGTAATTATATATAAGTGTATAAATTGTGTAAGAACAAACGATAAATTTAAAATGGATATTGACATTAACCACACAGCGTTTGATAGAGACTGTATACATTACAAACGAAAAGTAGATAAGCAAAAAACGAAAATTAAATATATGTAACAATTGGATTATAAGTAGGATTAATTTGCTCAATAATGATTTAATTGTAGTTTTTTAAGTGTTAAGAACATTAGAATATTTGAACAATTAGTGCGTAATTATATTATAGAAAAACTTTTAGTTTCTAAGTGATATATTTGTATATTTTAATAGCAATTGCTAATAAAGATTATTATTATTATTATTATTGTATGTTTGAAATAATATTAAACATTCATACGAAAATTTATTTAAAAATAAAAATGAAATGCTGTTCGTTGGTAAGCCATCACACACCGGTTTGACAACTTTTTTAAAAAAAATGTTCGTAATAGTCCGAATAAGGTTTTTGAGGAAAAGAAAAATTGGAAAAGTAGCCCTGAAAATTGGAAATTTCGGGAAAAACTGAAAGTGCTTCTTTCTATAGGATTTTTGTATGAATTCAAGACCATAACTCACGATTTGAACGATGGATATGCGTATTTCCTTTTTGTTCTGGGCATGGAAGTTTTCAGGAAAAAAAAAATCGGGACAATTACAATGGAAAGTCAGAAAACTCCACACAAACTACAAAAATCATAATTTTTGTTTGCACTCTCGATCATAACTAACGATAGGAACGACATATTTGCTTGATTCTTTTTCTGTTTTATTCGTTATGCTCACGGAATGAAAATAACTCAATTGAATGTTTTCAATTGAAAAAAAATCTGGAAGATCCGGAGAAAAATCTGGGAAAACGCATTCCAGCATAAATTAGCAGTACATATATTAAATACCGAGGTGGAAAGTGTCTCATTACTGTCAAATAGTTAACTTTATCTCGAGACAGGAATGAAACTTTTCACCGAGGTTTGTATACCATTTTATTTACAACCATAATTATTATATTTATTTGTGATAAAAATTCCGGTAAAAGTTTTTACATATTGAGTTGTTAGATTTGTGATGTTCTAGCGTAAACGTCAAATAAATATACGTCAGTTCTTTTCGGTGAATAGATTATAAAGAAAGAAATATTGAGTAGTAAAGCCTTCAAGGACTGCACTCCACTGGAACTGAGGGAAACTGTCCTCCCGTAGCAATTCGGATATCTTGGCTCGAATGGAGAAGGACAAGAAATCACTATTTCATAATATCAGCAAGAGCAGGGCGGCCTGTCTACGTGGATTCAAGCTTCCAATAATTCTAATGTAACAATTAATTTTATTTACGACCATACAATTAATAATTATTTGTGATAAAAATTCCGATAAGATTTTGACATATCGAGTGGACAGTTTTGTGGTTGACATTGAGGTTGGGAAATGAGGACAGTAATAGAGAGCGGGAAGTAAACATGAACAAAGTCACACTTCCAAACTTTTAAAAAGCCAGAAATGCTAACATTTCGCGTATGGTTGTAATTAAAATAATATTACATTTGTTTTTACTTTTGTGTTGTTTCGCGATCTGTCTAATAGTTCTATTTCACTAAACCAACATACATTTCTTTTGTCGAGACTACTGTTCATAGCTATGCTAAGATCCGATAGGTGGCGCTGTAATCAAGTTATTAACAAATTCTATATTTATGTACTAAAATAACTCACATTCACAATATTTGTTGGTTTAGTGCTAAAAAAGAAAATCACAAAATCTGGACCCGATAGGTGGCGCTGTGGTCGACTCATAGCGCTCCCTACCGGAAAAGGCATAACAACGTCTGCCGGGCCAGCTAGTCAGTAGTAAAATGGATATTATTAATAGGAACATTGTTTTTATCGTTAGATGGAATATTATTTATGTCAGTTGTATTTACGTATAAAATTTAAAATAGGTATGTACTTATAATGAGCAATTAGAAAAAACGTAATGAAATTGAAAATGGCCATACTTATGCAATTTGACAGTTGTTTCGAAAATCCACGCAGGGAAGGGGAAGGGGCGGCAAAAAACAAAACAAAATACTATAAATGAACAGAAATTACAATGCAAATACTAAGCAATAAATAAATGAAAAATATACACAGCACACGCCTTTTTGACAGATGTGATTTATCTGCCAACACCGAATTGAACTATTAGTCTATTAAAACTATGTAAGGGAGAAAATTAATGTGGAAACGGAAATTATGTGTTTATTTGTCATTAATGCGTATATTACGATCAATATATGACATTTCCTATTTAAACTAATGAAATAAAAGCACTCAAATATAATTTAGCAAAGTAACTTTTGTAGTTTCTCTAATACAGTTATGACAACATGTAAACGTCATCAATGACATACAATTGAATATAACGCGTCTTCTATATATAGTGATTCATAGGAGGTTGTATTTGATTTTTCATCGAATAAAAATTAATTTTATTGTAGTACTCGTAAAATCATTTTCATTGTGCACTGACAATTAAAATATTATTAATATTATCATGAACAAAATTAGGTAAGTAAATAACTACAGCGGATTTATACACTCATTTTCAAGTATTAGGCAATCAACTTTATAAAGTACACAATTTACATACGTTTGTATCGACAATATCATTAAGATAAAGATTTAAAGAAGATTAAGATAAATAAATACAGTAGTACCCCGTTATCCGCTGACTCCGTATCCGCGGTTTCAGTCATCCGCGATTTACCTATGATGAGCAGAAAACGCGTTATATCAATAAATATAAAAGTTATAGGAGCATTTGTCGATATATCGTCGTATATATGAGTCATCCCCTGAATTCGGCGCTCTCTTATGATATGTTAAACAAGTTGGAACGTGCTTAAGGTGCCACTCGCTTTTACTTGTACATACTACATATTTGTACATATTGCTGTGATAGCATATATTTGTGGGTATAGTCATTTGTATATGCTGTGTTCTAAATTTTTCTTTTTACACCAAAAACTTATAATTGGTTTTATATTTAATTCATATTGTTGAAGCATGTACCTAATAACTATTGTGGATTCTGGCAATGTATGTGGTTCCTTCTCCTTCACTGGTGGCCTTTCACTTACTTATAATAGGGACGAGG
This sequence comes from Amphimallon solstitiale, assembly GCA_963170755.1. Classification (NCBI taxonomy): domain Eukaryota; kingdom Metazoa; phylum Arthropoda; class Insecta; order Coleoptera; family Scarabaeidae; genus Amphimallon; species Amphimallon solstitiale. The sequence goes on along the minus strand of OY720680.1, from coordinate 9,131,190 downwards.
TAATAGTTTTGTTTAAAGAAGAAAACAGAATGTCTATTTAACATGATCATACACCTTTTATTTTTGTAATTTATAGATTCAAATAATTTTTATATACACCTTTATGCTCTAAACAAATACATAATTGAAAATGCTCATATCATTTATACCTAATGTCGGTTGTAATGTATGTAAATCTTTTATTTATTTATTTATGATGCTAAACAAAAAAAATAAATATTTATCCTGTAAATAAATAAATGTAAACTTTTATTGTACATTGATGATATTTATCGATGTAATTATTTTTATATTGGCTTCAATTAATTGCCTTAGACAACCATTTGCACGTGTTGTATCTAGCTTTTAATCTTTGCCTTATGAAACTTTTAATTAATTATTAACCTAACTTGAAAAAGATTAATATGCTTAGACAATACCATGAAGAAAATGCTCATTCGCACGTAGCATCTCTTCAACTGTCCAAGACCATTAGTCCTATTTTGTTGTAATTCCAACTTTATGAATTAAAAGAAAACCTTACAGGATAATATTTGCTTATCTATATTGTCCAACATTACATTGATTAATCATTTGCACGTAAAAACCAATGTCTGTCTAACAATTTAGATAACTTCTTTTCAAAAAAAAAAAAAACTTACTTGCTATCTTTAAATATTTCATCAAAATGTTCATTTTGAATGTCCATATTGAACGTTTCAAGTGAATTTAAATATATATTAATAAAAGAAAAATTATTATGAATAAACGTGATAAAGAAATAATGAAAACTACTATTCTACAATGTAACAATTATTTTTTTTAGAGCGTCTTATTCTTTCGGAGTGAAAATCAGAAGTCCCTTCTTGTCGAATCTTGTTTCTTATTTATAGCGGCCAAAAAAACTCTACGTTGACTATTGCGCCCTCTAGTCCATATTTTAGGTTGGCATTGGAATATACGTTCCAGTGAAATCGCTGCCCACATGTTGCCGTCTTGATACACACACACATACACATATTGTTCTGACAGTTCTTTATTTACCAAACGTCAATACAAATTGTTTTTCCATCCAAAAGTCTTTTCACTGCGTCGCACAGCATTTCCGACGGTAGGTTTATTCTTGTTGTTAATACCACCCTTCTTTGTATTCATCAATGAACCTATTGCCTTGTTCATTGTTCAATACATATTTTTTCTTTCCATTTATTAATGTCAATTTCACTTTTCTTGTAGCTAGATTGCGATTTGGTAAGATGGGAAACACGTTGGAGATAACGATTATTTTTCTTCCCGCACTGCGTGCACCTGGAAGACACGCTTGTTTGTCTACTGCAACTCTGTTTTCTATCCATGATCTTTCCATCGGTAATATGTCTATCTGCAATAAACTTTACACAAGTTTTATATTTTGTTGTCTTTTGTAGGTCATGAAACTGTACACGTCTGTTTCCAGTCTCTGAAGCATTGTGTTACAAACAAATCATAAACACATACACTTTTTATTTATGCTATCAGCTACCTTTTTATACCAAATGTTATTGCTGATCGGGTTTACGTTTTACATATTTTTATATCCTTTTCTTAGTCTCTAGTTGTAAGCTAAGGTAATTTTTATCTTTTAATATAATTTAGTTCTTAAACTCTTTCATAAAGTTTTATTGCTTTATGCATGTAAATCATAATGATTTATTCAGTCATATTTATGTTTTTTGCATATCGTATTTGATCTTTTTCATACAATTCTATTGCTTTTACATGACTAATTCTATTGACTGATCCGTCCATTAACATCACCCTTTCTCGATTATTTGCCTTCATTACCCTTTTTGACTTAAACAGCGGTCGATTATTTAGAATATTTAAAGCAATCTTTACGCATTGTATAAAATTAGGTTCTTTTTGATGATATGTAAACCATACATTTTGTGTATCCTTTCTACAAAAGAAATATATTGCTTATATTTATTTTGTCTTTTATTTCATATTTATTTAATAAATTTTTATTTTGTCTTTTGTTTCATATTTATTTAATAAATTTTATATTGTATTTTCTCACTATTCACTTGAATAATAATGACTTGAATTACTTGCTTGTATATTGACCATGTGTATGCAACTTTATATACATCCATGTAATTTTGTTGCATATTTTTACTCTTTCATATTTAAATACGATTTTTGTCATTTTTATTCTATTTCAAAACTTAAACTAATTCTTAAAGCTATTCTTATCTTATAAACTTGCGAGATATCACGGCAATATGTATGAACTTATATATTTATTAAACTTAAATTCTATTTATGCCACAGCACAAGAATATTTATTTATTTATTGCTTATTTATTTTAAATAAATATTATATAACTTATTTTTTCTTGTTTCATTGTTTTAACTTTGCTTCATATTTCATATTGTACTCGAAAATAAAGCGTTCGCTACTATCCGCGGAAGACCACAGAACCAAACCCCCGCGGATATGGGGGTACTACTGTATAAGATCTATAACGAAAGCTACACTTTACCTCAACAAACTTAATTGCTCTCTGGGCGAATCAATTCAGCCCAAGAAAACTAGTAGGAGGGAAAAGGGAAAGTTAAAATGCTCATAAACTCAATAGTTCGAAATACGTATCTATTGACGGACGATCAGATTCCTTGATTAATGGCTTTGCCATGATGCTAAAGGTGAAATGTTTTCACGTAATATCTCATGAATATATGTTAATTATACAAAATATTACCTAATCTCATTTGTGTATTGAAACATGACGGCTAGTACAATTTCATAAATACTGTGATGTAATGATGTATGTAATACTCACATCTTTCAAATATTTACTCTTCTTACGGCCAAGATTCAAGTGCACCTTGTGAATTTTATGTTCCTGATCATAAAGATGAATCGATATTTTTCCTGCGGTTATCAACACATCCAAAGGAACAAACATTTGACTGAGCTGCATGCTGGGTGTTGATCGTGAAAATATATTTGTAGATTTATCGCTTTCTGCAACTTTTCTTAAATGTGAACTCTCCTAAAACGGTTATTACAATTTACTAATCAGCCGTCTACAAGAACAGAGCAGTAAAAATAATATTAATCATGTTAAGTGGTAATACCTATATCCAATCCTCATTATATTTATTACAATTACCCCAACAGTATATCATAGTTTGCTCAGTCCTGTCAGAGAAAGTATATCGAACCTCTATCATCTTCATTCACAATATCGGCTAACACTCGGTCAAGACGAAATTTAACTTATTAGTTAGTTATAATTGTCGAAACGATATTAACTAGAGAATAAAAAGATCCTGCTATAACTACGACTAATTACCACTAAAACTGGACTACGATCATAGCTGACTATCATCGTTGACCGATAGGAACGCTAAAAGAAACTGAATGCACGAGATCACTGCTTAATCCAAATTGGGATATTTGCCTACTCGAGATCTACTGAAGCCAATGCCGGTCGTTTTGATTGCTACTATTGCAAAAATTAGAAAAATATAACTTGTTCAAATTTGAATATTTAATATATCAATTTCAAAGATATTTTCAATGGAAAAGATATTTCTTAAATGGGGGTATTTTCCGGTGACGTCACTATTATCCTAGGTCAAGGTTCACAATCCAAACAAACTGGATACTTCCTTTTATCGCTTGTAAAGTATATGGAGTTAAAGAAGAGACTATTTTAAAGTAATTTTTATAAAAGTTGTGTACATAGATAGATACTTCGACCTTTTTTTGGTGTTAGGTATGATATTTGAAATGTTTTCTAACGTCTCATTATAGTTTAACACAGAAAATACTATTTTTAGATTTATAGACAATATATCTTTGTGTTTAACACAAACAGTGACTGTTTATTTTTGAACCATTTTTTTAGTTAAAACACTATTAACAGAATAAATTTAAGCTCATTTTCTAAACATAGTTATGTGTTGGGTATCTGGTTGTAAGCACTACAATAACAGCCATATTTTCTGTAAATACAATAAAGTAATTTTAGTTACTTCATTATTCTGTTGAAATCTTTATGAACTTACAAGTTTAACTGTATCAATAATCTAAAGCAATATACTTCAAGGAAAGAAACGATATTTAAATTGTATCCAGCATAGAAAGTTATTTTAATAAAGGTTTTGCATATACAAGTTCAGTAAAATCCGTTGATAATTATAATTTTATGTCTTTTGAAGAATCTATACTCCATTCAGTCTAAGAATGGAGTAGATGGCGCTACAATATGAGCACAGTTTACACACGATGAACTTTGTATTTTGAAAACAAGTAAAACATATGTTTACTGTCCGATGGATAGCAGGGATATACATATCTGATATCATTATATTTTGACATTTACGTAAATGTTTGTACAAGTTGGTAACTCATTCCTCAAGAAAAAGGAATGCACATGTCGTCTAATTGTACTTTTTTGTGCTTCATCCAATTTATTGTAAGTATGACGATAATTTCTTTTTCTTGGAGGAGAAATTGGAACTCCATATAATTCCATTTCTTTAATAATGCAGTACATTGTATTCCTATTAATACCCACTTCCTCTGCTGTTTGATTGACTGCAGCTGTTTTAGACATATTGTCTTTATGCTTAATGTACACATTATAAGCCATTTGCCTTTGTCCAGATCTTATGTGTTTCCCTTTACGATTTTTTGAAGGACCTGGTAAAACTGATTCCGCCATACTATAGAATATTAGCGATTACGAAAAGAAAGTTAACGAAATTGATAAAATACCTTAACAAATGAATATTTCACTTGCGAGTTCTAAGAACTATTTTTTAAGAATATTAACAACAAATAACTATGTAAAATACGGAAATCGACAAAATCTTTGAACAAAACTGTCAGTAAACAAATTTTTGACAGAACGAGCTAAATGCGATTATTTTGCCGGTGTAAATGCACACTCGATTTCAACCAATCACAAACGTTTATTTTAAGCCCTATCTTTCCCAATGCTTTATTCTTAGACTGAATGGAGTATAAATGTGAAAAATTACTTACTAGGTAGGTATAGTTGAGTCGCTCTCGCAACCAACATGCGCCACCAAATTAAAATGGCGTCGAATTTGAGATGTTGCAAAATTTTACCTGTCAAGTAATATAACCTACAAAAGCCATTTCAGGACTGACATAAATAATAATATTCATACACCTTTTGACATATGCCATAATTATCTTTTGACGTTTGTTATAATTGTCATCTAAACATTTTAAATTTGTAACAATGCTTACCTCCTAAACAGTATAGCCAAATGTTAAATAAAATATAGGTGTAGAAAAAATAATATTTAATAACTTTGTTATTAACATTTAATTTGTAACTGCTTTCATGTAGCAATATTTTACTATGGGAACGTAGATATCCTGAAATATTAAATAATTTTATTGTATTGAAATTGTTCCGGCCAATCGAAATTTGTAGTGGTATTGAATCGCCGTCTTTAGTTCGTACTTTGGCCATGTCGGTTGCCAAAATGACGCGACTATATAAATAAAATCTTTCAGATAGAACAGCACAGTACTGTTGTAAACACAAAGATATATTGTCTATAAATCTGAAAATACAAGTAATTTCTGTGTTAAACTATAGTAAATCATTAGAACACATCTCAAACATCATACCTATCAGTAAAAAAGTGTGGCGCATTAGAATCTCATGCACACATGTTTTCAACAAAGAGTTAACTTCTGTGGTTACAAAGATTGGATAATCTGTTCTCTGAGAGGAATGGTGAACCATCGCTGAAATTATTTAGAATTAAAAGAAATTAGACACAAAATTCAACCACTTCTTCATTAAGAGATCACTGTTGGAGCTTAAAAATCGACCCACGCATACACAGCACAAGACGCAAAAATATAATAAATATACTAAAAGAGGTAACGGGATTTATTTATCGAGTTGATTGTCAAGAAGTATTTATTTACCTTTGTTTTCATCGAAATGATACTTTTAAAGTCGCACGTTTCAAATCCAGAATCGCGAAGAACGTCAGTGCCATCTTGCGTCAGAGAATCCTCTCTTTCGTAATTCGTTACGTTGATGGTTAAATAGGAGAAGCTTAATTTCGGCCTTTTATTCAGGTTCTCATCACTCATTATAACGTCGTGAACAGAATTCAGTTCCTCTTGGATGGCCGTCAATAACCTAATCTGATGCAAAGACACTTGCAACTCTATATTACTGACAAAATTGATTTCAATAGAATGTCCACATATAACGTCGTTTTTATGAATCATAGCTGGTGCCGTTATTACTAACAAGTCGAATCTGAAACAAAATGATAAAATAATGTCGGAAGCGATACGAAAAGATTAATGATAATAATACTTAATTTAGAACAAATATATATGAATACAAACCATCCTTGAATTAAGTTAGCAATATTAGATATAATAGAAATATTAAAAGTATTCTATAATTTACAAAAAAAATCTCCCACGCTATACAAGAGATATAAAGTAATAAATCCCTTGCTGAACTACTAAACTGGTTAAAATTCGTTTAACCAGTTTAGTATACAAAATTAATATATATTAGGCGTTTTTTGTTGAAAACGCCTAATACCTACCTTAAAAAAATCAGACTGACCGAACCCGATGTGTTTTGAGTCCACATTCTTTCTTTTTATATCAAACACAGCCTAATTCATATAACTTAAACAAGTTACGTAATAAACAGGAAAACTGTCATTATAAGATAGGAAGACGAGTAGAAATGGGGATAAGATGTCGATATAGTAAAAGCCGCTATGCGTAGAGTGGCATACTCGTACGGGCGCGAAGTTGGTAGTTTAATCGAGAATAATAATGGCTTTAAAACGCACGACATAAGCGTCGCGACATTCGATGAAACGATACCATTTGTTACAAATGGTGCCCTAAATTTAATTAATAGCAACCATTACAAATTATTTGTGCATACTTAAATATTTATATTGTTTTAAGTAATTATCATTCATAATTATATTTAAAGTCCCTTAAAAATTAGTTGAAAATATTTAAACGATCTCTATTTATCAATTATAAATTCGTTACAGTAGTATTGCAATTTTGTGCCATAATTTTTAATTTTTATGTTCATTATAAGTATTTTCAGAAGACTTTTTGTGTATTTAAATCTTTTTTAACACTTCAACAATATACATTGATTGACATTTATACTTAGTGACAAATAAATTGATTATTTATCCATCAGGCTCTCACACGTTCAATAGGCATGAAACTTAACAGCTTGACAAAGAAATGCTTGAAAATTTCTCAAAGATTTTGTCTGAAACATCCGCATATAACTTAATGGACTCCCTTAAAAACAAATCAAAACTGTTTGCCAAACGTTTTGTGTAATTTGTATGCATTCATCCTAAGGTACTACAAAGGGGAATACACCAGAAGAAATGATATAAATGAATACTTACTTATGGACGATAGGACAAAGGATTATGGTTTCCCTTTTTCCAAAATTTCCTTTACGCAAATTCCATTCCAATGCTGGATTTTCATTCATAGTTTTCAAATGAGCTTTAGTAGATCCCTTTAGATTCAAGAAAGGATCGAATTCCTCCCATGTACTTGTACTTAGTGATATTCCAGATATATTTAGTTCATATTGCCTGTCTTCAATTTCACTTCCTGAAATGAGTAAACTCATGGTAGCAAAGCTAAAAAAATTGAACGCTAAAACACACCTGGAACGTTTAATATCCTCGCCCTTGCTGCTTGTTGATAAATGTCTGGCCTCAGCGGCGTCCGACATATTGGATTAACAGGATCTGGTATTAAACTAACATTTTCCACTTGCAAAATTAACACATCTGGTTCACCGTTGTTAGTTTTGCCTAACTCAACGGACGGTACTATGAAACGAAATCCTTTGCACTCGATGTACGCAAGAGGTAAGGCTTTAATGTAAAGTGGCGTAGTTATCGCTGATAAAGCTTTTTTATGTTTAGCGCTCGTTGGTACTTCCAGTAATGGTTCAAAAACCAAATAAAAACTTCGAAAAGTAAGAATAGATAGTAAAACATCAATAGGTTGAAGTGTTATCACAATTTCTGTGATAAATCTTGTTTGCACATTGGTGGATGATAGTATATTCTCAGTCTGTAAAATCAATTTTCTTCATTAAAAATGCTAATTATTACTGTTAAATTAATCAATTATTATTAATTATTAATTAAGAAATGATCCGATCAAACTTAATCATTCTGCATGTAGATTGAAGTTATTCACAACAAAAGAGTGTGAGTTATTAATAAACAAAATTAGACTATATAAGAACTGAATTTGGAAAATATAAGAGCTATTTATGTAAAGAATATACTTGAAAATGAAAGGTATTTAAAACAAAACTGTCAAGATGTGTTAGAACGTCTAACGGCCTTTCAGCCATAAAATAAATAAAAAAAAGCGCCCCACGTTTTGTCCGCCAATTTTAGATTATTTTTTCTAGCATAAATAAATAGACGCGATATGACACCAGTGGTTAAAATAATGTCAACGGAAATAGGTGGCAAATTAGATTTATATTGTAAGGCCGTTAGCATAATATATAAACGTATTAACAGATGCACATAAAAATCTATGTAATAAAAAAGTGCTAGAGGAGGGAGAATATTAAAAACAAAGATTTAAAACTGAAAGATAGATGACAAAACATGTTATTAAAAAGCAGTTTTAGGTTGTTATGCCCCCTAATAATATAATAGCTATAATACCCCTAATATTGAGGTCAATCATAAAAGAAAAAAATTGAAAACCAAAAGAAATGCTTGAAATCATCATATCAATTTTAATGCTAAATATAATATCTCTTCTAGTAATTTAAAACTTTTTCTACGCATTTGACTTTCAAGCTGATACACAAAAATATCGGCACTAAAAAAAAACAGCGCCCCACGTTTTGTCCACCAATTTTAAATTATTTTTTCTAGCATAAATAAATAGACAGGATATGACACCAGTAGTTAAAAAAATGTCAATAGAATATAATTATCAAATATGATTTATATTGCAAGGTCATTAACATACGATATAAAAGTCTTAAAAAATACACATGAACACCAATGAAATAAAAAATTGATAGAGGGACTATTAAAAAAATATCTAAAACTGAAGGATAGATGACAAAACATGTTATAAAAGAGCAGTTCTAGGTGGTTATTCCACCTAATAATATAATAGCTATAAACCTAATATTGAGGCCAATCATTAAAAGAAAAACTTGAAAACCAAAAGATGAATATCATATCAATTTTCATGGTAAATATATCTTCTAGTATTTTAAAACTCTTTCTATGCACTTTACTTTGATGCTAATACACAAAAATATCGACACTAAAAAAAACAGCGCCCCACATTTTGTCCGCCAATTTTAAATTAGTTTTTCTAGCATAAATAAATAGACGGAATTTCACAGCAGTAGTGTTAATAATGTCAATGTATATAAGTGTCAGATATGATTTATATGGCAAGGTCACTATCCTACGATATAAAAGTCTTAAGAGATACACACGAAAATCTATTAAATAAAGAACTGATAGAGCAGGGACTATTAAAAAAAAAATCTAAAACTGAAGGATAGATGACAAAACATGTTATAAAAGAGCAGATTTAGGTGATTATGCCACATAATAATAGAATAGCTATAATATCGAATATTGAGGTCATTCATTAAAAGAGAAAAATTGAAAAGCAAAAGAAATGAAAACCATCATATAAATTTTAATGCTAAATGTAATGTTTCATATTTTAAAACAATTTCAATGCACTTTACTTTCAAGCTAGTACACAAAAATATCGTCACTAATAAAAAAAAAAAAAACGACGCCCCACGTTTTGTCCGCCACTTTTAAATTACTTTTTTCTAGCATGAATAACTAGACGGAATATGAGATCAGTGATTAAAAGAATGTCATCAGAAATAAGTGACAGATTAGATTTATATTGCCAGGTCATTATCACAAAATGTTAAAGTATTAAAAGAATATTTACAAATGATTTATAACTGAAGGTTAGATGACAAAACATGTTATAAAAGAACAAACTTTGGTGGTTATGCTACATATTAATAAGATAATACCGAATATTGAGATAAATCATTAAAATAAAAAAAAAGAAAACCAAAAGAAATGACATGGCATGCATTTTAATGCAAAATACTTCAACAAAATTAATTTCGTAGAAAATACCTTCGCTGATTCCTTAGTTCTCTTTGTAGTTCCCCATAAATTATGAGTATGTTGACAGCTTGCTCTGGTAATTACGATATTAGCAAAAGTATTATCATCTCGTTTCTCGTTATCCGTGTTCTCTTCCCTAGTTTTCATAATGAATCCTAAGTATGGTCCTGTTTTCCATTTCGAATGCTTAACATCCCTATATTAGTTTTAAAAATGCAAACTGCACATATAATTCGTTGTTGTATAAAAAAACAACTTACCGAAAAAAATGCCGAATACTGGCTGATCCCACTTTACTTTTTATCTTCAAATAAACGCTTTGAAAATCCAAAGAACTAACAAGATCTTCAGCTTCAATCACCAATTTCAGTGTTGGATGGTCATTATAGGAGAAATTTTTACAGAAAAAACTTTCCATCGTATAAGATAGCATTTGTATACTAAATTTAGTGATAGTCATTTGGATCCAAGCCGTCAATTTTACGTTTTCATTGTCTATTTTATCGGTGTTTATTGCTAATGATGAACTTTGATCGCTTATAGAATCTATAGTGCTTTCTCTAAGTAATGTTGGAGAAGCTGAACTATGTGCATTAATTACTGGCAAGATTTCCGGAGGTTTCGTACTTTCATCACCCGTTTCTGGAGTCAAATTCTCATTAACCTCGTGCAAGGCGAATAAGATACTTGCTAATAAGGATACCTAAAAAGTATTAAAAAACATAACATTAACATCGTCTAAAGCATAAAAAGTTAATAACAAATAAAACAAAAATTCATTCAACATTATTTATTATACTATTTACATATATACATTTATACGCAAAACGTATATGCATATATACATGTATACACTGACGAGGCCTTAAAGGCCGAAACACGGTGTATGTGCGTTTACTGTCGGTAATGACACTAGATGTGTGTATGGGGATACACACACACAAAATTAGCGCAGAACCAGTTCAAACCGATGTACACATTTATATAATTCTCTACATGAAGTGGCTATGTACGGCATTTTTGGTCGATACTGAACATTTTTATTCTAAAAAATTGACTAAAAGTCTTTTCAAACGTGTTCTTAAACAAAAACAACAACCAAACCCGGAAACCACGTTAGATATCGCATTGATTCTTTTTTTGTTTGAAAGCAAATTCATATGCGCAGATAACGGTATTATATCCATTTTGCATAATGTAATACTTTTTTCGCTGAAAAAAAAACATCCCATTCTGAGTTTGACGTAGTGATTTTTTCGGTATGTTTCTAACTTGCTTATTTGTAGCGAACAACTTTGTGAGAAAGGTCCGAAATTATTTTTAAAATAAAAATAAGTGTCATACGAACTTTGATTAAAAAGTTATTTTTTTGTAAGCGCAATAGGGAGATTGCTTGTACGTCTCATAATCTAATGTGAAATGATTTTGTAGATACCAGATAGATCTTTGTTAATTCGGTAAACAAATTATTGAAAAATATGCATTGTAAATTTTGTTGATTTTTTTATAATAAGTCAATTTTCGCTTGCCCATAACTGTTATATACACTCGAATATTATAGGTATACATAATAAAATGACACATTAAAAAGGGATAACAGATTACTTACAATTATTTTTTTTAAATGTACAAAGTATTTTAAAACTCTTTTGTAGGGTTTCGTCATTTTTTGGGTGTCCCAGAAATAAAAAGACGGAGTAGCAGGTATGTAAAGTCCGAACAGAAACAGGCTCAAATATACCGCAATAACGAAGAAATTAAAAATTTAATTTTCTATGTTGTTTTTTGGATAAAAAAATTACATTACGGACCTGGCACAGAATGTATGTTTATAAATACACGTAAGAATGCCCATTCGTAAATAGAAACGAGCACGCATTCATAGAAAAATACGCTTTTATTTGTATAAAACGGGAAAAAACGTTAAATCGTACTCATTCATATAAAATATATTTTTTGCCAGATGGGCGACCCACTTTATTGCAGACAATAAAAATTGTTTTTTATTTTTAAAATAGGATCGGAAACAGATGATTATTATTATTTTAGAATATTCAATAAATCGTAGTTTTTCTAGATTACAGTAAATATCAAGAATGTAATTATTTTTTTCTAGCAGGTGTAAAATGAAAGTAATTAATGGTTTGATATTTATTATGAAGTATCTATTCCTCCTCCTTTTTTTTTAAGTCAAGTAATATGGCGAGGACCGATTGTGAAAGTGAAGCAGGTGGATATTTAGTCCAGGGTCGGCATAAGGCCAATTGAATTCTTTATACTTTTTTTCTGCCGTTTGCGCACGAATAAAGACTTGATATTTTGAGGGTACGTTTTTACACAATCTAGCTTCCAATTTCTGCTACTCCGACTTTTCATTTCTGGGACACCCTGTATATGGCATTTCTTTTTAATTACAAAACGGTCGTTCGGATTCAAGTCTGCAATAGCCGGCCGATTCCGATAGATTTGCGTCCTCGTTTGGCCCGGTAGAGATACCGTAAAGTGGGGATAGACGATGGGATCGCTTCGAAAAACACTTGTGTATGAAAATGTTTACTATTTTAATTTTTTTCTCTTCAAATATAATTACATAAATTTGATTTTTTTTATATCGTTCATCAAATGTGCAGCTGGCGTGTAGAGATCGTTTTTTTGTTTTGTGTACCACCTTAGTTAGTAGACATTAATCAAATTTATGCATTTTTGTGGTTATTTCTAAAACACATAACTTTTTTAAGAAAATAAATTAATACAAAAACTGATCTTGACATTATAAATTTATGCCTTCTGCATCGCTAACCCAAATTTCTATTCTAAAATTACAAAATAAATTTAAAAAACGCAAAATGGCGACGCCTTGCGGGGTCATAGTTTTCGATGGGGAAACGCTCCTCTTAATATCAAGCAGATATTTTACTCGCGACTGATAACTGCGATCACCGTCAATGACAGTAACGTTTAAAAATATCTGCGTGATTTAATATCAAGTAGATATTTTTAAGCGTGATTGTTATATATAAGTTATAATTTACTGCTGCCGAAGTGTGCCGAATATCAGTCTGCACGTACCCGCACTCGCCGTTGAATCGATATCCAAACGCTATTTCAATCACTGATATTAGTTGTGATCACTGCTACTGGATATATCGCTCATCTCTATTAGGCACCAATAATGGACTGTCGCTCCACTGAGACACCCGATAAAAAGCATTAACTTAATTTATTAATAATACGAGTGTTACATACCTGCAATTCCGATAATATTATATTCATTGGGGTCATATCGATATGAACACAAATTCCGAATGTTGCCAAACAACCTCTAGGACTGTCGTCAACCGAAGTTGGTATATGTTTCATCATGCTGGGACCTGCATCGGACGTCGTGGTTGATGACGTAGCCTTCGAAGAAGAGTTGACATCCATTCTGGATTTAGTACACAATCCAACCGTAGCATTTAAGGAAACAGGTTTCAGAAAATCTAATTTACTACCTCGTTGCCAAGAAAAACAACTCAGATCTGATATCGATATAGTCCAGGGAAATTGACATTTACCTAAAATACTGTACACATTAAGCAAACAGGGGACAAATGAATACAAATACATTATAATAGTTTTACCTGGAGACCAAATAGATTCGGCTAATTTAATTGGAAAACTCTTCAAATGCTTTAATACAGGTTGTTTAGTAGTGGCACTTTGAACTTTGGCACTCGGTAATGTTATAATCAAGATATCAGGTGAATATTTAGCAGACATTGCTTTATCAACAGCTTCTTGTATACCTTTCGCAACATTGAAAGAAAATATAATTATATATATTTTTAATAATATGGATAATAATACCTTGTGATCCAACGGCAGATAATGATTCTGTGGGAAAATAAATAGTACACTGTAATATGTCACCAAAAAGTAGCATGCCTTTCCATACACTGAACCACTTGTTTAAGAAATTGTAAATGACTTCTTGCGGCTGCAAAAATATTTATGTGTTATTAATAGAGCGTCCATATACAGAGCGATTCAAAAAGACTGGTTGTGTTGCTTTAATTTTGAAAAAGGCGGCATTACGATATTCGATATTAGCAATTTATTCTAATTACTTAACGTTTTCAATTAAACCAAGTAGCGGAGAAACTTGTAATGCGTGTTTAGCAGGCCACCTGGAAGAATACCCCTGAAATCAAAAGGCTAACAGCCGGAAACAACTACCCCAATGTAATTAAAAAAATTAGTAGCTAAAAACAGAAATATAGGATAAAAATGGCAATAAACAAGAGCACTAGTACGCAAAAATGAAGTAAATAATGCTGCCCAAAAGTTAAGTAGTGAATCGCTAAATATATAAATGAAGCAGTAGCCAAATACCTGAGTAACCTAACGGATGATTCAAAAACGGATTACTCCCTCTGGGGAGCCACGAAGAAATTAAAACAACCTTGTACGCATAATCCACCAGTTAGATCATCTGATGGCCATTGGACAAGAGAAAAAAAAGCCGAATATTTGCCAGTCATTTAGAACAAATCTTTCAACCAAATGCTCAAACGTTCAACCAGTTCCAAGAAGAAAAATGAGGAATTAGTTTAAAAACCAGCAACTAAAAGTGATGTTAACTAGGGAAATTAAAAATAACATTCATCCTAAGAAAGCACAGGGCCATGACCTTATAACAGGAGAAATATTGCAGAAATTACCGAGAAGAGCAATCATTAAACATATTCATCAGTGTCACTTTTAAGTTTCTATTTGCCTAGTTATTATTATGTTTTAATCTATATTTCTTTAATTTAATTTGATTTTGGTTGATGGTAACCATCTTTACGATGGTCCAAAATGGAGACTATAATGTTATCCATAATAACCATCACTTGGAAGACCGTACAAGATCCCCAAGATCCTCACGGTCATATGACATTCATATTGTGTTTCTTTTAGGAATATTGGTCCAGTTGGTAAGATTTTTCAACTTAATATTAATAATATAATATATGTTATTCAAGTGGAATGTGATTGCGAGTCCAGCGTGTGATTGCGGAGCTGAGATTGAAACAGTTAAACATATTGTTGAAGAATGTCCTCTGGGTAAGTTTGAATTTGGATACACAGATTTACATAATTTAACTCCAGAGGATGTTGCTTGGATCTTAACAACTAAAGACCTTTAGTTTTGTGGCGCTGTGATGTAGGTTTTTAATGCTGCAGGTTATTTCCTACATCCTAAACCAAATAGTGCAGTGCTTCAAAGGGTCCCTGCAGTTATGGTCCATCTAAATATATTTCTACTCTTGTAATATAACTTATATATGTTTCCCGTGTTGTACCTGTCATGTATTTTCATACGAATATATATATCTAATAAATGCTGATCCCCAAACCAGGCAAACCTCCAAATGAAGCACCATGATACATACCAATCTCGTTACTTCCAATAATCTTAAAGTTATATGAAAAACTGTTCATGAAAAGACTGAAACCTATCATTGCAAATAAAGGTGCTTTACTCAACTGTGGCCAAGTACACAGAATAACAGACATAACTAAAAAAAACATATGAAGAGAAAAAATATGCCATTTTTCTAGACATAGCCCAAGCTTTCGTTTAAATATGGTATGCAGGTCTAATGAATAAAATTAAACGCATGCTACTAAGGCAGTACTCAGATGTAATATCCGGAAAAATTTTTCGTGTTAAACAAGAAGACAAATATTCTAGCATTATGGAAATAAAGGGAGGAGTACCCCAAAACAAATATACTGGCTTCTTGGGAGACAGTCCCAGCCTATCAGTGCACAATAAACTACTCCTATACAAACAAATATTAAAGCCTATATGGACCTATGGACCAATAGTCATATCGACAAAAGTCAAATGTTACAAAATCACGGTGGATGCACCTTGATATTATCGAAGAAGAGAGTCCATGCCCATGTAAATACTGAGGTACTCTAGTAAGAAGACTTAAATGAACTAAACCGTTTGAGCTAGTTAAGTGAACAATGTGACAGTGACAAAGCAGAGCATAGTGACAGTGCGTAAACACGTAAACGTTAGTGTTTCATTTCAGGCACTGAGAGAGACCATTGGGGAGATCTTAGTAGCTAAGTGTCCAGTATTAAGAATTACTTAATAATTTAATAATTTAAGAAAACAAATTGTAGGTTAGTCAAAATAAATTTAAAAAAAAAAAGCTTATCGTGTTTAGAGAGGATCCCCATTAGCAATTTACTTTATTTTTAGGATTTTAAATCGCTTTGGGAGACTAATAAAATAAAAATGATAAATACATTTTAATTTGTAATGGGTAGAATTTTTTTAGGGAATAAAGTACCTGCTGAAAAATTTTGTGAAACAGAGTCTGCAACTCGAAAACCAAGTGGTGGCCGATAAACACAACTAATAGCATCGCACATGTTGAGGTTTGAATAACTCAGATTGAATTAGTAATTAATTTCTACATAATTATGTATAGCAGAATCTATTTAGCAACCGACATGAGCCAATAAATAAAAATGGCGTCAAATTTGAGGAGATGCAAAATTTTACCTGTCAAAATTTTGCATAAAGCTGCTTTCCTTCCTAAGTTGCAATTGAAAGTGAAATGACGCCATTTTTACACTGCAGAAAGCATGAAAAGAATCGTAGACAACTTAAAAAATTAATTTTTACCTATGAATTTGGAAGATCGAAAAATAACTAGAATCTCAGGAAGGAATTTTGTAGGAAATTGTGCCCGTTTGTACATAAACAGGCCTAGTTCAGGAACTGTCCAATATCACCACGTATTTCTGTTTAATGTAATTGAGGGCCTTGGAATAAAAGGGGTATAAGTTCATTTTTTTTTAATTTGGAGATATGTGCATATATCAAAATTTAATGTTGATATCTGTTTGGTGCAAAACAGATACAAGTGATATATTCGCCTTTAGTGCCATCTTATGGGGAATAGAAATACCATGTAAATAATTTCTGCAGTTTGGTTGGGGTAAAACAGGTATAAGTGTCACTTGTATCCATTTTATTCCAAATAATATTCCGCATTTATTTAATTCAGTAGGTACTGGGTTGGTAACAAGTGTTGTTAGCTGTTAAATAGTGTAGCACCATATTTTGCTATGGATACTTCTGAAACAGACGGAAAGTACCCGCTGTAAAATTAAATTAAAATGTTATTTTCAACAATTTCATTTTTATTTAAGATCGTGATATTCCTGACCCGTACGAAACAGATGAGGCAAGTGACTATGTTCCCGAAACTGATTCACCGTCTTCTGATGATGAAGAACGTGCTCACGGTCCAGAAGTCACAGAAATAATAGAAAGTCAGCACAAGACTCCATCTAAAACAAGAAAGCGCAAGCGAAATGTTGATAAATGGCAGGTAAACGAGAAGAAATTTCTTAGAAATTCTGGAAAGGCATATCTTGGCCACAAAAAGAGACCTCATTTACCACGCGAACTGAAACCATATCAACATAGCTGTCGATACAACTGCAATAAAAAAATATTGGAAGCAGATAGACGTAAATTTTTTGAGGAATTTTATGCCTCTGTCTTCATATGATTTACAGAACTCATTTCCCTCTTCCTGTATAAAGAAAAAATCTGTTCAATGAAAAAAAACTGAAGTCAAAGGCAAGAGTTTCAGTACTGAGATATTTCTGCTCAATAAGCGTGTTTGTAAAATGTTCTTTCTTCGAACCTTTGACATTAGCAACAAAAGATTTACTACGGTTTGTAACAAAAGTAGCGATATTGGTATTTGTAAAAAGGACCAGAGAGGTCGCGGTCCTGCTAGGAAAATGGATCCAGCAAAACGAAATGTAGTTATTGAACACATAAAAATGTTTCCAAAATACCAGAAATTCAAATTTTAATACTCGATATTTATCACCGGAACTCAATATTACAAAAATATACGATTTGTATATTGAACACTGTAAGGGAAGGAATTTAGTTCCTGTTAAGCAGTCGTATTACCGATATATTTTTAATACAGAATTTAATTTCAAATTCCACCACCCTAGTTCTGACACTTGTAGTAAGTGTGATAGTTTTACTACTATCATTAAACATTCCCAAGATGCCGAAAAAATTGAAGATGCTAAGATAAAGCAAATGGCTCACAATAGAAAAGCAGAAAAGGCACGATCTTCAAAAGAAAATGATTCAAATCAAAACAAGGAATCAACAGATACTTATGTGGTTTGCTTCGACCTTCAACAAGCATTGCCAACTCCTCTCATAACCACATCAAAAGTTTTTTATCTCAGGCAACTGTGGACATACAATTTTTGTATACATAATCTCGTGACAGGACAGTCAAACATGTATGTATGGGATGAAACAGTCGCTGGTCGAGGCTCACAGGAAATTGGATCCTGTTTGATTCATTACATCACTAATGTACTTCCTCAAAATGTCATAAAACTTATTGCTTACAGCGATTCATGTGGCGGACAAAATAAAAATAAAAATATTGCCAAACTTTTTATGTACTTGGTCAAGGCTACGAGAATACAAGAAATTCACCATAAATTTCTAGAACCAGGACACACCTTTATGGAGTGCGATCAAGCTTTTGGTATAATAGAAAAGGTGAAAAGAAAGATTCCTCAAGTCTATGTTCCTGATCATTGGAGACAAGTAATAAAGAGTTCGTGCAAAAAGTTTACAGTACAGTTCTGTTCATAAATAAGTAGGACAGCGATTGTTTGCTGTAAACCTGGCTGTATGTTCCATATTTCAAAAGAAAGTAGTACATGTTTTTATTGAATGTGTTCCTCAAACTTTCTATATATCGTTTTCGTATCTTACTTTTTGGGTTAGTTTTAATAAATTAACTTTTATTACTAAATGAATATAATAATAACATATAATAGTACAACTTTATTAAATATGAAAAAGTTACAAAAGACATAAAAACATAGAAAAAGAAAAAAGATAATACATACAAAATTCGTAACATCTGACGGTGATAACAATTTTAATAAAACGTTTATTATATATATTAGAAGAATTAGCAAACAATAGTTATAATTAAATCTTCGTTAATATTTAGTAATGGCTCCATTTTGCCGTAAAATTTCATTAAGTCTGTTAGGTATCGATAAATACAGGTTTCTTACTAAAGCAGGATTATCACTGAGTTCATTCCACGAATCTTCTATGAAGGTAATTAATTGATCTCTGTTAATAGGACGAAAGTTTACGTTATAAATTTTCTTTGTCATTAGACCCTACAAATTTTCCATTATATTAATGTCTGGGCTTTTCGAAGGCCACATCAAAGTTTCCACATTATTTTGTTGCAACCATTCTGTAATTATAGCCGCATTGTGGACCGGACAATTATCTTGCTGATAAATGAAATTTCGATCAGGAAAATGTTCCGAAACACTTGGTAACATAACATTTTCCAAAATATTCCGGTAAGTGTTTGCAGTAAATCTTTCATTAATCACCCAACATACTCCCAGCCCATAGTAACTTAACCATCCCCATACATTTACCGAAAACCGCCCAGATCTTTCAGAATTGCTGACGAAATTTTCATTAAACCTTGTTCTACGTGGTCTATAAACCCTGATCTGCCCGTTGTTAGTGGATTGAAAAACCTTTTCGTCCGTAAAGATTACTCTATCCCAGTTTTTGCGTAAAATATTATTTAAAGCGAAAATGATTCTTGCCTGTTTATGTTCGTTTCCTAAAATCATTTTTTTGGTTGCAACATAATTTTTTAAAGGGGACTCTTTTATTCTGCGACAAGCAGTAGGTCTCGACCCCGGAAAATCGGTTCGCTGAATGGCAGCTCGCATTACACACAAAGGATTTTGTTCTAAATATTGCACAAGAGCGTTATCTTCCGCTTCTGTTGTAATTTTGGGTCTTCCAGTTGGCTTTCTTTTATCTACAGTTCCGTCAGTCTCCCATTTATTTTTTATTCTCTGTACAGTAGTTTTGTTTACATGCATAATATGGGCCACATTTCTTACTGATAAACCTTCATGTAGATAAATAATTATTTGTACTTTTTCGAATTGATTAAGTTGAGGCATTATGCTTTATTTCTATAATTACTATCGGTATCAATCAATATTTACTTGTAGACGCTATTTTGAAGTATATAAACTGTCATGTTTCAAGTAGACATGTGACAGTTCTTTAAAAGGCTTAATTACATTAAGCGAGAATCTATGTACTACTGGATAATGAACACAACTGTACATCAGATGACCAATGAAAATTTTTTCAGTTTTTCTTTGTTGAACAATACCATAAGAGACCCAAACAAAGATACAGAAAAGCGTGTTATTAAATGGAGGGAAATTCAGTATTTCTTTTACACCAAACAGTCGGAAACATTCTCTTTCTTTTATAAAAGTACTCTGGATTCTGACTTTCCTTTTAGCAAATGCATATGTCTTTCTAGAGCCGCAGGAAGACCGAAGCTAGCGTTAGAAGACACGTTTTTGCAGTTAAACAAGGACTGTTCAAAAATAAACGAGCTAAAATGGAAAAATTTGCAAACAATTTTAGAATACATTCCCCCAATACATCACGAATACTACAACAACATTCAACACGAAAAGAAAGACAAGAAAGGAAAGAAAAAACCGAAGCTAACCAGAAGAAATGAAAGTAACGAAGAAACTGCACAAGCTGAAGTTGAACCACAAAATGATGACTGCGAGGAAGAAGAAAATATAGTGCATGAGATGGACTTTATTTTGTATTCCGATGACGAATGAATAATGTTTAGAAGTTTGTATTTTTTTAAATAAAAGCATATATTTGTGTACTAAAGATTTTTACTGCTAGTTTTTCAAATAAAAAGTTGGAATAAAAAGGGTATAAGTACTTTTTGAAAAATTTCTGATAAAGTTTTTTAATAACCTGTTATAGACTTAAAATTTACCATTTTTAAAATAAATAATAAATTGTAAATAAACATTCCAGTACTTATTAGGAATTTTCAAACGTTGCTTAACTTTGAAGGCAAATATCTCAAAATAGTTAAAATTGCACTTATACCCTTTTTGGTCCAAGGCCCTCAATTATTAACAGTTTATACTTACATCGGCACCATCCTCTCCTTTCGTTGGTTTAGTAACTTTCGGGGCTATATACACGGGTTCTCTATCAGAACTGCTATGTACAGATTCATGTGGTGTTCCTACTTTTCTTGGAGTCTCAACTGTGCTACTGGTTTCCGAAACCGGTTTAGATTTTTTTAATAAAGGCTCTAAACACAAAGAATTAAACTTATATTAAAGACGACAAATTTAAAAGCCTACTAAATAAATTAAAACAAAAGACACCCATTGCATTAAATGAAATTACCATAATCTAGCGACACGATATAGAGATAATGTAATATCTGTTATCGTCCATCGCTGAATACGTATTTCGACAGTTTAGAGTCTCGTCAGCACCATCTAAAGAAGCAGGGTGTTAGACGGTGGAGGTTTTTCGACTGCACTGGTTCGCGAAATGTGATTCTGAGCTGAGAATCTCACGAATAGGCGATAACAGATTCATCGCTTATCATCACATCGTCAAGAGTAAATTACGTGTGTAAAGTATTTAATAGCTTTGTAACTTTGTTGATAAAGGAGAAAACTGTTGAATTAAATGTGTCCCCAATAGGCAACGAGAGCGAAAGAGGTGCTAATTGCGGGGCGATCGGATTTTTATTTAAACTGCCCTTCGCGCGTCGTTTCGAACCCACTAAATACTAATATCTAAGAATACTCAAAGGCTCTTTCAGGGTTTGGCTCTCTTAACCACACTCCCGTTTGAATATTAAAACACATTTATATTTAATTCAAGAACTAATAAAGGTTTTAAATTAGAAAACAAAGCTTTTTATGTTTTCTTTAGACAATTGATTTAAATTAAAAGTTTGAGGGCGGGGGCATATAAGAATCACGGTATGAACAAGAATGTGTGACTTTAAATTAATGAACATGTTAATTTCATAATATGCATAAAAAAAATTAAACTGCTTACCAAACACAAAGTCAGTTTTTGGATGATGAACTGTAGGCATGTAAAGAAACCATCTGAATAGGATTGGATCTAAACATATTCTTATTTCTTGTAAATTAAAAACTGCTATGGACGGGTGACGATGGTTACTAGGATCCAAGGGAAACTGCAGTAAAACTTTCAACAACGGCCCACCACCATTCGCCAGTTGACTTGCACTATATTCCGGTCCAGATATGAAAAGTACTTGCTGAATATCTGCAGCAGATACGAAACTCGCATTTGAAGTGGCGCTAGCAGAAACTAAACCACGAGCAGGTTTCGATAAAATGTCATTTGTAGAATAAACGTTATCTGTTGGATCGAATATAAATGCTTTTATGGAACCCAATGATGCGTCCATAGCAAATGTAGAATTAGTAGTTATTCTCTTTAGTTTAATATCCTCAATGAAAATTTCCAAACACGCCTTCACTGTAACAATAAATCTGTCACACAAAACATAATGTGCAGTTATTAATTAACTTACGATCATTCATGGCATCCAGCAATATTGAACTGTTAGAAATGTAGTGTATGACATCGTCTGTTCGCATCTTAAGTAATTTTGTCAATATCAAGGTGATAAGAAGGGCTTTTGGTTTTGTTGCCGTGATTGTGATGCTGTCTAAAAATCAAAAATATAAAGGACTCTACTTCAGTCTTCTAAAAAATTGTTCTTCTTTGAATCGATTGCCTTATCTGTTTGCATATGGTTGAATCGCTGTGGCAACCGACATGCGCCATTACATTAAAATGGTGTCAAATTTGACATGTTGCAAATATTTATTTGTCGAGAAATATAACTTACAAAAACCATTTCAGGACCGTCATAAATAGTAATATTCATACGCCTTATACTATTTGTTATAATTGTCATCCAAATAATACAAATTTCACAACAATATGTTTGCCTACTAAACAGAATAGCCACCAATTAAATCTTTATTCTTTATACAGTCTGTCCCCAGATGGACTGAACAATAGGGATTTTTTTTATTTGGGCCTTTACGCAAAAATTTGATAAAGAATGACTTTTTTGCGTAAAGGCCCAAATAAAAAAAATGTCCCTATTGTTCAGTCCATCCGGGGACATTTCCCTATATGGACAACTTTCTTAATATTGAAGATACAGGATCGGTTAAATTAGCGCAGTTGCTAAAAAAATTGAGGAGTATTTGATAGAATGTTCAGGTTTAACGTATATTGTCAACTTTTGAAGATATTAAAAAAAAATTGAAAATTACCAAAATTTTCAATTATACATATCTTTGTAACTCTTGAAGATAGTACTAATACAAAAATGGTATCTGGTAGTACTTTTATGTAGAACTTTATAACCTTAGTTAAAACTTCATGGCACATTTAATTATCAAAATGCTTATACTTTTCTGGCTTCATAGATTATTATTTTTTTTTCTGATGACATAGATATAAGGCTTGGTATGGTAATCTTTTTAAAATTTGTATTATAGCGAGAGTAATTCAATTATTGTTATTTTTTTACGAAATAATGAGTTTTAAAAAACTATTTTAAAGCCAACTCGCATATTAAAATAGTTTTTCAAAGCTTACTTGCTTATTTCCTCAAAAATTAAAAGTAATTGAGTTACACTCACTATAATAGAAATTTTAAAAAGATTACCACACCAAGCGTTATATCTATGTCATCAGAAAAAAAATAATTTTTGCGCGTAAAATAGGATATCAAAACATTCGATAGGTGGCGCTAAAGTCATGTTGTTAACAAATTCTATATTTATGGACCAACATGACTCATATTCACAATATATGCTGCTCTAGTGACAAAAAAAATCGCACAATCTGGACACGATAGGTGACGCTGTGGTCTAGCTATTAATAAATTTTATGTTGTAAACAGAAATGATGCCTATCCTGCAATCGTAGTAACGTCCTCTTCTGTCCAGACTTTCTTATATAGGGACTTTAACCAAATCAAACTCATCGCGCCAGCTACCGGAAAGGGCAGAACAACGAATGCCGGGCCCGCTAGTAAAATATATGTATCGAAAACTAATATTTGGACGGCGTTAACCAAAAGGAAACCAACCGCTATTTTATGGAAGTTGACTTACAATTACCAAACTCTTGTAATTCCTTCAGAAATATTTATAAAAAAATAACCAAGCTGCAATTGCAATCTGTGCCCTCTATTTTTGGAAGAACGAAGTAGCAGAAATGAAATCTGCAATCAGAGATTTCTAAAAACAAAAATATCAGCCATTTGGTTACTTGATACTTTTTAAAGGATACGTAAGTGTCACTTGGTTCTCTTTATCTATAACTTGTAAGTTAATAATATTCGCAGCGCTTGGTTTTCTTTAAATGTTACTTAGTCACATTTTGTATAGCAGTGAATTGAGGTTTGTTCAGTTTTGCAATTATTAACAATTATTTGTTTATTGTCATAACCAGTCATAAGAACTTCAAGTGCATTGATAAGCAGGTGTTGCTGAAGGTGAGAATGAGTAGTGGACGGAAAATATTGGATATGTAGAAAAACAGCAATAAAGATGTAAGTAATCAAAATATAAAGAGTGTGAGGTTATGTTACCTATATTACTATTGAAGAAAATATTGTATGTAAACATAGTGTGCAGGTATAAAGTCTCTCTCTCCCCTGCTACCTTTTAAACAAAGAGAAATAAAACTTTGAACCAAAAATAAAACAAAACCACTTATGTATAAATACTAATTTAATGATCATGTCTCATTTTAAAAATTCGACAGATGGCGTTGTAGGCTATATCAACCAAGGTCAACCGTATCTCGCTATTGCTCCGCGATATGAGGCCGTCAAACAACAAGATTTTTCTGATTCTAATAACCTCTAAATATCGATCCATAAGTGGTGCCATCTATCCAAAGCATTATAAACTACTGGGTAATAGGTGGGCATTTTTAAAATCACGTGCTAAAAATATGCAATATGATTGAGCTTTGCTAGACGTTGTTTTGTCACTAATATTAACAATAAGTCTGAATATGTGAACTCTAAGGTATTTGAGAGCAGACTAGTACAAATTTAAAAAGGATACAAGTGAGTTTATTAAGAATATTTCAACATTGTCAATTTTAGTTCTGTAATTAGCCTTGCACCTGTTGGATAAATAAAGATGCTATAGTAATTTTTAAAACGCTCTAATTATTAACAATAATGCATCTTTTATCATTGTATGGTTGAGAAGTGCCAACAAGAAACTGATTAATTATAAAGCAAATTTTGATCTGTCTTGAAATGTGTGCGTAGAAATACTAACAGATTTGGTACAGGCAGCACCAACTTAGCAAGTTGTTATAGTGCCAAAATGGAAAAAAGCACATCAAATACGTACCGAAATACACAAAAAAAGGAGTTTAGTGAATACTACCTTTTTAACCAGTGTTATTTGGAAATATTCTATATTTCTTTTAATAGATGTACATGCACTATATCAGTTTATTGTAATATTTGAGTATACTGCAACACAAAGTTATTTGTCTTAAGAATATCATTTAGTTGCGATTCTGTAGAAGAAATATTTCTTTCTACTCGATGGCGTTACATAAGGATCAATATTTTGAGGTTACCAGAATCAAATTCATCAATGTACATCGAAGTTATGTGACGGCTTTATATCGCGCAACGATAGCAGATACAGTTGGGCTTGTATCAACTTAGAAATTTTCACAGTGATATGTTCAGAATTATTTGTCTGTTTTTCAATTTTAGTACTTAGTTTTTTTTTAATCGAGTGACCTCACTCTTCAAATTTTCACAATTCGTTTTGAAGCTATGATTCAAAATATAAGAATTTACGACGTCTGTTTCATACAGCTTTGAATCACTCTGTCATGCACTAATGGCCCTATGACAACGACTTTGTTTACACTGCGATAAAATTTTGATGTTTCTATTTAATTTGTAACCTTCTTTCATGTAATAGTATTTTACTAGCGGAAGTAATACAGGGTGTCCCAGAAATAAAAAGACGGAGTAGCAGAAATCGGAAGCTAAATTGTGTAAAAACGTACCCTCAAAATATCAAGTCTTTATTCGTGCGCAGGCGACAGAAAAAAAATATTAAAGAATTTAATTGGCCTTACGCCGACCCTGGACGACTTATTACTTGTGTTAAAAAAAGGAAGAGGAATAGATACTTCATAATAAATATCAAACCATTAATTACTTTAATTTTACACCTGCTAGAAAAACATAATTACATTCTTGATATTTACTGTAATAAAGGCTAGAAAAACTAGGATTTATTGAATATTCTAACATAATAATAATCAGCTGTTTCCGACTACAAACACATTAAAGAGCAACAACCTTCCTATTTTAAAAATAAAAACAATCTTTTATTGTCTGCAATAAAGTAGGTCGCCCATCTAGGTCAACAACCGACTACATAGCTGCGTTATCTAGACGCATCGGGCAAAAAATATGTTTTATATGAATGAGTACGATTTAACGTTTTTTTCCCGTTTTATACAAATAAAAGCGTATTTTTCTATGAATGCGTGTTCGTTTCTATTTACAAATGAGCATTCTTACGTGTATTTATAAACATACATTCTGTGCCAGGTCCGTAATGTATTTTTTTATCTAAAAAACAACATAGAAAATTAAATTTTTAATTTCTTCGTTATTGCGGTATATTTGGGCCTGTTTCTGTTCGGACTTTACATACCTGCTACTTCGTCTTTTTATTTCTGGGACACCTGTATATCCTCAAATATTAATTAATCAGCTTAATTTTATCTTTCTGAAATTGCTCCGGTCGCTGGAAATTTGTAGTGAATCGTCGTCTTTAGTTCGTAGTTTGACCGCGTCGGTTGCCAAGACGTTTCAACTGTATATAACTTCTTGTTTTAATTATATTCTACTAAACCTGAAGAATGCTTACTATCGTTGAATATAGTCACCTGAATGTGCAACAATTTCATTATGTATAGTGTCGGGATTGGTCCAGTATTCTGGACTAATAATACTTTTGCTATTGAAAGTAGCATTAAAAGGCATTACAATAGTAGTCTGTTTGCCAGATCCCAATATTAATCGCGAACAAAATCCTATCAGCTTAACCGAGATATTGGCATAGCATGCTTCGAACATATGCTTGGGTGGATCAGGTAATTGGCATACAGTATAAACCAATCTTTGAGTGTATATAGGTTGCTGCATCCTGACATCAATACATTGCACTTCTAATGTTAACTTTGGCATGTAAGAATATGGTTGCGTTGGCGGAACAGTTGTAGATATTTTCTGAAACAAACAACAGATTAAATATATGTATATTTGAAATAATACTTGACTTACTTTTCGTTTTCTAAACAAATGATCTTTGGTAGAGCGAAAATACGGATGATCAAAGAGATAAAATTCAACCACTGGGGCAATAATGGTATACTGCGTCGTACTCATAGGTACATTTTCATTGAGCGCGTCATAGTCATCTTCAGATGGCGGTAATAAATCTGCTTTAGACAGGCTTGGCTTACTTATTACATACGGTGGGTATTCGTATGAAGATGCCACCGCTAGAATACACTTGAACCTATGCAGTAGACCTGCGCAAATACGCAATCTAAATGGTCCAACGACAATGCGTAATAATGTTCTCAAAGAGAAGTTACTGAAAGCAGAAAAATCTATATCATTGAACCGATACACACATACATTTCATATGTACAAGGGTGTATGAACATCTACAAATAATTGTTTGTAACCACGATAGCGGTCAAACCGCTATAGCTATCAATTTCAAATTTTGTATTTACGAGTATAATCTCCCTCTTGAGATCTGATTAGATTTTCAGTGAAATCGGCATACCGGAAGTAGTAGTTTACTTCGGTGAAAAAATCGAATTTTGCCAATCTTTCGTCAACTACTAAGTTTAAACAAATTTATAAAGAATTTATATGTATTCAGAATTAAATTTGAGAAGAATTTTGTTATGAAACTTTTTCGAAATTCCTACCGGAAGTAGGTCTTTTACTCTTATCGAAAATCAGTTTTTTGCCAATATTTTGCAAGTCATGCTTTTTAGACAGGTACGTTACAAGTATAAAAGTATTTAGAACTTTATTTTCAATACCATTTGTATAAAAAAAATTTCAAATTTCGGACCGGTAGTAAAACTTTTACTCTTATCGAATAGCGTCTTTTTGTCTTTTTTATATATATTTATCAAGAGTACAAAAGTATTTAGAGCTGGATTTGGAATACTTTTTGTTTAAATGAAATTTAAAAATTCGGATCAGAAGTAACACTTTTACTCTTATGGAATAGCGACTTTTGCAAATATTTCGTAAATTATGCATTCTATATATTTGTACAAAAATATAGGGTACAAAAGTATTTAGAGTTAGATTTGAAATATTTTTTGTATAAATGAAATTGCAAAATTCGGACCGGAAGTAACACTTTTACTCTTATCGAATAGCGATTTTTGCAAATATTTTGTAAATTATGCATACTATATATATTAGTCAAGAATATAAAAGTATTTAGAGTTAGATTTGGAATATTTTTTGTATAAATGAAAAATCAAAATTTGGACCGGATGTAGTACTTTTACTCTAAGCGAGTAGCATTTTTTTGCAAATATCTTACAAAGTATGTATCCTGTAGAGATTTATTAAGAGACTAGAAGTACTTAAAATAGGATTTTGAATATTTTTTGTATAAAATAATTTTTAAAATGGTATGATTTGAAACGCTCATAATACGTATAAGAAAGTCGTGTGGTGGCCACACCTCATTTTTTTAATAATTCTATTACTAATGTTCCCTTAAAATTCCAATTTTAAAACTATTCGGGCCTTCAGGATTTCGAACCGTTTCAGAACCAGGATTTGGCCGGACATGCGCCTTATTATTAGAACTACTAATTCTAGAACGGTTCCGGAACTGTTCAGAACTGGAGGTTTGAACAAACCTAATATATAAGGAAGGCATCGGCACAGATCATATTTGGGATTCATAGAAGCCTTTAAGGGATTGTTGTAATGCCGACATGGGCAATCAACTTAACTGCGCAAATAACAGGGTACACTTTACGAAACAGATAAAAGAATGAGAAGATAATAATAAAACAGCAAAGACAACAAGAAGCGGAGAACTTGAAACCCGAAGAACGCTAGGAATACCTCCCAAAAGGTGGTAAGATTCTTGAACCTCCTAGGAGAATCAAAACATTGGATTAAGAGACCAATAGCATACTACAAGAAGAACAAGAAAAAGAGAACCTCTTTTTTTTAAAAAGAAACATTCCTAGCAAAAATCTGCTTCTGCACACGTGACCCCAGTATTTGAAATATTTCTTTTAAAATAGTTGTTGGTTGTTATTTTTTTGATATATAAGGAAGGCATCGGCACAGATCATATTTGGGATTCATAGAAGCCTTTAAGGGATTGTTGTAATGCCGACATGGACAATGAACTTAACTGCGCAAATAACGGGGTACACTTTACGAAACAGATAAAAGAATGAGAAGATAATAATAAAACAGCAAAGACAACAAGAAGCGGAGAACTTGAAACCCGAAGAACGCTAGGAATACCTCCCAAAAGGTGGTAAGATTCTTGAACCTCCTAGGAGAATCAAAACATTGGATTAAGAGACCAATAGCATACTACAAGAAGAACAAGAAAAAGAGAACCTCTTTTTTTTAAAAAGAAACATTCCTAGCAAAAATCTGCTTCTGCACACGTGACCCCAGTATTTGAAATATTTCTTTTAAAAGAGTTGTTGGTTGTTATTTTTTTGTCAAGTCTACTGAATTAGAGTAATTATTGAAGTGTTTGTTACAATTTAATTTTCGTTCCTGATTGTGTGTTAATGTTAGTTTACAGATCATTGTAATACATTTTGGAGTCAAATCTGAATGAGCATGTGTTTGGTTTTGCCAATCATTTTACCTGGGGTTTAAATATTGAACATTGTCCGGAGTTTAAAGTATCAGGTTGGTAGACAGTATAGTACTGCGGACTGGCGCCCTGACAACCTATGACCTTCGAGTTGTTCAGTGTTTCGAATCTGCGCTTCCCGACTGCAGCTGGAGGCACTACTGTTTGTCATATTTGACACCGATCCCTGGGAAGAGTGTAAGGTGAGACCATAGAGTGTCGCATAAGATGGCAATAAGTGGATAGACAAGCGTCTCTAAGATATTTTAATTTAGTCTCTGATAATTTTTAATAGAAGGTTAGTTATCGTGGTGGCGTCATACTTCCTGCCTCCTTGTATTTTGTTCCGAGCGGTTATTTGGCCGTTTATACCATATTGACATTTTAGAACAGGAAGGTAGCATGTTTCATGGTTTACTTCACTTAGACGCAGATAAAGAGACAATATTATAAATATTTTGTTGGTAGGAGATGAAGCAGAACTAAAAGAATTCTAATAAGCAGAAACTAGACGTTGAGAAAATACGTTCTAACATCGGTGAAAGTCAAGACCTCTTTGTTGTCATGACGTTTTTCAATAATAATAAAATAAACGGTATCGGTTTACCTGTACTCATAATCGCTTCCCATGTCTGATAACTGTTCGTTAGTCACATCATCAGGAACTACTAACTCATACAAAAAATCGACTGCAATTGCAGGCGTTTTATCCAAAAGAACTGACTCGGTGTAACGTGCCATGTGGTAATCCCATGACACATTGTATCGTCTTGGTTTACCCATATTTTCTAGAGCTTCGGCATCAAATAATGAATCAGATTTGTGAGAAGTAGTTAGAGAACCTAAACAAATAATGTATGTTATAATTTAAAACATTTGAATAGAAAGGAACAAATTAAATAATCTATTCTTGCTTTTACCTGCAACAAAGTACTCCATTGGTGTTACGTTCTCGGGAATGTCCGTATAGCCACACGTACAAGTGCCCATTGGTAATAGAGAAATTTGACATATTCCGGCTCTAACATTTGTCCACTTTATACTGTGCATTATAAATTCCGTGTATAAACCCTGACATCGCAGTGTCAAAAGAGGCCAATATTTTAATTTCTTTTGTGAATAGTAACTCCTTTCACTACTGGATTCAGAAACCTTCAAAGCAATGGTTATGGGTATAATACATATATAGGTTTGAAGTAAAACATGGAAAAACAAACAAGTGCAGATGGAAAATATAAATAAATCGATTTTATGAACATGCAGTCACCTTAAAAGTAAGTGAAGCGTTATCAACATAAATTCCAAGATGTAATGTATGACCTGATGGTATAACAATCTGTTCTTCAGCTGTTTCATCTGTAGAAGGTAATATTGAAGGTATAAACGACCATGCCCATCTCGCCCAAGATGTACCATTCTCAGAAGTTTCTAAAATGTAATAATAATAGTTTAAAAAGTAAAAACAGTATGTTAGTTAGAAGATAAGCAGTTAACCACAAGTAAATAGGAATAGAAATAAAATGACAAACGTAAAATAAATCAAAAAAACATTTTCCGTTTTTCGGTCCCCATGCCTCATTTGCAATCGCACTAACGACCAGACTTTCTTATACAGGGACTTTAACTCGATCAAACTTAATATGCCACCTACTGGAAAGGACAGAACAACGCCTGCCGGGCCAGCTAGTTGTTTTATATAGTTGGTGTGCATCAAGCCTTAGCAACACTCAATGAATATCTGTTTTATTTCATGTTTGATGTTTAAGTTATTTTATCTCCCCGTTGAAGCACATACTGGAACAAACACGTTTTGTTTGTTTTTAAATTGCATCTGCGCGGTAAATATACACCGACTGTAAAATTATGTGTCCGCCATTGCTAACTTCATTATTATTGAAGCTATGAAGTTGATTAATGTGCAAGTTGGTGGCATTTTTTGATTGAGATGGTAAAACTGATAAAAATAATTAAAACGTTTCATTTCCGATATATTCACAAAAATATATTAAAAATATACATCTATGCTTTGAAATTACTATTCATGTTGATGACTTGTTAATATTTTTTTATTCTTATCTAAATGCGCGAATAATCTATCCAACATAGCATATTCAAAAACTTTAGAGAAACTGGGATAAATCGCCAGAGGACGATAATTCGCCATATCCAATCTAGAGCCTCTTTTGTATAATGGCAGAACACAAGTAGTTTTTAATTTCTTAGGAAATTCTTCTCTCTCAAATGATAAATTTACCAAAAATATTAGAGGCTTAATTAGTAATTCTAAAATATTTTTAATTAAACTGCTTGTCGCAACTATAATCAGATAGGCAATGAAAAGGATAATAATAATTATCGAAACAGTAAGAAATTTGAAGTAGAACTCGTTCATTTAGAGAAATGGATGCTCGACGTTTCGATGAATACTTCTTAATCTTCTTCAGGAGTTTGATCGTGGAGTTGTCGAATAGCGAACTGAACCAAACATAACCATGAACACCCAACCCTACGGGTGTTCATGGTGATGTTTGTGACCTAGTATCTAATATCTGTTTTCCCGCGAATAGAGGTTTCCATGTAGCCGGCAGTCGCTGCGCATCGTCACGTTTGTCTATACAATTGATCCGTTTTTCGATTTCTATCGTTTCCCACACAATTCTCGTACTAAAATGTTGGGATTTAGACAGAGTTCTTGTATTTGTCGAATGCTATAGTGTGAACCGTCGAACCCTTAGTTAGTCGCGTCAAAAAAAATTACGTATCTGGTCGCGTGGGGTCATTATGACCCAATGTCCAGAATGATGTTTAATTTTTTAAATTCACTAATGAATAAACTTTATTTTAAGAAAATCATACATTGCAGATCGAAACTTAAACATTTTACTAAAAACAACTTAGAAATATTCTTAAAAATACTCTAATCGCTATCAACACAATCGGTACAAAAAATCTTTTTTGTGAATGCTTTGCAAATAAAATTGTTGCAGTCACTGCATCTAACAGAGAGTATGTTATCGTTTTTCCTTGGGCATTTTTTTTTCCACATCTCCCTTGGGAAGGCCAAGGTACATTGGGTTGAAATAATATATTGTCAGATATATTTTGCTGTAGGCGGACAGATGTTGACAAAAATTTTTGGAATAAAATTAGAAGAACTGCGAGATACTTGGTGACTTTTCACTAATTCCAGTGACAATGATTTTAAAAATATTCTTCTTTGCATGTTGGCGGTACTGTTTGCATTTCCTTTATATATAACGTAAGAATTAATTGCAGCAACGTTTAAAAAATGAAGAAGACAGCTAGTGTCCATCTTTTGGTTCGTCTTCCGACGTTATAAGTAGCAGAGAGCTGGTCGCAAACATCAACACCAGCTTTTGTGCAATTATAAAACGTTATCAATTCTGGCTTCTGAAGATCTCCTGTGGATTCGACTATTTGTCCTCATAGCGCATGCTTGAAACCAAAATAACACTTTTTGATGTTTTAGGCACGAGTGAGACAATTGTCATTTCCTCTGTGAAACCAAAAATGCTAGTCCTAACTGATTTACCTTTCTGCGGCAAAAATTCTTTGGGAATTTATTTTTTATTTTTTCTAAGCGTGCCAACCATTGTCAATTTATAATCACTAAGCAATGACCTTACTAGAGGGATACTGGTATACCAGTTGTCTGTGGTAATATTGCTATTTGAATTTTTGATGGGTTCATTGCTTTACTACATCTGATGGTAGAAAGTCTCACAACAATTGTTACACAGTCAGTCGCGTGGCCTCAAAAAGGCTTATATTATGCGACAGACAACATTCTTTGACACTCAGAACAATACTGATCATAGGAACTTTGAGTATATGTCTATTTAGGAAGGTAGAGCAGGGGAAACGGTTATACACTTCATGAGTTCAAAGTTACAGTGGCGATCATGCGCTGTGGGGTCACCATGATCCCACGCGACTAATTAAGGGTTAAGCAGTGTTGGGCCAGTGACGAAGTTTGCTCATGTTTAGCTACCGCATATAACTACGTTCATCACTGCGTACACTTATTCTTCTATTATATGATTGAATACAATCTCGACACGGTATTTCGTAGACCCCTTGGTCTTCTAAGGGTATTGAGTCTTTGAGGCTCATTAGAATTTGTTTTATTTTTTTGTACGATGTTGAGATTGTTTTTATTCCGTTACTGTTCATGACGATAAATAATATTGTATAAGAAAGACAATTGTTTTATATATTTATGTGTAATACGTTAATTTTAAATATTGATAACACACACTGTATATGTATATGTATTCTAGAACTAGAAGTTTAGTTAGAAAAACCCAGATTTCTCTTCTATTGTGACGAAATGTATGTAAACATTTATGTTATTGCCAATCATTATAAAGATACAATAGTTGTGTCCTTTTCGACGCGACCGTCATAAAATAGCATTAGAGCCGTTCATAACCATTATTTTATTACATGGTATTTACGTTGTACTCAAATATTTGACTGTAATTTTCAACCCCATGTGTTTAGGCATTTCTCTTGTTAAATAATTTCCCCCTCCTATTCATGAAAAGAAAGTACTGTAACTGGGAGCAGGGAAAGAATCTTTGACAAAATAACGAAAAAATATATTAAGTTCTACACAATAATCCACACGAAGCAGTTGTGTTAGTCTTCAACAATTCACATTTTAAGCAAGTTCTACACAAACATTCACACAAAGCAGTTGTGTTAGTCTTCAACAATTCACATTTTAAGCAAGTTCTACGCAAACATCCACACGAATCAGTTTTGTTAGTCTTCAACAATTCACATTTTAAACAAGTTCTACACAAACATCCACGCGAAACAGTTGTGTTAGTCTTCAACAATGTACATTTTAAGTGTTAGATAAAATTAAAGATAGTGACATATTATCAGTGTTTTATTTAATATTTAAACAATAAACATTTATATTCCTTCAAAAGAGGAGGAATCAACAGTTCCTTTGCAGTAATCTGCCTATTTTGTGGTATTTTTTATATACTACGGAAAATAAAACAAATTCTAAGGTCTCGATCTGGACACGATAGGTGGCGCTGTGTTCGAGTTCGCGCCACCTACCAGAAAGAGCATAACAACGTCTGGAGGGTCAACTAGTATATGTAGCTAGCCCGCTAGCATAAAAAAATGCTTACCTAATGGATCTGATATATCTTCCACAACATTAGCTTCGCTTTCATCTTTAAATTCCTTCCTACTCAATGTATTTAAAAGTAACAACAATCTCATCAACATAGGTATTTGTTGCTCTGTTGTGCTAAATTCCATGCTACAAATGGAATGTATTTTTTAAGTGATTAAAAAAAAAATTAAACTTACTTGTTGCAATGAATGTCGAGCCTAGTTATAGTTGTGTTATGGGATGCTGATGGGTGTGTGTTTCGCATCATGTGCATAATCAAGGAACATCTGTATAACATTGGCTCTTGATAGACATCTATTTTACCAGAAGCATTTCGCTTATCCAAACATATAGTTAAATCATTAATGGTTATCAATTTTCTCATCGTAGTTGATGCTGGGAAATTATCTATAAATTAGTATATGCGCACAACATACATTTTCATTCCAAGACTATCAAAACATTGCAATTATTTATATCAAGCAAAATTTAACATAAATTGCAGACGTTGTTGCTTTATACATTTTCTATGAAGTTCCTCTCATACAGCTTATCTTACATTTTATTTTTTCTCTTTATTGTAACTGGTTTGTAAAGCTTTTAAAAAATATTAGCTAACCACTAAATGCATACTTATATTTTACAAACCTGAATATGCTGCCTCCCATTTTTCATTGCAGGATTCAAAAGTTAATAACTTTATATTCATAGATAAAACAATATCTTCTTCTACATATTTTACTATTAAGTTTTTTAAGTATATCCTAATGTTACCCACGATTTTATTAATAAGTGACTGTACATAACTTGGTGGAGCTTCAACATCATGCCTGGAAACATATTTCTATATACATGTACAACATTAAAATTATATTCTTTATACTTTCTATGTGCAGCCCTTCTTTGGATTATATCAGAGCTTTTGGGGCTGTCAGTACTTCTCAATTTTAAAATGCATTCTAATTTTAAAATAATATATAATTATAAGGATTTACCAAGAGTTACACTTTACCTATCGTATTTATTGTAATTGTAATAGGTTCTGATGTTAATTTTGTCCACGGGACGTGAATTAACAATTCGTGTATATGACCAGACACAAAACTAAATGGTAACTGCAATTCATGTTCAAGTACTTCTAAACGTAAATCTAAATTGTGAAATGCAGCCGCTCCACCCCATAAGGATAACTAAAAGTTTTTATAAATACAATATTAGCTAATGTAAATTAATATTCTATACCTGAGAGTCCTCAGCTTTAAAATTTTTAATGTATTTATCAACATAACTTAAAATTAAAGGGGTTATATATGATTCCAGCTTGAACATATTGAAAATTCTCTAAGTTAGACCTGTCATCTCATTTAATTCAAATAGTTTTGTAATACTAAAAAAGTTAAGTTGAATACTGCGAATGACTGCGATACTATACTATTTCTGAGAATTTGTTGATATCTCACATCCTTATTTTTGCATTTCATATCTATCATACCCAGAGATCATACCTACAAATTAGACATGATTTGAGGCTGACGTTTCTGTAATCGTAGGATAGGAGCATGATAGGAATCGTTTCAACTGACAGGACATTATACTGTTTTAAATTAATAGATGGCGCTATGTATAAAACCATAAAACTATGAAGATTCCTTTAATCTATGATGGCTCAGTATTTAAAATTTTCAAGTTGTGTTAAATTTGTGTTTAGTTTTTATTTTGTGCATTACTAAAAGTGATAAATGTATGAATAATTGTAATTTCCTGTATTTAAATAAATTTAATGTCCAAGTTGTTTAAGTCAACATGTTTTGAGTTGACTTCACAACGTATTAACTCAGTTTTATAGGTTATTTACATAAACATTTATAAATATTAGGATAGGATGGAGAATGAATTGTTCTACGGTGTTGGTGAGTAAACTGGGCAGAGAGTGTCATATTTATTTGAAATTTTTCTCACTTTTGTGCAGTGCACAGGGGTAAGACCGGTATTATTGGTCTATACATTGCTTATTGATTCTTTCCTTTATTCACTGAAGCTCTTTTCATAATACAAACTAAACATTTTTTGGGTAAATTGGAATGCAAAAGTATTTTTGTTTTTTTACCAAAATAGTGCCCCTTATAGATGTCCCGTAATTGAACAAGTTTTACTAATAGTATTGGCGTTCAAGTACGAAAATGGAAATAATAAATTTAGTTTAACCAAGTGAATTTACCAGGTCACATTCTTAGTCATATTAACATACACACGGAAATTATAAAAATTACAATAATAGGTGTTAATTTTACTTTATTACACAACATTTAACATTAATTGGTAAATTTTCTATTGAATTTTACAAATGTTAAAAATACTCCTAGCTTCTCCACGCGGGGCGTGCTAGGGGTAGGAAAAACATACCCGTGTACAGTAAACGCCAATTAGATGGCGAGCGGTAGGAGTAAGTCTTTGCAGCATTAGAAATAGTGGGACAAATATAGTCTGACTACTACTTCAATAGGTGGGTTTTTAAAAACGACTACAGCGCATCCCCACCGCTCGCCATCTAATTTGGCGATTACTGTACTATAATTATTTCCCAATTTAATATTGACTGTGAGATTAGGTTGTACCAGATGTGTTCACCACTTTTTGAAGAATGAATATTATTTGTGAAAATACAACGAGGGGAGTCAATGTTCAAAGAAAATATTTCAGTTAGTTTTCGGATTCGGCCTCAATAACGTTCAATGAACACTCGACAAGCCTTTTAGAATTCTTTAACATTACAAAATCGCTCTCCCTTAGTACCCATCATAGATAAGTATAATAAGATAGAGTATCAGCTGCTGCTTTTTGGTATTTGGTTTGAAATAAAAATAATTTTATTAAATTACATTTTTCTCTTCGAGTTCTAAATAAATCTAACATCTTGATTAAATTCCTGTAAATTAAATGGTGTCTATGATGGCTGATGGCAGATCTACAACGAGAATAAAAGCGCAATGCAAGCAACTTTCGTATTTTAAAAATCCCCATCTTACCATTAAATCGGAACCTATTTTTAATCTTTTGATTGAAGTTGGGCATTTTACTCGAGTATAATACTGTAAAAGGAAAAAAACGGAGGAATTATTACGTCATGTGCATTCATATCCTCTAGATTACAACTACTATATAAAGCATAGCTGACTCTTCCGCCATTTTGGAGATAATTTTAAGGCGGTATAATAAATATGTATGCTAATAGCAAATGTTGAATAGAACTTCGAGTAATTGACTTTATCGCCAACCGTCAGTAAAGCGATGCGTTACCATAGCGTTTTACGGAGGTAAAGAAACACTTTATCGTACTGTACAATAAAGTACTTTACCTGCCGCTAATATCTGTCAGCGTAGCCATGACTGATGACTTTAAAAATAAATTGTTTGTCACTGTCATAAACTGTCATAAGTTATGATATCTTTATTTCTTAAATTAACAATTTTCACGGTTGGCGATAAAATTTTGTATGCACCACGTCAGTAAAGTACCTTTATCGAACTCGTCTGTTACTCGCCGCGCTCGCTTCACTCGCTTGGCTCGTAAATCAGACACGTTCGATAAAGTATCACTTTACTGACTTGTTACATAAATAACTATTATCGCCAACCGTCAGTAAAGTGATGCGTAACCATAGCGTTTTACGGAGGTAAAGAAACACTTTATCGTACTGTACAATAAAGTACTTTACCTGCCGTTAATATCTGTCAGCGTAGCCATGACTGATGACTTTAAAAATAAATTGTTTGTCACTGTCATAAACTGTCATAAGTTATTATATCTTTAATTCCTAAAATGAACAATTTTCACGGTTGGCGATAAAATTTTGTATGCACCACGTCAGTAAAGTACCTTTACCGAACTCGTCTGTTACTCGCCGCGCTCGCTTCACTCGTTTGGCTCGTAAATCAGACTCGTTCGATAAAGTATCACTTTACTGACTTGTTACATAAATAACTATTATTAAGCCGGTTTAGGACGTGAAATAATGTAGGTATAATTTTTTACAATAGTCGTGTATTTAAGAAATACCCAGAATATATAATAATAACTAAAAATAAGTACGTAATATGACTGACATATATCTCCAAAATGGCCGACGAGTCAGCTGTCCTAAATATAGTAGCTATACTCTAGATGGTGCCTTTTTTGAAAGTGTATTTTCAGTTTGATTTGTAAGGTAAGTAAATTTTCAACTAGCTTTTACTGTTTTCGCCATTTTTTTATTGTTTTTTATTCAATAATTGTTTATTTCTTGGGATCAGTGTAAAATGATACAACCTTATTCCTGTTCTCGTCGCTTGATTAGCTCTGATAAAGAAGAAGATAAACCGAGTTGATCTCACACTCCCCCAGAAATAGCGAAAATGTTAACAGTCGTGTCCCACCATCGGTGGGAAGATGAACCGAATCTGTGAGGGTGGTTAAAGGCCAATAAGAAGGTCTTTTCAGTACATTTTGCAAAAGAAAAACTATTTTGGGATTGCATTGTACCTATTGCTCTGCTTGCAACATGAACACCACCATCAAAGGTGGAAAAGTTCAACATCATAGGTACGCGAAGATGGACAAACATAAAGAAACATGTTGATGGCAACTTAAACAATGATCACTAAAGGATCGCTGGAGGACGCCCAAGTAAAGGATGCAGAATTGAAATTGGTAGCCTTTTTTGTTGAACGTAATTTACATTGATGAATTTGATTCTGGTAGCCTCAAAATATTGATCCTTAACTAACGCCATCAGTAATAGAATAATAAACCCAAAAAGGGTTTTTTCTCAATTTTTATTGAAATAAACTTTTAAATAACACTTTAAACATTGATTTTACAATAATTAATATTAATAATATTGAAATAATGAAATAGAACAAAATAAAATGTTGCTAAAAATGAAGTTGATTTAGTTATATTTCAAAAAACAATTCAAAAAGTGAAACTAATTCCCAAATTAGTTTTATCATTGTTAGAAATAATCGAACCCTTTCTATTATGTCGTAAAGTGTTTGTTTGGATTTTGCAGATTACTTCTGGGATTTTGAAAATGTTGCTGTACTAACGTAATCGACGCTTTCAACTGTACTGGAAAATTTTAAAGCTTTTACTATTCCTCATCGCAATATTTGCCTCATAAAATATTCAGCCACTCTGGCATGGGTAGCATCATTTGCACCTCTTTTAAACCTAAGTGGAAACACTATGGGAACTAAATTATCTTGTTAATATATAATAAAACCA
Source organism: Amphimallon solstitiale (assembly GCA_963170755.1). Classification (NCBI taxonomy): domain Eukaryota; kingdom Metazoa; phylum Arthropoda; class Insecta; order Coleoptera; family Scarabaeidae; genus Amphimallon; species Amphimallon solstitiale. The sequence continues at coordinate 9,090,613 of OY720680.1, read as the reverse complement.
TAACTTTTTGTACACTGTACTCATTAACTAATTATTAAAAGAAATACAAAATATTTCCAAATAAAATGTAGTATTCTCTAAACAAATTTTTTCTTTGTTTTTCGGTACATATTTGATGCATGTTTTTCCACTTTGGAGCTATTACAATTTGCTAATTTTGTTACTTACAGTTACACACTCTTTGGTGCTGTGTATACCAAACCTGTTGTACTTCTATGCACACATTTCAAGACAGAGCAAGATTTGCTTGAACACTAAACACTTTCTTGTTGGCATTTTTCAACTTTACGATGATAACAAGGCGCATTATTGGTAATAATTACAGCATTTTAATAATTACTATAGCATCTTTATTTATCCAGCAGATACAAGTCTAAGTACAGAACAAAAATTGAAAATCTTAAATATTCATAATAAATTAAAACCAACTTGTTTTTCAAATACATTAGAATTCACATTTTTGGACTTATTGTTAATATTACTGGCCAAATAACGTCTACCAATGCTGCTTTACTTCACCACGGCAATTTTTCCATTAGAATTTAATAAACAATGTTCTATTTGCACATTTACTAATATTAAAATATCAAATTAACTTGAAAAAGTAAAAAATGATTTCTATTTACCAAGAATTTTCCTTATACTACATTTCGGATAATCAATTCTCATTTTCCGAAGTACTACCTTGATAAATTACTACTTGCCTTTTAGCACAGACTTTAGAAGGTTTCGTTCAAACAATAGTGCCGCTTTCATGTACGAAATATCAAAACGAAATTTAAAACACAAATTAACAAAGGCTCAATGCATGTTCGACATGGAATTAGTTTTTAAAATAAAGTTTCTGAAACTTTTGTGATGTAAATTTTGCCAACTTTGAAAGTGAAATGAAGGAGTAAATAATATGAATTATAAGAAAGTACTCCCAACGAAACCTTAATTAATCCTTTGTATTCAATTTAATGCAAAAACATAATAAGAAAAACAAAAATGTCTGCTGTTTGTTTTATTTAAACGAATATCTTACAACGGCGGAATTTATATTAGCGCATATGGCACCACCCCCTTACGTCCTACCTCCCTGCAGTTAGTCGGCACCTACGTGTTTTTCTGTACGGTCACGGGTTGGTAGATAATATAAAATGCGACCTCGTATAGCTATGTATATAAAAAAGAGAATAAAGCAGAATAAACCTCATTGATAAAAATACTCGGTTCTCTAAAATACATTTATTTTGTATAGGACGAAATATCTTCGAAATATTTATGCGTTTATTATATTATAAATGGCAGTATACGTTTTGAATATGTATACATATCTTAAATTTTTATATCTTAATACAATTTATGCAAGTGTACACCCATTATATTAGCGGATATTAGTATAATATTCTGCACTTTCATAAATTTGGAAAGTGTTTAGATACTCGAGTATTTAGTATTTATAATCTAGTTTATTCCTTGATAAGACCTGCCTATACATTCATAAATATATGACGATTACAAGTTTATATAACAAAATTGTGTGATATTTTCGCAAAAATAATACACATGCCGTGTGACACGTGACTTACGAACGTGAACCAGGCACGTAATGCATTCAAAGTAAAAGGGTTTAAAATTACAAAACAACTCGGTATTGTGTACCAATTTATTGTATTTAATCTTTTATGTTCAAATTCACTATTTACTAGATTATTTGGATTACAAATTATCGATTTAAAGTGGAAGATACAGTGTGATAATGAAGTAAGGGATAAATTCGTTAATGACTTTAATTTTATGGGTTATATCGATTTTTACAATGGGGCAATCCAAAGAGATTGGAATATAGTGGGAATATACTAGTGGAAGTATCAAGCTGCAATGTTTGGCCGCGGCAACTGCAGGTGGGTAAAGGGGAATTGGTACAATGCCAAGCGATTATAGTTCTCAAGTGTGATCCGACCTCGTGCTGCCATTGGTCAGAATGTCGTGTTTGTACTTGGTTCGTATAATTTCGTTAAATTCTAGGCGCATTTGTTTTAAAATAGTAACTGTTACTACTGATGATGTGTACAACTCTTGCATCCATTTATCGGTTTTATTCCACATTGTTTTAATAACGGCTTCTTTATAATCTTTTCCATTGCATCTTTTTATATTATTAGTCTTTCGAAATATTTGCCAGTTTTGTGCCCGTTTGTCGCAAAATGATTGGAATTGCCCATTGATGCTGAACTAATTCGCTTATGGTTAATTTCTTACAATTTACAATAAAACTGGTGACAAGTGTCAAAACTAGAAAGTGCGTTGCCAACTAACAAAAACAAAATACATACACATTCTGGGCATAACACATATATTTTCATTTCCTTTAAAACGACTCGATACCGCTTTATATCTGTAAAATTCACTTTTAAAGAATATATACTAATCTATTGTATGTGATTACCACATACAATCTGCTAGATACGGAAATACTGTAGATAAATACTAGTGAACGCCATAGAATGAATAATTTTGTATATCTACATATGCCTACATGGCTACAGACGGCCATATTTGTTAGTAGGAATCACCTATTTTGCACAACTTTGTTATTTAATACAACCTACACAACACCTTTTCTGTTTCTTAGTACATTTGGAAACATCTTACAGGTTATTGGCATATGTGCATATGTTTTTATAAATGTGTAAATTGGTCATTTACATTTACATATTTACATTCTTGTATTCCGTTTTGTCATTCTGTTATATATATGTAGTGTTAATCATATTAAAAAATATTCCAAACATTATTTTGTAGTTTTGTTATCACTTACAACTTACAATATTATTAATTTTAAATAGTGCAATTATTTCTTACAGAAACATTGTCTATTGTCTTCAAATGTTTCCGTTAGCTCAGATTTCAATTAAATATGTTTTGCCTGCTAAAAGTACTGATAAAATTAAAAGTATTTAAATTCCAAATGTCAATTTTGACATTTGCGTATGTTGCTTCGAAACCTCGTAATCACTTTTAGAATTGTTTTATTTATTTTGTAACAAATTAAGACTTCTTTATATATTGTTCAAATTCAATAATAATAAATAGTTTCACATTACAAATTTCTGCATATATTTTTTCCCATCATTCTAATAAATTCAAGTTTTTGTTTCAGCTTGTATGGTTTTTCCATTTTCTTTTGTTGGGTTTGTTGGTGTGTTTGTGAGAGGTACAAATTCCATTTCGCTTCTGACCCTACTTCCCTACCTCTTATGTCATCTAGCGGTCTCGTACGCATGACCTTGACCTACCTTCTCTTTTGCATCTAAGTTAAATGAGATGGATTTCGCGGCGTTTGTACATTATAGTTACATATATTAACGGAAGTATTGTCAAGAAAAATTGGATGTGCAGGTCTCTAAAAATCAAAATTTTCTGAATGTGTTGAAACATATTAACATTTAAATATATTTTTCAGTGTTACCAACTATTTTAGAATTATAGGGTACATATAAACACGAATTTACTTGAATGTGATAGGATATTTTTAATTAACAATCATAATTTGTAAATTAATAAAAACATTTTCAAAAATATTATAGATAATGGTGTTACAATTGTGACAGTTTAGTAGTTTAGGAAAAGTATATATTATTACAATCTCAATAAAATTGTTTGCATCACTAAAACGTATATAATATATTATAATAAATAATTCTTAGACACGCAGATGTGCTTTTATTTAAGTTTCTAATGCTTGTCACTATTAAACTTGATTTAAATAATTGCAAATATTAATGCTCATCCACATCTTTAAAATTTATAGAAGCAACTAATAGTTTTTTTTTCATTTTGAAAAAGTACGCTCCATACTAAAGAGACGGAATCGCACATTCGATCTTCCGTTTGCTAATCGACTGGTCTCACCTCTAGGCTACTATCTGTAATGTTATTATTTAAATAATTGTATGCATTATTAATCGCTTATAATAAGCTCAAAGGGACCTCCTGTAAAAGTCCATTGTATCCGGGTGTCCATTGTATAGAAATAAGGTGATAGGTGTCAAGTATTAGTAAAAATTATAATAAGCATTAGTATTTTAAAAATTGAAGTATGTTTGGAATTGGTTACAATTAAAAAAAATGAGATGTGGTCACCACACGACTTTCTTATACGCGTATACGTTTCAAATTATACAAAAGTTGTTCTAAACTAAGATTTAAATACTTTAAATAAACAAAATCCTACTGTACTACTTCTATTTTCTTAATAAATCTGTATAGGATTGCATACTTGGCGAGATATTCGAAAGAAAGTGCTACTCGCTTAGAGTAAAAGTGTTACTTCCGGTTTGAATTTTGAAATTTATTTTATACTAAAATTATTCCAAATGTAGTTCTAAATGCATTATTACTTTTGATAATTATATATAGAATGCATAATTTACGAGATATTTGCAAAAATCGCTATTCGATAAGAGCAAAAGTGTTACTTCCGGTGCGAATTTTGAAATTTTTCTTATACAAAAGATATTGAAAATTATGTTCTAAATAGTTTTATACTCATAATGTAGCCGTCTAAAAAGCATGACTTGCGAAATATTTCCACAAAAACTGATTTTTGATAAGAGTAAAGGACCTACTTCCGGTAGGAATTTCAAAAAACTTTTGTAATTAAATTTTTCTAAAATTTAATTTTGAGTACATATGAATTCTCTATAAATTTGTTTAAACTTAGTAGTTGACGAAATATTGTCAAAATTCGATTTTTTCACTGAAGTAAACTACTACTTCCGGTTTGCCGATTTTACTGCGAATCTAATCAGATCTCAAGAGGGAGATTATACTAATAAATGCAGAATTTTGAATTGATAGCTATAGCAGTTTGACCGCTATCGTGGTCACACACAGACACACACACACACAGAGAGAGGGAGAGACATTTTTTTAAAAAACACTTTTTCGGTATCAGTGGACTTCAAAATGTGGACATCTGCAAAAATCTCGAGGTCGAAAATTTTCATCATCACAATACTTCCTTATAATTACGTATAAGAAAGTAAAATACGTGACTGCACACGAAAATAGCTTTGATAATAAATTTTGTGTGAACATAGGTGTTTTGAAGTAACTGGTATAACAAAAATCTATGGATCTTATTTAAATTACCCAGAAAGTTGATGTAATCTGTTATTTTCAAGTTTTCCTACACATTTCAGTGCGTCAGTTGATAATGTTTTCTAATGAATTAAAAAAATGAGGTGTGGCCACCACACGACTTTCTTATACGTATGAGCGTTTCAAATTATAGAATTTTAAGAATTTCTTTTACAAAAATTATTCAAAATCCTATTCTAAGTACTTCTATTCTCTTAATAAATCTCTATAGAATGCATACTTTGCAAGATATTATCAAAAAAGTGCTACTCGCTAAGAGTAAAAGTGCTACTTCCGGTCCAATTTTTGAAATTTCATATATACAAAAAAAAATTGCAAATCCAGTTTTAAATACTTTTATACTCTTATATATAGAATGCATAACTTACGACATATTTGCAAAAAATCGCTATTCGATAAGAGTAAAAGTGGCACTTCCGGTCAGAATTCTGAAATTTTTCTTATACAAAAGATATTGAAAATTATGTTTTAAATACTTTTATACCCGTAACGTACTTGTCTAAAAAGCATGACTTGCGAAATATTCGCAAAAAACTGATTTTCGATAAGAGTAAAAGACCTACTTCCGGTAGGAATTTCGAAACACTTTTTAAATAAAATTATTCTCAATTTTAATTTTAAGTACATATGAATTCTTTATAAATTTGTATAAACTTAGTAGTTGACGAAATATTGGCAAAATTCGATTTTTTCCACTGAAGTAAACTGCTACTTCCGGTCTACCGATTTTACTGAAAAACTAATCAGATCTCAAGAGGGAGATTATACACGTAAATACAAAATTTGGAATTGATATCTACAGCGGTTTGACCGCTATCGTGGTCACAAACAGACAGACACGCGCGCGCGCACACACACACACACACACACACAGAGAGAGAGATTTTTTAAAAACCACTTTTTTGGTATCAGGGACTTCAAAACGTGGACATCTGCAAAAACCTCGAGGTCGAAAATTTTCATCATCACAATACTTCCTTACACTACGTATAAGAAAGTAAAACCACTTTTTCGGTATCAGGGGACTTCAAAACTTGGACATCTGCAAAAATCTCGAGGTCGAAAATTTTCATCATCACAATACTTCCTTATACTACGTATAAGAAAGTAAAAATCTAATGTAATTCTAATTTTCAAGAAGGGAAATAGAGATGATATTAAAAATAGATGCGTACCCAGAAAAAAATTTCGGGGGTTTTAATTTTTTTATAGATTTTTATTTGTTTTTATACGTTTATTATTTAAGGAATAAGGTTAAGGTCTAATATTCTTTTATTTTGGGCCATTAAATCTAAAATATCAGTTTTCACTTCTATATCCCTGTGGATGTTTAGAAAGGTAGACCATTGAACCCATCTCCTCTGGTTTTACTTTTTAAATACGTTTCCAGTCTTCGAAGCGAGGAAAGTAAACGTTCGCTTGAAGTGGCAGACACCGGTAGCATTGCACCAATCTGCAGGAATGGACTGATTGATGTAATATCTTTCACGAAATCTTCTATATCGTTAGGCCGTTGCGATTCCAAAACACGAACTGTCTCCTGCATGAGTAGATATATCGTTACGATTAATGCATTTATTTGCAAAATATTTTCAATTTTGGAGAGCAGCCCGCGATGCTTCAAAAATCGTTCTTGGAAAAAGTGACAAACATTCTTTCACATTTAAAAATAAACTAGCAGAGGTAAAAAACACTCGTTAGCAATTTAAAAGGAAAAGAAAGTCACTATGGATGTAGTAAATCGAGAAGAATTTACTTGCGCCCAAAATATAATATTAAGACACGTTTGTGGTTACAATATTAAGATAGCTTAAAAGTAAACCATAAATGTTTTTCAAGAGTGCATATTTAGTTGTCATTTTAATATTGGTTTTACTTAAGAACACTAAGCCAAATAGCTAACACAAAAGTGATAGCAGACAAAATAGAATTCAAAACAAAACTAGGAGCTCATAAAACTCGTGCCGCTCAGTTCCACAAGCTAATAAAAGAAACACTTTCAAAAAACTGCAAAGTCTGTTTTGATCTGCAACAGGTGCAGGTACTTTCCAATTGAGGAAGCTTTCTACGCTCAACAATTGGCGCTTTATTTTTTTGCCTAACATGCATTGACCATCAGTCGTCTACTTTTTATTCGTGGATGAAGCACCAGGCGGGAAATTTGTTTACGGTATTTCCAGCTAAAATAGAAAATTTACTTTTTTTACCGACTGATGCGCTGTCCAAAACAAAAACAATTTTGTTGGGCATCTATTAATGCATTGGCTTCTTGAGTTCGCTCCGAACACAATAAAATCTATAGAAATGATATTTCCTTTTCGGGACCATTCGATTCTCCTCATGGACAGAATCCTTATTTAAAATGCAAGTTGCCCATAATATCTGAGAATAATGTCGGTCAAGATGATTTAGATGAAGAAATGTGTGAATATTTTAAAATTGAAGAAGGAAATGTTGTGTAAACTGTACAGGGTGAGTCATTAGTAACCGCTTCTTCGATTGCTCTATTGTGTTTTAAATAAAAGAAAAAACAATTAGTGGAAGATTCATGTTTCTTGGGGCGCATTTTCTAAAAATATTTTAAGCTTGGACACACCTCCGGTTTCACCGGAAATGCATGGAACTTATTTTTTTTAAATGAGACCCTATATATTTTTGGATTTTCTAGTACGGTTTTAAATTGTCTATTAAATTGTTTTTCTTTTTCAAAATTGAACCTATAATTTTTGAGTTATTATTTTTTTTTGGAAAGTTTTGATCAAAACACGTGTTCAGAAAAGAAAATCATTTTCGCATTGGTTTTAAAAGAAAAACTTTAACTTGGTGGTGCTAGTAGCCAAGAAAATTCTGCATCATTTGGAATAAATTGCACTCGACAATACTTCAAAAAACTTTGTTTTTTCAAAGCCTACTTCCTGAGATTTCTCTTTCATTTTTGTTTACAATGTCCTATGCGTATCTTTTGTAATTTCTGAGATAATCACTATAGGAGCAATCAGCGGCCAAATAAAGAACTGCGAGCGCTGTTGTCCTATGCACCCAAATATTCGTTCATCCAATAAAGGCTGGAATGGAGCCCGATGAAAGACAATTTTAGAATCGCTTACATTTTGGTAAGCGATTTGGGCAGCAGATAAATTAGCCTGACTTTCTAAATTTTTTGTTGTTTACTGACGAAGCCACCTTTTTATTAACATGCATACGTTAATCGTCACAATTTTCATTACTATAACACATAAAACCCTCACATTATCACACCTGCAAACTTTCAGAATCGTTGGTCATGAAATGTGTGAGGAGGAATAGTGGGTAGTTACATACATAATTGGACCTTATTTCTTTGATGGAAATGTTAATGGAGAAGAGTATTTTCGTTTTCTACGGACGGATTTTCAAAACTTTTTGATGAGGTGATAATTAAAATCAGAAAAGCGTTTACAACAATATGTCGAAACGTTCTATGCAACATTAGTAGGAAAATAGAATACACACGTGCACTCCACAAAATTGTGGTTATGTTGAATATATTATCTAATGAAATTTGTTTTTTTACTTTTGATTGTTGTTGCGTTGCTCAACAGTTTTAGGTTATTTAAATTGTGTTTATACATTTTTTTTGTTGCAAATTTTTTTTCTATCAAAGTTTTACAACATCAATTGATAATTTGAAAAACTACGGCCATCTCTTATGAAGAACTTCAACAATAAAATAATTCGAGCAATTTGGCAAATTAAATTCAAGATAGCAGCATTGCTTCATGCACCTTTTAGTGGGGCGGCATCTTCAAATAGTCAGTAAACATAACATTTATGTTATTTCGTTATTTACCAACAGTTTAAAAAATGAAATACTGCAAATGGACATTGCCGGAATTAAAAAATTGAAATGCGATGCCTTTCATTTTGCAAATTTTTTACTTTTGGGATAATTGGATTTAACCTGTACTTTGTTTGACAGTTGACTAAGCCAGTCGGGCCCCATTGCAACCTTTCATTACTTGAACGAATATTTGTAGAACAACAACGCTAGTTCTTTATTTGACCTCGAATTGCTCCTATAGTGATTATCTCAGAAACTAGCTAATACGGCAGGCCTAGAAGGCCCGCTGCCGCCTCTTATTCCGCTTACAGTTGAGGTACCGCTCCCCCTTATTTTTCTCAATTTATTGCGGATTTTGTCTATATTGCGTTTCAGTTTATAAAACACCATGTAATTCCGATATATAGCGAATAACTAAATATAATTGTGTTTTAGATGTTCAATATTGCTTAGTTGTTTTTATACACCCCTGTATATAGTTTACAACTATGCAATATTTTATTCAGAATGCTTATAGGATGAAATGATTAATAATAGATTTAGTGATAATAGCAATTTTTAAATTGAAAATGTTTAACGGCTGTCCATGAAATAAGATGTATTTTATTGTTTAATGTTATATTGACATTTTTCACATACTTTTCCTGTGCCTCACAGACGGTAGTTTTCACTCTATTTATAATTTTTTACTATTATTGGTTTTTGTGCCTTGACTTGCCGATGATTTATTTCACGTTTGCCTAATTTATCTATAGTTTGAATTTTGTTTGTGGGTATAAAATTAGAATAATCTCGAAATCTGTGTTTTTTTGCATCAGTTGGAAAATGTGTTTCAGTCCATATACATATGTCGATTCCATTGGTCTTTTTGGTTTAAATGAAAATTCATTAGAATTTAAAAAAAACATTTTATTTTATACAAACTTGTAGATAGCTTTATTAGAATTATGTTTTGTTGACGCGAATGTATACTTTTAAATAATTGATTTAATCATTGTTCTATAACAAATAATATTTATTTCATTGGCTTTTTTTATAATGATTTCCATTCCTATACTTTTATAATTTGCCGTGTTTCTTTGTGTTAAATTGTATTACAACTGTCAGTTATGTATGATGCTTAATAATGTTGGTAAAGCCTTGTTCACACTGTACATAATTATTTTCTTTTGCATTGTACACCTACAGTTTACGGAATATATAGATATAATATATGTATTATGGTAATATTGATTACTTATTGTTATATTCGAAAATACTGTAAAACATCGGCATCGTTATAGAATTTCTATTTTGAATTATTGTAATTGACAATGTCGCGGGAAGTTCATTTTCATCAATGATAATTAAACAATCTTTTTTGAATACGTATGATATTACTTCTCAATTTGCCTGGCACAGTAACAACATGATTCAGTGCTTGTTTAATCTGGTAGGAATATATTTTAGTTTCTTTTTTCTATTTACAATATCTTATAATATTTTGAAGTATTTTTACAACTTAATTCATGGACGAAATGACTCCAGTCATGTAATGATAATTGCTAAAAATGAGTAGAAAGTATTTATAAACAAATAAGGAATCGAATTTATAAATTTCTTACCTATACACTATTATCATTGGGCCAATTATTATATATTGCAATATTTATTGTGCTGAATGTTTGTGAGCTAATGCTTCAATCTTTTCGAGCTTGAATTCGCCTTTTTCGCCTCCGCTTACAGCTTTTTACAGTTTCCTGTAAAACGCGATCACTCTCGTGGTGGTTTTTAGAATGTAAGATTTTATAGACTTGTGGCACACTCTGTATATACATATATTTTGTAAAGCCAATTGTATATTTCATTTAAAATTCCTCTAGAATTTTTTTTTACACAAACTGTTACACAATGAAGAGCGAGAAAGATAATTTAATGTTAAACATAAGAATGATGTTAAAGTATCCGAAGAAACAATATGCTCAATAAGTGCATCATTTTCATTGAGACAATCGGGATAATACGCTATTGAAATAACAGTGGAAAAATTTAGTATATTAACAAAAAGTATGTCAATTGCTCAGAAACAATTTAAGATAGGCATGCACAATATTAATAAAAAAGAACCTAATAATCAGTTTGACACTGAGATATTTTCACCCAAATTATTTGAAGTGGAACAGGGCTTTCATTATGAAATTTTGGTCAGCATAATTGAAATATTCGTTTGTCACATACTCAAAATTAGTTCGCACGTCAATTAAAAATGAAGGACTTGTATTGAAGAACATTTTAAATTTTCAATGAATTACATATATACTACTCGCCCGCTATCGCGGGCTCGTCATTTTAATTGACATGCTCAAATATACGTAGTATCTCCATAGTGTTTAACATGTTTACAACAAATTTTGTTTGGTAAATGGGCGTCGCTTTCAAACTTTCTTATAGAATGCTAATGAATGCTGACGAACTTCAAACATATAGCTCGCAAACATATGTGTATGTGAACGGGTAAAGTAAATTTAATTTATAAAGTATATTACTTTCTTACTACCTTTTCGAAGTCCACTATCGTTAATAAAAGAGCAGAGTATATTTTATTTAAAATTATTCTCGATCTGTTTTTGACACAAATCGGTACACACTCAAGAGCGAGAAAGGTAATTTAATGTTAATCATAAGCCATGTTAAAGTATCCAAAGACACAATGAGCTCAAAAAGCGCAACATTTTTATTAAAACAGTTTTCAATACTATTTTGATGTCAAGTGTGACCCTTTTGAAATCCACTATCATTAATAAAGGAGCACAAAATAATAATAAAAGTAAAAAACCCAAGTTTTAAATTTAAGCCCTTTTGAAGCGCCTTTCCTGTAAAAAGCGATAACTGGCATGGCTTGTTAGAATGTCCGGTTTTATTAACTTTTGAAGCGCCCCTGTATATACACATATTTTGTTAAACCAATAGGATATTTTATTTAAAATTCTTCTCGAACTGTTTTTGACATAAATCGGTACACACTCAAGAGCGAGAAAGGTAATTTAATGTTAAACATAAGTTGTGTTAAAGTACGCAAAGACACAATGATATCAAAAAGCGCAACATTTTTATTAAGACAGTGTACAATACTATTTTGATGTCAAAAGTGTAAAAGCCTGTCAACCTTTTTGAAATCCACTATCGTTACTAAAGGAGCAGGAAATAATAATAAAAGTAAAATGCCCAAGTTTTAAATTGAAGCGCCTTTCCTATAAAAAGCGATCACAGGCATGACGCTTTTTAGAATGCCTTCATTTATACACCTTTGAAGCACCCAAGTATATACATATATTTTGTTAAACCAATAGAACGTTTTATTTAAAATTCTTCTCGAACTGTTTCTAACACAAAACCGGTACACACTCAAGAGCGAGAAAGGTAATTTAATGTTATACATAAGTCATGTTAAGGTATCCAAAGAAACAATGAGCTCTCAAAAAGCGCAACATTTTCATTAAGACAGTTTACAATACTATTTTGATGTGAACGTGTAAAAGCCTGTCAATCTTTTCGAAGTCTACACTCGTTAAGAAAAAAGCACAAAATAATAATAACAGTAAAAAGACAGAATGAGATCAAAAAGCCCAATATGTTCATTAAGACTGTTTACAATACTATTTTGATGTGAAAGTGTAAAAGCCTGTCAAACCTTTTCAAAATCCACTATCGTTAATAAAGGTGCACGAAATAATAATAAAAGTAAAAAGCCCAAGTTTTAAATTTAAGACCTATTGAAGCGCCTTTCCTGTAAAAAAAACGCTTTTTAGAATGTCCACTTTTATAAACTTTTGAAGCACCCCTGTATATATATATATATTTTGTTAGGCCAATAGGATATTTTATTTAAAATTCTTCTCGAACTGTTTTTGACATAAACCGGTACACACTCAAGAGCGAGAAAGATAATTTAATGTTTAACATTAGTCGTGTTAACGTATCCAAAGACACATTGATATCAAAAAGCGCAACATTTTTATTAAGACAGTGTACAATACTATTTTGATGTAAAGTGTGACCTTTTTGAAATCCACTATCATTAATAAAGGAGCACAAAATGAAAATAAAAGTGAAAAGCCCAAGTTTTAAATTGAAGCGCCTTTTATTTTATTTAAAATTTTTCTCGAATTGTTTTTTACTCAAACCGGTACATACTCAAGAGCGAGAAAGGTAATTTAATGTTAAACATAAGTCGTGTTAAAATATCCAAAGAAACAATGAGCTCCCAAAAAGCGCAACATTTTCATTAAGACAGTTTACAATACTATTTTGATGTGAACGTGTTAGAGCCTGTCAATCTTTTCGAAGTCTACTCTCGTTAAGAAAAAAGCACAAAATAATAATAAAAGTAAAAAGCCCAAGTTTTAAATATAAGCTCAATTAAAGCGCCTTTCCTATAAAAAACGCTTTTTAGAATGTCCAGTTTTATAAACTTTTAAAGCATCCCGGTATATACGTATATTTTGTGAAGCCAATTGTATATTTTATTTAAAATTTTTCTGGAATTGTTTTTTACACAAACCGGTACACACTCAAGAGCGAGTCAGGTAATTTAATGTTAAACATAAGTCGTGTTAAAGTATGCAAAGACACAATGAAATCAAGAAGCGCAACATTTTTATTAAGAGAGTGTACAATACTATTTTGATGTGAAAGTGTAAAATCCTGTCAACCTTTTCGAAATCCACTATCGTTAATAAAAGAGCACAAAATAATAATAAAAGTAAAAGCCCAAGTTTTAAATTTATGCCCTTTTGGAGCGCCTGTCCTGTAAAAAGCAATCACTCTCATGACTTTTTAGAATGTCCGATTTTATTAACTTTTGAAGCACCCCTGCATATACATATATTTTGTTAAGCCAATAGGTTATTTTATTTAAAATTCTTCTCGAACTGTTTTTAACACAAACCGGTACACACTCAAGATCGAGAAAGGTAATTTAATGTTAAACATAAGTCGTGTTAAAGTATGCAAAGACACAATGACATCAAAAAGCGCAACATTTTTATTAAGACAGTGTACAATACTATTTTGATGTGAAAGTGTAAAAACCTGCCAACCTTTTTGAAATCCACTATCGTTAATAAAGGAGCACAAAATAATAATAAAAGTAAGAAGCACTCCTGTATATAGATATATTTTGTTAAGCCAAAAGCAGGTGTTATTTTCTATTACTATCTGGCTATATCTGACTATATTTTTAACTATTTCTATTATAAAAACTATTAAGCTGTCAATATGTCACTCTATATTTTTTGACAATATCAAAACTAAAACTGACATTCGAAAAGGTCTTTCAACAACAATAACAATTAAATAACAACTAAATAAATGTTCCATTCTTGTCCATTCCAAGGTACGTTCATTTATTAACATTTCTCCCCCTTGAAATCACAAAACATTTTCACCTTCAATTAGGCCAATTGGACAAATCTTTGATACTGATCTTCTGTAGGTCCCTGTATTTGTTTTAATGTCTACCACACGCACTTTCTGGTCTTTTCCTGGATAAACAGCAGTTATTCTTCCTAATGGCCAATTGTTTCTTGGTAACTGATTATCCATCAGTACGACTACTTCACCTACTTCTATATTTCTTGTTTCTTGCAACCATTTGGACCTAGCAGTTAGAGTAGGCAAATATTCCCTTACCCATCTGTGCCAAAATCTGTCTACCAACTGTTGGGCAAATCTCCATTGCTTTCTCAAATCAAATTTTTGTTCAAATATTCCTGGTGGTTTAACAATGCTCGATGTTCCGATCAAAAAATGATTTGGAGTTATACTTTCAAAATCATTTTCATTTGACGACACATAAGTCAGAGGTCTGCTGTTAACTATGTTCTCTGCTTCTACTAAAACTGTCTGTAAAACTTCTAATTTTGGAATTCTTTCCCTTAAAATAATCTTTAGTGTTTGTTTTACTGTTCGTACCATCCTTTCCCAAGCACCTCCCATGTGAGGACTTGCTGGAGCTATAAATTTCCAATCGATATTTTGTGCCAAACAATTTTTCTTAATTTCTTCATCATCTACTTCATTTAAAGCTTTACGCAGTTCTCTGTCTGCTGAACAAAGGTTAGTTCCATTGTCACTCCATATACAAACTGGTTGTCCTCTTCTTGCGATAAATCTTCTTATAGCTAAGATAGCCGAACCTGTATTAAGAGATTCCGCAAGTTCTAAGTGGACAGCTCTGACAGATAAACAAGTGAACAGTACACCATATCTTTTTTCATGTCTTCGGCCTATTACAACATCTATTGGCCCAAAATAATCAATTCCCACAAAAAAGAAAGCTCTTGGGGGTTGTTGTAATCTTTCTAATGGAAGCTGACCCATTTCCGGCATTATAGGCTTTGCTTTCTTAATTTTGCAAAAATTACAGCTATTTATTACTGAGGCTATAAGTTTCCTTGCTTGGGTTATCCAATATTCTTGTCTTATTTCATTAAGAACTAATTGTGTCCCTGCATGTCCATTTCTTTCGTGATATTCCCGTACAAGGAGCCGTGTAAAAGGGTGACTGTGACTTAAAATAATGGGTCGTTTTGTCTCCATCTTTAATTCGGGGCAGTTATCTATTCTTCCTTTTAAGCATATTAGATTATCATTTAAGCATGGTGAAAGTGGGAAAAGCTTGCTATCTTTATTAACTGATTTTCCTTTTACTAGTGTCCTATATTCTTGACAAAAGGAGTCTTTTTGTGACTGAAGACACCAAAGTTTTTTCGCATTCTGAATTTCTGAACATGTTAAATATTTTTCTTTATCTGAAAAATATGGTTTCTTTTGGACTTGTCTTATGAATCGGAATACATAGGCTGTGGAATTCAATAGTTTTCTTAAAGATGAAAATTTTGATATGTCAGGTAGGTACGAATTTTTAATATTTTCTTCTGCATGACTTAAAAGGAGTATTTGCGATTCTTCAATGTAATTTTTGCTTAGATGATGCTCAATATTTTCTTCTGGCCAAAAACATGGTGACTGATACAAGAACTCAGGACCTTTTAACCATGGGCTTCCACTTCTAAGATCAGCTTCTTTATCGTCTCTTGTCGCTTCGTCAACTATATTTAATTTCGAAGGTACCCATTTCCATTGTGAAACGTCAGTGTTTTCTAAAATTTCTCCTACTCTGTTACTAACAAAAGACGGTAATTTCTTTGAGTCCGTTCGTAACCAATTTAGAACAGTCGTGGAGTCTGACCAAAATACAATTCTATTTATTTTAAGTGTATGTTGGTGTTGGATTGTTTTTGCCAAACGGCTTGCAAGTACTGCTGCTTGTAGCTCTAAACGGGGTATCGTCAGGGTTTTTAGTGGACATACTTGATTGCGAGACATAACTAATGAAATTTCAATTTTTTCTCCTGCTTCAAATCTGAAATAAGCGACTGCTGCAAAGGCTTGTTTACTTGCATCACAAAACAAGTGTAGCTGTATATTTTTTACTTGAAAATAATTGGAAACATAGCATCTTTGAACTGTGAAGGATTTTATTTTCTCCAAACCATTAAGCCAAAGTTTCCATTTTTTATTTTGTGCATCTGAAATCTGATCATCCCATTTTATTCCACTTTTCCAAATATCTTGCATTAAGATTTTCGCTTTCACAATATAATTTCCAAGGATTCCTAATGGGTCAAACAAAGACATGATAACGCTTAACATTTCTCTTTTTGTAGGTATTTTTTTTCCATCTAAAATATTTTGATCTACTTTATGTAAGCTAATGCAAAAGCTTAACACATCTTCTTTTGGTAGCCATCTTAGTCCTAATATTCTTTGGGGTGCAGAATCTTCAAATATTTTTTCTGCCGTACGTAATTCTTCGGGTATATTTTGAAAAACTTCCTCCGAGTTAGAAATCCATCCTCTTAGCTCAAAACCGCCCATCTTATGGATAGCTATTACTTCATTTATTAATTTTGATGCTTTTTCTGGAGATTCTGAACTATCAATGTAGTCATCCATGTAGTGTTGATTAATAATGGCGTCAACAGCTTCAGGGTACACCTTTTCATATTCTAGGGCATTAATATTCTTGATATATTGGGCGCTGTATGGTGATGACACCGCTCCAAAAATCATCACCTGAACAACGTATGTCTCAAAATCGTTTGCCGGGGAATCTCTCCATATAATTCGTTGAGCATGCTGGTCTTCATCATTTATTTCAACCATATGAAACATCTCTCGTATGTCAGCTGAGAAGGCTATGGGCTTTTCTCTAAACTTTGCAATTACGCTGATAAGTGAATTGAGCAAATCTGGACCTTTGTATAAAAAATCATTTAGACATTTTCCGTCGACTTTTGAAGCAGCATCCATAACTAAACGAATTTTACCAGGCTTATTTGGGTTTACTACACCAAAATGAGGTAAGTACCATATTTTTTTGTGAGATTCTTCTTCTTCTTCAATAGATAGTTTTCTAATGTATCCTTTCTCTTTATATTCTTTTATTTTCTGAGAATAAGCTTGTCCGAAATCTTGATCTAAACTCATTTTTCTTTCTATAAACCTAAAGCGTTGAAGTGCTACATTTTTACTGTCGGGAAGTGTTTCTTCTGTATCTTTCCATAACAATCCTGTTTCCCATCTACCATTTTTTCTTCTTGAAATATTTTTTATTAAGTTTTCGGCTTCCTCATCTTCTTTTATTGATTTTGTGTCTTGATATTTTACCCCTAAAGATTCAATTGTAAAAAAATATTTTACCATATCGTGGAGATCTTCACTGTGAGCTTCGTCGTCTCGAACAAGGAAATTTACATAATGGTCTAATCTTCCTTTAAATTGGGCTACATTTCCGTGGACTATCCATCCGAGCTTAGTACGTGACAAGGCTGGGGAATTTTTGGGGCCTTCTATAAGTTCTCTGGTTATTATCAGTTCCCAATAGTCCTGGCCAATTAGCAGTTTTGGTTTAATACTCTCAATGTTTGGAAAATTAATATGTTCTAAATGTTTCCAGTTGCTTTTAATGCGCCTTGAATCAACATTTTGTATGGGCAAATCTAAATCTTTTGAGGTATATATATTTTCCATTGGGTAAAATTTATCTCTGTCAATATTCGAAATGCTGAAGGACACTTTTCTTGATCTTGACTGTTTTGTTGTATGCTGGTCAGTCCATTTTAAGCGCAGAATAGTTTCTTCTCCGACCAGATTAAGTTCATTTGCCAAACTTTCATCAAGTAGACTGACAGTGGCACCATCATCTAATAGAGCATAAATTTCAATTTCAATTGTTTCTGTTCTTAAAATTACTGGAACAATTTTCAGTAACACTTCTTTTCTATAATTTTGTAATGTATGTCCCACTATATGATTTCCTGTTTCAAAAATATTTTCATTCTGTAAATTTCTTGCATCAGCTCTTGCTCTAGGTTCCGTTTTATTTGTTTTGAAGTGTAGAAGTTTATGGTGAATTTTTTGACAGTCATCAATAGTACACTTTCTTTTATTTCGGCAATTACTAATTCTATGGTAGCTTTTTAGACAACAAAAGCATACCTTATTTTCTTTGACTATTTTCCATTTATCTTCTATTGATTTTTCTATAAATCTTTTGCACATGTCTAAGTTATGATTTTCTTTGCATAAAAGGCATTTATTTTCTTGTTTATTTCCTGCTACAACTAAAGTCCTTTTAAAATTCGGATTTAGCTGTCTTTGTGATGACATGCTTTGAACGTAGCTAGCAGCATTGGCTTTTTCGTTTACCCATTTCTTAAAATCACGAAGTGAGTATTTACCTTTATTGTTCGCAACTTTCTCACCCCATGATAGCTGCATACCAAATGGTAGTTTCTGCATTAAGTCGTCCATTAACTGGGGGCATGACAGGTAGTTTTCCATACTGAGTGATTCAAAAGTCAGGACAAGATTTGATACAGTTTCCGAAAATTGGGTAAGTGCAACAAAATCATTGTTTTTTACGATAGGTAAGTTTTTAGCTTCACTTACCATGTTTCTGACAATAATATCAGGTCTGCCATATTTATTTCGTAGAATATCTATTATATCTGTGGCAGGAACCGACATGGAAATTAACAGACCTTGTACAGATCTAAGGGCATCACCCTTTAGGCTTTTTCTTAGCCTACAAATATTTTCTTCGTCTGATAGTCCTAGAGCTTTTGTTGTGTAGGTGTAATTACTATAAAAGCTTGGCCACTCCTTACCATTTCCCGAAAAAATTGGCAGTTCTTTATCTATTGTCTGTCTAAGGAGAATTTTTTCTAATCTGTCATCTTGACAAAATGTCTCCATTTCTAAATCATTTTTACTAGAATCTACTACATCTCTATGGCTGCTATTACAACTTTCTGTTTTTAAATCATTTTTGTTAGTTTCAAGCCAAGTTTTTACTTTCTGCAAACTACCTTGTTCCTCTTTTTCAAATATATTATTCCTACCTTCAGAGACTTCTTTCAGTCTTCCTCTATTTTCAACAAATTCATTTATTATCGAGTTTCCTTTGCTTAACTGTATTTGTAGTTCTAAATCTAAAAATTCTTTTTCTTTCCGAAGTCTTGCTTCTTCTAATTCTCGCTCAAATTTAAGTCGCCTTTCTTCTAATTGTCGTTGTCTTTCTTCTAAGTCTCGTTTATATTTAAGCTGTTTTTCTTGTAGTTCTATATTAGCTAACTTTTTCTGATGTTCTAACTGTAAACATAGTATTTGACTAGGTAACAATGAAGATTTTTTCGTACCTTTACTGCTTGAGGTAATTGTGCTATTAGGTTTATTTTTACTACTGGTACCTTTGTCATCATTACTTTTCATCATATTTTGCATTAAATGTTTTGAATGGAGTATAGAGGCATTACTGAACCCAAAAAAATCTTCGGTACTCTCTTTCTCATTCCTATTTTGTAAAGTTTCTCCTAAATTTGACGAATTTTTTCTGCTGTCGGACATGACATCATCTGACTTTCTCGATCTATTATCCATAATTCTTCTATCTGTACATCTATAGGGCTGAATAAAGTTCGTCGAAGGACCACAATGTTATTTTCTATTACTATCTGGCTATATCTGACTATATTTTTAACTATTTCTATTATAAAAACTATTAAGCTGTCAATATGTCACTCTATATTTTTTGACAATATCAAAACTAAAACTGACATTCGAAAAGGTCTTTCAACAACAATAACAATTAAATAACAACTAAATAAATGTTCCATTCTTGTCCATTCCAAGGTACGTTCATTTATTAACAGCAGGTTTTATTTAAAATTCTTCTCGAAGTGTTTTTAACACAAACCGGTACACACTCAAGAGCGAGAAAGATAATTTAATTTTAACCATAAGCTATGTTAAGGTATCCAAAGACACAATGAGATCAAAATGCCCAACTTGTTCATTAAGGCAGTTTACAATACTATTTTGATGTGAAAGTGTAAAAGCCTGTCAATCTTTTCGAAGTCTACTTTCGTTAATAAAGGAGCACGAAATAATAATAAAAGTAAGAAGCCCAAGTCTTAAATTTAAGCCCTATTAAAGCGCCTTTCCTGTAAAAGGCGATCACTGGAATGATGCTTTTTAGAATATCCACTTTTATAAACTTTTGAAACACCCCTGTATATACATATATTTTGTTAAGCCAATAGGATATTTTATTCAAAATTCTTCTCTAACTCTTTTTGACACAAACCGGTACACACTTAACAGCGAAAAATGTAATTTAATAATAATCATAATTCATGTTAAAGTATCCAAAGAAACAATGAGCTCAGAGCGCAACATTTCCATTAAGACAGTTTACAGTATTATTTTGAGGTAACAGTGAAAAAATCATGTCAACCTTTTTGAATTCTACTATCATTAATGAAGAAACACAAAGGAATAATAAAAGTGAACTTAAAATTCATTTTACTCAAAAATCCAAAAAAAAACCCAAGTTTTAAATTTTAGCCCTATTGATTGGCTTTTTTCGCGCCCGCTTGCAGTTTCTTCACAGTTTCCTGCAAAAAGCAATCACTGTCATAGCTTTTTAGAATGACCGTTTTTATTAACTTTTGAAGCACCCCTGTATATACATATATCTTGTGAAGTCAATAGTATGTTTTATTTGAAATGCTTCTCCAACTTTTTTTACACAAACCTGTACACACTCAAGAGCGAGAAAGGTAATTTAATGTTAAACATAGTTCATGTTAAAGTATTTAAAGAAACAATGAGCTGAGAGAGCACAACATTTTCATCGAGACAGTTTACAATACTATTTTGATGTGATAGTGGAAAAGCATGTCAACCTTTTTGAAGTCTACTCTCGCTAAGAAAAAAGCACAAAATAATAATAAAAGTAAAAAGCCCAAGTTTTAAATTTAAGCCCTATTGAAGCGCCTTTCTTGTAAAAAACGCTTTTTAGAATGTCCACTTTTATAAACTTTTGAAGCACCCCAGTATAAACATATATTTTCTTAGGCCAATAGGATATTTTATTTAAAATTCTTCTCGAACTGTTTTTAACACATACCTGTACATACTCAAGAGCGAGAAAGGTAATTTAATGTTAAACATGTCATGTTAAAATATTCAGAGAAACAATGAACTCTTAAAAAGCGCAACATTTTCATTAAGACAGTTTACAATACTATTTTGATGTGAAAGTGTAAAAGCCTGTCAATCTTTTCGAAGTCTACTCTCGTTAATAAAGGAGCACGAACTAATAATAAAAGTAAAAAGCCCAAAATTGAAATTGAAGCCCTATTAAAGCGCTTTTCCTGTAAAAAACGCTTTTTAGAATGTCTACTTTTATAAACTTTTGAGCACCGCTGTAGATACATATATTTTGTTAAGCCAATAGGATATTTTATTTAAAATTCTTCTGGAACTGTTTTTGACATAAACCGGTACACACTCAAGAGCGAGGAAGGTAATTTAATGTTAAACATAAGTCGTGTTAAAGTATCCAAAGACACAATGAGATCAAAAAGCAAAACATTTTTAATAAGACAGTGTACAATACAATGTTTATGTAAAGTGTGACCTTTTTGAAATCCACTATCGTTAATAAAGGAGCACAAAATAAAAGTAAAAGTAAAAAGCCCAAGTTTTAGATTGAAGCACCTTTCCTGTAAAAAGCGAGTACTGGCATGATGCTTTTTAGAATGTCTGGTTATATAAACTTTTAAAGCATCCTGGTATATACATATATTTTGTGAAGCCAACAGTATATTTTATTTAAAATTTTTCTCGAATTGTTTTTTACACAAACCGGTGCACACTCAAGAGAGAAAGATAATTTAATGTTAAACATAAGTCATGTTAAAATATCCAAAGAAACAATGAGCTCTCAAAAAGCGCAACATTTTCATTAAGACAGTTTATAATACTATTTTGATGAGAACGTGTAAAAGCCTGTCAATCTTTTCGAAGTCTACTCTCGTTAAGAAAAAAGCACAAAATAATAATAAAAGTAAGAAGCACTCCTGTATATACATACATATATTTTGTTAAGCCAATAGGACGTTTTATTTAAAATTCTTCTCGAAGTGTTTTTAACACAAACCGGTACACACTCAAGAGCGAGAAAGATAATTTAATTTTAACCATAAGCTATGTTAAGGTATCCAAAGACACAATGAGATCCAAAAGCCCAACTTGTTCATTAAGGCAATTTAATGTTAAACATAAGTCATATTAAAGTATTGAAAGAAACAATGAGCTCAATGAGCGCAACATTTCCATTGAGACAGTGTACAATAAGATTCTGATGTTTGCGAATCTACTATCGTTAAGAAAAAATGAAGTATTAAATTTAAGCCCTGTTCAATCACGTTTCGAAGAATCGCCAAATTGAAGACGTAATAAGCGACCACAAACACCCCCGTATCTAAAATTTCACGTTCATACGTTAATTTTCAAAAAAATTTCCCGCCGTTTTTTTTTTTGACATTTTGACTTTGGAATCGTGATCGGCGACCCTCAAAACCCCCGTATCTAAAATTTCACTTTCATACGTCAATTTTCAAAAAAATCTTCCGCCATTTTGTTTTTTTTTGACATTTTGACTTTGGAATCGTGATCGGCGACCCCCAAAACCCCCGTACCTAAAATTTCACATTCATACGTCAATTTTCAAAAATCTCCCGCCATTTTGTTTTTTTTTTACATTTTGACTTTGGAATCGTGATTGGCGACCCCCAAAACCCCCGTATCTAAAATTTCACGTTCATACGTTAATTTTCAAAAAAATCTCCCGCCATTTTGTTTTTTTTTGACATTTTGACTTTGGAATCGTGATCGGCGACCCCCAAAACCCCCGTATCTAAAATTTCACGTTCATATGTTAATTTTCAAAAAAATCTCCCGCCATTTTCTTTTTTTTGACATTTTGACTTTGGAATCGTGATCGGCAACCCCCAAAAGCCCCGTATCTAAAATTTTATAGTCATACGTCAATTTTGAAAAAAATCATCCGCATTTTGTTTTTTTATGACATTTTGATTTTGGATTTGTGATCGGCGACTTAAGACACCCTCCTATCTAAAATTTCACATTTATACGTCAATTTTCAAAAAATCCTTCGGCCATTTTGTTTTTTTTTTGACATTTCGACCTTGGATACGTGATCAATGATACTACAAAGACTCCCAAGTGCCGAATTTTACTTTAATTAGAAGAGAGAAATTAATTTCAGATAGCTCCGCCCACTCTGCATGTATGTGTAATCGTTGTTATAAGGGCACATAAATGTTAAAAGCAATCCTTTTCCCCATTAAGGAAACGGGGCATACGCGTTCTGGAATTAACGTATTTTAATTCAAATCATTATTAAAATACTAATCGACCCCTGTATATAGATAAAAATATTAAATCAAGCGGGACCGTTATGTATTGTGTGGAGATGCCGAACATTCACCGGACCGTAATACATTCATCGCCACTGCACATGAGAATCTGATTATATTTTTCGCCCGTCCGGAATACATTGATATCACTGCACATTGAATCGGCCATTTTTCTGACCAAATGCTTCTGCAAACGAATTTGAAAGTGCTCGTGCCCTTGGTTGCGTGCGTCTGTCGACTCGAAATAAGCATATATAAGGTCCCGAGAAGCCCATTCTTTAACACCTCGGGTCTTGTTGGACCCTCGCAACCTTCAAAATTTCGTATTTCACGCTTAAAAATGAATCTGTGGACACAACTCAGTTTGATGTCAGTTTGACGTTTCTAGAGATTTTTATCGCTTGTCACGGGAACGGTCAAAACGTATTCCATTTTTCTGTTACAAAATGGAATGCACGCTCCTCTTCAACGGACGATATCTCTGCACACACTCCACTAAAAAGGAAAATCTCTCCGTCCACCGGAAATTCAATGTCACCCCTAGGCCCACCCCAAAACACAGCCTTTAATTCCCCATATCCAGAGAGGAGTTTTCTGCAAAGATTTGTCGACTTTTTTCTATTTTGATAGTTTCGAAAATGCTCGGTTAAGCTCTTTCAACTAAGGCGATTAACAACAGAGGTCTGTGCGCTATTATTATATATAACTAGCTCTAACGTCCGCTTACAGCGGGTCCTCCGCTTATAACGGGCCCTCCGCTTACACTGGGTCCTCCGCTTACAGCGGGTCCGTCAATCTCTTTTAGTTGGAATCGCTTTTTTCGCGTCTGCTTACAGCTTTCTCATAGTTTCCTGTAAAAAGCAATCACTGTCATGACGCCTTTTAGAATGTCCGGTTTTATTAACTTGTGACGCACCCCTGTATTTACATATATTTCGTGAAACCAATACCATATTTTCTTTAAAATCCTTCTCGAACGGTTTTTTACACAACCCGGTACATACTCAAGAGCGAGAAAGATAAATTTATGTTAAACATAAGTCCTGTTAATGTATCCAAAGAAACAATGAGCTCAAAGAGCACAACATTTTTGTCGAGACAGTTTACAATACTATTTTGATGTGATAGTGGAAAAGCATGTCAACCTTTTCGAAGTCTACTGTCGTTAAGAAAAAAGCACAAAATAATAATAAAAGTAAGAATCCCAAGTTTTAAATTTAAGCCCTATTGAAGCGCCTTTCCTGCAAAAAACGATTTTTAGAATGTCCACTTTTATAAACTTTTGAAGCACCCCTGTATATACATATATTTTGTTAAGTCAATAGGATATTTTATTTAAAATTCTTCTCGAACTGTTTTTGACATAAATCGGTACACACTCAAGAGCGAGAAAGGTAATTTAATGTTAAACATAAGTCATGTTAAAGTATCCAAAGACACAATGAGATCAAAAAGCGCAACATTTTTATTAAGACAGTGTACAATACTATTTTGATGTGAAAGTGTAAAAGCCTGTCAACCTTTTTGAAATCCACTATCGTTAATAAAGGAGCACAAAATAATAATAAAAGTAAAAAGTCCAAGTTTTAAATTGAAGCGCCTTTCCAGTAAAAAGCGACCACTGGGATGACGCTTTTTAGAATGTCCAGTTTTATACACCTTTGAAGCACCCCTGTATATACATATATTTTGTGAAGCGAATTGTATATTTTATTTAAAATTCTTCTCGAACTGTTTTTAACACAAACCGGTACACACCCAAGAGCGAGAAAGGTAATTTAATTTTAAACATAAGTCATGTTAAAGTATCCAAAAGCACAATGAGATCAAAAAGCACAACATGTTCATTAAGACAGTTTACAATACTATTTTGATGTGACACTGTAAAGCCTGTCAACCTTTTCAAAATCCACTATCGTTAATAAAGGAGCACGAAATAATAATAAAAGTAAAAAGCCCAAGTTTTAAATGTAAGCCCTATTGAAGCGCCTTTCCTGTAAAAAAAGGCTTTTTAGAATGTCCACTTTTATAAACTTTTGAAGCACCCCTGTATATACATATATTTTGTTAAGCAAATAGGATATTTTATTTAAAATTCATCTCGAACTGTTTTTGACATAAACCTGTACACACTCAAGAGCGAGAAAAGTATTTTAATGTTAAACATAAGTCATGTGAAAGTATCCAAAGACAGAATGAGCTCAAAAAACGCAACATTTTTATTAAGATAGTTTACAATACTATTTTGATGTGAAAGTGTAAAAGCCTGTCAACCTTTTCGAAATCCACTGTCGTTCATAAAGGGGCACAAAATAATAATAAAAGTAAAAAGCCCAAGTTTTAAATTTAGGCCCTATTGAAGCGCCTTTCCTGTAAAAAGATGCTTTTTAGAATGTCTACTTTTATAAATTTTTGAAGCAACCCTGTATATACATATATTTTGTTAAGCCAATAGGATATTTTATTTAAAATTCTTATCGAACTGTTTTTGACATAAACCGGTACACACTCAAGAGCGAGAAAGGTAATTTAATGTTAAACATAAATCATGTTAAAGTATCCAAAAACACAATGAGATCAAAAAGCGTAACATTTTTATTAAGACAGTGTACAATACTATTTTGATGTGATAGTCTAAAAGCCTGTCAATCTGTTTGAAATCCACTATCGTTAATAAAGGAGCACAAAATAATAATAAAAGTAAAAAGCCCAAGTATTAAATTGAAGCGCCTGTCCTGTAAAAAGCGATCACTGGCATGACGCTTGTTATAATGTCCACTTTTATACACCTTTGAAGTACCCTTGTATATTCATATATTTTATTAAGCCAATAGGACGTTTTATTTAAAATTCTTCTCGAACTGTTTTTAACACAAACCGGTACACACTCAAGAGCGAGAAAGGTAATTTAATGTTAAAGTATCAAAGACACAATGAGCACAAAAAGAGCAACATTTTCATCAAAACAGTTTACAATACTATTTTGATGCGAAAGTGTAAATGTCTGTCAACCTTTTCGAAATCCACTATCTTTAATAAAAGAGCACAAAGTAATAATAAAAGTAAAAAGCCCAAGTTTTAAATATAAACCCTAATGAAGCGCCTTGGCTGTAAAAAGCGATCACTCCCATGACGCTTTTTAGAATGTCCAATTTTATAAACTTTTTAAGCACCCCTGTACATACATAAATTTTGTAAAGCCAATTGTATACTTTATTTAAAATTCTTCTATCAATTGTTTTTTATACAAACCGGTACACACTCGAGAGCGAGAAAGGTAATTTAATGTTAAACATAAGTCATGTTAAAGTATCCAAAGACACAATGAACTCAAAGAGCGCAACATTTTTCTTAAGACAGTTTACAATACTATTTTGATGTGAAAGTGTAAAAGCCTCACAATCTTTTCGAAATCCACTATCGTTAATAAAAGAGCACAAAATAATAATAAAAATAGAAAGCCCAAGTTTTAAATTGAAACCCTATTGAAGCGCCTTTCCTGTAGAAGGCGATGACTGGCATGACGCTTTTTAAAATATCCACTTATAAACTTTTGAAACACCCCTGTATACACATATATTTTGTTAAGCCAATAGGATATTTTATTTAAAATTCTTGTCGAACTGTTTTTTACACAAACCGGTACACACTCAAGAGCGAGAAAGGTAATTTAATGTTACAACGACACAATAAGATAAAAAAGCGCAACATTTTTATTAAGAAAATTTACAATATTATTTTGATCCGAAAGTGTAAAATCCTGTCAACCTTTTCGAAATCCACTATCGTTAATAAAAGGGCATAAAACAATAATAAAAGTAGAAAGGCCAAGTTTTAAATTTGAAGCCCAATTGAAACGCTTTTCCTGTAAAAAGCGATCACTGGCATGACGATTTTTAGAATGTCCACTTTTATAAATTTTGAAGCACTCGTCATACATTAATTTTGTGAAGCCAAATGTATATTTTATTTAAAATTCTTTTCGAATTGCTTTTTACACAAACCGGTACACACTCAAGAGCGAGAAAGGTAGTTTATGTTAAAATATCCAAAGACACAATAAGATCAAAAAGCGCAACATTTTTATTAAGACTGTTTACAATACTATTTTGATGCGAAAGTGTAAAAGCTTTTCAACCTTTCCGAAATCCACTATCGTTAATAAAAGAGCACAAATCAATAATAAAAGTAGAAATCCCAAGTTTTAAATGTAAGCCCTATTAAAGCGCCTCTCCTGTAAAAGGCGATCACTGGCATGACGCTTTTTAGAATGTCCACCTTTATAAACGCTTGAAACACCCCTGTACATACATAAATTTTGTGGAGCCAATTGTATATTTTATTTAAAATTCTTCTCGAATTGTTTTTTACTCAAACCGGTACACACTCCAGAGCGAGAAAGGAAATTTAATGTTAAACATAAGTCATGTTAAAATATCCAAAGACACAATGACCTCAAAAAGCGCAACATTTTTATTACGACAGTTTACAATACTATTTTGATGCGAAGGTGTAAAAGCCTTTCAACCTTTTCGAAATCCACTATCGTCAATAAAAGAGCACAAAATAATAATAAAAGTAGAAAGCCCAAGTTTTAAATATAAGCCCTATTAAAGCGTCTCTCCACTAAAAGGCGATCACTGGCATGACGCTTTTGAGCATGTCCACTTTAATATACTTTTGAAACACCTCTGTACATACATAAATTTTTTGAAGCCAATTGTATATTTTATTTAAATTATAGCGTCGTAGATGAGTGATTGTGAAATACCAACAGTAGTTTGCTCTTTTAATTGCATTCATAAAAAGAAATACACACAATAATATCAGTGGTAGGTATTAAAATATATAATTTATTGGAAATTGAATGAAATTTAACATGCAAACCTAATCAGATATACTTTATGTTTGTCAGCGAAGTAAGAGTTTCAGTTGCTCTGCTTGCTACGGGTTGTGCATAGTGTTTGGTTGTATTCCTAAATGCAGTAATGATTAGCAAAATAAAATTGACGTAGTATATGCTAGTAGTAATTCTAGTTAGTAAAATACCTGTATGCAATGCGCGTTAAATTACCTAATGGATGCATACTTCCTAGGCCCTGTAGTATTTTTAGCAAACGATAGTTACTATTAGATATTTCGATGTGTACATAGCAGTCACCCTTTATTAAGATGTAAACAGATCAGTGTTAGTGTTGTCAATCGGAATGAATTTATATTTCTATAGATGTTGTCCATATTTAACCCAACATTTGTTTTTGTAATTTCGACTTCGGATTTGTGTACAGCGACCCCAAACCCTCCTTATACCAACCAAATTTTACCCAAATCTGAGAACGTTTTGAAGAACCTTGCCGACATAAGAGATCCGTCATTTTGTTTTTTGAAATGTTGACTTTAAATTTGTGATCAGCGACCCTAACAACCCCCCATATGCCTATTTCAGCTATGGTTAAAATACAATAAACACATTAATTTATCAATAATAATTTTTGTAGTGTTTAGGGGTAGATTGCAGCCCCTTGAACGGCGTGCAGGCGATTATTTTGGTGGTTGTAATGTGAAATATAAATGTTTCTCTACTTCTGCTATGGTTAGTAGTAGATAAGCATTTTATTTAACCCCTAATATACGTTTTAGTGAAATAAGGTGGTTGAGTTCATCCCTTTTTGGTAGTGTGTAGGCGATTATGTTGGTGACTGTGATGTGAAATATTAATATGTTATACGTTATATATAGTTAAAAATTGATAAACATTTTTATTTAGCACCAATCTAATTTTTAGTGCTTACGGGTAGATTGCACCCTGTCGAACAGCGTGCAAGAGGTTATTTTGGGTTTTTGATGTGAGATATAAATGTTTCTCAACTAAGCTGTGGCTATAATTCGATAAATAAAGCAGTTTAACAGTAATCATTTTTTTAGTGCCTTAGGGGTAGATTGAACCCGCTTAAATGGCATGTAAAGAGTTTATATTGGTGGTCGTACTATGACATATGAATGTTTTTATGCTTCTACTATGGTTAGAAGCCGATAAGCATTTTAATTTAGCACCAAATAAATTTTTAGTGATTTTGGACAGAGATTATTTTGGTGGTCGTGACGTGAGATATTAATGTGTCTAGTTCTGCTGTGATTAGAAATCAAGTCACTGATTGACACATTAAAATTAAGACATATTGTACGTGAGCGTGTAGCATTAGTGATCAAGGGTGGCTGCATGATATATAACGAAATTGTGCGTTTTTAATGACCACGTGCAAATCATTCACCTCCTAATGAATCCCCTTTTCACCATAAATTTAATGTACCTACTTTTTACCTTTTTTTAAAACCAATTTTTAGTTATTTTATCTATAGTCTTTTATATACGTTACAATTAGATTAATATTTATATATGCTCGTACACATGCTACTTTTATATTTTCTAAATTATTGGTATCTCTTAACTCCAAAATTCGAAAATGTCAACCTGAAGAAATTCAAGCACGGACGTGTAAACGGCAAAAGTTACTTTGAGTCTCATAAGATTGAATTTATATACGTTCCTTATGTTTTCTATTATTACATATGACCTGTAAAAAAAGTTATTTATTATACAAGGGAAAGAAGTATTAGATTTTAGCTCGAGATAATGACAAAATACCGAGAGCTAAAATCTAATGTTTTTTCCCGTGTATAATACACTATTTTTTTCTGACAGGAAAAACGGTGATTTAATAATGATAAAAAAGACTCAGAAAATCAATCGATGTGACATTTGAAGTTTTAAATTGGTAGGCTGTTGTACTTATAATAGCAGCATTACACCTGCGTTGCTAAGGAAACCTTTAAATTATTCAAATATTTGTCAATTTAATTTTGTGTTTGGTTTTAAAAATTTGCGAACTTAAGTTGATTTTTAGTTATTTTGATTGGAAGTTGAAAAAGAAATGCAGTTCTTTCTCGGAGACGGTGCTATTGGCATACATAAGCAAATGCCACTTTTTATATAATAAAATATATTAAAATTAAATGTCCGTGTTCTTACTTATGTGTACATATTCGGAAAGAAAGTATTCATTTTTTTCCCGGGGAAAAATGAGTACTTTTTTCTCGGCTTTTAAAGTGACATTTTGTTACCTATTAAGAAAAATAAAATGTCAAACTTTTCCCGTCACAGAGAAAAAGTTATAAAAATACATTCGAGTCGTCTTGGCAACGGACTCGGCAAAAGTACGAACTAAAGACGACGATTCAATACCACTACAAATTTCGATTGGCCGGAACAATTTCAAAATGAAAAATTTAAGGTAATTAAACAATATTTCTGGATGTATACCGTTCCATAGTAAAATACTATTACATGAAAGCCAGTTACAAATTAAATATTATAAATAAAGGTATTAAATATTACTTTCCTACACCTATATTTTACATAACATTTGGCTGTACTGTTTTAAAATGTTTAGATGACAATTATAACAAACGTCAACAAATAATTATAACAAATGTCAAAAGGTGTACAAATATTATTATTTATGACAGTCCTGAAATGTATTTTGAAGGTTATATTACATGACGGGTAAAATTTTGCAACATTTAAAATTTGACGTCATTTTAATTTAGTGGCGCATGTCGGTTGCGAGAGCGACTGAACTATAGGAACAGTTTGTTGAAAAAGAAAAGACTTGCATCTGCGGTCATAAACTGTATTATCAATTATATTCTAACAGTATTAGATATTGCAATTTCAACTGCCATATTTCAGACAATTTAACTTGCACCAAATTTATGTAGGATGAATAAGGGCAGAAACTTTGATTGAAGAATTATATCCCAACTGTTTACTAAAAACTATACGTTTTAACAGGTTCTTTATCTACATTTCCTAAATCAAAGAGGGTTGATTGAGAAAACCGTGTTTCCATAATTTTGACCTACAAAATGTTATGTTCTGGAGGAATCGGCGCGATCTTTGTAGTGCCAATTATAATTATTATTTTAAAATTTAACTAAACGTTAACGAACACACTATTCATCCAAACTCAATTAAATCAAGAGTACTTTATACAGTGTCTGCATAAGCACCTGCCAGCTTCTGTAGAATTTCTTCAATGTTTTCAATTTCACATGTACCTAACTTTTAAATGTAATTTTAATATGTTAATGACATATCAGGGTGAGTCTAAAATATATTCATCTAAAATTAAGTTTTAATAAGGTGCTGTTAAAAGCAATTACAAAGAAGAAAGGAGCAAGCGCAATCATAAATTTTTACAAATACTTAGAATTTTTAGCAACTGAGATAAAGTCCCGGAAATGTAACAGAATTAAAAAGCTTCCAAAACACAAATATTTCCTTAGCAAGCTAAAAGTTACACATATTCAATAATATGTTTTTATTTTTAAGTATACTGTTAATTTCATGTATAAAAGAAGCAATACGATTACTAAATCACTAATAAAAATAATTATTAATTACAAATGCATAAGAAACCATAATCGCAGTCAATACTAATAAAAATCCAAATCTCCTAGGTTATGCGCACGTGTAAGTAATCCCAATTACTGTTTAATATTTTATCAGGTTTGGTAAAACACCGGTTAATACATCTTCATTTAATAACGTTCTTAATCAGTGATTAGCGATAACCGGTGTTGGAAACACATACTAACCGGTATTTCAATCAATGGTTAGCGCCAACCGGTTTTTGCAAAAACGTACTGTCCCGTATTTTATTTAATGAGTATGCTGATCTTCATTTTAATCGGAATTGGGAAAACCGGCCCTTAATTGAACTTAATCAACTAATACAGTGCAATAATATAAATAATTAAAAGTACGTCTAAATTTGCCGTTGTAGTTGTTAGGGCGTTTTAATGTTGAAGGTTACATTCAAATATTATGTCAACTTTAAATAAACATGCGAAGATATTGCAAAATTTTAGCTGTCAAATATCCTACCTACACATGCCATTTCGAGACTTATAAATACACCTTTTGGCATTAATCATAATAACCTTTTGAAGTTTGTCATCCAAGCAACACAAATTTGTCTGCAATTACCGTTTCCCGTAGAACGCGATCACTGTCATGATGCCTTTCAGAAAATCCGATTTTATAAACTTTTGAACCACTCCTGTATATACATAAATTTAGTGATGCCGATCGTATATATTATTTAGAACTTTTCTTTACTTCTTTAGACAAACCGTTACACTGAACACTGAAGAGCGAGAAGGATAATTTAATGTTAAACATAAATCATGTTAAAGTTACCAAGGAAGAATGTGCTCAGATCCAAGCACTTTTCGACGAACCTTTCCGCCATATTACATTTGCCATGTTGCTTTTTTGACATTTTGACTTTGGATTCGTGATCGGCGACCTGAGACACCCCCGTATCTAAAATTTCACATTCATACGTCAATGTTCAAAAAAACTTCCACCATTTTGTTTTTTTTGACATTTTGACTTTGGATTCGTGATCGGCGACCTGAGACAACCCCGTATCTAAAATTTCACATTCCTACGTCAATGTTCAAAAAAACTTCCGCCATTTTGTTTTTTTTTGACATTTTGACTTTGGATTCGTAATCGGCGACCTGAGACACCCCCGTATCTAAAATTTCACATTCCTACGTCAATGTTCAAAAAAACTTCCGCCATTTTGTTTTTTTTGACATTTTGACTTTGGATTCGTAATCGGCGACCTGAGACACCCCCGTATCTAAAATTTCACATTCATACGTCAATTTTCAAAAAAACTCCCGCCATTTTGTTTTTTTTGACATTTTGACTTTGGATTCGTGATCGGCGACCTGAGACACCCCCGTATCTAAAATTTCACATTCATACGTCAATGTTCAAAAAAACTTCCGCCATTTTGTTTTTTTTTGACATTTTGACTTTGGATTCGTAATCGGCGACCTGAGACACCCCCGTATCTAAAATTTCACATTCCTACGTCAATGTTCAAAAAAACTTCCGCCATTTTGTTTTTTTTTGACATTTTGACTTTGGATTCGTAGTCGGCGACCTGAGACACCCCCGTATCTAAAATTTCACATTCATACGTCAATTTTCAAAAAAACTTCCGCCATTTTTTTTTTGACATTTTGACTTTGGATTCGTGATCGGCGACCTAAGACACCCCTGTATCTAAAATTTCACATTCATACGTTAATTTTCAAAAAAACTTCCGCCATTTTTTTTTTTTGACATTTTGACTTTGGTTCGTGATCGGCGACCTAAGACACCCCCGTATCTAAAATTTCAAATTCATACGTCAATTTTCAAAAAAACTTCCGCCATTTTGTTTTTTTTTTGACATTTTGACTTTGGATTTGTGATCGGCATCCGCACACAGCGCCGTATCTAAAATTTCACATTCATACGTCAATTTTCAAAGAAATTCCGCCATTTTGTTTTTTTTTGACATTTTGACTTTGGATTCGAGATCGGCGTTCGCAGACACCCCCGTATCTAAAATTTCACATTCGTACGTCAATTTTCAAAAAATCTTCCTCCATTTTGTTTTTTTTGACATTTTGACTATGGATTGGTGATCGGCGTCCGCAGACATACCTGTATCTAAAATTTCGCATTCATACGTCAATTTTCAAAAAATCTTCGGTCATTTTTTTTTTTTTTGACATTTTGACTTTGTATTTGTGATCGGCGTCCGCACACACCCCCGTATCTAATATTTCACATTCGTACGTCAATTTAGAATTAGTGACGGGCGACCGTAAAAACTCCCAGTTTTGCTTTTAATCGGAATAGAGAGAAATTGATTTCAGCCAACTCCGCCCACCGTGCACGTAATCGTTTCAATAAAATTATTTCGTAGAGGCACATAAATGTCAATCCTGCTCCTTTTCCCCTTTGAGGAAATACGCGTTCTGGAATTTACGTATTTTAATTCAAAATATTACTCGACAACACCTGTATAGATGAAAGGTATTAAATCAAGCGGGACCGCTATGTATTGTGTGGACATGCCGCATATTCGCCGGACCGTAATATATTGACCGGCAGTGCACGTGAGAATCTGATTTTATTTTTCGCCCGTCCGGAATGCATTGATATCTGTGCATATTGAATCGGCCATTTTTCTCACAAAATCCACCCGCAAACGAACTTCAAAGTGTTCATGCCCTTGGTTGCGTGCGACCGTCGACTCGAAATAAGTATGGGAAAGGTCCCCAGAAGACCGTTCTTCAACTCCCCGGGTCTGGTTGGACCCTCGCGACCTTCAAAATTTCGTATTTCACGCTTAAATGTGAATATGCGGATACCACTCAGTTGCCTGTCAGTTTGACGTTTCTAGCGATTTTCAACGTGTTTCACGTGAATTTTCCATCCGCCGCGCCGTTTGTCAGAATTTGTTCGCCACGCCCGAACGACGACTTTTGCACGCTCCTCTCTTGGACGGCGGATATCTCTGCACACGCACAAAAAAAGAGGAAAATCTCTCCGTCGATGGTTAGTTTAATGTCACCGGTACGTACACGCGCCGAGACGGCCTTTAATTCCGCGTATCCAGGGACGAGTACTGTGCCTAAATTCACCAATTTTCGTCCATTTTTGAGCCGTCGGAGCGGTAACCATGGTGATTCGGTTAAGCCGTCTTTTCTCAAGAAATTAACACGAAACGGCCGTGCGCTTTTAGTATATATAATTACCGTTTCCCGTAGAACGCGATCACTGTCATGATGCCTTTCAGAAAATCCGATTTTATAAACTTTTGAACCACTCCTGTATATACATAAATTTAGTGATGCCGATCGTATATATTATTTAGAACTTTTCTTTACTTCTTTAGACAAACCGTTACACTGAACACTGAAGAGCGAGAAGGATAATTTAATGTTAAACATAAATCATGTTAAAGTTACCAAGGAAGAATGTGCTCAGATCCAAGCACTTTTCGACGAACCTTTCCGCCATATTACATTTGCCATGTTGCTTTTTTGACATTTTGACTTTGGATTCGTGATCGGCGACCTGAGACACCCCCGTATCTAAAATTTCACATTCATACGTCAATGTTCAAAAAAACTTCTACCATTTTGTTTTTTTTGACATTTTGACTTTGGATTCGTGATCGGCGACCTGAGACAACCCCGTATCTAAAATTTCACATTCCTACGTCAATGTTCAAAAAAACTTCCGCCATTTTGTTTTTTTTTGACATTTTGACTTTGGATTCGTAATCGGCGACCTGAGACACCCCCGTATCTAAAATTTCACATTCCTACGTCAATGTTCAAAAAAACTTCCGCCATTTTGTTTTTTTTGACATTTTGACTTTGGATTCGTAATCGGCGACCTGAGACACCCCCGTATCTAAAATTTCACATTCATACGTCAATTTTCAAAAAAACTTCCGCCATTTTGTTTTTTTTGACATTTTGACTTTGGATTCGTGATCGGCGACCTGAGACACCCCCGTATCTAAAATTTCACATTCATACGTCAATGTTCAAAAAAACTTCCGCCATTTTGTTTTTTTTTGACATTTTGACTTTGGATTCGTAATCGGCGACCTGAGACACCCCCGTATCTAAAATTTCACATTCATACGTCAATTTTCAAAGAAATTCCGCCATTTTGTTTTTTTTTGACATTTTGACTTTGGATTCGAGATCGGCGTTCGCAGACACCCCCGTATCTAAAATTTCACATTCGTACGTCAATTTTCAAAAAATCTTCCTCCATTTTGTTTTTTTTGTCATTTTGACTATGGATTGGTGATCGGCGTCCGCAGACATACCTGTATCTAAAATTTCGCATTCATACGTCAATTTTCAAAAAATCTTCGGTCATTTTTTTTTTTTTTGACATTTTGACTTTGTATTTGTGATCGGCGTCCGCACACACCCCCGTATCTAATATTTCACATTCGTACGTCAATTTAGAATTAGTGACGGGCGACCGTAAAAACTCCCAGTTTTGCTTTTAATCGGAATAGAGAGAAATTGATTTCAGCCAACTCCGCCCACCGTGCACGTAATCGTTTCAATAAAATTATTTCGTAGAGGCACATAAATGTCAATCCTGCTCCTTTTCCCCTTTGAGGAAATACGCGTTCTGGAATTTACGTATTTTAATTCAAAATATTACTCGACAACACCTGTATAGATGAAAGGTATTAAATCAAGCGGGACCGCTATGTATTGTGTGGACATGCCGCATATTCGCCGGACCGTAATATATTGACCGGCAGTGCACGTGAGAATCTGATTTTATTTTTCGCCCGTCCGGAATGCATTGATATCTGTGCATATTGAATCGGCCATTTTTCTCACAAAATCCACCCGCAAACGAACTTCAAAGTGTTCATGCCCTTGGTTGCGTGCGACCGTCGACTCGAAATAAGTATGGGAAAGGTCCCCAGAAGACCGTTCTTCAACTCCCCGGGTCTGGTTGGACCCTCGCGACCTTCAAAATTTCGTATTTCACGCTTAAATGTGAATATGCGGATACCACTCAGTTGCCTGTCAGTTTGACGTTTCTAGCGATTTTCAACGTGTTTCACGTGAATTTTCCATCCGCCGCGCCGTTTGTCAGAATTTGTTCGCCACGCCCGAACGACGACTTTTGCACGCTCCTCTCTTGGACGGCGGATATCTCTGCACACGCACAAAAAAAGAGGAAAATCTCTCCGTCGATGGTTAGTTTAATGTCACCGGTACGTACACGCGCCGAGACGGCCTTTAATTCCGCGTATCCAGGGACGAGTACTGCGCCTAAATTCACCAATTTTCGTCCATTTTTGAGCCGTCGGAGCGGTAACCATGGTGATTCGGTTAAGCCGTCTTTTCTCAAGAAATTAACACGAAACGGCCGTGCGCTTTTAGTATATATAACTAGCTCTAACGTCCGCTTACAGCGGGTCCTCCGCTTACAACGGGTCCTCCGCTTACAGCGGGTCCTCCGCTTACAGCGGGTCCGTCAATCTCTTTTAGTTGGAATCGCTTTTTTCGCGTCCGCTTACAGCTTTTTCATAGTTTCCTCTAAAAAGCAATCACTGTCATGACGCCTTTTAGAATGTACGATTTTATTAACTTTTGACGCACCCCTGTATATACATATATTTCGTGAAGCCAATAGTACATTTTCTTTAAAATTCTTCTCGAACGGTTTTTTACACAAACCGGTACACACTCAAGAGCGAGAAAGGTAAATTTATGTTAAACATAAGTCATGTTAATGTATCCAAAGAAACAATGAACTCAAAGAGCACAACATTTTCATCGAGACAGTTTACAAGACTATTTTTATGTGATAGTGGAAAAGCATGTCAACCTTTTCGAAGTCTACTGTCGTTAAGAAAAAACACAAAATAATAATAAAAGTAAGAATCCCAAGTTTTAAATTTAAGCCCTATTGAAGCGCCTTTCCTGTAAAAAACGCTTTTTACAATGTCCACTTTTATAAACTTTTGAAGCACCCCTGTATATACATATATTTTGTTAAGCCAATAGGATATTTTATTTAAAATTCTCCTCGAACTGTTTTTGACACAAACCGGTACACACTCAAGAGCGAGAAAAGTAATTTAATGTTACAACGACACAATAAGATAAAAAAGCGCAACATTTTTATTGAGATAGTTTACAATACTATTTTGATCCGAAAGTGTAAAATCCTGTCAACCTTTTCGAAATCCACTATCGTTAATAAAAGAGCACAAAACAATAATAAAAGTAGAAAGCCCAAGGTTTCAATTTGAAGCCTTATTGAAGCGTCTTTCCTGTAAAAAGCGATCACTGGCATGATGATTTTTAGAATGTCCACTTTTGTAAACTTTTGAAGCACCCCTGAACCTACATTAGTTTTGTGAAGCCAATTGTATATTTTATTTAAAATTCTTCTCGAACTGTTTTTGACACAAACCGGTACACACTCAAGAGCGAGAAAGGTAATTTAATGTTAAAGTATCCAATGACACAATAAGATCAAAAAGGTCAACATTTTTATCAAGACTGTTTACAATACTATTTTGATGCGAAAGTGTAAAAGCCTTTCAATCTTTTCGAAGTCCACTATCGTTAAGAAAAAAGCACAAAATAATAATAAAAGTAAAAAGCCCAAGTTTTAATTTGAAGCCCTATTGAAGCGACTTTCCTGTAAAAAACGCTTTTTAAAATGTCCACTTTTATAAACTTTTGAAGCACCCCTGTATATACATATATTTTGTTAAGCCAATAGGATATTTTATTTAAAATTCTTCTTGAACTGTTTTTGGCACAAACCGGTACACACTCAAAATCGAGAAAGGTAATTTAATGTTAAAGTATCCAAAGACTCAATAAGATCAAAAAGGTCAACATGTTCATTAAGACAGTTTACAATTCTGTTTTGATGTGAAAGTGTAAGAATCTGTCAACCTTTTCAAAATCCACTATCGTTAATAAAGGAGCACAAAATAATAATAAAAGTAAAAAGCTCAAGTTTTAAATTGAAGCCCTGGAGCCCTATTGAAGCTCCTTTTCTCTAAAAAGCGATCAATCTCATGACGCTTTTTAGAATGTCCAAGTTTATAAACTTTTGAAGTACCCCTGTACATACATAAATTTTGTAAAGCCAATTGTATATTTTCTTTAAAATTCTTCTCGAATTGTTATTTATACAAACCGGTACACACTCAAGAGCGAGAAAGGTAATTTAATGTTAAACATAAGTCATGTTAAAGTATCCAAAGCAGTGGCGGCTGGTGCCCGCGTTTTGGCGGTGCACTTTCGTGGACGGGACTGATTCGTTTGTTGTCGGTGATATGCTCGACATCTGGGAGTACATCGCCGATAATGGGCGAGTCGGTCTTGTCTGTGTGGCTGCTCACGCCCCGAGCCGCCACTGAGTCCAAAGACACATTGAGCTTAAAAAACGCAACATTTGTCTTAAGACAGTTTACAATACTATTTTGATCCGAAAGTGTAAAAGCCTCACAACCTTTTCGAAATCCACTATCGTCAATAAAAGAGCACAAAATAATAATAAAAGTAAAAAGCCCAAGTTTTAAATGTAAAGCCCTATTGAAGTGCCTTTCCTGTAAAAAGCAATCACTGGCATGACGCTTTTTAGAATGTTCACTTTTATAAACTTTTGAAGCACCCCTGTACATAGATAAATTTTGTGAAGCCAATTGTATATTTTATTTAAAATTCTTCTCGAATTGCTTTTTACACAAACCGGTACACACTCAAGAGCGAGAAAGGTAGATTAATGTTAAAATATCCAAAGACACAATAAGATCAAAAAGCGCAACATTTTTATTAAGACAGTTTACAATACTATTGTGATGCGAAAGTGTAAAAGCTTTTCAACGTTTTCGAAATCCACTATCGTCAATAAAAGAACACAAAATAATAATAAAAGTAAAAAGCCCAAGTTTTAAATGTAAAGCCCTATTGAAGTGTCCTGTAAAAAGCAATCACTGGCATGACGCTTTTTAAAATGTTCACTTTTATAAACTTTTGAAGCACCCCTGTACATACATAAATTATGTGAAGCCAATTGTATATTTTATTTAAAATTTTTCTCGAATTGCCTTTTACACAATGCGGTACACACTCAAGAGCGAGAAAGATAATTTAATATTAAATATAAGAATAAGTATCCGAAGAAACAATATGCTTAATAAACACATCATTTTCATTGAGACAATCGGGATAATACGCTCTTGAAATAACAGTGGAAACATTTAGTATATTAGCAAAAAGTATGTCAATTGCTCAGAAACAATTTAAAATAGGCACGCACAATATTAATAAAAAATAACCTAAAAATCAGTTTGAGATATTTTTCACCCCAATTATTTGAAGTGGAACAGCGCTTTCATTATGAAATGTTGGTCAGCAAATTTGAAATATTCGTCTGTCACATACTCAAAATTAGTTCGCAAGTCAATTAAAAATGAAGGACTTGTATTGCAGAACATTTTAAATTTTCACCG
Source organism: Amphimallon solstitiale (assembly GCA_963170755.1). Classification (NCBI taxonomy): domain Eukaryota; kingdom Metazoa; phylum Arthropoda; class Insecta; order Coleoptera; family Scarabaeidae; genus Amphimallon; species Amphimallon solstitiale. Next base: position 9,049,862 of record OY720680.1, on the reverse strand, counting down.
AATTACTTTATTACTCATTTTAATGGACATGCTCAAATATATATAGTATCTGTGTAGTGTTTAAAATGTTTATAACAAATTTTGTTTGATAAATGGGCGTCGCTTTCAAACATTCTTATAGAATGCTAATGAATGCTGATGAACTTCAAACATATAGTTCGCAAACATATAAATGATTAGTTTTAATAAGATGCTGTTAAAAGCAATTACAAAGAAGAAAAGACCAAGCGCAGGCATAAATTTTCACAAATATTTCGGATTTTTAGCAACTGAGATAAAGTCCCAGAAATGTAACAGAATTAAAAAGCTTCCAAAACACAAATATTTCCCTAGCAAGCTAAAAGTTACACATATTCAATATTATGTTATATTTTTAATTATACTGTAAATTTCATGTATAGAAGAAGCAATACAATTACTAAAACACTAATAAAAATAATTATTAATTACAAATGGATAAGAAAACATAATCGCAGTCAATACTAATAAAAATCCAAATCTCCTAGGTTATGCGCATGTGTAAGTAATCGTAATTACTGTTTAATATTTTATCAGGTTTGGTAAAACAGCGGTTAAAATATTTTCATTTAATAACGTTCTTAATCAATGATTAGCGCTAACCGGTGTTGGAAAAACATACCAACCGGTATTTTAATCAATGATTAGCGCCAACCGGTTTTTGCAAAAACGTACTCTCCCGTATTTTATCTAATGAATACACTGATCGGCATTTTAATCGGAATTGGGAAAACCGGCCCTGTATTGAACTTAATCAACTAATACAATGCAATAATGTAAATGACTAAAAATACGTTTAAATTTGCCATTGTAGGTGTTAGGGCGTTTTAATGTTGAAGGTTACATTCAAATATTATGTCAACATTAATGAAACATGCGCCAATAATTTAAGGACATTAAATTTGAGATATTGCAAAATTTTACCTATCAAGTATTCTACCTACACAAGCTGTTTCAAGAGAGAGAGAGAGAGAGAGAGAGAATGTCGATTTTATGAACTTTTGACGCATCCTTGTACACATATACATTTTCTTATGCCAATCGTATACCGGGTGTCCCGTAAAAAACGCCAACAATAATAACTCCGTTATTTATTGTCCGATTTTATTGAAACAAAAAGTCAGTTAATTAGCATCAAAAATACTACAAGAAAGTAGTGTTTTAGTTGTTTTCACTTGTTTTCATTAATGTCAAACGATAGTCAACTTTTTTATTTTAAATGGAAACAGATATATTTTTGGCAATATTCGGATTGGATTTTATTTTCTGAATTCATCGATGTATAACGTCTATTTTTTTATAAACGATTATTGAAAGAAAACCATTTATTAAAATTGACCATGTTTTTAATAAATTATGTATAACATTTCGAATGTGCTATGAAACATTGAAAACGTAAGTATTATAAGTATTATTCTAAAAAACAAAACAAAACACTTCACAATAATTGTTCAAATTGCCCGCCACCTTGTTCAATACATAACGCACATCTCCTAATTACTCCACGAGTCGCATTTAAAACACAAACGGCAGGTATTTCTTGACAAGTGTTAATAATTCTTTGTCTTAAAATGTCAACATTTTCTGGAGGTGTCAAATAAACTCGATCTTGTAGGTAAGCCCACAACCAAAAATCTAGGGGCGAAAGATCGGGTGAACACGCAGGCCACTCGATAGGACGGGATGTTTCTATCTACCTATTTCCAAAGTGGGTGTTCAACCAATCAGTATTTACTCTGGCGTTGTGAGCGGGGGCCCCATCTTGTTGATAAAATATTCTATTTAAATTTGCCAAAGGTAATTCATCTAAAAAGTTTTGGAGATTTTCGTTTAATAAAGTGTAATACTTTTCTTGATTTAAGCAACCATCTATGAAAAACGGCCCAATTAATTGATCGCCTAAAATACCACACCAAACATTTACGCTAAAACGTCTTTGAAAATTATTTTCAATGACAAATCTCGGATTGTCTTGGCTCCATTGTCGATGTATGTTTCTATTAAAAATACCCCATTGTTGCCAAAAGTGCATTCATCAGACCAAATTATCATTCTGTAAAAACTCCGGTCTTGTTCTAATGCATTTAAAAAAAGTCGACAAAACTGTATTCTTCGGCGTTGATCATTTTGTTCTAATGCATTAACTTTTCGAGCTATGTACGGTTTAAATTTGTGTTTTCTTAAAATACTATGGACTGTAGTTTTTGATACCCCAATATTATGTGCAATTTCGCGAGTCGAAGTTCGTGAATTTTCTTGTAGTGCAAGAAGAACATCATATTCCGTATCTTCGGCGAATCTACGTCGCTGTGTTTTAGGTTTTTGAAATGATCTATAATTCCTCAAATTCGTTTCAATTCTCTGAAATATTTTCGAATCTGGAACTTCTCTGTCCGGAAAACGAAAGCTGTAACGCCGAACTGCTTGAAGACGATTTTTATTACATTCAAAAAACACTTGCAACATGTCTGTTAACTCATTGTTATTCATTTTTACGAATATCCTTTTTTTTGTGGCAAAACGTTCAAGCAGAACAATAAATAAGGCTTAATAGACACTCACACTGACGTTTATTGACGTTTATCGCATTTTTGTTTTTTCATGGCACATTCCAAAATTTATAAATAATGGAATACAAAGATGAAATTTATTAAGTGTTCTATATTTTTTTTCAATAATTGTTTATCAAAAATAGACATTTTATACATTGTTGAATTCCGAAAAAAAAATCCAATCCGAATATAGCCAAAAATATATGTTTCCATTTAAAATAAAAAAGTTGACTATCGTTTGACATTAATAAAAACAACTGAAAACAAACAAAACACTGCTTTTTTGTAGCATTTTTTACGGGACACCCGGTATATTATTTAGAACTTTTCTTTCCCTTTTACACAAACCGTTACACTGAACACTGAAGAGCGAGAAGGATAATTAAATGTTAAACATAAATCATGTTAAAGTTTACGAAGGAAGTATGTACTCAGATCCAAGCACATTTCGAATAACCTTTCTGCCACATTGTTTTTTAAAACTTTTATTTCGAATTCGTGATCAGCGACCTCAAAAACCGACATTTGCTAGATGTCACCAAGATTAAAGATATTTTGAAGAAACTTTCCGCCATATTCGATCCGCCATTTTGTTTTTTTTGACATGTTGACTATAGATTCGTGATCGGTGACCTAAGAGACCCCCGTATCTAAAATTTCACATTCATACGTCAATTTTCAATAAATTCTTCCGCCATTTTGTTTTTTTTTGACATTTTGACTCTGGATTTGTGATCGGCGTTCGCACACACCCCCGTATTTAAAATTTCACATTCATACGTCAATTTTCAAAAAAACTTCCGCCATTTTGTTTTTTTGACATTTTGACTTTGGATTCGTGATCGGCGACCTGAGACACCCCCGTATCTAAAATTTCACATTCATACGTCAATTTTCAAAAAAACTTCCGCCATTTTGTTTTTTTTTGACATTTTGACTTTGGATTCGTAATCGGCGACCTGAGACACCCCCGTATCTAAAATTTCACATTCATACGCCAATTTTCAAAAAAACTTCCGCCATTTTGTTTTTTTTGACATTTTGACTTTGGATTTGTGATCGGCATCCGCACACAGCGCCGTATGTAAAATTTCACATTCATACGTCAATTTTCAAAAAAACTTCCGCCATTTTGTTTTTTTTAACATTTTGACTATGGATTGGTGATTGGCGTCCGCAGACATACCCGTATCTAAAATTTCGCATTCATAAGTCAATTTTCAAAAAATCACTCTAAATTTCACATTCATACGCCAATTTTCAGAAAAACTTCCGCCATTTTTTTTTTGACATTTTGACTTTGGATTCGTGTTCGGCGACCTGAGACACCCCCGTATCTAAAATTTCACATTCATACGTCAATTTTCAAAAAAACGTCCGCCATTTTGTTTTTTTTTGACATTTTGACTTTGGATTCGTGATCGGCGACCTCAGACACCCCCGTATCTAAAATTTCACATTCATACGTCAATTTTCAAAAAAATTTCCCCCATTTTGTTTTTTTTGACATTTTGACTTTGGATTCGTGATCGGCTACCTAAGACACCCCCGTATCTAAAATTTCACATTCGTACGTCAATTTTCAAAAAATCTTCCTCCATTTTGTTTTTTTTGACATTTTGACTATGGATTGGTGATCGGCTTCCGCAGACATACCTGTATCTAAAATTTCGCATTCATACGTCAATTTTCAAAAAATCTTCGGCCATTTTTTTTTTTTTTTGACATTTTGACTTTGTATTTGTGATCGGCGTCCGCACACACCCCCGTATCTAATATTTCACATTCATACGTCAATTTAGAATTAGTGACGGGCGACCGTAAGAACTCCCAGTTTTACTTTTAATCAGAATAGAGAGAAATTGATTTCAGCCAACTCCGCCCACCGTGCACGTTTGCGTAATCGTTTAAGTAAAATTATTTCGTAGGGGCACATAAATGTCGAAAGCAATCCTCCTCCTTTTCCCCTTTGAAATTTACGTATTTTAATTCAAAATATTACTCGACAACACCTGTATAAATGAAAATATTAAATCAAGCGGGACCTCTATGTATTGTGTGGACATGCCGAACATTCGCCGGACCGTAACATATTGACCGGCAGTGCACATGAGAATCTGATTATATTTTTCGCCCGTCCGGAATGCATTGATATCTGTGCATGTTGAATCGGCCATTTTTCTGAAAAAATCCACCCGCAAAGCAACTTCAAAGTGTTCATGCCCTTGGTTGCGTGCGACTGTCGACTCGAAATAAGCATGTAGAAGGTCCCCAGAAGTCGGTTCGTTAAGTCCCCGGGTCCTGTTGGACCCTCGCGACCTTCAAAATTTCGTACTTCACGCTTAAATGTGAATATGCGGATACCTCTCAGGTGCCTGTCAGTTTGACGTTTCTAGCAATTTTCAACGTGTTTCACGTGAATTTTCCATCCGCCGCGCCGTTTGTCGGAATTTGTTCGCCACGCCCGAACGCCGACTTTTGCACGCTCCTCTCTCGGACGGCGGATATCTCTGCACGCGCACCGAAAAAAAGGAAAATCTCTCCGTCGATGGTTAGTTTAATGTCACCGGTACCTACACGCGCCGATACGGCCTTTAATTCCCCGTATCCAGGGACGAGTACTGCGCCTAAATTCACCAATTTCAAGTCGATTTTGAGCTGTCCGATCCGTAACCATGGTGATGCGGTTAAGCCGTCTTTTCTCAAGAAATTAACACGAAACGGCCGCTCGCTTTTATAGAGTATAACTAGCTCTAACGTCCGCTTACAGCGGGTCCTCCGCTTACAACGGGTCCTCCGCTTACAGCGGGTCCGTCAATCTCTTTTAGTTGGAATCGCTTTTTTCGCGTCCGCTTACAGCTTTTCTATAGTTTCCTGTAAAATGCAATCGCTGTCATGACGCCTTTTAGAATGTCTGGTTTTATTAACTTTTGACGCACCCCTGTATATACATATATTTCGTGAAGCCAATAGTATATTTTCTTTAAAATCCTTCTCGAACGGTTTTTTACACAAACCGGTACACACTCAAGAGCGAGAAAAGTAAATTTATGTTAAACGTAAGTCATGTTAATGTATCCAAAGAAACAATGAGCTCAAAGAACACAACATTTTCATCGAGACAGTTTACAATACTATTTTGATGTGATAGTGGAAAAGCATGTCAACCTCGTCGAAGTCTACTGTCGTTAAGAAAAAAGCACAAAATGATAATAAAAGTAAGAATCCCAAGTTTTAAATTTAAGCCCTATTGAAGCGCCTTTCCTGTAAAAAACGCTTTTTAAAGTGTTCACTTTTACAAACTTTTGAAGCACCCCTGTATATATATATATATATTGTTAAGCCAATAGGATATTTTATTTAAAATTCTTCTCGATCTGTTTTTGACATAAATCGGTACACACTCAAGAGCGAGAAAGGTAATTTAATGTTAAACATAAGTCATGTTAAAGTATCCAAAGACACAATGAGATCAAAAAGCGCAACATTTTTATTAAGACAGTGTACAATACTATTTTGATGTGAAAGTGTAAAAGCCTGTCAACCTTTTTGAAATCCACTATCGTTAATAAATGAGCACAAAATAATAATAAAAGTAAAAAGCCCAAGTTTTAAATTGATGCGCCTTTCCAGTAAAAAGCGATCACTGGCATGACGCTTGTAGAATGTCCAGCTTTATACACCTTTGAAGCACCCCTTTATATACATATATTTTGTGAAGCCAATTGTATATTCTATTTAAAATTCTTCTCGAACTGTTTTTAACACAAACCGGTACACACTCAAGAGCGAGAAAGGTAATTTAATTTTAAACAAGTCATGTTAAGGTATCCAAAGACACAATGAGATCAAAAAGCCCAACCTGTTCATTAAGACAGTTTACAATACTATTTTGATGTGAAAGTATAAAAGCCTGTCAATCTTTTCAAAATCCACTATCGTTAACAAAGGAGCACGAAATAATAAAAAAAGTAAAAAGCCCAAGTTTTAAATTTAAGCCCTATTGAAGCGCCTTTCCTGTAAAAAGAGGCTTTTTAGAATGTCTACTTTTATAAACTTTTGAAGCACTCCTGTATATACATATATTTTGTTAAGCCAATGGGATATTTTATTTAAAATTCTTCTCGTACTGTTTTTGACATAAACCGGTACACACTCAAGAGCGAGAAAGATAATTTAATGTTAAACATAAGTCAGGTTAAAGTATCCAAAGACACAATGAGATCAAAAAGCGTAACATTTTCATTAAGACGGTGTACAATACTATTTTGATGTGATAGTCTCGAAGCCTGTCAATCTGTTTGAAATCCACTATCGTTAATAAAGGAGCACAAGATAATAATAAAAGTAAAAAGCCCAAGTATTAAATTGAAACGCCTGTCCTGTAAAAACAGATCACTGACATGACGCTTGTTAGAATGTCCACTTTTATACATCTTTAAAGTACTCCTGTGTATTCATATATTTTGTTAGGCCAATAGGACGTTTTATTTAAAATTCTTATCGAACTGTTTTTAACACAAACCGGTACACACTCAAGAGCGAGAAAAGTAATAAAATTTTAAAGTCATGTTAAGGTATCCAAAAACACAATGAGATCAAAAAGCCCAACCTGTTCATTAAGACAGTTTACAATAATATTTTGATGTGAAAGTATAAAAGCCTGTCAACCTTTTCAAAATCCACTAACGTTAATAAAGGAGCACAAAATAATAATAAAAATAAAAAGCCGAAGTTTTAAATGTAAGCCCTATTGAGACGCCTTTCTGCAAAAGGCGACCACTGACATGACGCTTTTATAAACTTTTGAAGCACCCCTGAACATACATTAATGTTGTGAAGCCAATTCTATATTTTATTTAAAATTCTTTTCGAATTGCTGTTTACACAAACCGGTACACACTCAAGAGCGAGAAAGGTAGTTCATGTTAAAATATCCAAAGACACAACAAGATCAAAAAGCGCAACATTTTTATTAAGACAGTTTACAATACTATTTTGATGCGAAAGTGTAAAAGCTTTGCAACCTTTTCGAAATCCACTATCGTTAATAAAAGAGCACAAAACAATAATAAAAGTAGAAAACCCAAGTTTTAAATGTAAGCCCTATTAAAGCGCCTCTCCTGTAAAAGGTGATCACTGGCATGACGCTTTTTAGAATGTCCACTTTTATAAACTTTTGAAACACCCTTGTACATACATAAATTTTGTGAAGCTAATTGTATATTTTATTTAAAATTCTTCTCGAATTGTTTTTTACACAGACCGGTACACACTCAAGAGCGAGAAAGGAAATTTAATGTTAAACATAAGTCATTTTAAAGTATACAAAGACACAATGACCTCAAAACGCGCAACATTTTTATTAAGACAGTTTACAATACTATTTTGATGCGAAAGTGTAAAAGCCGTTCAACCTTTTCGAAATTCACTATCGTCAATAAAAGAGCACAAAATAATAATAAAAGTAGAAAGCCCAAGTTTTAAATGTAAGCCCTATTAAAGCGTCTCTCCTGTAAAAGGCGATCACTGGCATGACGCTTTTGAGAATGTCCACTTTTATAAACTTTTGAAACACCTCTGTACATACATAAATTTTGTGAAGCCAATTGTATATTTTATTTAAATTATATCGTCGTAAATAAGTGATTGTGAAATACCAACAGTAGTTTGCTCTTTTAATTGCATTCATAAAAAGAAATACACACAATAATATCAGTGGTAGGTATTACAATATATAATTTATTGGAAATTGAATGAAATTTAACATGCAAACTAATCAGATATACTTTATGCTTGTCAGCGAAGTAAGAGTTTCAGTTGCTCTGCTTGCTACGGGTTGTGCATAGTGTTTGTTTGGATTCCTAAATGACGTAATGATTAGCAAAATAAAATTGACGTAGTATATGCTAGTAGTAATTCTAGTTAATAAAAGACCTGTATGCAATGCCCGTTAAATTACCTAATGGATGCATACTTCCTAGGCCCTGTAGTATTTTTAGCAAACGACAGTTACTATTAGATATTTCGATGTGTACATAGCAGTCACCCTTTATTAAGATGTAAACAGATCAGTGTTAGTGTTGTCAATCGGAATGAATTTATATTTCTATAGATGTTGTCCATATTTAGCCCAACATTTCTTTTTGTAATTTCGACTTGGGATTTGTGTACAGCGACCCCAAAACCTTCCTTATACCAACAATATTTTACCCAAATCTGAGGACGTTTTGAAGAACCTTGCCGCCATAAGAGATCCGTAATTTGGTTTTTTGAAATGTTGACTTTAAATTTGTGATCAGCGACCCTAACAACCCCCCATATGCCTATTTCAGCTATGGTTAAAATACAATAAACACATTAATTTATCAATAATAATTTTTGTAGTGTTTAGGGGTAGATTGCAGCCCCTTGAACGGCGTGCAGGCGATTATTTTGGTGGTTGTAATGTGAAATATAAATGTTTCTCTACTTCTGCTATGGTTAGTAGTAGATAAGCATTTTATTTAACCCCTAATATACGTTTTAGTGAAATAAGGTGGTTGAGTTCATCCCTTTTTGGTAGTGTGTAGGCGATTATGTTGGTGACTGTGATGTGAAATATTAATATGTTATATGTTATACGTTATATATAGTTAAAAATTGATAAACATTTTTATTTAGCACCAATCTAATTTTTAGTGCTTACGGGTAGATTGCACCCTGTCGAACAGCGTGCAAGAGGTTATTTTGGGTTTTTGATGTGAGATATAAATGTTTCTCAACTAAGCTGTGGCTATAATTCGATAAATAAAGCAGTTTAACAGTAATCATTTTTTTAGTGCCTTAGGGGTAGATTGAACCCGCTTAAATGGCATGTAAAGAGTTTATATTGGTGGTCGTACTATGACATATGAATGTTTTTATGCTTCTACTATGGTTAGAAGCCGATAAGCATTTTAATTTAGCACCAAATAAATTTTTAGTGATTTTGGACAGAGATTATTTTGGTGGTCGTGACGTGAGATATTAATGTGTCTAGTTCTGCTGTGATTAGAAATCAAGTCACTGATTGACACATTAAAATTAAGACATATTGTACGTGAGCGTGTAGCATTAGTGATCAAGGGTGGCTGCATGATATATAACGAAATTGTGCGTTTTTAATGACCACGTGCAAATCATTCACCTCCTAATGAATCCCCTTTTCACCATAAATTTAATGTACCTACTTTTTACCTTTTTTTAAAACCAATTTTTAGTTATTTTATCTATAGTCTTTTATATACGTTACAATTAGATTAATATTTATATATGCTCGTACACATGCTACTTTTATATTTTCTAAATTATTGGTATCTCTTAACTCCAAAATTCGAAAATGTCAACCTGAAGAAATTCAAGCACGGACGTGTAAACGGCAAAAGTTACTTTGAGTCTCATAAGATTGAATTTATATACGTTCCTTATGTTTTCTATTATTACATATGACCTGTAAAAAAAGTTATTTATTATACAAGGGAAAGAAGTATTAGATTTTAGCTCGAGATAATGACAAAATACCGAGAGCTAAAATCTAATGTTTTTTCCCGTGTATAATACACTATTTTTTTCTGACAGGAAAAACGGTGATTTAATAATGATAAAAAAGACTCAGAAAATCAATCGATGTGACATTTGAAGTTTTAAATTGGTAGGCTGTTGTACTTATAATAGCAGCATTACACCTGCGTTGCTAAGGAAACCTTTAAATTATTCAAATATTTGTCAATTTAATTTTGTGTTTGGTTTTAAAAATTTGCGAACTTAAGTTGATTTTTAGTTATTTAGATTGGAAGTTGAAAAAGAAATGCAGTTCTTTCTCGGAGACGGTGCTATTGGCATACATAAGTAAATGCCACTTTTTGTATAATAAAATATATTAAAATTAAATGTCCGTGTTCTTACTTATGTGTACATATTCGGAAAGAAAGTATTCATTTTTTTCCCGGGGAAAAATGAGTCCTTTTTTCTCGGCTTTTAAAGTGACATTTTGTTACCTATTAAGAAAAATAAAATGTCAAACTTTTCCCGTCACAGAGAAAAAGTTATAAAAATACATTCGAGTCGTCTTGGCAACGGACTCGGCAAAAGTACGAACTAAAGACGACGATTCAATACCACTACAAATTTCGATTGGCCGGAACAATTTCAAAATGAAAAATTTAAGGTAATTAAACAATATTTCTGGATGTATACCGTTCCATAGTAAAATACTATTACATGAAAGCCAGTTACAAATTAAATATTATAAATAAAGGTATTAAATATTACTTTCCTACACCTATATTTTACATAACATTTGGCTGTACTGTTTTAAAATGTTTAGATGACAATTATAACAAACGTCAACAAATAATTATAACAAATGTCAAAAGGTGTACAAATATTATTATTTATGACAGTCCTGAAATGTATTTTGAAGGTTATATTACATGACGGGTAAAATTTTGCAACATTTAAAATTTGACGTCATTTTAATTTAGTGGCGCATGTCGGTTGCGAGAGCGACTGAACTATACGAACAGTTTGTTGAAAAAGAAAAGACTTGCATCTGCGGTCATAAACTGTATTATCAATTATATTCTAACAGTATTAGATATTGCAATTTCAACTGCCATATTTCAGACAATTTAACTTGCACCAAATTTATGTAGGATGAATAAGGGCAGAAACTTTGATTGAAGAATCATATCCCAACTGTTTACTAAAAACTATACGTTTTAACAGGTTCTTTATCTACATTTCCTAAATCAAAGAGGGTTGATTGAGAAAACCGTGTTTCCATAATTTTGACCTACAAAATGTTATGTTCTGGAGGAATCGGCGCGATCTTTGTAGTGCCAATTATAATTATTATTTTAAAATTTAACTAAACGTTAACGAACACACTATTCATCCAAACTCAATTAAATCAAGAGTACTTTATACAATGTCTGCATAAGCACCTGCCAGCTTCTGTAGAATTTCTTCAATGTTTTCAATTTCACATGTAACTTTTAAATGTAATTTTAATATGTTAATGACATATCAGGGTGAGTCTAAAATATATTCATCTAAAATTAAGTTTTAATAAGGTGCTGTTAAAAGCAATTACAAAGAAGAAAAGAGCAAGCGCAATCATAAATTTTTACAAATACTTAGAATTTTTAGCAACTGAGATAAAGTCCCGGAAATGTAACAGAATTAAAAAGCTTCCAAAACACAAATATTTCCTTAGCAAGCTAAAAGTTACACATATTCAATAATATGTTTTTATTTTTAAGTATACTGTTAATTTCATGTATAAAAGAAGCAATACGATTACTAAATCACTAATAAAAATAATTATTAATTACAAATGCATAAGAAAACATAATCGCAGTCAATACTAATAAAAATCCAAATCTCCTAGGTTATGCGCACGTGTAAGTAATCCCAATTACTGTTTAATATTTTATCAGGTTTGGTAAAACACCGGTTAATACATCTTCATTTAATAACGTTCTTAATCAGTGATTAGCGCTAACCGGTGTTGGAAACACATACTAACCGGTATTTTAATCAATGGTTAGCGCCAACCGGTTTTTGCAAAAACGTACTGTCCCGTATTTTATTTAATGAGTATGCTGATCTTCATTTTAATCGGAATTGGGAAAACCGGCCCTTAATTGAACTTAATCAACTAATACAGTGCAATAATATAAATAATTAAAAGTACGTCTAAATTTGCCGTTGTAGTTGTTAGGGCGTTTTAATGTTGAAGGTTACATTCAAATATTATGTCAACTTTAAATAAACATGCGAAGATATTGCAAAATTTTAGCTGTCAAATATCCTACCTACACATGCCATTTCGAGACTTATAAATACACCTTTTGGCATTAATCATAATAACCTTTTGAATTTTGTCATCCAAGCAACACAAATTTGTCTGCAATTACCGTTTCCCGTAGAACGCGATCACTGTCATGATGCCTTTCAGAAAATCCGATTTTATAAACTTTTGAACCACTCCTGTATATACATAAATTTAGTGATGCCGATCGTATATATTATTTAGAACTTTTCTTTACTTCTTTACACAAACCGTTACACTGAACACTGAAGAGCGAGAAGAATAATTTAATGTTAAACATAAATCATGTTAAAGTTACCAAGGAAGAATGTGCTCAGATCCAAGCACTTTTCGACGAACCTTTCCGCCATATTACAATTGCCACGTTGTTTTTTTGACATTTTGACTTTGGATTCGTGATCGGCGACCTGAGACACCCCCGTATATAAAATTTCACATTCATACGTCAATGTTCAAAAAAACTTCCGCCATTTTGTTTTTTTTGACATTTTGACTTTGGATTCGTGATCGGCGACCTGAGACAACCCCGTATCTAAAATTTCACATTCCTACGTCAATGTTCAAAAAAACTTCCGCCATTTTTTTTTTTGACATTTTGACTTTGGATTCGTAATCGGCGACCTGAGACACCCCCGTATCTAAAATTTCACATTCCTACGTCAATGTTCAAAAAAACTTCCGCCATTTTTTTTTTTTTGACATTTTGACTTTGGATTCGTAATCGGCGACCTGAGACAACCCCGTATCTAAAATTTCACATTCCTACGTCAATGTTCAAAAAAACGTCCGCCATTTTTTTTTTTTGACATTTTGACTTTGGATTCGTGATCGGCGACCTAAGACACCCCCGTATCTAAAATTTCACATTCATACGTCAATTTTCAAAAAAACTTCCGCCATTTTGTTTTTTTTTGACATTTTGACTTTGGATTTGTGATCGGCATCCGCACACAGCGCCGTATCTAAAATTTCACATTCATACGTCAATTTTCAAAAAAACTTCCGCCATTTTTTTTTTGACATTTTGACTTTGGATTCGTGATCGGCGACCTAAGACACCCCTGTATCTAAAATTTCACATTCGTACGTCAATTTTCAATAAATCTTCCTCCATTTTGTTTTTTTTGACATTTTGACTATGGATTGGTGATCGGCGTCCGCAGACATACCCGTATCTAAAATTTCGCATTCATACGTCAATTTTCAAAAAATCTTCGGCCATTTTTTTTGACATTTTGTCTTTGGATTTGTGATCGGCGTCCGCACACACCGCCGTATCTTAAATTTGACATTCGTACGTCAATTTAGAATTAGTGACGGGCGACCGTAAAAACTCCCAGTATTTACTTTTAATCAGAATAGAGAGAAATTGATTTCAGCCAACTCCGCCCACCATGCACGTAATCGTTTCAATAAAATTATTTCGTAGAGGCACATAAATGTCAATCCTGCTCCTTTTCCCCTTTGAGGAAATACGTGTTCTGGAATTTACGCATTTTAATTCAAAATATTACTCGACAACACCTGTATAGATGAAAGGTATTAAATCAAGCGGGACCGCTATGTATTGTGTGGACATGCCGCACATTCGCCGGACCGTAATATATTGACCGGCAGTGCACGTGAGAATCTGATTATATTTTTCGCCCGTCCGGAATGCATTGATATCTGTGCATATTGAATCGGCCATTTTTCTCACAAAATCCACCCGCAAACGAACTTCAAAGTGTTCATGCCCTTGGTTGCGTGCGACCGTCGACTCGAAATAAGCATGTAGAAGGTGCCCAGAAGTCGGTTCGTTAAGTCCCCGGGTCCTGTTGGACCCTCGCGACCTTCAAAATTTCGTATTTCACGCTTAAATGTGAATATGCGGATACCACTCAGTTTGCCTGTCAGTTTGACGTTTCTAGCGATTTTCAACGTGTTTCACGTGAATTTTCCATCCGTCGCGCCGTTTGTCAGAATTTGTTCGCCACGCCCGAACGACGACTTTTGCACGCTCCTCTCTTGGACGGCGGATATCTCTGCACGCGCACCGAAAAAAAGGAAAATCTCTCCGTCGATGGTTAGTTTAATGTCACCGGTACGTACACGCGCCGAGACGGCCTTTAATTCCGCGTATCCAGGGACGAGTACTGCGCCTAAATTCACCAATTTCAAGTCGATTTCGAGCCGTCGGATCGGTAACCATGGTGATGCGGTTAAGCCGTCTTTTCTCAAGAAATTAACACGAAACGGCCGCTCGCTTTTAGTATATATAATTATAAAAGATAGGTATAGGACATTATTAACAAAAATGAAAGAGAATAAAAAAAGAACAAAATACCATAATAAAATACCGGGTGTTCCATTAAAAAAAAAGTGTTTGACATGTGAACATTTCGGGAGGTAGGCTTTGAAAAGCAAAGTGTTTTGAGGTATTGTCAGTGCAGCAACTTATACAAAATGATGCAGAATTTTCTTGGCTTCAAGCACCACCAAAGTTAATGTTTTTACTTTTAAGAACAATGTGAAAATGATATTTTTTCTAAACACGTGTTTTGGTTAAAAATTTTGAAAAGAAAATTAATAACTCAAAAACTATTTGCTCAATTATGAAAAAGAGAAATCTGTTGAATAGACAATTTAAAACAGCACTAAAAAATTCAAAAATATATAGGGTGTCGTTTAAAAAAATTAAGTTCATTTTCAGGTAAAACCGGAAATGCATCGGAGCATAAAGTATTTTTAGAATATGCGCCACAAGCAACCATGAATCTTCCACTTATTATTTCCTTTTATTCGAGACACGAAAGAGCAATCCAAGAAGCGGCTACTAATGACTCACCCTGTATAGATACATAAAATTAATAAACAACAGCATTAACATTATTGGTATACACCTATAAAGTTTGTATTTTGTTGTTGTATACATCATGGTTTTCAAAATAAAAACAAATGTCAAAGAGAAGCAAAAAAAATATTTTGTGAATAAAAGGCAACCAAAAGACACTTTATCAGACTTTTTTTCAGTTATTACTAAGGTCGAATCGAATATGAATAATTCAAATATTCGAATATTCGAATAAACAACTCTGAATAATTTCAAAACGAAATTATTCGAATATTTGAATATTCCAATACCTATTTAAATATTCGAATAGTTGAAATTAAAACGTATTTTATGTTTTTTTTTATTTTTCGAAATTAGGCCTTGTACTATTACCGAAAATTAATTTTTCGCGATTATCTCGCAAGTCATGCGTACTATACAGACCTATTAAGGATAATTAATTTTAAGAAAGTGTTTAGAGATAGATTTAGAATAATTTTTGTATAAAAAGATATTCGCATTTCGGACCGGAAGTAGCACTTTTAGTTTATTAAACTATGCATTTTAAACAGTTTTATCAAGAGCACAAAAGTGCTGTATTTAGAGTTCGATTTTTTTTCGAAGTTCATGAACACCATCTGGCAGGCAGACGTCAGAAAATTGAGATCATAAGAATTGGTTTTGAACAAAATATTAGAGGAAACCCCCGTTATTGGCAAATGCAGCAATATTGTCATTTAACGCATTCACACATCGCGACAACTGCTTTAACTCACAAACGAATTCAATTGGGTTTAGAATAACAAAAACTCATTCAGTCAGTTAAGATCTTTTGGAATTCAATATTTTTTATGTTGACACAGATACTGGAAAACGTGAAGCATTGATCAGCGTATTATCTGACAGGGCAATAACCACAAGAGCTCAGGCAGGACATTTAATGTTAACTGAAGATGAAGGAACGATCACTGAAAATATTGTTCAAATATGGGAACCCTTTGATTTGGCTACAAATTGATTGTCATCAGAATCTCAACCGACGATTTCAGTGGTGATGTCCATTTTGCAATCTTTGATGGAGAATTTCATTTCAAAGATTGATAAGGATGAACCAGAACAGATAAAACAACGGGAATTTCAATCAGAGTTCACAAAAGTCTTTCCTAGTAATGTTTTGATATTAGTACATTTCTAGATCCAAAAAAAAAGGTTTAAAAAGAAGGAAAGATTTTTAGGATCACTGCTTAAAACAAAAAGGTACCTAAAAGATATCTCGGAAAACTAAGGGGAGTCATCAGTTCAATTTGATGAAGGTAACATGAATCCAGCAAAAAACAAACGCTTTGGATATTTTCTTCCCCAATGAACAAGTAGATTGTGCCAATGAATTCGATATACAGTGATGTGCAAATGTATGGAACCAAGTAAATATCTCTGAAGTTTCTAGAGATGTAGAAATTAAATTTGGTGGGTAGATATTACACTATATTTTGTATTTAGTTCGAATGTTTTTATCGCAATTCAACTTCCAGTTTAACCGGAAGTAATGTCAGCTTGAAATTTTTAAATAGAACACCCTGTATATTATTTTAGTTTTGAATAGAACACTTTATTGCGAGTACAAAAATAATGGGTTCGATATGTTTTATTTCATGGCCAACCGTGATATTAACAAAAGAGTGATTTTTGTTACAATGCTAAGATCTAGTATTTTGCGAGTGTAAATCACAAATGTAACAATAACATTAAATACCAAAACTGAAATTGAGTACAACAGTACTTAAATTACTGAAAAGGGCGCTAAACATAGTAAAATAAAACATGACTACGACAAAGCGTTAGGATACCCGTAACCTCCGTGATATAGAGGCCTGGAACAAAGCTTGTGTCACGTGATCTGACGTCACGAATGCCGTCTGTCGAGCATTACAGTTTAGATTTGCCGTGGTCGCACATGTCAATCGCGTGAACTAGATTTCGCAAGTTTTTCTTTCAAAAACCCTCATAAAGAACTTCAAATAAGTTAAAGTGATAAGTTAAAGGTGTAGAATTTCAGATTTACCTGATTTATGTGCAGATAATTTGTAAAATCAGTGAAAAGAGAGTGTTTCTCAATTGTGGAGTGCCGAGTTTGTGGGTTAGCAAATATGGCCGCTGGTAAATTTTGTATGTGAACGTTGTTTTATTACTTATAAATAACTTTCGGGTGGTGTCGTTTATAATATGGTTGTGTCGTTTATATAAAATAATTAGTTAATCAAGAACGCCAACAGTTTGACTAGATACCTGAGTGAATCTTGTTCATTTAATTAAAAATGCCTGATAAATGCTGCGTGCCTAATTGCACAAGCAATTACGATAGTACCCATACGTATGTGTCCGTCTTTTCTTTTCCAAAAGATGAAGAGTTGAAAAAAACGTGGATTACATGCATTCATAGAGAGTCATTTAATCCAACAAAACATTCAGTAGTATGTATTAAACATTTCTCAGAGTCATCGGTTATAACAATTGATAAAATAACCAGAAACGATGGATTATCTGAAAACGTCTCTTCTTTTTCAGATATATTAAATAATTCATTTGACATTGCACTGAATGCTTCTGTATTATCATCTTTGTTCTACCGGGTGTCCACACGAAAACTTTATATTGAATTATTTCTGGTGTTTTTGAAGACAAAAACTTGAAATTTTGGGTGGTTGTTCAGGATATAGGGGGACAATGAATAGTGTATTTCATACCGCCCCATCGGGTCACCCGCCGCCGCCGGCCACCCCCACTCCAATATTTTAAATGACACCCTGTATTTTTTTTTGGTGGTTTTGAAAGAACACAATTTTCTTGATATTCCTATGTGAAAAAACTAGTAACACACATTATGACATTTATGAGATATTTAAATTTAAAAGTTTCAGATATCAGAAGTTATTAACCCCGAAAAATCATAGGTTAGTCATTGAAATAGTTTGCTTTAAATTAGAATTGTCAAAATTGTGACTTTTGTGTTTCATTAATATTAATACTTGTAAAATTGTTCTTAAAGTTTCGGCTTTTTCGCTGAAATGGTTTATACTCTTGAAGAGAGAACTGAAATAGTGATTTTGTATGGGATTGCAAACAAAAATTATTCCCAAGCGGCGACGTTATTCAATGAAAACCATCCAAACAGAAACGTATCTGTTGCTTATGTCAGAACGCTAATAGAAAAATTTTTGCAAACTGGATCTGTAAATAATAAAAAACGGAATACGAATAATTGTGGTGTACTAAATGAAACTATGCAACTAGCAGTTCTTGGGCATATTAATTTAGACCCAGAGCTTTCGTTGAGAAAATTATCCGAAGTTTCGGGAGTGCCAAAATCAACCTGCCATAAGATATTAAAATTAAACAAAATGCACCCTTATAAAATTCAACTTCACCAAGAGTTGAGTGACGGTGATTTCGACAGAAGAGTCGAATTTTGTGAAATAATGACAGATATGATTCGGCAAAATGGAAATGTTTTGCGAAGTATTTGCTTTAGTGATGAAAGTTGCTTTTACTTAAATGGTCTTGTGAATAGACACAACTGTCGATATTGGAGCGACGTAAAACCCCATTTTTTCCGAGAAGGCAACACACAATATCCCCAAAAAATTAATGTATGGGCTGGAATTCTTAATAACCAAGTAATTGGCCCGATATTCTTCCAGGAAAATTTAAATGGACCTAAGTACTTATAATTTTTGGAAGAGCTAATACATCCTCTTATCATACAGTATCTAGAAGAAAACTTGAATGAAATAGAGGAGGAGCAATTATATTTTCAACAAGATGGAGCTGGGCCACATTACTGTTTAGACGTTAGGAATTATTTGGATAATATTTTCCCAGGACATTGGATTGGACGTAGAGGCTCTATTGAATGGCCAGCTCGCTCCCCCGATTTAACTCCCCTAGATTTCTTTTTGTGGGGACATTTGAAGTCTGTTGTTTATAAGACACCGCCACAATCAATAGCTGATTTACGTAATAGAATAACAGAGGAATGTCGAAATTTAACGCCACAAGTGTTCGAAAATGTTAGAAATGCTTTTGAAAATAGACTTTATTTATGTTTAAATGTAAACGGTGAACAATTTGAGCATTTAATTTAACTAAAATGTTGTGAATAAATCTTGTTTTAAGTATTTCCATGACTAACTTATGATTTTTCGGAGTTAATAATTTCTGATATCTGAAACTTTTAAATTTAAATATCTCATAAATGTCATAATGTGTGTTACTAGTTTTTTCACATAGGAATATCAAGAAAATTGTGTTCTTTCAAAACCACCAAAAAAAAATACAGGGTGTCATTTAAAATATTGGAGTGGGGGTTGCCGGCGGCGGCGGGTGACCCGATGGGGCGGTATGAAATACACTATTCATTGTCCCCCTATATCCTGAACAACCACCCAAAATTTCAAGTTTTTGTCTTCAAAAACACCAGAAATAATTCAATATAAAGTTTTCGTGTGGACACCCGGTATATTGCCGGATACTGTGCACATTCACTAATTAAGTTTGTTAATGGTTGTGACAATTGTTTAACATCCATTACTACCAATTCAGATTTTGTTATAAATTTTACCAATTGTGGTGAAAATGACTCTGCAGATATTAGCAAATATTTGAAAAATTTAACAAGAGGAGCTCTAAAACAACCATCTGAATTATTCTTTGAAGTCTCTATTCAGGCGTATCAGATATTTAGTGAGCTTATTTCAGATAAATATGAAACTGAATTTCTAAAAACAGGTAAACAAAGGATTATTTTACGGGAATTGACAATGTTAAAATTGGAAAAATATGTAGAAGAAATCAATGAGAAATGTATTTTATGCAGCAAAACGTTGAAGTCGATATTGTTAAAAAATAGTCATGTTCTTGCCAATATATTTCTTAATAACTATTCAAAAATAATCAACGACAAAATTAACACCCAAAACATGGATCTATCCAAGAGAAAACTGATTAAATTTAATAGTTAAGTAGTTATAAAACACATTAACGCATGGAGATAGGGCCGGCTTTCGTGACGTCACGATTGCTTGTTCGCGGCCTGTACTTTCTCGTAGGTTACGGGATACCGTTAGCACAGTATAAACCTTCCCAGTAGTTGCACTGCACTCCCAAAATTTATTGAGACCAAGTTGTTTCTTGCGCATTGTAATGCGCAATGTCGCAGTGACGGTAAGAAACAGAATTAGACTTGTTTATTTGTTTATAGTTTGTTTGTCAACAGATCTTAGTACGTGCTTTTGAAAATAACCAACCGTTTTTAAAGTGAATTAGGTTTTTTTGGATAATTGCAAAAGATTTATTTGATTTAGTGTGTTAAATTAATCGAGTACAATGAGTATAAAGTGTTGTGTACCGCAGTGTAAAAGTGTGTATTCAAAGGACATAAAAGACATTAGTTTTTTTAATATTCCATCTGAGGAAATAAGGTAAGCCTAAAATTCAAATAAATATTCAGATATACATGTACATAAGTACGACATAAAGGATTATAGAATTTATAAAAAGTTATTGTAAAATATAAAAAAATATTGACGTAAATTATTGATGGTTAAAATTGCTACATCATTCAAGCATTCTTGTACATAATAATAGTTGCATATGATTAATAATTTTTTCTGCACTAGGCGTAAGGAGTGGATTGCTGGAATTGGAGAAACAAGTTCTGTAAAGAAAAATGCCAAAGTCTGTAGCATTCATTTTGAAAACTCTTACTTCAAAAATGTAATGAAAAACAGGCTAGAAATTACTGCAGTGCCCACTTTATTTCTTACA
The DNA here is from genome assembly GCA_963170755.1 of Amphimallon solstitiale. NCBI lineage: Eukaryota > Metazoa > Arthropoda > Insecta > Coleoptera > Scarabaeidae > Amphimallon > Amphimallon solstitiale. The sequence continues at coordinate 9,028,801 of OY720680.1, read as the reverse complement.
GGTAAGCCCTAGGATAGATAAACTTATAAAATCAACTGTTTATTTTTTGAAATTAATCTTTTCTTAATAAAAAATTCTTTTAAATGTTGATTATATCAAATTAATCACAAATATATTGATTGCAACTAGCTTTGCTATATTTATTTGATTTTGATGCCTCTGTGATTTTTCTAACAACCAAGATTACATACACCTTTTTTTATATATGATAATTCTATTTTACAGAATGTACAGATGTTACACCTGTGTTAAAAGATGATCCACTACCAGGCACAAGTAAAGATGTTAATGTGATTACCGATCAACATACTGAAACTCATACAGGTAATAACAGTTTTTGATGTTTTATGTGATATCATTAAATTATATTTCTTATGTTTAGCTAACATTTATGTGCAAACACCGCAAAGCCTGTCAGCTACAAGTCCCAGGAAGAGCAAATTAAAAACTGAGATTCGGTATTTGAAAGGTATTCTAAAGAGAGCCGAAGGGAAGGTTTCTACTCTGACAGAGGAAGAAAATCAGATTTCTGATGCTGATTTTATTACATTTTGTGAAAGCCATTTTAATGAGGCCACGGTTAATCTGTTTAAAATGCAGCTGAAATTATCAAGTAAAAGGGCTCATGGTTTCAGATATACAAATGAATTTAAACAGTTTGCGTTAACTATATATTTTCTCAGCCCTAAAGTTTATAGATTTTTATCTGATATTCTCCATTTGCCATCAAAAGCAACTTTATGCAGATTAACCAGTAAATGGAACATAACAGTGGGGTTGAATGACTTTCTTTTTATGGTAAATGTAACTCATATATTCAAACTAGCATTAAAATATGTAATGTTATTCCATCTATGAGACGTTTTTCCAAGATGGTTTTTAATTTTAAGTTATTTTGCAACATCTATAAAATATGTCAAATATTGTAAAATTTTAATGTAAATCGTATATTAAAGCTAGCATTACATATATAATTTTATTCCATCTATGAGACTTTTTCCAAGATGGTTTTTAATTTTAAGTTATTTTGCAACATTTATAAAATATGTCAAATATTGTAAAATTTAAATGTAACTCGTATATTAAAACTAGCATTACATATATAATTTTATTCCATCTATGAGACTTTTTTCCAAGATGGTTTTTAATTTTAAGTTATTTTGCAACATTTATAAAATATGTCAAATATTGTAAAATTTAAATGTAACTCGTATATTAAAACTAGCATTACATATATAATTTTATTCCATCTATGAGACTTTTTTCCAAGATGGTTTTTAATTTTAAGTTATTTTGCATCATTTATAAAATATGTCAAATATTGTAAAATTTAAATGTAACTCGTATATTAAAACTAGCATTAAAATATATAATTTTATTCCATCTATGAGACTTTTTTCCGAGATGGTTTTTAATTTTAAGTTATTTTACAACATTTATAAAATATGTCAAATATTGTAAAATTTAAATGTAACTCGTACATTAAAACTAGCATTAAAATATATAATTTTATTCCATCTATTAGGCTTTTTTTTTCCAAGATAGTTTTTAATTTTGTTATTTTGCAACATTTACAAATTATATCAAATATAGTAATATTTAAATGTAACTCATATATTCAAACTAGCATTTAATGTATAATTTTCGTCCAAATCATTTTATTCCATCTAGTAGACTTTACCAAAATAGTTTTCAACATTTTGTAAAATTTGTTAAATTGGCCACAGGTTTCAAATCTAAGACAATGATATGCATAACGTACATAATTATTGTTTAAATATTTCTAATTCAAATACTTTCATTTATTAACAAATTTAGTTAATCCGGCCCCGATTACCTATTTTAAATTAGGATTAGATCCGGACCTGCTTATTAAATAACTTTCCGATCTCTCCGCTATGCGACATTGCGCATTACAATGCGCGAACATACAACTTGGTTTCTAAAGATCAAAGGTGCCGACACTGACTGCAACTACTGGATATGTTTATACTGTGCCGTTAGTGTATTAAATGTTCAAACTGAGCACCATTTACCTCTTGACAGTAGGCCAGTCTATTTTTAAATGCCATTGTAACATTGGCCTTTGTTTCTGGTGGAATTCTTTGAATCTCTTGAGTTATTCTCTCAGCTAATTCTTGCAAATTATTATTGGACTACCAGATATTATTACATTTTCATTCAAAAATAATTTTTTTTTGTTAATATCACGGTTGGCCATGAAATAAAACATATCGAACCCATTATTTTTGTACTCGCAATAAAGTGTTCTATTCAAAACTAAAATAATATACAGGGTGTTCTATTTAAAAATTTCAAGCTGACATTACTTCCGGTTAAACTGGAAGTTGAATTGCGATAAAAACATTCGAACTAAATACAAAATATAGTGTAATATCTACCCACCAAATTTAATTTCTACATCTCTAGAAACTTCAGAGATATTTACTTGGTTCCATACATTTGCACATCACTGTATATTCTTCGGAATGTTGTACACCAAAAATCATGTGCCCGTTACAATGGCGGAAAAAGAATGGAAAAAATATCCAAAGCTATCAAAATATGCTAAACGATATCTCTGCATTCCCGCCACTTCGACACCCTCAGAAAAGGCGTTCTCTAAAGTCGGTAACACCGGATAATGGAATGGGTAATAAAAATTCAAATTTTTGTGTTGGAATATTCTAAATACAAAAGAACTTGTTGAAATATTGAAATATTCAAATACTTGAATATTCGAATGAATGTTTAAATAATTCGAATATTTAAATATTTATCAAAATGAATATTTCAATACTAAAATTTGGAAAATTCCCAGTCTTAGTTTTTACTATCTAATTTCAATTTTTCTAGTGTAGTAACTTGCCCTAATAATTAAACAATTTTTTTTTACATTATACAGTTTCAAATATACAGTGTTGACGTGTGGGTTGGAAAAATTCATTTAAAATTTTTGGTTTTGTTTTATGCAAAAACGCTCGAATAGGTCGATTTTTATTTTTAGCTGTGGTTTTTCTGATGGTAAATTGATGTACTATCGCTAACACAAAAAACGAGGACAACCTTGTTTTAGCTATGTAAAACCGACGGAAATAAACAGCTAACGTCAGTTAATTCAAGATTATTTGAAGCTGTCATTAATGATGCCGCATGTCAGTTTGATTAATAAGGCAAGAATAATTACTTGTAGAGAAAATGGTATTACAATAAGACAAATTGCTAATGACTTTGGCATTAACAAAAACACTGTTACATCCATAATACGACGATGGGAAGAACAAGGCGATTTCACCAGGAAAGCTGGTTCTGGAAGGCGAAGGGTAACAACTGCAGCCGATGATAATGCCTTAACTGATTATTTGCGCCAAAATCCTTTTGCTACGACCCGTAAGGCCGCAAATGAAACACATTTTCGTGCATGCATGATGACGATTAGTCGCAGAATTCGCGAAACGAATTTACGGAGCAGAGTAGCTGCTAGGAAAATTCATTTGACGAATCTTGGGAAACAAACCCGTTTATTATTTGCTCTGAATAACATTTATCGTGAACCACAGTTTTGGGAAAAAGTCGTATTCACGGATGAAAAAGTATTCCAGTCTACTCATAACGGATCTGTTAGGGTTTATCGTCCTACAAATTCGAAATTCGATGAAGCATATACGCAAAAGTGCAATAGATCTGGACGGTTCTCGGTCAATGTGTGGGGATGGATCAGTTTTCGGGGTATGGGTGTCTGCTGCAGAATTGTTGGGAGGTTCAATACTGAGAACTACTTACATATTTTAGAGAACACCATGCTGCCTACTGTACGAGAATTATACCCCGACAACAATTTTGTGTTCCAGCAAGACAACTGTCCTGTACACACTGCACAGAATATAACCGCGTGGTTCCGAAATCAGAATATTGAAGTAATGCCATGGCATTACTTCAATATCCATATATCAGGACTATGTGCAGACCATGGGTCTGCACATAGTCCTGATCTCAACTCTATCGAAAATATTTGGGGTTGTATGATAAAAAAACTCCAGGAACGAAATCGTCAGCCGGAAACCGCAGAAGCACTTTGGCAGCAAATTGAGGGCACATGGAATTCACTAAAACAAGTCCAAAATTTAATAGGGCCTTTTATATCTTCCATGCCTCGTCGTTTACAGTCTGTTATCGACAAAAACGGTGGAATGACTAAATATTGATTTTATTATTCTTTGCGTTTGTTAAGTGTATTTTCTGATATTATAAATTAAATTACATAACCTCATATTATTTTGTCTGACAGAAGTGCCAAAAGCCTCAATGACATTAGCACAATTAGCAAAATTCATGGCTATTTGAAATAATATTTGTCCTAGTTTTTTATGTTATCGATAGTACAAAGGTTGATCCAAAAATAAGTTACGACCATCAATTTTTTTTTTCAAATGGAAACATGTTTTTTATTTAATTTGTTAATTCTGCATCGAATTCTAAGTATATTTCATGCACCATGTCCTATACCCAAACTCAACAGTTATCGAGAAATTTACAATTGAACATATCAATAACCGAGACCGTATCCTACAAAATTTATTTCACTTTGTTGTCTGAAAAGGACCGATTTATTAAAAACAGAGACTAACAACTCAAAGCCACTGAGGTATTATTGATATAAGTGATTCGGAAGAGGACAATAATAGTCATTTGTTAATGTGTAATATCACCAATGACGACAAATCATGTTCTTAATCTGTTAATGATCTTATTCAGTGGGTGGAAGAAAATGAGGAGAATGTTGAATTTTTTGACATTTACTAACTCTGCATAGTTTAAGAAGTAAATTAATTGAAATTAAAGCAAAGAAAAAGTTAGAACAATCAAAAATAACTACGTATTTTAAACCAAAATTATAAGTTAATAAGTTTTTAATATAATAATGTCGCGTTGCCAAATTATATTATTACTTATTATAGTAAAACTAAGATTATTTAAACAAAGTTTGATTGCATATATGTATTTGTATTTGGTTTTTTAATAAACCTCTATTTAGTGAACAATCCGATTTAGTGAACAGGGGCTTGGCCAATAACGTTCACTCTAGCGGGACTCTACTGTATAACCGAAATACAACTAATTAAGCCGCAAATGTTAACTGCAGAGGTTTTTTAATAAACCTCTATTTAGTGAACAATCCGATTTAGTGAACAGGGGCTTGGCCAATAACGTTCACTCTAGCGGGACTCTACTGTATAACCGAAATACAACTAATTAAGCCGCAAATGTTAACTGCAGTGTTACGAGAAATTGATCTTCGGCTTGTCTATTGTCAGGAAGTTAGTGGTCAACAGCTTGAACATTTAATTTGATTTGTTTCTCTGTTTTTTTTTTAATAAATCGGTCCTTTTCAGACAAAAGAGTGAAATAAATTTTGTAGGATACGGTCACAGTTATTGATATGTTCAATTGTAAATTTCTCGATAACTGTTGAGTTTGGATATAGGACAGGGTACATGAAACATACCTAGAATTCGATGCAGAATTAACAAATTAAATAAAAAAAACATGTTTCCATTAAAAAAAAATTATGGTCGTAACTTATTTTTGGGCCACACTTTGTACATCAATTTATCATCAGAAAAACTGCATCTAAAAATGAAATCAACCTATCCGAGCGTTTTTCCATAAAACAAAACCAAAAATTTTAAATGAATTTGTTCCAACCCGCGCGTCCTCACTGTATATTTTTCCTATTTTAACCGTTTCTGAGGAGTAATTAATCGCTTCAACTGCAATTCCACAATAATTCACGAAACACGTGTTGCTGCAAGTCCGCGAACTGGCTTTTAAACTGAATGCGCCTCTGCACATTGAAACGATATTGTGCGATAGTCACGTGGAGGTCCACGTTACCATGAACGTGACATCAGTATTTCAACTTGGTTCATTTCGACTCGCAGCACTGACACTTTCTCGCTCGCACTAATCGCACGCAAAACGGATCGCTCGTTGCACTCCGCGTTCATCACCTCCGGGTCCTCTCTCACGTGCAAATCGGTGTGTGTGTGCTCAGCAGGTTTTCGGTCAGCCCGATTTTAAACCCACACGTTCTCGACGGCGCAGAGAGAACGTGCACGAATTCACATAAACACACAACACCTGTCAACTGACAAACATCACAACACACGAACCTAACAACCACGAAACCAAATAGTTTGCCAGGAACGTACGAAATATTTAATCTTAACCTATAAATCGAAGATACTGTCACCACCTTCTGCAACGGAAAAATCACCAATACATATATATGTATATGTATATATAATATTTTAGTGGCCCGCGATCGCTAGATGCGTAATTCGCAAAATAAATAACGGATTACATAGATACGTACTTTTAGCAGATGCACAGCGTTTTATTCAAACGTGATACCGTCATTGTATTGTTCAGTAGTAGTGTTGATCCTAAAAGAGAAAAAATGAACCACAGCTTTTGGGAAGAAAATTCCACAATGCAACACGTTAAATACGAAAGGTAAGAATAATCTAAGTATGTAGAATTAAATGATATGTGTGTAAAACATTTTTTCACTCATCACGTCGTTTGAAAAAAAAAACGGAAATCATCCTCTCTTATTTTATCTATTTATAGCGTATTATATACTGCTTGCAGATAACACCTTATCTCAATTTCGTGACGTCCTTTACTCGACTTGAGTGGTTGATTGCCGGGCAAGGATTTTCCAAAGATAAATTATATTCTTTCGTCTCTGTTTCTCACGTTTGGCGACCAACTCGTGCGGCGCAAACTGATAAATAGCGCGAGGAGTATCCTCGTCGATTTTCAACACACGGCCCCGTGATTTTGGCGATGATTTCAAATTTGTTTTTCTTTTGTCGAACATGGATACGATAGGGTCTTGAAAGTTTTATCGCGCGATATCGCAGTGTGATAATGAATGGAAAGTTTATTTATAGTGGCGTCACGTGCACGCGTCATGCGATAATACGCACACACGTAAGAACCGAAAAAAAAAACCAACACAGACATGTATGTATCAAATAAGCAGCGAACGTTTCGCTGTCTTTTTCTATCGCTTTGGGTCGATATGTGGGAACAACCTTGACAATGCAAGCGGTCGCTGGCATAGTGAGATTCAATGGGAATTGAATAGAAATGTTGGAGAAATTAACGCCACTATATTACGATAGTGTAGGACAGATAACGATATCAATAACAATCCTAAATAGGTAATTCATCTAGAATTTTAAACGAATGGGGAAATTAAAACAAACGACTTGCTTGTAACTATGAAAGAGAATTTAAAAATAAACACGGAAACTGCTATATTGCAGCGACCAAGTTTCAAATGCCGTATGATATATAAAACACCATTTCTCAAAATAAAAAGGAATGATTCAAATATCCCGCATAAAAACATATTGCTTAAAATGTAGTAAACAATTTGACATAGCATCTAAACAGTTGAGAATTTGTCAACAATTTCAAGATTTATTATTTTTTTAAAATGTGTAAAAAATTTATATTAATAACATTATTGTCCAAGAGTGACTTTTGGATTAATATGTAAAATCTACTTATAATGAGGATTGAATGCGATGTTTGACATAACGTATTCTGGTAAACTCTTATCTTGGGTATATAAATATTGCATGTAATTTTTTTTAAATATGAATTATTTATTTCCAACACAAATAAGAAATGGTTCTACGATATCATCAGTAATCCATACCATATTCTTTCTTCTACGTAGGTATTCTTCCCCTTCTACGTGCATAATATTATGCATTGTCAAACGACTATTACAGTGGCAATTTATTTAGTACTTGTTCAAACCATTCTTCAAAAATAATTAAATTCATTTTCTCATAATAGTTAGCTGTTTTTATACCTTCGAATAGGTTCCTTTTTAAAAAAAGAAAGTGCATAGGATTTTTGATGTATTCGTCAAATTGTAGCAGTTTCAAATGTTTGCCCACTCTTCTTTTAGGAGATCGTAGTTGGCCTGCTTCGTTTGTTTAATTATGCGATACACAGTTGATATTGCCAGTTCTATACATGGCATACATATTTATTTACAACCAGTACACTCAATGTTGACATTTCTAACTTTTTAAGTGTCACTTTTTGGACTTTTACTTTCCGTCTTCATTTCCAGTGTCAATTTGAATTAAATGTATACTTATTTTTAATTTTTCATAATACATTATTTAATTAGCAAGGTGAAGAAAAACTTATTATGCTTATTTATTAAAATTAATCGTTACATTATAATAACTGGAAGCTTGAATCGATATAGATAGGGCGCTCTGCTGATTTTGATCTGTTGAGATAGTGATTCTTGTTCTTATCCATTCGGGATTCTACTGGAACAACAGGAGCTAGGATATCCGGATTGCTATGGGAGGACGATGGAGAAGTGATTGAGGACATGTTTGCAGTTTTAGTTTGGTTGTCTAACGATGTATCGACATAGCTTTCCACGACTGCACTGGATTTCCACCTTTCTAAGAGCTTCAATTTCAAGATATCAGCTCCATTCTTAACCAACAATATCCGAACGAATGACCTGTGTACGTTTTAATTTGAGATAGCTTCAAAAAGGAAGTTCCTTTTTTCGTAAAAATAGATATTGACTCGTGTCGTGTGATATCTTTTCGAAGATTAACAAATTCTGACCCACTTTGAGTCGGTTATCAAGAATGATTTACGTTTGCAATAGAAATTCTGTCTCGAAGAGCATCAATGTGTATGGTTCTCATCTCCATCAGTTCCACAGGCTAATCTGGTGTTTTATTAGTAAATATATATTCCGCCTCGTAAAACTGTTAGCCTTTCTGGCTTCAAGTTTACATTTTGCCGATTCAGGAATGCATTTATTTTCCCATTGTGTGAGAACCAACCTTCTTACTAAGTTCGAGCATGATCCTTATCATGCTCTAAGTGACCCATAAGGTTGATAGCTATTTGTCTTTGCCTTCTCATTGAAAAACACCATCAAGACGGTCCCTGACGCGATGTTATTTGGATTTTGTGCTCAGTAAAAAGTTTCATTCAAGTCTCTCGACAGTAATGAAACTTTTTCACATTGTTATGTAATATACTATTATAATACAGTACAACCTCGATAATCCGAACTAATCCAGCACGACACTGTTCGGATTAGGCTTTTGTTCGGATTAAAGAAAACTATTGACAAAAACAACAAATAAGCTCAAAAGTAATATTTATTCTACAAAATAACATTAAAATTTATTCTTTAAGAAAAAAATCTTTAATTGACTTTTGTTTCAAGATATTTGATTTATTTATGTAGAGTTTCATCGTTTTTTCTCGCATCTGCCTTAGTAACAATATTTGATTCATTGGAATGTCATTTTCCAATGCCCATTGAATACAAATATTGAAACTAGGTAATGCTGTATTATGAGGAGTTGATCCCTCTTGCGGACAAGTTTCATCGTTTTCTTCTTCCTTTTGTTCCACCACCTCCATAACAATTTCATCGTCTGTTAATGTGATGTCTTGTTTTTCATCGTTATTGTCGATTGCCCAGATTCGAACTTCACTTGTGGTTAAATTTCCTCCTTTAGATAAGCTATTTAAAAGTCCAGTCATAATTGCCAAATCCTTTTCTTTTCCATTTTCATCCGGAGGATTCCCTTTCAAAAATATGGCTAATGGAATCAGATCTTCGTCATCATAGGAATTATCTTCATAGTCGTTAATACTGGAAGATACTTCTTGCAAGCGATTAGGCCAAAGATTTTTCCAAGATTTGCTAATTAAATTTGAACAGATTGCCATGCTTCCGCCAATGCATAAATAACGTCTTTTAGGTTTAGATTTTTCAAAGTAGCTGAAATGTCATCTCCTGCACTTACAACTTGAACCAGCAGCGTTTTGCGATAATGTATCTTAATCGCTTGAATGACATGTTGGTCCATAGGCTGTAGGATCGGTGTACAGTTGGGTGGTAAAAACATTACTGTAATTTGACCTTCGTCTTCATCAGGGTGTCCAGGAGCGTTGTCCAGAACAAGAAGTGCTTTCTTGGGTAATTTTAATTCTGACATTTTTCTTCTAACGGCTGGTATAAATTCTTCGAAGAACCATTCCTTAAATATATCTTGAGTGACCCAAGCCCGGGATTGTCCTTTATACACTACTGGTAAGGAACCAACTTTAGGAAAAGCTCTCGGTTTTTTGGCTTTCCCAATTACGAGTAATTTCAATTTGTGGGTGCCCGTCGAATTGGCACAGGGCATAAATGTTAATCTTTCTTTACTAATCTTACGGCCCGGAGCAGAATCTTCATTTTTGTGAACCCAAACTTGCTTGAAAGTCATTCTTTCCTGTAATTTTTTGATAAAAATATTTTGCCTTTTCTCTCAAAATTTCTCCAGATATCGGAGTGTTTCGGCACCTCTCTTGAAGAAACCACGTGTAAACTGCGGTATCTACCGCTGGGTAATTTGCTTGTTTTTTGGTTTTTCGCTTATGTGTTTCTGCTTCACTTGAAGCTATAAATTGTCTTATTTTTTCTTTTTGATTTCTGAAATTGTGGCTTTTCCTACACCATACACCTTTGCGAGTGCTGTCCCTGCTTGTCCCTCTTCCAGTTTTTGTAAAATGTCCAATTTTTGTGACAGGGTGAGGGTACGATGTTTTCTTTTTTCCGACATAATTTTGTTTAATATGTATGTGGTGTATACACTTGGACAACAACTGTTTACGCTGTGAAACTCTGGTCGATCGTTTAACGCCTGTCTTTATATACATACATATGTACAAAGTTAATACATACATACATACAATAATTCTATAGAAACGTCTGTTTACGAAAATCGTAAAACTTTCGATTACCATTCTGCCGAACAAAGAAGCCGGTGGTGTCATTTAATATTGCGCAACGCTCGGTCTTTCCCCGAAAGATGAATCATCGCTCTCCAAATGTAGAGTTTTCTAGACATTTTCCTAACGATAACAAAGACATTCTAGCACAAACGATTGAATCTCTTGTGAGTTGTAGTTAAAAATACATTCATTGATGAAATAAATGGCAAGAATTTTCTTAAGCAAATAGCTGTGTATTCTACCTAATCGTATAACAACCGACGTTTCGATGAGTCGCTCATCTTTTTCAAAGGCTACAATAACAGTTGATTTTTTATAATTGGAGATTTCTATATAAAGTTATAACTTACTTTATAATACAGTAAAATATGGTAAAACATTGTTGATTAAATTCTAAATTCAACCATTAAACCAATTAGGTTGAAGAAGCTAACATATATGTTAGAAAATATTGTGCACTGTATTTGTCCACCATGTCACGTGGCTTGTGTTTGTTGATATTTTACGTTTGAATTTTATCTAAATTTTATCTATCATCATCTTATTTTAACATGAAAACTACCCATCGAATATTTTTGAAAGATACTATAAAACCAGTATTTGTATCTGCATACATCTACTTATGACACGAGATAGTTTGAAAAATCATTTGACTATTCTAGGTTGATGATGACATAATGTCGAAACTAGTCCCTTAGAGTAGAGTATATTAGAAACTATTGTAAAGAATAAAGAGGATCCATCATTATTTTTGTGTTTTTGCTTCATATATGTTAGATGTTAAATATCGAATAGGAGAAAAATTTGTTAAGTTTGAAAATTTAAAAATTTAAAAAATTGAAATGTTAAAATATTAAAATAACATGTTTCCTATTTGGAAACTGCAGTGGGAATGAATATCAAAGTGTATGGTGGAAGAGCACGGCCGTGAAAAGTTGTTATTTATATGGAAAGAAAAAAAATTTCTTGTGTATGAAGTAATGTATTAAAAATCTATATGTTGGTTGTATATAGTGACGTGAATTTGAAATTACTTAAAAACCAAAAAACAATACCTACATTCATTGTATTGCTCTCCCCAATTTTTTAGTATCAGCTATTAGTCAAAAGAAACACTTCATGTCGATGTTCGGAGTAGCGAATTTGAAAATGTGGTTTTTGTTCGGATTATAGAAACGAAATAGTTGTTCGGATTACTGGAGGTTCTAATTACCGGGGGTTCGGATTATTGGAGTTGTACTGTATATTGAAATTGGAGTAATATAATTGATCTTACTTAGTGTTTTGATGATGTTTATTAAAATTACTGTTGTTCCCATTTGTTTGTAGTGTTAACATTTTGTACATATTTGAAATGGGGTTACGTCATCTTATTAGTACCAATGTTGACGATGTTTTCGGGTAGTGAATTTAACGATTTCCTTGAACCTGCGTGATTACTAATATTCGTGACGAACTCAAACGTACAGTTCGTATTTAGTAATATTAGTAAAATGTAACAAGCCAAAGCGAACATGTAAAAGAATGTTTACAAGTTAAGGCTTGTTTATGTTATAAAATATGACGGATATTCGCATACGTCTTTTCCCATGTTAAATCGACAAGGATATGTGACAAAAGAAAATGAATCACCCATTTCGCTTAAATTTATCATTCCATGTAAACTAGTTCATCCTGAGGAATTTGAAGATCATCAAGTAGCTGGTTAAGTTCTTTGGAGAGTTATGAAACATACCAACTCTTCGAACTACCATACCCTAGGTATGTTCTATGGACGATATATCCTGCGACCGCTCAACTCAATTGAGCATATTGCAGAAATCATGTGAATGGATCCAGAACTTTATAAATATATTTTTGAACATCTAAATTTCCTCAAAAGGCTACCAACTACTACTTCCTATGTTAATTCCACCCCAAACCAACAATATAAATGCCCCTCTTCGTCGTCGGACTCATCTATTACCACCATGGGCCCACAAATAAAAATTAAATTTGTCTGAAAAAATAATATTATTCCACTTTTGGTCCCATTCTGCCTACAGATTCCAGCATTCTCATGTAAAAGCACGATGCCAATTAGTGAGAGGCAGTATAATACGGCGACATATAAAACGTATTGTACTTGTGTGGCATATCTTTGCAAAAAAGACATTTTCCACAGACGTTGAGGTACTATGCAGATCTCTAAGGGCCGACAATTCTAGATTTCCATCTTGCCATGGGGTGACTTTTTTTACACACCGCCTCATGTAGCCCCACGATGTGTTCTTGTTCTTCAGCTTCTCGATGCAGTGTTCAGGTTCAAAAACTCTTCGTCCGTAACATCAGTACCGCTTTGAAATGCGTTTAATCACGCTTTCCAATTCATCTTCGGTACTTAAATTCTCAAGGACTTATTGTAGAAGATCATTGTTCTTTTGACACTTCTTATGATGTTGGGCGCCAAATTGTTGCAAAACGCCACCACGATGGTGGCCAAATTGTTGCAATAGGATTTTAGCTTGTTTGTGAAATTGCTGCAATTGTTTATAAAGTGAACAATGATTGATTTAGGAGAAATATTAATTACGTAATGTCGACATGGTTAGTCATCAAAGGGGCAGATAATATTATTATATAAGGAGAACTCAATAAACAGGTCATTTATGTATTACACAATATTACGAGTACTTAGGTAACCTGATAATTCAATATGGTCACTTGGCATCTTGAATTCAGGTAATTAGAAATGATTAGCTAGCTTCACTACCAAACCTTTTGTAGTTGATTTTTTCTGCAAGTGACAAGGCTCCCACAATGTTCAGTACCTACCTACAAGTCAATTACTTCTCTGGTTATGTTGGCATATTTTTTGTCATATCGTCAGTCATACTTAAAATTAATTACATCAAATAAGTGTAAGTAATTCTGTTTAAATCTTTTACCTTTATTACGTATACCCGTAGATAAATAAGCTGCATGAATAATGTCAAATAATTACTCAGATGCCACATGGTACTTATAACATTATATTCAGAGCTGGCCTCTTTCGATTGATTATTTCCGATGGTGATAATAGTATCTTTTTAAACGTCTGTCTTGTTTTGTTGTTAAGGGTTTCTTTTTGGATTTTAATGTATCACTCATTTTACCTTATCAAGAGTTTATTCGTACTTTTCTCTTGACATTAGATTGTGTCTATATTTTACTTTATCTTTAGTACCACTTATCAGACTATTAAGCTGTTGATTAAATAGTTCTTTAAGGGACATTATTGCACTAGTAAAATACAAACAAAAAGACAATATACACACAATATAACCTCACTTTACTGTGTTGACGTGTTGAGAAGCAGAACAGATTTGTTCATGAAACATGCAAAATTTCACGGAACTAGTTTGGCGCCAATTATAATGTGCAGGTCTAATTGGAAATAGATGTATGTATTGGATACTGAATATTTTATTTGCTCACTACTAGTTTTGGGAATTTTTTCGGATATTATCCTTCTTCTTCTTCTTTCAGAAGACCTTTGAGGTCTGTTAATGACGAAGGCTGTTTTAATTTGGTTGGTTATCCTGTGAGGCCAAACTCCAGCTGTCCTTCCATCTCTTGGGTGGCCTCCCCACTGGTCGTCTGCTTGCTTGTTTTCCGTCTTTAGCAATGTGTGCCAGTCTGTTCTGGTCCATTCCATCTACATGATCACGCCATAATATCTCCTTCTTTTCCTTGCCAACCTGACTATGTCCTCCACTCTGCATGTCGCCCTTATGCCGCTATTTTGTCTCTCAGTGTCTTTCCTGCGATGGTTCTTAAGGTTTTCATCTCTGCTGTTCTCATGATGACCTTTGTTTTGTGTGTGTCAGCTCGAGTCTCGATAACACCATAGATTAGCACCAGTCCAACACAGGATTTATATATCCGCACCTTACTGTCAATACTCATATGGTTGTTCTTCCAGATATCTCCCAAGCAGCCTGATATTGCAGAGGCTTAATTGGCATGTGTTTTGATGTTGTTTATCGGATTGTTACTGCTTGATGTATCCACTCCCAAATAACGGAAGCTCATTACCTGTTCGATTGGCTTATTGTCTATTACGACTTTACATGGTTCCTTGGAGAAGTCATGCATTTTGTTTTATCGATGTTGTATTTTTCACTCGTCTGATAAAACTTATGTGTTTGCCTTTGTAAGTAGTTTTCTTTTCCTGCAAGGATTACTGCATCATCCGCATAGCATACCATGCTGATTGTCTTGTTGTTCAGTCTGTATCCCTTGTTAATTGTTGTCAACTCGTCTATAATCTCGTTTATGACGAGGTTAAAAAGGAATGGGCTGAGGCTATCCCCTTGTTTTATTCTTGTTAGTGTCTTTTGTTGTTTGAAAATCTACATTATTCTTAATCGAATACAATAGCCTTCTGTTTTACCTGTCTTATAACGAACAGGGCATCAGTTGTCGATCTGTTCTTCCGGAATCCTTGTTGCTCGTCTTTATTTTCTATGATGGCTTCGAGGATATTTTTGACAATACTGGTGTACAGTTTCATGGTGATGCAGAGTAGAGTTATTTGTTTGTAGTTCTCCAGGTTTTCTTTTGTCCTTTTTTGAAAATTTGTATGGTTATACTCTTGTGCCATTCTTTTGGTATGCTGGATGTGGTTATTATTTTATTGAACAGTTCTGGTATTCTCTTTCTTCACCATCATATTTTATGATTCATTGGGGATGTCGTCTTCTTCTGAAGCTTTTCTGTTTCTTTGGTTTCTCATCTTCAGCTTACCTCCTTCTCCTCCATGATTGTTATTTCATTCACCATCTCTTCCTCGCTCTTTGTGTTTGCACTTCCTGGTTGTCAGTGTTGTCATATAGGTTTCTAAAACATGTTTCTCACTCGTTCAGTGGCCCCTTTTTGGTCTAGATGTACTCCTTTATTGGTTTGTTTCTTTTAGATGTGAGCATCTTCCATACTTTACTCTGGGCTCCATAAATATCGAGCCCCATGTCTGTGGTGAATTTCTCCCTGTATTCTTTTTTAAGTCTTCTAATTGCCTAATTAACTCTATTTCTTGTTACTCTGTAATCATTGCAATTTTGCTCTGTCGACACGCTTTTATATCGACGGTAGCTTTTCTTTTTTCCTTCTGTCAACTTCTTCAACGCCCGATTAAACCAGGGTTTGGTCTTATTTTGCCACTTTAGATATTATCCGAATTAGCATATTGCGTTTAACGTATATATTATTCAGACGTGGAATATATTACATATTATTCGTCTTAAAATTAGGAATATTTTGCATTCAACACGTCACGTATGTTGTGAATCTATTTGACATTTTATTATTTAATTTTCAAATAATGTACGGTTCTTAATACTCATATCTTTATTCACTTATTACTATATCTCCTGTAATAGTGTTTATTCTTGTAATAACAATAAATATATTAGCTACGCGCTAGAAGCTTAAATTCAAAATACTGCCACGTCAATAGAAACTTTTCGACTAGTGTAAATTAATAATGCTAAAAGTGTTGTGATTTCCTTTCATAATATTTTTATACGTGTTAAATCAAAACTATTCTTGTTCATTATAGATTTCTGTATTAAATTTATCTATAGTTTGGATGTTATTACTATTATAACAAAAGAAGGCCTGGCTTGTATATATTTAAGGAACACGTGTTTAGTGCTATTTATCGCTGAACAATAATAAGCTGTTATAATGAAAAGCTTCCTAGAATTCACGTGTTTAATTATCGCTCCCTTCGCAGATTAAATTTCTATTTTTATGTTACCTTTATGTGCAGCAGTGTTGCCAGTTCTACCGATTTCAGTTCTTAATCTCCCGAAATGTCGGTTTCTCTTATATGTTTGCAAAACTGATGACCTTCAAAATAAACTCGGATCCTCTACGTACGTAATCCCATTTACTGAATTCGGGGATTTTTTGTTAATTACTTTCATAATTTACACGTTTAAATACTGATTGCTTAAGTGCGATATCTTTTAAACAGTGGAACTATCCAGGGAAATAGATTTCTACCAGATCGGCATTAACTTGGGGGGAAATGAGACCAATTCAACCTGTAGTATTAAAAATTAAATAAATTAATCAAACGGAAATTGATGTTACGCTGTTTTGGCAGGAATTTAAAAATATAAAAATGGAAGACGGTATGGTTGAGTCAGTCTCGCAATCGACATGCGCGACTAAATTGAAGAGGCGTCAAATATGATATGTTGCAAAATTGTCATGATTTTGTAGTTGATAAAACATTGCTTAAGAGTATGACCTCTCGAACGTAATATCTTCAACAAGAAGATTCCGAGTCTCTAATCTTCTGAACCTTATTGAGGATATAACGTTCAAAATAACGTCACAAAATAAACAAATACTTAATATACCTATATATTAAGTATATTAAGTTTTTTTAATTTAGTAATATTAACACGATGTATCAGTACTTACAACTTTGAGTGTACGTTATGAGTTGTTTGATTAATTCACAAACGTACTTAATAGACTGTCCCACTTTTTTGAGACGCGTAGTCTACTATCTCCAAAGTAACATGGTTTCCGTAAAGGTGTGGTGTAATGGATGTTGTCAATTATATACATGCCTCATTTTTGACCAGAGAAAGTGCGTACAAATGAATATGCTGGACTTACGTAAGGCGTTTGATTCGATGGATTGCAGAAACTAGAACGTTATGGGGTTAGGGGAAAGCGATCAGACCCTATCAAATCCTACTTAACAAATAGAGTTCAGTTAGTGGAATGGACAGGTGAGAGATCGAAAATGCATTCAGTAAGCTGTGGAGTTCCCCAAGGCTCGATTCTGGGACCATTATTGTTCATCGTACTTATAAATGATATTCCGGAATGTCTTAGTGCTGAAATATGCCTTTACGCAAATGACACTTCCATTTTAACACATGGAAGGACACGAATTGAAGCTCAGCAAAGATCAGTATATCAATATCGCCAATAAGAAGATCACAGGAAAGGTTCACTGCGAAAAAACTTAAATTAAACACCGAAAAAACTCAGGAACTTGTCTTTGGAACTAAAGCAAGCAGTGAAGACCATACACAAAATTGCTTGGACACACCACATCGACCAGTTATCAAAAAGACTTACATCGGGCATTTTTGCTATTAAAGGAATTAAATCTATTGCAACTCACCATGAAGCAAAATTAACTTAACCATGCAGCCTTTTATTCCCATTTGGCTTATGACATCCTTTTCTGAAGAGGATCAACAGGTTCCACAAGGGTCTTCCTGCTTCAGAAGCGAGCTATACCTCTATGCAATCTGAGACTAGGAGAATCTTCTAGGGGATATTTTGGGAGAGAGGGTATACTTAACCATTAGCATGCAAATATCTGGCAAATTACGCATTCTGTACAGATTTGTTAAGAGTGTAAAAGTATTCAGAGTTGAATTTGGAGGAATGTTTGTATAAAAGCAATTTCAAAATTCTGACCGGAAGTAACACTTTTACTCACAAGTTTATTAAGAAGATAAAAGTATTTGAAATTTAACTTGAAACAATTTTTATATAAAAGACTCGGACCGCACACATACGTATAAGAAAATCGTGTGGTGCTCACACCTTATTTCTGTAATTTTCTTCGATGAGAGAAGGTTTGTATACGTTAATTCGTATTTCAAATGTTCTGGTACACACAATTCAATAGCCATTTTCTTTTACACTTTATATGAAATAGAGCCAAATTGAAATTTTCGACATTGCAAAATTATTATAAAATAAAAAAAAAATCAATGCAGTATAATTTGCTTAAAGTAGAGACAAGCGTATACAAAAATTATAGCTTTATTACATTTACCAAGAATTTTCCTAAATGTATATTTTGCATTAATAAGCATAGACGTTATGACGTCATTTTTTGACACAATAAACAAATTTACTGCACGGAATTTAATGATTACGTAAAGAAGAACAATATTTCTTTAACGCTGGCAAATTAATAATTAAATAATTTAAGCGATAAGCATGTGTAATGATGCTAACGTTATTATAAAGTACGTAAGCTTGTCTTATGTGAAAGCAAAACATAGTGTTATAAAAACATTGATAATGTAAATTAAACGCAAGTTCTTTCTTGTTTTTTCGCCTGAAAAGTTGCTCATTTATACACTTTTTGGTTTCCGTTCTGGAAGTGCTTCTTAGTTTGGACGTTGCTATTAATTAAAATAGCAAAGATTAAGCCATCTTTTAAAAAGGGATCAAAGGAAGTGGTTGAGAATTACCGTCCGATGTCTCTGTTAAGTGTATTTGCGAAAATCATTGAAATGCTGGTAGCCAATAGACAAGTACAACAGATTATACAAAAGTATAATCTGTTTAATGACCATCAATGTGGCTTTAGAAAAGGTCACAGCACAGTTTCAGCAATTGCATGAATTGTACAAAAACATATAGATAAGAGAAACGCATGCGCTGGAACTTTTGTAGACTTATGGCATTCGATCAAGTTGATCTCAGACTGTTGCTGCAAATATCATTTAGGTACTAACTGACCCAGCAGACGTTGTTCTGCCCTTTCCGGTAGGTGGCATGATGATAGGTATGCAGGGTGGCGCCTGGGAACGGGCGATTTTGAATTAAGAGGGGCGGGCGTTTACCAACAAATGGAAACTTATGCAACTTATATTACTAACGGTACGGGTAGAAGCAAGGGGGTGTGAATAGGTGGAGCTAGACGATATTCGGTTTAGATCACAGCGCTTCGGTTTTATTCCCAGATTCTGTCGTGGGTTGAGAATTTTAATATATACATAAAATGAATCGTCAAATATTTAAATTCTGAATATTACATATTGGTATTATGTAAAGTAAAGTAAAGTAAATTTATTCTTGTACTTAGTTAAACTAAATGGAATTAACAAATATCAAAATAATGTAAATAAAATTGTAGACTAAAAATTATTTACCTCGTGTTTTGATTTTTCATATGATTTGCATGGTTACTTCTTTGTTTTGTTGATGTTTTATAATACGCCAATATTCGCTTGCCCATAACTGTTATATTATTATACACTCGGATATTATTCTGGGCATTACCCTGGACACAAGTCTGAAATGGACTCCCCGCATAGAAGACCTAGCGAAGAAATTGTCATCTGCTCTATTTGCAATAAAAAGACTCACATTTATTGCAACTCGTGAGGCGGCGAAAGCAGCATATTTTGCAGGCTTTCACTCCGTGATGTCCTATGGTGTCCTCTTCTGGGGAATGGCTGCAGAAGCGGACAGGATATTTGTTCTACAGAAGAGGGCGATTAGGTTTTTGTGCGACCTGACATGTAGGGAGAGCTGTAGATCACACTTCAAAAAGGAGAAGATACTCACTCTACCATTAGTATTTATCCTCTCTGTAGTTACTCACGTCCAGCAGAATAAAGAAGCATTTCCCTTGAACGGTCATCATCACAGCTATCCTACTCGTCAGCGACAGAAGATAAGAATGCCTCATCATCGGCTGACTTGCACTCAGAGGTCGATTGATTACTGGGGGTGCAAATTATATAATAAATTGCCGGCAGAATTAAAAGATTTGCCCTTGACCAGTTTCAAAAAAAAGGTTAAGGAAATGCTTGTGAATAGGGAGTGCTACACGATTGAAGAATTCCTGGCCACTTAATACATCAATATTGACTGTATGTGCTTCGTTTTATGTCTTGTTAGTTCTTATTGTTGGTGTTTATTTTTGTATCATGATTTTATGTTTATATTTGTGTTTCTACCGGGTGTCCACACGAAAACTTTATATTGAATTATTTCTGGTGTTTTTGAAGACAAAAACTTGAAATTTTGGGTGGTTGTTCAGGATATAGGGGGACAATGAATAGTGTATTTCATACCGCCCCATCGGGTCACCCGCCGCCGCCGGCCACCCCCCACTCCAATATTTTAAATGACACCCTGTATTTTTTTTTGGTGGTTTTGAAAGAACACAATTTTCTTGATATTCCTATGTGAAAAAACTAGTAACACACATTATGACATTTATGAGATATTTAAATTTAAAAGTTTCAGATATCAGAAATTATTAACTCCGAAAAATCATAAGTTAGTCATGGAAATAGTTTGCTTTAAATTAGAATTGTCAAAATTGTGACTTTTGTGTTTCATTAATATTAATACTTGTAAAATTGTTCTTAAAGTTTCGGCTTTTTCGCTGAAATGGTTTATACTCTTGAAGAGAGAACTGAAATAGTGATTTTGTTTGGGATTGCAAACAAAAATTATTCCCAAGCGGCGACGTTATTCAATGAAAACCATCCAAACAGAAACGTATCTGTTGCTTATGTCAGAACGCTAATTGAAAAATTTTTGCAAACTGGATCTGTAAATAATAAAAAACGGAATACGAATAATTGTGGTGTACTAAATGAAGCATGCAACTAGCAGTTCTTGGGCATATTAATTTAGACCCAGAGCTTTCGTTGAGAAAATTATCCGAAGTTTCGGGAGTGCCAAAATCAACCTGCCATAAGATATTAAAATTAAACAAAATGCACCCTTATAAAATTCAACTTCACCAAGAGTTGGGTGACGGTGATTTCGACAGAAGAGTCGAATTTTGTAAAATAATGACAGATATGATTCGGCAAAATGGAAATGTTTTGCGAAGTATTTGCTTTAGTGATGAAAGTTGCTTTTACTTAAATGGTCTTGTGAATAGACACAACTGTCGATATTGGAGCGACGTAAAACCCCATTTTTTCCGAGAAGGCAACACACAATATCCCCAAAAAATTAATGTATGGGCTGGAATTCTTAATAACCAAGTAATTGGCCCGATATTCTTCCAGGAAAATTTAAATGGACCTAAGTACTTACAATTTTTGGAAGAGCTAATACATCCTCTTATCATACAGTGTCTAGAAGAAAACTTGAATGAAATAGAGGAGGAGCAATTATATTTTCAACAAGATGGAGCTGGGCCACATTACTGTTTAGACGTTAGGAATTATTTGGATAATATTTTCCCAGGACATTGGATTGGACGTAGGAGCTCTATTGAATGGCCAGCTCGCTCCCCCGATTTAACTCCCCTAGATTTCTTTTTGTGGGGACATTTGAAGTCTGTTGTTTATAAGACACCGCCACAATCAATAGCTGATTTACGTAATAGAATAACAGAGGAATGTCGAAATTTAACGCCACAAGTGTTCGAAAATGTTAGAAATGCTTTTGAAAATAGACTTTATTTATGTTTAAATGTAAACGGTGAACAATTTGAGCATTTAATTTAACTAAAATGTTGTGAATAAATCTTGTTTTAAGTATTTCCATGACTAACTTATGATTTTTCGGAGTTAATAATTTCTGATATCTGAAACTTTTAAATTTAAATATCTCATAAATGTCATAATGTGTGTTACTGGTTTTTTCACATAGGAATATCAAGAAAATTGTGTTCTTTCAAAACCACCAAAAAAAAATACAGGGTGTCATTTAAAATATTGGAGTGGGGGTGGCCGGCGGCGGCGGGTGACCCGATGGGGCGGTATGAAATACACTATTCATTGTCCCCCTATATCCTGAACAACCACCCAAAATTTCAGGTTTTTGTCTTCAAAAACACCAGAAATAATTCAATATAAAGTTTTCGTGTGGACACCCGGTATATCTTTATATATCTATATATATTATCGACAGTTGTACGCTATGTACAAAAAAAAAGAAAATGACAATTTTCTGTAATGGTGTTATTATAATTAATATACAATATACAATATAGGTCTTTTTAATTACAAATTGTCACTCGGGTTTAAGTCTACAATAGCCGACCGATTCCGATAGATTTGCTTCTTCGCTAGGACCGGTAGAGATACCGTAAAGTGGGGATAGACGACGCCATTGCTTCGAAAAACACTCGTGTGAAATGTGTGTGACAATGTTTACTATATAATGTTTTTTATCTTCAAAAAGAATTACATAAATTTGATTTTTTTTATATCGTTTATCAAATGTGCAGCTGGCGCGTAGAGGTTGCTTTTTTCTTTTGTGTACCAGCCTTAGTTAGTAGACATTAATCAAATTCATGCATTTTTGTGGTTACAAAACTACATTCACTCTGAAAGTCGACAAAATTTACAACATCATAACACAGTTTCGGAAACTTTATTTTAAAAACTAATTCCAGTCAAGCATGCATTGAGCCTAAGTTTATTTGTGTTTTAAATATCGTTTTGATATTTCGTAAGTAAAAGCGGTACTATTGTTTGAACGAAACCTTGTAAAGTCCAGAATTTACATTAGCGTATATGGCGCCACCCCCTTACGTCCTACCTCACGGCAGTTAGTCGGCACCTCTGCGTAAGACCCCTTAAAGATGTTCTATCTTACTTGTTTTAATTCAGCGATCATATATGGCATAATAGCATGGGGATCATTAAAGATACAGTTCGCGTATTTAGTATGCAAAAGAGAACATTCCGTGTTACATCGAAAGTATCTGCAAGAACTTGTAGCGATTTGTTCAGGGAGCATAATATTATGAATCTACCCTGCGTCTATATTTGGCATCTGCTGTTGTATGTTGTACATATGTATAAACTGTAAACACTGGAGATCCCTAAACATAAACTAAACTTTAGCGAAAAAAATCCTAGGTATCTAGCTATTTGATTATTTATTAAATTGCCAAATGGTTTCAAGACAATTTCATATGATAAAAGCAAAGTCATAATTAAGGAATTTCTAATTGAAAGGAGTTACTACTCTCAGTAAATGAATTTTTAAAGGATAGAGTCTTATGATTTTTTTTTATGTTTTATTTTTTTACGTGTGTATATTATATTGACTTTACTTATACATATGTGTTGATGTACTTCTATTTTTCGTATTTTGACGTTTCCCCGTGCTCTATTATGAGTCGAGAGGACAAAGATTATTATTATTACCGACATTGAAAATGCACCATTGGTGACGAAACGTATGCAGTAGAAGTATCAAAGACGCTGTTCCGTGTCAGAAAGCAAGCAATGTACGTGGACAACGACCCCGGAAATATATATGCTAAATTTCTCTAATTCTTCATTATAGATACAAATGAAATCGATAGTAAAATAAAATTTACTTTTCTAATAGACAGGCTGGTCCAATTAAAATATCCGCCGTTATTAACTTTTTTATTATTCCAGATACAAAATTGTTTAAATTAGTGAATTACTAGTATTTTTAACGTTTATAAAAACAGAAAAACGGAGAAAAAATTTGAGCATCGTGCTTTCGAGATTTTAAATAATATATAGGTTTTACAATTTACTGCAGACAACAACCAACTTTACTAAATGGTGGACAAGGATAGCCTTTGCGTAAATGACACACACGTGTCAAAATATAGAAAGATGATAATGCGTAAAAGTGTAAATTAAAAATGAAAATGGAAACTACTATATTCAAATCGCTGAACAGATTCAGTGATCACGTTGGGTTTACGTGATCACACCAAAGTCGTATGCACACAGGCCCATAAAATCCGGCCGTTTTTATGCATAGTATGCCTTGATCAGGTTGTGATCACGCACTTTAATTACTGAATCTCTTCGGCGGTTCTAGTATAGTTGTAGTGTGTTACTGTAGACATATGTATCAAACTATCAATTATCTTCAGTACAGCTCAGACAAAGTGCGTGATGAAATAATAATATGTGTAATATAAGATTCCCAAACTTCAAAAATCTTTTCATGTCCAAGTGTTTAGCAACAAGTAGTATACCAAAAACAATGAAAATTATTAATTTAACAGGAAAAATATAAACGTTTATCTAGTAACTACTAAAACAGAAATGTACTGTGAATGCTTAAAATTTAGAAGATATAACAAGTAATTCATTTGCTAACACGAAGATGTGCGAAGAAAAGCGATAAATAGGGATCTACAATATATTCTACAACATTAAGTCGCGTAGAGGGAAAACTAAACACTGATACAAATTTGATAATAATTTCTTCATAAATAAACAATCACGCCAATTACTTCGAGAGAAATAAAATTCATCTCTAAATTCATTAAATAAAATCTATAATTTTTTAAATATCGAAACCAAAGACATTTTGCACGTAACGCTGTAAATGTATCTAATAAATACATTATGACCAGTATTGTACTTAAAAATAAATAGTAGATATATGGGAAATTTTATTTACAATTCATAAAATTCTGGTGAACAAATATTTCCAGATATTGATATATGAAAGACCTTTTTTTAAAATTTAATATGTAATTGTTTTCTACTGGCTAGTGTCCAATCAATTTTGTCGCTGACTATATATACTTACGAATGTTATTTATACCGTGCAGGTATTTTTTTCTTTTATTATTTATTGTTATTGATCAGCGCTCTGACGTACGGTAGAAACTAAACTATAAAAATGATTCATATACAAAGGCTTTCCACTCGTACAAAATATTTTGTGTATGTGTAGTCAAACATTAATAAAAACATTAATAAACTAACATACTTTCTTCTTACATTTATGTTATTCGCAAAGTTATTAATTTTATAATAGTTATTAATGTTATAAATGCTACTGTAATGTTGCTAATTTATGTACATAAATTGTTTTTGATATACACCATGAACATTGGAACGTGTTTAAGTAAGTTGCGTCAAAAGTAGATAACAAAGATGTTTATAAAATTAACGTATTTTTCTAGTTATTACTCGTTGAGTGTTTTTTTTTCCAGTGTGTACATACACATATTTCGCATTTTATGTCAAAATACTAGGTGTAGCATAAGTTTTGCTAAATTTCATTTGAAACATTTTACATGTTCTTACGTTTGTACAGTTGTGTGCAAAAAAAGTAGGACAAGCTATTTTTGTGTGTGAATCTGGTTCAGTCATGCATGTCAATGCCTTTAAATTTTTTTGACGACCTCAATTTGACTTGTCACTTAAGTAACAAATTGAGTTGTCAAAGTGAGAGTTTTATTATAATACCAAAAAATTCAAATTATTTCCGAGCTGCAAAAAGGTCGAACATTTAGAGAAGTGGCGTTTATTTTTTGAGTTAATAAAAGCACCGTACAAAATGTCAAAAACCGTTGGGAGCAAGAACAAACAATTAATAGAGAATAAGGAAGCGGTAGAAGAAAGATCATGATATCGCTCTAATAGCTTCCGTTTTCTTGTGCATTAAATGCTGTTATAGCAACAAATTTTCCGGGTTGTCAGTCAACAGCTTGCAGAAGAATTCAAATGTCAGACATAAGAAATTGTATTGGAGTCGAAAAATGTATTTTATCGGAACGCCGTAAACAAAGTAGAATAATCTTTGCACTAAATTATTTGTACAGAGATATTGAATTCTGTACGAATGTTTACGAAAAGACGTTTCAATCGACAACAATGGTCCCATTGATGTGCATAAGACCAGTGGCGGCGCGTGGTTCAATACTTAGGGGGTGCACAACCTTAGAATAAAAGAGTGTTATCGGCAAATCGCCGAATGCCAAAATTTTTTTCGGGGCCACGCCCAAAAATACTTTTTTTAGGCCACAAATTGCAGAAATTAAAGGAATTTATTTAAGAAATTAGAAATTTAGTAACCTCGCTGATTATTTCGGCCTCGCCAAACAATTGTTTTTATAGATAAATGTATAATAATAGTTTTTATATTTCACTAACACCTTTTGTATTGAAATCAATTCGTCTCTCCTTTTTTGAGATAAATTCTACAATGACCAATACTTAAAACAAAGATTAATATGAAATCAAGAGGGGAAAAAAGTCTTTATTATTATTATTACTCTCTACCAAAATACAACAGTGTGTTACGCGATACTTAATTTTTTTTCTATATTTCAACTATACAGCATTTTCATTGAAAATCTCATTTTAGTTTACTTTTACATTATTTATCTTACCCTTGTATATATGGAAATCTAATTATTTTTAAAATTATCTCATGTTAAAATTTATGAGAAATGTGGGTAAGTAAAAGAAACAGGAAACATAAAGCAGAGTATTCATCTTACTACTTATTTAGCAATTTTAAATACTTGTACTATAGGTATAATTTTTTGTCTTATTAGACGTTGCGTCTTTTAGATAAACCCTCGCCGATCTCGAGAACAGAGTAGTTTTCAAAAATCCTAAAAACTGTGTCTGCGTGCCGGGCTGTTTACTTCATGCAGTCCGAATAATTGTCTTACACGTCTTTTTTCCTAAACGGCATATTAGCAAATCTGATGTATTCAGATGAGTCCCACTCTCGATTAATGCAACGGGGAGGTATAGAAGACTCTTGATGTGGAGAAACAACGGTTCAGTGCACAGATTTCATGTGCACGCGGAACAGCTTAAAACATGGATCGTCGCCAGACTGTCGCGGGGAACAAAGAGTGCGGGCGGCAATGGTTTCACCAATTAGATTTAATATTTACATGTGCAGTGAACGAAACGATTAAGCGACGCGGTGGACTCAGGCTCGCTTGGATATTAGTTGGAACAATTTACATCTCGTGTTTTACTTTCTGATCTTTGAATTAATAGGCATGTTATGCTGTTATTATTAGGGCGCGGAAGCGAACGGTTGATGACTCATCGCCCATGGGCGCACTATTGAAATGTATTTTTTTTTAGGTGCGTACTGGAAATATTCTTTTATTTCAGCGTATTTAGCATACACAATTGCCGCAATGTTATTAAATGGGGATTTCTATTAAAAACTGCGTCTAACTTTTGCCGAAGGCCACATCCGAAGTGACTTGGAATACTTTTGAAATTATTAATACCCACATCTAATGTGATTAATCCATCTATTAATTTGAGATTTCGATTTTCAAAATATGTGATTAGTTTAGGCAAACTTCCAAAGTGTTCCTGAAGGAATAACAACTGATTTTTTAAATTTGGGATTTGTGTTAGTTCTTTGCACTAAGAAATACTTCTAGCATCGTCATTTAAAAATGTAACGAAATTTTGTAAACTATCGAAATTCTCTGCATAAAAACTATTTCTGTGTATGTTTTAGCAAAGCTAAGTGACAAACGTGCGATATTTTGGCATTCTGTAACGATATTTTACAGACTTTGTAATAAATTTCGGAATCCGCCGATGAAAAAAGGATTTTCCCGCCTTATTTTATGGGGATTTTTTGCTCTCATTCTCGGGCGTAAACAGATGTTGCAGTTCATCATATAAATTAGTGCTATTCAGTAAGTGTCTGTTGTTTACATTATTTCTTTGCTCCGTTGTAACTTCGTCGTAGTTTAAACCGGTCATGTCCGCGCCCTAGTTATTATAAAATTATTTAAAGAATGATAAAATTTAAATATGTTTTTTTTTTAATAAGAATGTAAACATAATGGAGAACATCTGGGTTATTATTGTTAAAAAAAAAATATGAACGTCATTTTAGACGTAATAACAGAGAATGCAAAATTGAAGCATGTCAAGAAATAGCAGAAAACGAAAGCTTATAAGAAACTTGTATGCATCTATTCCCTTGCGATTGAACAATATATTAGATGCAGGTGGTGCCATGACAAAATATTAGTTTATATATATTGTACGGCGTATTTGTAGATTCTTTATTATGTTGTGATTGTTAATTTTATTAAAGTTTTTCCTTTTATTGAAATTTATCTATATACTTCAAATGGAGTTTTACTCATATATTGGCATATTATGCTATAATTCGGGTTATATGTGTGACTTTATTATGAGATGTGTCAATTATAAGTTCACACGACTAAACACTTGTCCTACTTTTTTCTGCACACAACTGTGCAATTGCACCATCACATGCACTTCACCCTTACAGAAATAATCGCTACTAAACTAGAAAACATGCTACTAAGGGAAGTAATTTAAAAAAAAGTAAGCCACCATTTAAACAACATTGATTCAGTTACATACTTGCAGGTATTTAGTTGTGCTATTAATATCTTTTATAAAAAATATAAACGCCAAACAAGTTCTATGAATCTGATTCAAAGCTAATACTCCGACAACACCACAAATTAAAATAAAAGGAAAACTAAACATTCCAACAGCTCAACTATAAAATAAAACACCTACAGTAACTCCGAAGTTCAACATAAACATAACCTGAAAATGCAAAGGCTAAGACGAATGACAACTGCGCTTGCTCAGGATTCATAAAAATTTCAAATAATGGCCTTTCAGCAAAAACTGTAAGAATTGTTCCGATCAGCTTTTGAATTACGAGTTCTGAAAGACCGAACATTAGACTAATAATTCTGAGAATTTGTAGTTACAGAATTAATGATATGCACACTACTTCTAGAACTGCTTAGAACTGGGAGTCTCAACAAGCATGAAGATTACTTACTTTTTGCTGACGGTGTATAATTGTAGTGGTCATTGTAATATTCAATCTTTGCAAATGTTCGACCTCGAGATTTTCGCAGATGTCCACGTTTTGAAGTCTCTTGATACCGAAAAGTAAATTTTAGAAAGATTTACAAAAAGATCTACTTCCGATAGAAGTTTCAAAGGTTTTTTAAACTTCCCACCAGAGTAGGTCTTTTGTCTTATCCTAAAACGGTTTTTTTATACCTAGGAGATTATTAATTTTATACAGATTTGTTTGGTATACAAAAGTATTTAGAATTCGATTTGGAACAATTTTTATATTCTCTATTTTTTTTTACTCTTATCGAATAGCAGCTTTTTGCGATAATGTCGAAAATTATGGATTTTATGCAGATCTATTAAAAATACAAAAATATGTACAGTTCGAGATGGAACAATTTTTGTATATGAAAAAGTTCAAAATTCGGCCCGGAAGTGATATTTTTACTGTTATCGAACGTCTGTTTTTTTTCTAAATTATGCAATATATATAGATTTATTAAGAGAATAAAAAATACTTTGATCTGCATTTGGTATAACTTGCGTATAAAAAAGATCTCAAAATATGGACCAGAAGTAACCCCTTTACCCACTTAAGCAAATACAGAATTTAAAACGTAATTTGGAACAACTTCTGTATACACAACGCACATACGTACAAGAAAGTCGGGTGATGCCCACACCTCGTTTTTTTTTTTTATTTTGGAAGGTTGGAATACTTTTTAGTCGACTGTTAAATAATTACTCAATTTCTTATTATTTCATAATAGGATGAAAACATTCTGTTGGTTTTACAGCATAATCATCATTTTGGATGTAGTTGTAAACTGATTGTAAAATTAGAAATTAAGAGTGGCGTTTACCAACAAATAGAAACTTATGCAACTTATATTACTCGCGGGACGGGTAGACGCAAGGGGGTGTGAGTAGGTGGAGGTTGACGATATTCGGTTCTGTCACAGCGCTTCGGTTTTATTCACAGATTTTGTCATAGATAAAGAAATACTATAGATAGGAAACATAATGTATAAAGAATGAGTACTTACGGAACTGTTGATGTTTTACAATAAGCCAATTTTCGCTTTCCCATAACTGTTATATTATTATACACTCGAATATTATAGGTATATATGACATTTAAATGCGAGTGACAGTTTGTAATTAAACTGTCACTCGTATTTAAGTCTGCAATAGCCGACCGATTCCGATAGATTTTCGTTTTCGCTAGGACCGTAAAGTGGGGATAGACGACGCGAAAAACCTCATGTAAAATGTGTGTGACAATGTTTACTGTTTAATGTTTTTTATCTTTAAAAATAATTACATTAATTTGATTTTTTCTTTATATCGTACATCAAATGTGCAGCTGGCGCGTAGAGGTCGTTTTTTTTCTTTTGTGTACCAGCCTTAGTTAGTAGACATTAATCAAATTCAGGCATTTTTGTGGTTATTTATAAAACACATAACTTTCTTAAGAAAATAAATTAGTACAAAAACTGACCTTGACATTATAAATTAATGCCTTTTGCATCACTAACCCAAATTTGAGATTCTAAAATTACAAAATGAGTTTAAAAAACGCGAAACGGCTATGCCTTAATTTTCGATAGGTAAACGCCCCTCTTAATATGAAATGAAGTATTGAGATACATTGATTACCATTCTCATATAACCTGATACATGCTGGTTTACATGCATATTTCTCCAAATCGGCAGCAGCAGTAATTTACATATAATAATCAAATCAACACACTTTTTACTCTTATCGCTTAATGATAAACAATACCAGCGGGTTCAGGACCCTAAAGAAACGACACAATGTGATATTTCGCTTGTTTAAAATATTTTTATCTTATATTGAACAGTAAGATTAATATACTTACCAGTTTATATTAAACTCAACTTCCATAGATTAAATTAAAATCATTCAAGCTAATAATGGGTCTGTTTAATTTATTTACTAATCAGTCATTGGCTTTTTAGGTAATTTTACTACTTATTGTCAAATTTGACATTATTTCTCATAAACGTTATTTGAGGATTCATATAATATGTGATTAAAATAAAAACGATTTAGAATTATGACACGTCTATAATTTTACGGTTCTTTTTTGACAAATATCTATATCTCAAAATTTTAAACAATAATCAGAGAATTACTTATTGTTTAAAACTGTGTATGCTTATGTAGGTATCTTCTTGGTCAAATATCATTCAGGACACACCATGTATAAAAAGTTTCGGTTGAAAAAATGCACAACTAAAAATACCAATCGACGTGTCCGAACGTTTTCTCGAACACGCCCCCATTTATTTATTTTCGAATTTATTTCATTTGGTTGATATACAGTGTATATACTTGACAATATCAACACTTTGTACGGGTCTATGACAATAAATATTATTATTATTATTATTAATAGAAATTGTCAATAATAGCTTTACCTCAGTAATATATCATCCAGTGTGAACCTTTATCGAAATCACAGCTTATTCCAGAGAATAATTTAATTAAATTAATTGTATGTGTTTTGGTATGTGTATCATTAGATTTTTATCAAGGACAGAATTAGTCGGACATGTGTTATGATTGTTATGAAAATACATAAAAACAATTCCAATAATCATATGATAGATAACAACTTTCCCATGGATACTAATAATAGCAGCTACAACGTGTACACATAAATTATTTAGTTACAACAAACAATTGTAACCGGGAATGTTGTTAAAGTCCTCATGACAGCATTCTGAAAGTCCTTGCGATTTTTTTAAATTTAATATTCTGCTCGTTTACAACTAATTAGTAAATATCGTAGAGATTAATTCCTGTGCATTTTAGATTTTATCATGTTTATTCGATTTAAAATGTCCTGTTTCGCATTATAATGTTCACGTGACATGTTACTACGGTAACTGGTTCTAACCAGTGCATAATCGTATTGTTTGAGACAGTGGAGGATTTATCTGTGTCAGATTATTTTGATGTAGTTTGTATTTCTTATTTCGCTATGAAAATCTGTTATTATATTTTCTGAATGAACTCGACTAAGGCAAGTTTTTTGAATGTACTTTAGATATGGTTCTCAAGAAAATAACACTAGTCGGCACTTTTAATTTTTTTTTTAATAACTTGTAAAAATGGGTGTACAGTTCTTACAGTCTTTAACCTTTGCCTTACTAAAACTGGGTCATAACTGACCCACAATTTTGTTTTTCTTGTATTTATTTATTTAAAATAATTTTTTTAATTTTTTTCCTTTCGAGAATTCTCCTAAAATTATGTATTTAACCATAAGTAATAATAACAAATCTAAAATTAACCAAGTTTGAGAATAATTCGCACTTTGTTGCTCTGGGTCAGTTGAGACTCGGTTTTGGGATGTTATATTTTAATTCGAACGAACATATTTTCATACAAGTTGACACGTGTTCGTTCCTGCTCACGACTAGAATTTTGATGTGTTTCAATTCAGTTTACTTTTATACGTGATAGAGTACATTTGTGTCAGTGATTCATCGTTGTGCAATGCAGTGGCGGCTCGGGGTGGTTCACATAGGGAGTGCATAATTTCAAAATTAAAAAATGAGGTGTGGCCACCACACGACTTTCTTATACGTATGAAAGTGTTACTTCCGGTCCGAATTTTGAAATTTCATTTATACAAAAAATATTCCAAATCCAACTCTAAATACTTTTGTACTCTTCATAAATATATATAGAATGCATAATTTACGACATATTTGCAAAAAATCGTTATTCGGTAAGAGTAAAAGTGTTACTTCCGGTCCGAATTTTGAAATTTCTTTTATACAAAAGATATTTAAAAATACGTTCTAAATACTTTTATACTGATAATGTACCTGCCTAGAAAGCATGACTTGCGTGATATTCGCAAAAAACTGATTTTCGATAAGAGTAAAAGACCTACTTCTGGTCGGAATTTCGAAAAACTTTATTAATACAATTTTTCTCAAATTTAATTTGGAGTACATTTGAATTCCTTATAAATTTGTTTAAACTTAGTAATTGACGAAATATTTGCAAAATTCGATTTTTTCACTGAAGTAAACTACTACTTCCGGTCTGCCGATTTTGCTCAAAATCTAATCAGTTCTCAAGAGGAAGATTATATTCGTAAATACAAAATTTGAAATTGATATCTGTAGCGGTTTGATCGCTATCGTGGTCACACACACACAGAGAGACAGACACACACAGAGAGAGAGAGAGAGAGAGAGAGAGAGAGAGAGAGAGAGAGAGAGACATTTTTTAAAAACCACTTTTTTGGTATCAGGGGACCTCAAAACGTGGACATCTGCAAAAATCTCGAGGTCGAAAATTTTCATCATCACAATACTTCCTTATACTACGTATAAGAAAGTAAAAGTATAATACAAGAACGCTTACCCAATCTTTATAAGTTTCACCGACATACTGTTCCAGACAGGTACTGTTCATTGTACAGTTTGTTTTGAGGGAATAATAAATATAACACATCTGATTACATCTGACGATAAACGAAGTCCATTTTGCGTGTCTTTGACCTGCAGAACAGTTCTATCACTTTTTCATTAAAATTTGGGAAATCATTTATAAACTCAATTAAAAACCGCTGCTGCTTCGATGTGATCTCTGAGCGATTTATCTAATTCTGCCGTAAAATTTATCAATTCCCGAAAAATGCCCTTGGTATTCGACGTTTGCCGTTCATCATGACCCCGAAGTGCCAGTTCAAACGCGCCACAAAATCTAATGCAATTTATTATTAAATTTAACACATGCCTATTTTTTGTTACCTGTTCATTGTGTTGTTGAACTGCTTTTCTATATGATGATCTAAAACATTCTGAATGTTATTTTTCCTAACATTCTTAGACTAAATATATTTTTCAAATGCCCTTCGGAATTTTCATGTTTCGTAATTTTAGCACTAAGATGAATTAAGTCTTTTATTCCGTTCTTTGACCAAGACGGTTCACCACCAAACAAAAGACACGGAAAACAAAACAAAGTATTTTTAATTTCACACCCACAAATCCAGTCATTTTTCTGATAAATATTCATTTTGAATTTTCTTATAACGTCTTTACCTTTAACAGATTGTTTATTTTCTAAACATAATTGAGACATCGGCCGTTTAAGATTTTTATTGCGATTTTTTCATCATACGTTAAGCGCGAAAACGTGTTATTCTGCATCGCAGACACGAAATTCATCTTACAACAGCGTTGAGCAGACGGGAATCTTGCTCACATGCTATGTATTATACGATATGGAACTAGAACAAAATACAGTTCTCCCCATCTTCAATGTAATGTTTAATGGCTTTACGCAGCAACAGTAGCACTTTGCTCATGGGTATGTTTCTCTCGGTGGAAGGGGTCTTTACATCCGTGCGCTGTTAGTCTTAGTCGTCATTATATCTATGACTACGATCGGTGCATGTAGGTTGTTTCGTGTGCCGTACACGCCACGTTCCTGTTCAATAACAATGAATACGTAATAAATAAATACTTTCACAGTTAGTCGCCGCTTGGTTTGTTTTGTTTCAAAATTTCAGGGGGTGCAATTGCTCACTTGCTCTCATTAAAGAGCCGCCACTGGTGCAATGGCATCTAAAAGGGCTTTATCTCATGAAGAACTTTTTTCCAGTCTGATGAACGATTCAAAAGACGAAAATGACACGATTGAGGAAGCATTTAGTGATGGGTCTGAAGAAGTAGAAGATATTATAGAGGAAAATGAAGTAAATGTTGATAACGTTAGTTACTCTAATGAGGAAAATGATAACAGTGATGAATTTGAGGAAGAATTGGACCGTAATATTGAAGTTGCTGGTCGCACATGGAAATATTTAGCCCCTAAGAGAGAAGGAAGATGAAGTAAATTTTGATAACGTTAGTTACTCTAATGAGGAAAATGATAACAGTGATGAATTTGAGGAAGAATTAGACCGTAATATTGAAGTTGCTTGTCGCACATGGAAATATTTAGCTCCTAAAACTGCAGGTAAAACAAAGACATCAAATTTCATTCGTAAAGAAAAAGGTTTGACAGAGAAAAGTAAGGATATCGGATCGATCCTGGATCGTTTTTCTTTATTTATATCTGAGGAAATTTTTGAAATTATTGTGAAATTTACTAATCAAAGAGCAAAAGAAATTATAAGGAAATATAATGAGAATCATGAAGACAATTTATTCAAATCATGGAAAGAAGTAGACGTTATCGAAATACGTGCTTTCTGTGCAATACTTATTTTATCAGGAAGATTTAGAGAAGCAAAAGATAGCCCAGTTAATTTGTGGCCATCAACAAGTAAATCTTTGACAAAGCCAATATATCAAGCTGGTATGAGCCGAAATAGATTTTGCGATATTTTACGCTTCCTACGTTTTGACGATATTTGCACAAGAATAGAAAGAAAAATTCTGGATAAACTTGCACCTATTCGCGATGTAATTGATATTTTCACAAAAAATTGCAGAGAATCTTATTGCTCATCATCTTATGGAACAAAAGACGAACAGCTGGTAAGTTTTAGAGGCCGATGTCCATTTAAGGTTTATATACCAAGCAAGCCCGGTAAATATGGGATTAAAATTTGGGCATTATGTGATGCAACAACATTTTACTGCTATAATTTTGAAGTATACCTAGGAAAAGAAGGAGAAACAACTGAAAAAAATCAAGGACCTCGCGTAGTTAAAACTTTATCAAACCATTGGTACGGAAGTGGCCGCAATATAACGACTGACAATTTTTTTACCGATTTAACTCTTGCGGAAGATCTTCTGAAAGAAAAACTAACATTAATTGGAACTATGTGCAAAAATAG
Organism: Amphimallon solstitiale; assembly: GCA_963170755.1. Lineage (NCBI taxonomy): Eukaryota > Metazoa > Arthropoda > Insecta > Coleoptera > Scarabaeidae > Amphimallon > Amphimallon solstitiale. The sequence goes on along the minus strand of OY720680.1, from coordinate 8,992,746 downwards.
GAAGGACTTACCCAAGAAGCTTTTGGATATAAAATCACATGCAGTATATTCTTCTCATTTTCTCTTTACTAGAGACTTAACAATAGTGTCCTATGTTACTAAACCTAAAATATTCGTTATTTTACTTTCCTCTACGCATCACGAACATGACATTGCTGATGAGAAAGAAAAATTTAAACCTGATATCATTTTGGAATACAATAAACAAAAAGTGCTGTTGATATCTTAGACAAACTTGTGCGTGATTATTCATGCAAAAGAAATACAAGAAGATGGCCACTGAGACTGTTTTTTTAAATTTGATTGACATAGCATGTTGTAATGCCATATCATATCGAAGAAAAATATTTCTTCAAGATATGGGGATGGAACTTGCTAAGCCAAATCTTGACAGAAGAGCAAAGAAAATTGAAGAAGATGGTCGGGGTTTTCCAAAGGTGGTGACTGCAGCTATAAAGAGTACTGGAAGAGAAAGAAGGAAAGATTGTGATGATGACCGTTACTCAAGGTACTAATAGAGTGCGCTCAACATAGCAAATCTATTACCATAAAAGAGATGACATGTAACTACTGCTCAAAAGATCCCGCCCACCTTGATATCGTTTCTCCATTTCTCTCTTGATGGAACCTTTTTCCCTGTTCATCACTCGTCTTTCCTAAATTAGCAGGAAAGAAATCCAAATGTGAATGCAAAAAATGAACTTTGATCGATATTGGGCACCCTTAATTTTTTTAGTTTTTTAGGAAATTGGCCACGATATCTTGGTAGTTTTCACTCTTTCGATTTCCCAGAAAATATTTGCAAAAATTTTAAAAAGAAGTCCATGCTGCCAGCTCTAAATCATTCATGGTATGTTCAAAATTTTCATCTTTGAACAGCTTCCTAACTTGCAACCAACAAATATTCAGACAGCTTTGGAAACTTACCGCTTAAGTATATAAAACAGTTGCCTTCTCTTTCTAGTGCTTTGACAAACTGTTTAATCAATCCTAATTTAATGTGTAGAAAGGGTAGAATCACCAAATTAGAATCCATTAACGGCTCAAATTTTATATTAAATTCTTCAGGAACAATGCTGGTCCGTGGCTGCCATTCTGTTATTTTACAACAGATTTGCCAAAGAGGATTTGAATATTGAATGAGATTTAATATAGTTGACATATTGTCATACGTTGCTTTTGATGCATTGCAATTGATGGTCTTGAGTTACCGTTATAAAGTAAAACGGCTTTGAGACTTGTTTTCGACGAGTCGATTAGCAATCGCCAATACTTATTATATACAATAGTTGATTTACATCAGTACAGGAATAGAAATGTATTTCAACTCTGTAAAATAAACTGAAGTTTTCGTGACGATTCTTCAATACAGAGATCTTATAGTGGAATGTAAAAGATACCTACCATTCTTTTAATCGAGATCCCCACATTTGTGCTTCTTCTTTGGTTACTGATTGACTTATATCGCCGTATTAAATCTGAAATGCAGGACCGCATTGCAAATGCAGAATACAGTAAATCCATTAAATACAAATTGGGTATTTCAACGATTTTGGAATCAAACCAGAAAAACTACTTATTCCCAACAGTAATAAGAATAATAACTTGCTTGTTTTATCTATCTACTACCAAATAGTCGCGGGTTACGCACTAAAACTCATAAAGCCTACTTAAATATTTTAAATTCTGGCTGTAGCATATTTGCTTTTTCAAAAACTTGGCTCTGCGATTCCATAAATCTTTACAGAAAAATTTTCTGTTTGTCGAAGTAACAGGAAAATCAATTTGGTAAACCATGGAGGCATGTTAATTGCCTTGAATCTAAACATCAAATATTATGTGATTAATACTTCATATCTCACTCATAGCATCCTTTAGCTAATGTCCTGGTATGCAAATGTCACTTTGCTGACTATATATTTTACATTGTTGCTCTATATATTCCTCCAAATTCTATCGCCGATGATTTCAATTTAATTTATTGATTTTAATGTTCCTCCCTTACTGTCTTCGTGGCTATTCTCAATTTAAATCAGTTCAGTAATATTACCAATGCTAATGGCAGACTTTTTGACTTAATTATTTCAAGTTCGGCATCCGAAGTCTTGGTAGAACAGAACATGAACCGTCACTAATTGTTGCCGAGTATCCGCATCATCCCGCACTTCCAGTAATTTTTACGGCTTCTGAATTTCCCTCTAACAACAACTTTCGAAAAGGTAATTATATAAATAACTCTCTATAACGATATCCAATCAATTGACTGACCTGAATGAATAAGTATAATGGTGTTGATTTATGCGTTGACATATTTTATAGCACACTAAAACAATACCTACACTTTCTTCCATATCATTTATTTACATTTTACATGTAGTATTAGTATTATTTGCAACATTCTTGTGACTTGATATGTTTGAATCCGTAAATATGATGTACCAGATAAATGTATTCGTACAAGTTAGTTCACAATCGAAGTGCCAGACTTGACACATCCTCAATAAATAGCAGGGGTAGATTACAAGTCATGTGTATTGATGGCAGCGTATTCATGTTTCCCGTCTTGTAGCTGCACGTGTGCAAGCTTTAGGATTTCTAAGACTATCTTTGAGAATTATTAAAGAATAGTACGTTTATAAGGTGATTCATTTTGTTTTATCTCTTTAGAACAATCATGTATGTCTTTAAAACTCACAGTTGTACCCAGTTAAAATATCCCAACATGAAGCCACTAGTGTTACAAATGATAAAAAATAATTGAATTTTGCAGAAACACATTTTTTAATTGACAAATGAATCCATAGACTATCTTTGTATAAAAGGGCATTTTTTAGTTTTCTGCAAATTAAATTATTTCTTCCATAATATGTAATTTTATCTATTTTATTTGGCCTATCATCTCAAACATATAAAACGATATTTTTTGAAACAGGGTGGTTTTTAAAATTAGTATTAAGGAAATACTACTTGAAATGCCAAAATACTTCAACTGTTTAGAAATATATATAATAGCACTGTACTAATAACACTAAAATTTGTGAGAGGAGTATTCTGAAACATTGCACAAAATTCCACCTTCTTTATGTTAAAACAATAAAAGAGAGCACAATTCTCAATATAATGGCAAGCACACGTGTAAACAACTGTCTTGACCTACACATCACAACTACATCGAGATCTGCTTTACCGACGCCTCCTAAAATTAATTAGAATTCCCAATAGAATGACCACCTGTGCAATCAAGAAGTGTTGTGGGAATATCATTAACCAAGCATGAAAATCCATGGATAGACAATCCCTACCACTGCACTTAAATAATACCGCGTGTTAATCTAGTTTTGGCAAGTGGCTGTGTGATTTAGATTCGTGCTCACTGAATTCTTAAAACAGTCTAGGGGTGGGCGTCTCATTTACCAGTGTACTTGATCAGAGATGAGATGGGTGTCTTTGTTGTGCAATGTAAATAAAGTCGGCATACAACACGATTTTGTTTATTATAAATAAATTTTAATTAATTTTCAAGTATTAAATTTGCTTTATTTAATTTTTGCCATAAAAATTTCCCATATAGGTATAACTGCATCTGAGGACAAGAGTCCTGGGCAACACATTAGAAAATATTTACATACTTAAGCCTACTGCATTATAAAAAAAATTAGGTGTGGCCACCACACGACTTTCTTATACGTATGAGCGTATCAAACTACATACATATACAATTTTAAGAATTTTTTTACACAAAAATTATTCATAATCCTATTCTAAGTACTTCTATTCTCTTAATAAATGACTATAGAATGCATACTTTGCAAGATATTCGAAAAAAGTGCTACTCCCTAATAGTAAAAGTGTTACTTCTGGTCCGAATTTTGAAATTTAATTTATACAAAAAATATTGCAAATCTAGCACTAAATACTTTTGTACTCTTGATAAATATATATAGAATGCATAATTTACGACATATTTGCAAAAAATCGCTATTCAATAAGAGTAAATATGGTACTTCCGGTCTGAATTTTGAATTTTTTTTTATACAAAAGATATTGAAAATTATGTTTTAAATACTTTTATACCCGTAACGTACCTGTCTAAAAAGCATGACTTGCGACATATTCGCAAAAAACTGATTTTCGATAGGCGTAAAAGACCTACTTCCGGTAGGAATTTTGAAAAACGTTTTAAGTAAAATTGTTCTCCATTTTAATTTTAAGTACATATGAATTCTTTATAAATTTGTTTAAACTTAGTAGTTGACGAAATATTGGCAAAATTCAATTTTTTCACTGAAGTAAACTGCTACTTCCGGTCTACCGATTTTTCTGAAAAATGAATCAGATCTCAAGAAGGAGAGAGAGAGAGAGGGAGGGGGGGAGAGAGAGAGAGAGAGAGAGAAACAGACATTTTTTAAAAACCACTTTTTCGTATCAGAGGACTTCAAAACGTGGACATCTGCAAAAATCTCGAGGTCGAACATTTTCGTCATCACAATACTTCCTTATACTACGTATAAGAAAGTAATATATGTGCGGCCTGATACATCATATTTTATGTAGCTAGAATTATAGCAATATGTTCTATACTGTATACTGGCATACATTTCTAGAATAGAAATGTATGTACTTTGATTTGAAAGTTTGGTAAAATGAATTACAATAAAGTGCAAGGGACATATAAATGAAAATTACACAACATTGAAACTGAAATTCGTGACTAGTACATTGATAACAAAAGCACTTAAGGCATTACTAGATAAATTACGTATAGTTTGTTAAGTAATTTGTTTACTCAGACAATGTGGCTTTTGATAATGTGATATACAAAAGATAAGATTTTTCAAAATTGTATTTGGTACCTACGCACATTAGAGCAAAACCACTGACCTAGCTTTCAATGGAAAAGTTATAAATATATTTTTATTTATTATTATTATTATTATTATATGTTATCGCCAACGTGGCACATATTTTCCGGAGAAAATTCCAAGTCAGAAATATAGGGTAACATGGTCGACAATGAACCACCGATTTGTTTAAACACTATATTTTTTGTATTTATCGTTCCATATTTCTAAAACTATGGTGATGGATGCAATATGTATCCTCAATAATTTATTACACAAAATGTGTATGATATGTAGACTTCGAAATAAAAAACGTAATTTGAACAAAACTGACAGTGGTTTATTGTGTACCAGGGTAGGTACTGAATGAACCAGACATAAGTTTAGGACGAACCACTTAGGTATAGAATGAACCATTATGATAATATAAAGAAATAAACAAGACTATGATAAAGGAACTTTATTAATAAACATTCAGAAAATAGACACATTATTCTTTACTGAAATACTCAATGAAACATGAAACGTAACTAGGTATATGTTAAGCAATATTTATATTAGAAAACGCTACTGAAAATTTGTAAGAAGACTGTTGTCGCTTTGTTGATCCACTTATGGAGGGCTGCTGAAGAATAAATTTAATGTTTTCCTCTTTAACCAGAGAAAGGTCAGATACTTCCGGTCTGCAGAATGTTTCTAAATCTTTAGATTTCAGTTTTAGAAATGAAATGTACCATTCATTGTCGTTGTTCCTATGTTCAATTACTTCTCCAATATAAAAGAGCTTTTGTTTCTTAGTGGCAAAGGATACTAACACATATTCACCTATGTATATTGGGGTATCTTTCTAAAGGATTATTTAAAATGCTGTCAGCCAAAACGAGGTAATCGTGTTCATCATTTAGTTCTTCATCGGATAAATCATAGTCGTCATCAGTATATTGAAGATCGATGTTGTCAAATACATCTGTATCGCTGGAGTTGCTTTGTAGAAGTTGACGCTTTACTTTTAATCTATTTCTTACACTTTGTGTTCTATTTTTTGCAGCCCCTCTTGCTGCCACAAGTTCATTTTTTTCTGGTGTGTCTGTGATTATCATACTGCGTCCCGCTTTACGTTTTCTTGTATTTTTACGTGGAGCAGCTTTTATAGCTGGTCTAAAATCAAAGGGATCAACAAACTGATTTTTGTCACTTTGTCTGGTAGGCTGTGGCTCATTTTGATCTGAACAGTTTGTGAGTGTCGGCATGTTCGATATACTTGGCTCGGTTGATTGAAAAGTCAAGCTTATATTGGTACTTTTTCGGTATTTTCCTGTTTCGTTACTGGTTGTTGTGCTCATCGCATTGATCACAGTATTTTCTTCGGTGACTTGAGAAATGCTTTCATTGGCGTCTTTTGGCTGGACAACTAATGGATTAGGACGATCAGTAACCGCACTTGGCAAGAAATCTTCTTCTGAGAAGACGTTCATGTCTAATGGAAAAATACCTGTTTTTTTGAAGGCATTACAAATGTTAACTGGAGTCATTGCTCTTTGATGTGCATAACCAATAAATTCCGCCACATCGTAAATTGTAACTGGACATCCTGGATTACGGAGCAAAAAGGAATCAATAGCAGTGTTAAAAAACTTTTTAAATGGGGCAAATACCCCTACATCCAGAGGCTGCATCTTCGAAGTTGTATGAGGATGGAGTGTTAAAATAGTAACACCGGATGATTTGGCAAACTCTAGAGCCTTTATCGACAGATGTGCCTCATGGTTGTCCATGATGAGTAAACTTTGATTGTTCATGCTGCTACTGGTACACTGGATAAAGTGAGCCATGACTTCGACGAATATTTCCGAATTCATCCAACCAGAGGCAGCTGCTAACCCTAGAGATCCTGGTGGTGCACCCTTTAACATGTGTTGCTTGAAATTTGTCCGGGGAAAGACAATAGCTCGAGGTATTGCTTGTCCGTTAGCACTGATAATGCAGCAAGTAGTTATTAGTACACCTCTCTCACCACTGGTAACTTTGGACAAATTCTTAAAGTTTTTGGGTGCTAATACTTTCTGCGGCTTTTGTACTGTCGTCGTTGCTGTCTCATCTAAATTGAAGATACGAGTTCCATTGGCAAATGTTTCATTTCGTTTAAGAACATTTTCAAGATTTGTAAAAAACGTTTGTACTGTTTTTTCGTTAAAAGAAGTGGCTCTTGCTAAACTACATGCTTCTGTTTTTTTTAATGAAATATTTGGATGTCGCTGACGAAAACCTCGTAGCCAATCTAAACCTGCCATTGAATTTAATTTCCATTGATCTGGCATGTGTATCTTGTTTACTGTGGCCATTTCAAATGCCAGTTTGCGGCAATCAATTGTTGTAATCCCATAGAATAACTTAGCGCAATATTCTATGTAATTTTTGAGAGATTCTTCCTGTTCTAAAGAAAGCACCTGCCGATTCTCATAATTCGGCACTAAACGAAGATTTCCGTCATTATCTTGGCCTTTACTACTGTTAGGAGATATTATGCTCCTAACAGTAGGATAGGTATATTACTTGTTTTTGCTGCTTTACGAATTGATGTACCATTCTTAATTAAATTTAAAGCTGTTATCATTTGCTCCGCTGTGTGGCATCCTCGTTTGCGTTGTTTAACACGTTTACGAGCCATTCTGAAACAAAGAAGTTTTTTTTAATATAATATGCTATTTAATATGTAGGGTACACATTGAGTCATGGTTCAATCAGTACCCAGTTTCTGTGGTTCAATGTACACCATAGGTATATTTCGTTTTTCAGTTCACATATTCTAACAACTGTTGTGAATACAACAGTATTTTTCATCTATTATGGAACACTAATAGCTAATATTTACTTTAATTTACTGTACTTTAGAAATTATTGCCAAATACTGATTTATAAACAAACAAATACTCATCTTTTTTTTTTACAAAACACTTTCAAAATGAAGAACTCTCGACGCACGTCTACACATCAACGCAGTCCCGACTCGACTCAATGAATTGAGATTCGGGTAGGAAGAGGCAAATAACCGACAGAGCGGGACATACGGATCGGTTATAGTTTTAGAGAAATAGGAATGGTTCAGTGTGTACCACTGGTTCATTGTTGACCATGTTACCCTACAATGTACACTTTAAGCGACATATTGCATACAGCACCGTGGATGCTTGTATCATGTCCATTATTAAAGTTTTACTATTTTCTACTGTTTTGTTACCCTAAAACCCGACAAGAACTTATACCAGAGAACAACTAGAAGCGACAAAGACCTTAAAAGCGTACCCCCTGTTTCCTCTGTGGGCCAGGCCAGCGTGGTTGTGTTTCGATCGTTTGTCTAGACGAGATGTTGTTTCTAAGAATGAAATTTTTTTATTCTCTCAAATACGTAAACAAGGAGTTAACATTAACAACAGCTGACAAAAAGGCTGAGAGAATTTTAATAAAAAAATTGAATTTTGTTCCTCGAATTTCGCTATTTTACTTTCTTCTTATAAGTTGAAAATATGTAACAACAACCATCATCTGTCTGCAGAAGGACACACCCAGTTTCCTGAAAAAACTAATATATGGGCAGATATCTCTTGGGACCAAGTGACTGGTCCGCTTTTTTTCAATGGAAATCTAAACAGCGAAGCATATTTTGATATGTTGGAAAATACTATCAATCAGCTAATTATTGATGTTCTTAAAAAACAACGGATAGCGATGGAATTTACCCCTCCGCCTCAAAATTTAGTAGAACTTCGTCAGAGAATAAACGCAACCTACCGTTGAATTCAAAGAGAAGTTTTTGAACATGTATGCCGCTGTTTTGATCAACGGCTATACCATTCCTTGTTTAGCGATCAACGAACAACATTTTGAAAAATTATTGAATTGAATTTTTCTGCAAAAAAATATTTAAATTGTTAAATAACTTCGAAAACAAAAATTAAACATTTTAAACAGTTTACTGTTTCAAAAGACCTTTAAAATAACGTATTACTCGATATCACTTTCCATTTAAGATTTTTAAGGGGGTAGCTCCCGGGGGCGGGGGGTTAACGTGGGTGAGTCAATTTTTGCATCAAGAAATGGCCCACACGATAAAGGCTTGCGCGCACTAGTCGGCAACAGCCCGGAAAGGAACGCGCGACGGCGGCCGGCATTTTTTTTAGGGTACGCGCACTAGCCGGTAAATAATTTTTGCAAGTCGCCGGCCGCTTGTCGCTTAGGTACTAGAGCTGGGCAATTACTTTATAAATCAGTAATTGTAATTAGTAATTAATTCCTTTGCCTTTTCAAGTAATTTGTAATTGTAATTGTTTAACAAATCGTGAAGTATTTATAATTTGTATTTAAATACTTTTAGTTTTTTAAAAGTCAATTACAAATTACTTTTCCAATTAACTCATATTAAGAACATACCCTTAGCTCCCCTGGAATAACTAGGTGGAATTTAATGTATGACAGTATCAAACAAATACTGGACGTGAAAAAAAAACTTTCCATCTTTTTAAAATTAAAAATACCGTGCTTTTCTGAATACGAGTTCCTTACTCTGCAAGAATATTGTGAAGTCACTGCACTTTTAGCAGAGATCGTAAATAATTTAAAAGGTGAAAACAAAGCTTTTTATGGCGTTCTTCTTCCAAGTGTAGTGTCACTTAAAAATAAGCTAAATAAATTAAGTAAAAAGTTTAAAAGTGGCGGAGATATAATACTTCAAAGTGCCATTAAAGGTTTAGATAATAGATTTAAACAACTTATAACTTTAGAGAATACCTATGCACTTTTAGGAGCAATTACACATCCTGAGTTTAAACTTCGTTGGTTGCCGTTAGTCCAGTCAACTTTTGTGTTATCTAAACATGATATTAAACAACTGCTTATTTCGGAGTGAGAATTATTTTCTATCGAACAGTCCGAATTAATGAATGTTACAGATATTGGTACCGATAATTATAAGAAGGAAGTTAATAATAGTAGCTTATTTGATTTTAATGAAGGAACTGAAGGAATCACACAATCAGCTGACAATGAAAATAAAAATAAAATTCATCTTGAAATTTTACAGTATCTGGATGATATAAGACAAAACTTTCCCATGGTAGAAAGTTACCCTCTCATTAAGCAAGTGTTTTTTAAACACAATACTGCACTACCATCTTCAGCACCCGTCGAACGATTATTTTCATTCGCAACTATGATTCATGCAGCCAAAAGACAAGCCATTTCAGACACAAATTTTGAAAAGTTAGTTGTAATGAAAACCAACAAAATATACAGTTAAATGATCATTTTAAATCATCCAACCAACAATAACCAAATGTTTGAGTACTTTATATTGAATGTAACTATAAAAGGTACTTATTTCAATACTTTCCGAAGGTGAAAATAAGTTTATTTAAGGTATATGATACCTTTACAGCGCTTTATTAAAAAACTAGCCATTGATTTTTACGGAAAATTTCAATTTCAAGTCATTTTTTTTTGGGTTTTTCAATAAGAATAATATTATTTTAGAGCTCAACAGTAAGATATTTTAAATAATTGAAGAAAAAGTATAAAATGGGGTTAAAATATTATTATGTAAAACCAGCCTTTAAAAAAAGCACTGCATACACAAATACACTACAAAATGTAATGGTTTAATAATTATTTTAGTAGCAATAATTTTGAGGAAATACATATGATTCCTTATACTACCCCACATTTGTCACCCCAGGGTAAGTAATGTACCCTAATTACCTTATTTTCATTCCTAGTTTTATGGTGTAATTTTTTGTTACTAATTATTTTAATCACATATTTTACGTTATACTTGAATTGTTGCTTTACTTGTTTTGTTTTTTATATAATAAATTACGTTGTTTTTTATACATGTGGGTTGGAATATAGTTGATTTCTTTCCCATTTCCTATTTTAAGTTCCGATTTGTATATTATATACAACAAAAGACTAATAACTGAAAAAAACGTTTTTCCTCGGATTTTATAAACAAATGTAATTGTAATTGTAATTAGAAAAGTAACTGTCAATTACATTTTGTTTGTAATTGTAATTAGAGGAAAAATTCCTTTCTTAATCTCTTGTACTTTGTAATTGTAATTAATTGCTTTTAAAAAAAAGTATTTTGTAATTGTAATTAATTATTATTCGAAAGTAATTGCCCAGCTCTGTTAGGTACGATGGATCCAAAGATTATAATTATAAGTTTACTGAGTGAGGAAGAGGAAAAACAAAATACAGTAGTTAAACAAAAAAGAAAACGAAAATGGGTACACGAAATCTGTAAAAAGAGGAAAATCGAAAGTGAAATTGCCACTTTATTTCCTCAATTAGTAGAACATGAAGAAAAACTTTTTCAGTATTTCCGAGTGAGTTACGAAAAATTTCAAGAACTTTTGACTATTATAAAACCTGATCTGACAAAACAAAATACAACGTTCAGATGCTCCATTCCACCAGCAGAACGCAGAAAAATCAAACAATTCCTTGTAGCCGCTAACAAGGATTATTAATTTTTCTTCGTCCATTCTCTTTTGTGGTCAAAAAAACAGCGCGCACTACTTCACCTCACGACGCAACGCAACGAACCACCGGCGAAAGTATTCTCGCCGGAGATTTCCGCCGACGACCGGCCGCAACGTTTCCTTCCGTTGCCGTGTAGTGTGCGCTGCTTCGTTTATGTACCATGGAAAAATAAATTCCCGTTCCGTTGCTGTGCGGTCCGTTGCCGGCTGGCCCGGTCTAGTGCGCGCCAGCCTTAATGCTTCTTAGGTGTTTCAGTGAATTTTTCATAGATTTCCATATTTCCAGAAATGTTAAGTGGGAAGTTTTGAAATGAACTGTATAACTTGTATATTACGTTAAATAAATACAATAATCCCCCAAATATTCCAACTCACAATAAAAAGTAAAATGCCAAAGCCTAAAGTATTTTTTAAGGAGTCCCCATTTTATTTACGATATGCGAGATATTCTATCATAAAACCATAAAAATCTCCGCCTCCTCACACAAGTAAATGTAGAATGTAGTACATGGCACAAAATTTATTTTACATTGCATCAATCCAATAAATTCAAACAAAACTTTTATGATGAAATCGATCTACGCAAATATAAGTAATCCTAATAATTGGTTAAATTCAAATATTTTGTACAAAGTTATTTACTCTAAATTATATTTTTTAATAAAATATTTCAGACAAGAATATGTTCTAAAAGTTATATATTATGAGAGTAACTTCGTTACTTCGGATCTTATCGAGTAACGAATACTTTAGTAACGGATAATTACATTTGCAACACCACTAGTGTACAACGGGCTTTATTATACAATATGATCATTTATATTCACCCTCTAGCAAGCCATGAAATTATTTCTAGAAAATATTATGTTGGTATGTTCTGACAAATAAAATTCATCTGTCATTAATGTATTTATTAATTGACACTTAATCATCAGTATAATATAACCTAATAAGTTAACTTACCTTATGGTACCAACTTAAGTTTAAAAAATAAAAATGCTCTCATGGCCTTCTAGAGGGCAGAAATATATGATCATATGGTAAGTTAACGACAAGCGGTAACTTAAAGAACACAACTGTCATTTATAACACATAGTACAAATTACACAGCTTCGTTATCTTTTCTGAACGTGGGGGGGGGGGGGGGGGTAGCGCAGAGATTCTGTAGGATTCCATTATTGAAGCGATATATAAATTAAATCAGATATCGCATCGCGGGTATACAGTGTGCTTGCCGGCGACCTGCGTATAGGGCTTACTGTGAGATAAAACGACGACACCGAGAGTTTGTATGAGTTAGTACGAGAAAGCAATATACAAACCGCTTTTTGGTCGAGTGTAGTGTTGGAAAAGTGGGGATTCGAGTACATTTACGCTGAGGCTAGAACGGGCTAGACTGACTCTCCGTTTAAGCAGGGCAACAAGGATAGATAGCAGCTGTACTGCAGTTTGTATATTGCTTTCTCGTACTAACTCATACAAACTCTCGGTGTCGTCGTTTTATCTTACAGTAAGCCCTATACGCAGGTCGCTTGCAAGCACATGGTATACTAATATAGCGGACAATTACGCCGTATTGGAACCGACGACACGTGCTTCAGCCTCGTTGGTCATCGTCAATACAATGTAAACAAGTCTGAAACACGTGTCTACTGTTCCAATACAGCGTAATTTCCCGTTAATCCTTAGTCCTATATTAATTTTTAACGTATTTTAACAAAAACTGATTACGGTGTTGTTTGAGGTGTCCATTTTTATTAGAAAAGCCTGTATATATTCAAAGCATTTTTTCCTAGAATAACAAATATAAATTTTACTGAACTTTCTTTAAACTTGTATGTCATATTTAAGATTAATTTTACAGTTTATAAGAGAAACCAAAACAATCTAAAAATAATTTACTTTTATTTATAGATTTCGACATTAAAAAGAAACAATACATAATAATAAGCCATAACATTTAATATAACAGTAATAAACATTAATTATCAACTAATTCTTATCTAGTACCTATAGAAAATATGCACATATTTAATAATTACGCGATGGCATGTCAGCATAGCTAACCAGTAAATATAAATATCCGTTTAATAGGCTTGGCTCACTCTCACAAATTTTTCTCTATTTTTATAGTATCCTATATACCTACCTCGCACACGTGAATATCTAAAAAAAAAAAAGTATGTGTTTCATTATATGCAAACATTTCTCCACGTGTTCCGTTTTAGAGAAGAAAGTAATGACACGTTACTGTTACGGCAGTGTTGTACTTCGTGTGCCCCATGTCAAACAAAAAATTATTAATGCTTTAGAATGCCAGAAATAGAAACAACTTTTACCGAGCGCTTTGAAGATCCATCGTGTACTCCACGTTTTACAACTTTTCATATAAAATGCATGATTTACACGAATAATAATGACGTAGGTACACTCCAACTTTAAAATAATAAAATTTTAACGCGCATTTTACGCACCGTGTGTATATAATGCAACGGCAATTTCAGAATTTAATCAAAATTATCGAGTTCATTGCAATCTATATTTGCGTTGCAGTTGGCGCAATCTTTATAGCTCTTCGACAAAAGACAACGCGTTGCATTTAGTGTCACAACCTGTGTCTCTGGTATTAAATTGTATTAAAAACCTCCAGTTATTCAATGTAAATTTGTGATAAGCTTGCTTGAGTAAATATAAATATTTCAAAAAGTTCTAAAAAATGTTGGCGAATTTGTGGTTCTGGTATGTATTTAATAAATAATAAACGAGCTTGCTTCAAATATTGTTCTTCACTTAAATAGACCTTCAATTCGAAATTAATTTTTAACCCTTATCAGATTGTACATTCAATGTTTAGCTGCGAACACGTTGCGGTGTGCAATAAAAGTATTCAGTAAAATTAATTTATAATGGGTCTTTATACACCCCCTGAAAAGCTTCACATAATAAAATCGTTTTACGGTAATAATTCTGCAATAAAGTGCATAAATATATTTGCGCTGACTTTTGCAGACCGTCCTGTACCTTGCAAACAATCTATAATATTATTAATACATTTGAAAAATGTTTCTGTCTCAATAACTGCACGGAATGCAAACCAAGAGAGATATCCCCACAAAAAATTGAGGAAAGTGAACAACGGGATGTATTAGTTTGTAGTATTGTGGAAATTGACAACACGATATCAACTAGGATTTGGGTATAAGTAACAAAAATGCTTCACGCAGTATTCGAAAACCCAAGAAATATTTCCGGAGGACCATTTTCGAAGAATGGAATTTTGTCAATCCGTTATGGATAAGATACATCGAGACGACAATTTCGTTAGAAGTATTTGCTTCACCGATGAGTCAACTTTTCCATTGCACGGAAAGCACAATCCCTCTGTTCTTCGATATTGGGCTACGGAAAATGAACACCGGCATTTTGCAAACCGCACCCAATATCCTCAAAAAGTAAGCGTTTGGGCAGGTATTTTAGGTGATCATTTGATAGGACCGTTTTTTATTGATCGTATAATTAAATGCCGACAAGTACCTCGAATTATTGCAAAATCAAATACTTCCCACCATTCAAAACACTGGAATAAATCAGGAAATCGTTTGGTTTCAACATGATGGCTGTCCGGGACATAATGCAGTCAGGGTAAAGGAATTTCTAGGGAATACTTTCCCTGGCCGTCTTATTACTGGAACGGGAAACATCAAATGGCCTCCGCGATCTCCAAATGATTTTTTTTTGTGGGGATATCTAAAAAATATTGTTTATACCCATGAAGCTGGTAGAGCAGAAAACATAGTTGCCTTGAGAGAAAAAATAATTGAGGCTGCTAATTCAGTAACTGCTCACATGTTAGAAAACGTAAGTGTAAACTTCTACGACCGCTTAGGGCAATGTCTTGCTGTGCAGGGAGGAATTTTTGAGCCCCTTGTATAGTTTAATATTATTTTTGTACTCACCGCCTGTAAAGTGACCTTTGGCGCATGTGTAGCTCGACTAGGAAAGAGGTTTTCCCGGTCGAGGCGACTGTAAAAATTGAAAAAAACAATTGCACTAACTTGGTAGTAATAAAATTTAGTCTATTAAATACTACTTATTAGTAATAAAATTTAGTCTATCAAATACTACTTCCCTCCACTATTCTTCATTAAAAGTTGGGAAAATAGGAGTAATAATTAAAAATTCTTCCAAAAAATTTATGGCGCCATCTATTTGACGACATTTTAAGCGACATTCATATTGGCAGATCAGAATTTTTTGTATCTAACCCAAAAAGCGCAATAAATGTAATATAAATTTATAAATATAAAAATAAATATCTCATGTTTGCCATGTGTAAGAATATAATAACTTAATTTTAGGGAAAGGTCAGTAATAGTTACGTTCATGAATGCTTAAATTAATTAAGTAATCTATCTTAGGTTAGGTATGATACTAATGACATTAATCAATAACATTTTTTTAATTTAATATTTGTACAAAAAATATTGTACAAACTACTTGCGTGAAGACATCTTCCACGCATTCGCGCAATTAAAAGCACTCGCTTTCTGCAGTCGCTCGTGCTTACAAAGTGCGCTCATGCGGGAAAATAGTCTTCCCGCACTTGGTTCGTAAATAACTATTTCAGAATCCTTTTTTATTTATTTTATTAGGTTTATTTTTTTATTTTATTATGATTGTTTTTTAATTTTATTAGAACTACGCTTTTGTTTGTGTCATGCAGTGTGAACGCAGCTTCTGAATTCTCTGCATTTACTGAAAGGACAAAGAAAAACAAATCCATGCAACTCGTAAATATTATTTCTCAACGCATTACAAACGCCCAACTCGGTGGTCCAATGGTTACTGCTAACTTGTATGTGCGAGATAATCGTGGTATCGGTCGTCGCCGGCAGCAGAAAGGACAGGAGGGGGTACCACGTTGCCACGTATTACATGCATTGATCCCCTATGGCTAATGATATTTGACACATGCGGTATTAACAAATACGGCTAAGAACATGATACGATGTGTTTAATATACAGGGTTATGATAAAGTAACGCACAAAATCCTAAATTACCAAAAAACTATAAGAGATAGGTATAGGAATCCCGAATACAGTTTTAAAAACAATTAAAATTAGAATCTAAATATGGCAATAAATACAGGGTGTTCCATTTAAAATAAGAAAGTTATTTGCCTTTAATGTTAGTCAAAACACAAATATAGTTTTTAAACACCCTGTATAATTTTTAGATATCAACTTTAGCTTATCTTAGAGTCTAATGGTTTGAGTATACATTAAATACAATTTAAAATAATTCGCTCAAATATGGAAGACAGCAATGTCTCTGAAATTTTGATCTACATTTTCAAAAATAGTGAAA
Organism: Amphimallon solstitiale; assembly: GCA_963170755.1. Classification (NCBI taxonomy): domain Eukaryota; kingdom Metazoa; phylum Arthropoda; class Insecta; order Coleoptera; family Scarabaeidae; genus Amphimallon; species Amphimallon solstitiale. The sequence continues at coordinate 8,976,001 of OY720680.1, read as the reverse complement.
TATCTCGAAAAGAGGTTGAGTTAGGTATAGGGAATGTAACAGTAAGTGGCCTTAATTCAGCCTATAGCATCAAAATATCCCATAATATACAGGGTGTTCCATTTAAATTTTCATAACTTTGGTGTGCCAAATTTTTTTGGATCACTATATATATTTCAAAATAATTTTAAAACGTGCCCCTAAAGAAACTACACAACCTTTAATAAAAATAAAAATAAAACATATTACCGCTTTTCGTATATAAACCGACGGAAATGAGGTTCCCCACCCTGTATATTAAATAATAAAGTCAATTTATTATTATTATTATTATTAATTATTATATTCTTTTCAGCGGCGACTCAGTGCCGTGTTGTGAGGTACTGGCACCATATTCCGATTCCGAATCAACTTACGGCGTTAGATTAACGAAAAACAGAGTATCTCGGCAAGACCCCTTATCACACCGAATAATCGAAAAAAGAAGACGCGATAGAATGAACAACTGCCTGGCCGATCTGTCACGTCTGATCCCTGCTGAATACCTGAAGAAGGGGCGCGGGCGAGTCGAAAAAACGGAAATAATCGAGATGGCCATAAAACACATGAAGCATCTGCAACATTTGGATCACTATAGGCTAGGGTATCAAGAGTGCATGTCCGAAACAATGAGGTTTTTAGTGGAAGTGGAGGGGAGATTTCCTAGAGAACCTTTATGCGTCCGCTTGTTGGCCCACCTGCAGCAACACTGCGATTCCTTAACCAAACAGACGGCAACTGAAGAAACGGCTAAAGTAGAACAAAATAATAATCATGTAGAAGAACCTATGCCTTTGATTGAAAAACATACGGAAGCGTATAAATATAAAACTAACATCAAATTGAGATTTAATCAAGATCTACAACATGCGAGGAGGAATTCTGCGACAAGTTTAGAAAACCATAGGTAAGAAAGTATGCGATAGATGCTACATTATATTGCCGGTTTTTTGCTACAAAACCTACTTTGGATTTCCCTTCAAAAAGCTCTGCGTTCTTCAATATTTTAGTATATAAAGTTTAAATATAACCACGAATTTCAACGCTTCTCATTCCAGTCCATTTTACACCATCATATAAAATTGTACTAACAATACCATTTTATATGATGGTGTAATAGTATATTACATACCGAGGTGAAAAGTATTTGATTGCTGTCAAGAGATTAAGTAGCTATCTCAAGACAGGAATGAAACTTTTCACCGAGGTTTGTATACTATTTTATTTACAACCATACGATTCATAATTATTTGTGATAAAAATTCCGGTAAAAGTTTTGACATATCGAGTTGTCGATTTGTGATGTTCTAGCATAGACGTCAAAAAGCGTCAATTTTTCGGTCAATGGATTATAAAAGAAATATTGAATAGTAAAACCTTCAAGGACTGCACTCCATTGGAACTGGGGGAAAGAGTCCTCCCGTAGCAATCCAGATATGTTAGCTCGAATGGAAAAGGACAACAAATCACTATTTCATCAGATCAGCAATAGCAGGGTGGCCTATCTATATGATTCATTAGAATTTCCGCGTCAATCCTTTTGTTTAGTGGCCTGCTTCCCAAGGGTGTTGTGCTAAACGTGATTTTTCAGTTTATCAAAGACGACCTAATTTCTTGTGTTCTTTGATTCTTACTTCTAGGCGCCTGCTGTTTTATTCTATGTATGGACGTCCACAGTCATACGGTAATTTGTATATACAGTTTATTGTTATATGGTTCATGTTGCCTGGGTTAATTCGATAGTTCTTACATCATATTTGTTTCCTATTCACCAGATTTTCTCTGATAGACCTCGTATGTACGGATTGGTCGTAGTATATACGGTCTCCGGTTGGTCTGGATGCGGAATTGGGAGATGTTACCTTGGTTTTTTATGCCTTGGTCAACTTGTTGTACCATTTGAATTTTAAGATATAAGTTATATGTCTCTTTTCTTTTTTCTTATCCCGTTTTTTCGAGTATATTACCTTGGCTCTCTCATATAGGCAACTGGCCACCCCAAAATTGACATCACATACGTGATTAGAATCAAAATGTAGGTATTGTACTGTATTCATGGGATTTCTGTACACTTGAGGTTTTTAGTGTGCCAGTATCCGTACTAGTACATCGAGGAATGGTATGTTGTTCCCTGTTTGCGTCTCCATGGTAAGTTTTATGCTGTTCTCAATGCTAAGGTGATGTAGATTGCAGTGGCGGCTGGTGAGTACGTTTTGGCGGTGCACGTACATAGACGAGACTTATTCGTTTATTATCGGCGATATAATAGGCATCTGGCAGTATATCAGCGATAATAAACGAATCAGTAGATTGTAGGAAATCTTGCAATGTGTCTTCTCCTTGCCATATAACGAAGATGTCGTTAACATATCTGAACCACATTTTTGGTGTCAGGCAGGTGGTAGGTGTTGATTGCTCTTTGCTCTAATTCTTCCATGTATACATTATTGAGAATGGGGGATAACATGAACCCATCGCCATTCCAAATTATTGTTGATAGAATTTCTCAATTCTATGATGGCCTCTACCCCTAGAGCGGTTATTTCTTGTAATATGTTCGTTGAGAGTCTGTTCTTGACTATCGCTCGAGTTGGTTCTATTGGTACGTTTGTAAAAATGCTGGTGACATCAAAGCTAACCATAATATCTCCCTGTGGCCATTTTAAATCTTTTTATCACGAACTGGGTATTTTTATTATATCCAGTAGGATTTTTCCTAGCGAGTGGCACGGAGAGGTCCTTGAACTGACAGTTGGTCTTAGAAGAATGTCTGGTTGATGGTAGTCCAACAAATGTGGCGGCTCACTGTAATGTGGTAAGCCTATCTGATGTTCTGGTTGGGAAAAGCAGCTTTAATTTATAGAGACATTTGTATATTTTAGTTTCCACAGATGTTGTTGGAAGTTTTTTTAATTCTTCCTATTCGCCCCTAACAAGTCTTGTCCACGTCCATAATTACTATTGCGTTCCCTTTGTCTATCGGAAAATTTATTAGTGATATGTCTGCGTTGAGTTTTTTCAGTTCCGGTTGTTGGATTTTTAGTACTGTCACTTCTACCGCTACTGCCATATCCAAGGTTGGAATTTGTTTAGGAGCTATGGAGAATTTCATGCCTTTATTCAGGACTAAGATTGTCGTTTGATCAATCCCCCAGTTGGATATATTATTTACTGTCTTTTGCGGGTTTATTGATTTTCTTTCCCTTTGTATGTTCAGTAGTGACGCCAACTTCTCTTGATGTTTCTCTTTGAGTTGGCTATTTATTCTGTAGCACATCCTTTGCACAGCTGTTATAATGCCTTCGTAATCTTGATCGTTGGTAATGCCTGTGATATCCAGCTTGATCCTCTCGCTATTTCACTTGAGCCGAATCTTGTTGAACCTGTGGTGGTTGATCCTTGCCTTAACCAGTACTTGACTACTATTTTGGCTTTTTTCTGCTCGCGTACTTCTAACTGAAAGTCTTACTATTAAGTTTTGGAGATGACATTATTTTTTCTTGCTTTGTACAGAAAGGTTAGGTGGTTAGCTTCCTTGGCAAGTTTGATCATGGTCTTCTCATATTGCCTAAAAGACCTGCTTAATTCGGGCCTATACCGAATTTTTGGGTCCTATATAGTGAATCTGTCTCTTTTGTTGATTTTAAATTTGGAGAAAACCTTTCAACGTCAACTTATGAAGAATTTAGTAATCTACCCCGGTGAAGTATCAAATTTAGATAAAAATTATCTGCTTAAAGAAAATTAATTAATATGTCAAAATATTAAAAACAAGTTTTCTCAAAAGTCCTTCGGAGGAGATTTGTTTGCTTGGGTTCACGTTATAAATTGAATAAAAAGCTATTCCGCTCTGCACTTATTTTTCGTTCAACTATTCTTTACTTTGTTTTAAATGAATATAAAATAAATTAAAATTAGGCAACCCACATTACAATGAATTGTTATTCTAGTAAAAATCTTTTGCGCGGTTACAAATGTGTAAATATTTGGTCATAAGTTAATTTTTATTCGCCTAGATATTATATACTCCATATGTGTAATAAGTACTCGAACATCCTTGGCTTATTAAATTATGTGCTATGCAACCAATATTACATTTCCGATCCACTATATAGGACCCTTAACAATGAATTATAATTTGACATGTAACTAACTTCAAACTAAAAGATTTATGCATGCTCAGTAGTGCACAGCTGCTACTTATTATTGCCACCAACAGAGTATGACTCAAATATAATTTTCTGTACTGGAAACAGATTCATAAAAGTTTAACATCACAGAACAAATATTTTAATTACTATCATCTAGATGAGTGTAAACTATGTAATTAGTAATTATCATTCCACCACCCTTACATAATACAAACCAGACATTTCAAAAAAATGTAAAAACGTTACAAGTAGACATAATTATTCATGAATTAATGTATTTATGATTTTATTAAAAGCACTTTACATGCCGATATGTAAATAAATTGCATAGAAATTAAACACGGATAATTAACAGTCACATGTAACAATTAATGTTTAAGGTCATTAGTCCCACAGAAGAACAATTATTGTTAATAAACATTGCACTAAATCGAATTAATTTGTCGCGATAAAAACAATACACAGTTTGCAACACTGTAATTTTATTTTTTAAAGTTGGTGCCAAATATGATAACAAACCATTTTATTTTAAACGTCAAATATAAACGTTTGATTAGTACCGTGCGAGCAAGTTGAACTGAAGAATAAATAAAAATGTGAAGTAAAAATTATAGTATGTCTCTAAGAGACATTTTAATGATTATTTGAAATAATTTATTACTTTAAATCAGTATAAATGTTAAACTTAAAATGACATGATGTCCACAATAGCACAGATTTTCACATCGTTAAAATGTTTTAAGTTCAAAGTCAGTGTAACCAACGTCAAAAAAACTAAATTTCTATAATTTTTAAATTAAATATGACTATTATTTTAAACCTTCTTGAACACCTGAAATCCAAAAAATAGAAAAAACCGTATGAGATACACGTTTGCGCAACCGTTCTTTAGAAAACACGCGGTTCGTTTTCTAAGCTTGAACGCGTGCGCAAAAATTTGTCTATAAAACTTGTATTTTAATGCAATGTTATAATTTATTCTTGGCCATCCTTTTTTTATATCTAGGTCTTGAACACAAAAACAAAAGAAAAGTCGTAAAAATTAATTATTATTTTTTTCAAATCAGAATTCCAAAAACTATAAAATAATAAAATATAGTTTTTTTTAGATGATTCATCGCAAATTTGTGACATTATTGTGTTACTTAAAATTTTAATATTGTTGAGATCTGTATTAAATTATAAATTGTTACAGTTGCTTTGTAGTAAAATATTTTATAACATGTATTGTTGATATGTTAAAGTATCTTAGTCGTAAAATGGAGTACAGAAAGTACTAAAAGCTTCTGAAATAGCCTATTAAAGATGGAATTATTCACTAAGATACATATATATTATAGTTGTCAGCTGTTTAAGTGATATAGTTATATATATAATATACTTGTTATTTTATATAACATCTATTTATACAACTGTAAATCTAAGTTCTAAGGAAACGTACACGTGTATGTTGTATTTATATAATATTTTCCTGCTAAATAAACGCTCTTATTGATATTATACTGTACTGAATCAAGACAGTTGTGTGTATATTCTCATAGAGATAATCAAGTATGTAAGAAAATAATTAACTATTAATGACTAAAAATTATCAACAGTAAGATCATAAGTGCTCAACTCTTGTCGGCAAGATTTTTATTTTGTATGAGCATTGGTTGCTTGGCAATTAAACTAGATCAAATTGACGAAAAGAACCCGAGCGCGGAGCGCGAGGGTTCTTTTCCCAAGAATTTGATCGAGTTTAATTGCCAAGCAACCAATGCTCATACAAAATAAAAATCTTGCCTGACAAGAGTTGAGAACGAATGATCTTCGGTTGGAGAATTAACTGAATGAAGCGTTAAATACGTCAAATTTTTAACAACTTTATTTATGAGAACAATTATAATTATAATTAAAAGTACAATTAGTGAACGTAGCTTGAGAATTATTTTGTTTTGAAGTTGATGGAAATGCGACATGTCGTATTTGGTTGATGATGTTGGTGTGGTGGTTCTCGTCAATATGAAGATATGGTTTTATTGAAGATGCATTACTGTGGCCAGTAATCTTAATTAATTCTTGTTCATTTATTCCAGATTTTGTTAAATGCGAAACAATACTAGAACGATGCGAGTGATTTGTCAATTTCCTTTTTTTAATATCTAATCCAATTTTTACCGCGGAGGACTTGGTTCACTTCGCAATCTCATTGACCTACAGGAGAATTTTTGTACCATTTTCCAGTTGTTTTCCAGTGAGGATTTGCAGTTAAAAATAGTCTATTAGATGTAATGTGTGGACTACGTTTTTCTTGCAGTTTGTTGAATAACCTTACTGGACATCGGTCTATGTTTTCCTTGTTAGGCGTAAGCCACTTATTCTCTGCGCATTTTTCAGCACCACCTATATTATTTAAAGTTTAATGAAATTCTTTAGTTATTGTTAACCTACCTTGGCAAGTTTTTGTAAATATAGGATTATAAATAATCCTGCCTGTCGCACATCCATCGTTTCCTATTTCTTCTTTAAAATAGTCCGTGATACAATTGCTTCCTTCCCCACCGCGCCACGCTAATTCAAAAGAAACAATGTGGAAAAACTTTTTCTGAAGACCTTCTGGAGTATCTTCGTCAAAGCTGTTTATAATCTTGTCAATTTCTTCAAGAGAGAATGCTTCAGCGCTTACTTTCCGTTTCTCCGGAATTGATTGCAGCTGCTTGCGTTTGGTGTTCCTCGCTTCTCGTGCAGCTTTGAAGACTATATCCGAAAATGGGTCAATTCTTCTATTATATTTATTAAAATACAAGTCTTGCACTAACTTGGCGGTTGTATTCCATAGCGTTTTGACACAAGATTCCTTATAATCTTCTCCATTACGTTTCCGCATATTAAATGCATAATCTTTTAAAATACTTGCAATCATATCAGTGGACAAAGATTCGCTTAATTCATATTTGCGTTGTTGGCAAAATTCTGCAAATTGATTCCACACACTTTCTCTACACTGAGTTGTCTTTCTCGGAATCGAATTTTGAATGTTTTCATTAATTGAAGCGTCAGGAATGTTGCCGAAGCGCGACATTTTTACTTTTGTCAAAATGACATTTGATTTTTTAAATATTAATGGTTGCTAAAATAATGCTAAAACAATGAGGTATCGGCAAGAAAAATAGCATACATTCTTTTCAGTTAAAGAAATCATTTCTAACTTGTGATTGGTGCATGTGACACTGTTTTTAATGTCTCATTGGTCTACAACACTATGAAGTTAATTATCAACGTTAGTTCAAAAATTGTCGCGGCGCCTAGGTACAGTGGCAAGCAATAAATTTTGGTCGTCAATATTATTCTTAATACAGTTGACAGCGCTCTAGTGTATATCTGGTTATGGTATTATTTTTTTCAAACGTTGTCATTATTTTCCATTTGTCAGATACTTCTTAAATATGATAAATATTGGTATAATAATACAATAAAGGCTGTTACCAATTAGACAGAATTGACCTACCGTATTTCATAAGAACAAAACAACAGTAACTTTTACTTAATTTAATAAATAATAAATAAAAAATACTGATTAGATACAAGTCTCTGTCATTGTCTTATTATATTCTGACTATGTAATTGTCAAAAATGACAATTTTCAATTAATCGTATTATCATGTGCAAAAAATATATCATATTTCGAACATTTCCTATTAAACGTCGTTTCTCACACAAAAAATGGTTCTAGTAATAGGTATAAAGACAATAAATAATAAATGCAACGCAGTTTATTAGACTAAAAAATAAATAAACAGGATCTTAGTACCTACTTGATCTTTTAGCCGTTTACTTGAATAATTTTATTTAAGCGGTTGGGCATAGACAAGCATAAATTTCTGAAATAGCCTTGTGGAAGATCATTCCAAGCTGTACGTATAGTGGCCAAAAGTTCCCCCCCTGTTTTGAAAATGTAAACGTTGGTTTTGTATAGAGTTAAAATCAGGACTTAAACTCTGCCACACAAGCACATTTATATTGTGGTTTTGGGACATTCTGTTACCCTATGTGCAGTATGGACTGGACAATTGTCTTGTTGAAATATAATGTCGCCTTCTGGAAATACTTGCATCACTGAGGGCAACATCACATCTTTCAAAACCCTAAATATAAACGTCACTTCTTTGTGTCATCATTTACATCTAAATTTAATCTTTCTAGCGGCAACGTAATTTTTAAGTTCGCTTCCCGAATACGCCGTCGTGCGGTGAAAACGCATGCGGGGAAGTTAGGCTGAATGATTGCCTCTGTTGCTGTTAGAAAAAGGATATTTTTAATATTTTGGATCAACATAAGAGCATCCACCGTAGTTGATGCTCGAGGTCGTCCGGGACCCACTTGTCTATCCAGAAATCCCATCTCCACCGCTGAACAATTAAATTCACCGAACTCTTTGCCATCCCTAACTTCTTATCAACTCAAAACAAAATTTATATTTGACAGCTTGTTGGTAATTATGGACAAAAAAGATACAAACAATCAGCTGAAATTTCTAGTTTGGCAAAGTATGAATGAATTTTATATGACATTGACGACCAGAATGTATTGCTTGCGACTGTACATGCTACGAAATTTTTATATATTGGCTATATTGCATGATAAATAAATAGCAATATTTAAATATCACCACATCAAAACGAACTTAACATGACCTAATTCCCAACTTTGATAACATGCTCCAGCATCAGTATAGATTTTGTTTTGAATACTCAAATTTGCTAGCCACTTGTTCTAAAATGCAAGGAGGCAGAAAGTATGACGCCACCACGATACTAACCTTCTATTCAAAAATTATAAATTATCAGAGACCAAATCAAAATATCTGAAGAGATGCTTGTCTATTTATTTATTGCCAGCTTATACGACACTTATGGTCTTACCTTTCACTCTTCCCAAGGGTCGGTGTCAAATATAACAGATAGTAGTGACTCCAGCTACAGTCGCTAGCGCAGGTTCGAAACACTGTACAATTCGAAGGTCATAAGATGTCAGGGCGCCTATCCGTAGTAATCTACTGTCTACCAACCTGATACTTTAAACCCCGGACCAGGTCCAATATTTAAACCCCAGGTAAAATGATTGGCAAAACCAAATACACACATTCAAATTTAATACCAAAATTTATTTATTCTTTTCAAAAATTAATGATAGTGGCACCAAAAATTACTAAATAGCAACAAAATTATGAAATAGTCACCAAAAATTACTAAATAACAACAGAATTATGAAATAGGCACCAACAACTTAAATTCCCACACAGATAGCTTGCTTATTTAAGATCCATCAAATAAAACTTTGCGCTTGAATAACAATAAATCTAAATACAATTAAACGTGTAAGGCAGTACTAGTCAAATTATAAAAATAAAACACTAATTTAAATGATAAAATGAAATACCAAAGGTTTGACTTAATTAATTTTGAAAATTCATATTAAATGAGGTTAAATAAATGCGAAAAACAAACTATTAATATGCTAAACCTATAGTTGTCGAGCAGCTCGGTCGCTAAATTGCAGAACCAAAATACTAGCAAGTGAAACACCCTGTATATCAGGGGCAATACGCCAAGCCGTGTAACGACTATACGTTAGATTCTAGGTGGTATTGAATATAGCTTAGATATCTTCGCCTTACAGAAACAGATAGCTCAAATTAATACACTATGATTATTAAATCGTTAAAAATTATACTCCTTGGCCGATATCTCAGACCAAAATTACCAAAATTACACTGGTTTATAAACTACAAAATAAAATACTAGGTGTGGCAATTAAAGTAACCCACTAAATCTCAATGAATTAAAAATATTTGAAAAATTTGACAGTAACCCGAACAAAAATTACTCAAAATCCCCAACAAAGAGGTTTAAATTATCTTAAAAATTGAACGTTAAATCACTAAATTGCAATTGTGCAAAGGCCTAAATGCCATAAAATTATAATTGTTAAATTTACTATACTGAAATTATGAATTTACAAAGGAAACAGTATTTACACACTCCGATATGCTCCGGAAAACTATTATTGGGACTGTGCCTAATTAAACTAATCGGCAGTGTTTCTATGCACACGAATTACACTTAGACAGCAACAAAATTGATTCACAAATACTTGAATCTGTCCACACAGTAACAACAAGGACTCGACACAAGATTTCCTCAATAGTTATAACCTCAAAGGACTTCCCACGATGTGCAGGGCTGCGAATTAACGTCCAAAGGCAGTAGTTAAAAATCTTCCATTAAAATATCATCGGAATGTCAGAATATCTTCCCAGATAATTAAAATACAAGTATGTGCACATGCCTTCTTCCAAATTACAAATGGCTGACACAGTGTTCAATACCAAAAAAACATGCACGTGTCTACGAAATTTCCATACATGAAACGGCCTGCGTCTCAAAATTCACCATGCAATAAACGCAAACTAAAAGACGCAAGAGGGAAAAAAACACAATTAGGATCAATAAAACCCATCAATAAATGTACTTACAGCAGCAAAAGATCTTCCAGTCAGAAAAAAGAACATCCTCTTTTCAATTTTCGACAATATCTAATTAATCTTGACAAATTACAACTCAATCCACATGTTTGTGATTAAAGCAACGATAAAACCCAAATATTCAAGTTAATTTGCTCAAGGCTGACTGAGAACAATGCTACTTTTGCTTCGGTGGATGTTTCTTTTAAGAAGGTCTGAACGAAAAGAGGCAGAGGCCGTATCCAAAATTTAGTTAAAGATGTTCGGGAAGATTAGACGTCAAGAGCGACCTCTGAAGGTAGAACGAACTACGGACAATTTACTAACAAATATTTGGCTTAATTACCTACAAGCGGAATAATTATGTTGTATGTACAGAGATGGAGAATAATAATCAATTTTCATTGACAGCTAGGTGGGATACAATGAACCTGGAAATTTGTTGGTATCTTCACTTTTTAGTCCCGCCAGGAATTCAAATATATAAATGTTCCCTTTTTCTAACATAAGTTTCATTTCCTTTTAAATCCAAAATAACTAACTTATTCATTTGATTCAAGCGATGAAAAATATGTATTTGCTAAATAAGCTACCATTTGCGCTCACGTTTGATCCTCAAAGCATTTAGTAAAATCTTTTTTGTCGTTTTATTGAAAATATGCATGCACGCATGCAGTCTTTTAGTTCAAAAATTCTATTATTACAGAGCTTTTAAAAAATTCTGGAGTGTAGTGGCTTTCGTTTAATGAAATTTACCATTTTTATCATCAAATACCTTTTGTTAGTTAAATCTGTTGATTCGTCCACTTGAATTGAAAAATTTCCATTTTTCAGTTGCAAATCAAATCAAATCATCGTTTATTGTCGAGAATTGTATCAACAACATAGGACCTTGGACCATACCAATGATCCTATGCCTCGACAAACTGTGGTCTCACAACACAATTCCGTAGGATAGCACCATTGAGGAAAAATACTATGAAGACGCTGTAAAGCATCTTTGCTGTACTCTCAAAACGGGAGCATTGGGCGGGGCTAAGTGTGGGACCAATATGGCTGCCTCACCTAGTCCGGACTACAGTGGCTTGATATATAACAGTGGCGACACACAACATTTGGCCGCCATCTTGTGTCGAAAATTACGTAGAGGCAAATGTGAATTTGGGATAAAATGTTAATTTCAACATATATTCAGTTTATTATAATTAATAAGTATTTCGTTATTATTAGTACATGAAATACCTAAGCATTTGAAATAGTGAAGCTACTTATTTTAGAAAATTAAGGAAACGGAAACACATTCAAAAATTCATTTCTTTTATTTGTAAATTTAAAAACATGTTATAAAAAATGAATTACATGTGTATATATTCAGTTTATTATAATTAATAAGTATTTAGCTATTATTAGTATATGGAATACCTAAGCATTTGAAATAGTGTAGCTACTTATTTTAGAAAATTAGGGAAAAGGAAACATTCAAAAATTCATTTCTTTTATATGTAAATTTAAAAACTTGTTATAAAAAAATGAATTACATGATAGAAGGTAATGGATAATTCTGCAACAATAATGGTATGAGCACTTCCGGGATCTTTTACTGGGTTGTTTTAATGCAGATATCTGATCATCATTAAAGACTGATTTTAATAATTTAGCATTTTCCTCAGTTGCATTCTGCTCATCCATTTTTTTAAGTTTATATTGTAAAGTTCCAACATGTTGTCTTGAATTCTTGATAACATTTCTATATCGGTGGTGTTTTGCATGTAATTTTCTCACTTGTGTTCTATAATGAAGAAGTAAGTCGTGTAATGGGTTGTTATCTCTTGCTGCATCTTCAACTGTTGGTTCCACTTCATCACTTTAGCTAAAAGTTGAATTATAAATGTAAAATATATGATCAATACTAGTTTACTATCTATTTATATATACCTAGTTTCTCCTTTTATAGATTGTACATCAAAGTTAGTTGAATTTGGGTCAGGATCGCAAGTCATAGGCAACTGTTTATTTTTCCAAAGTAAATGGGGCAGTTACTCTTTTTGCTGGTGGTTTCCTATGTATAACAGGTTCACAAAAATGTGAGCAAACATGGTTGGAATTGCATTACATTTTAATTTTCTTGTTCCATCAACCCTCACTTTCTCCCACACATCAGCTTCAAGATGTGTTTCACATAACACACTATAGTCAGTCGGTTTCCAATTACCACGATGCATGTTTGCAGCATATTCTTTCCTTCTTTCCGGATCTTTTGGAAACCGTTTCATAATGAATCCTTTTTCTGAAGAATTAGAGGAACTAACTGCAGCACAACCTGGCATTGCAATATCTAAAATATAAGGTTATATCACTAAATATTAAATTACTAATTCTAATGCCATTAATTTTTTTAAACTTTACTGTCTATATATAATATATTTATATTTACCTTATTGTAATGTAATAAGTCAAGTAATATTTTATTTATCGATAGGCACTAAACATATAGGTCAATAATGTCAATTAACTGTCAAATAACTGAAGATAATAGGAATTCTAAGAAAAAAAAGTGGAAATAACTATAACCTGTGATTACACAAATAATAAAACGAAACTTTTTAAACATATTTGAAGAGTACGAAAACAAATATAGTTGATTATATGACTTGTATACATAAAAACACGTTCAAAACGGCAGATAGTTTGACACTCGACTCATCATGGCGGATTTTTCATCAACCAATAGAAAATAGGCCCGGGCGCTGTCGCCACTGTTATATATCAAGCCACTGTAGTCCGGACTACTCAAAATTATAATCTGTCATCCCACACCTGTCAGGCCTACACTAACCTATGAAATGTTATTCCAGACGAATTCTTATCAACGCAGTCTCTGCTGTTGCAGCTACGTAGAGCACAAGAAACCATAATATCCTTTAATATTTAACTTATTATATAACTCGAATACACGATGCACTTAACAAACACTCCACTTTTTACCAACACTACCTGTTTGACGTAAGTGTACCCGGTTTGATCACGTGACGTCGCTCCCTACCTATTCTTTCTCAATGGATAGCACCGAATGAAACAATGAGAATTACGCCACCCTAACAATGTTCCGAGATACTGATGAAGATAGTTTTCTAAAAGAAATATCACTTTCACCAGTTTATTTGCTATATGCTCGCAGTATGGTCCCACTTAAGCTTCTCACGGAAAACATCATCGTGACTGCCTTACTACTATTAAGCGATAACACATTTTGTGTAAACCAAACGCGAAATAGTATATTAAAATACAAGTTTCATAAGACACGATTTTTGCGCACGCGTTCAAGTTTAGAAAACGAGCCGCTAGGCGAGTTTTCTAAAGAACAAGTGCGCAAAATGTCTTATGAAACGTGTATTTTATACTATTTTTTCTATTTCGGTTATTAAAAGTTCAAAAAAGCTTAAAATAAGAGACATGTTTTGTTCGAATATTTTAGAAATTTTGCTTTTTTGAAGTTGGTTACTCTGATTTTTAAGTAGAACGTTTTAAATATTTGAATATCGGTGGTGCTATATGTAATTGTGTTTAAAATTCAGACTGATTTATACAATAAATTATTTCAAATTATCAACAAAAAGGACGAAATAAATAACTGTACCGCCCCCAGAGATTCGCAAAATAGTAGAAGACAATTTACAAAATCTTTCGTCCACAAACTCTCTACATATTTATCAAAACAAACTTTTATAACAATTGTACTATTCAACATGGTAAGTAAATGTCAATAGTAGCATCCGAAAACTTATCATCAAACTCTGCTTAACAATTTATATTGCTAATTAGTAAGTGAAATGTTAGCATGTGTGCTTTTTATTCTTTGTACAATTTTATTGCACATTTTTGTTATAGTCCGGGAGGTAGCGTTGCAAATGAAAAAGTCATAGTAAGCCGGCTGATATTGATATCGGTAGTTGATCTCGTACAACTAATCAGTCAACCGACCGTCAGCTGCTCAAGTAGCGGTGGGTCTGGGTATGGGGGGACCGTGAAAGTTGTCAAAAATATTAAAATTTTAAGTAACAGTACGCCCGCGCCGGCAGAAACTTTTTTTTATAAATAGTTGACATCATAGTGAGTTGAATTCAAAACGTCAGCTCCATCGTGGAGGGGGGATTATGCGTCAGCTGCTCGCATGAACTTGTTAAAAAACACGTGATATAAAGTTATAGTACGCCGCATGAAATTTTACTAGGTGATTGTTTAAATAATTAAAAGCATGTAAACAAGAATCAGCCGAGTGTGTAATGGTGGAAAGACCATCAGCTGACGCTGTAAAAGCAAATATTATTCGAGCTACGCACAGTATCTTTCAGGGTCCAGCTGACAGTACTCCCCCCTGCTCTCACTCTGCTGACTCCTAATATCCCAGACGTAATTATTAAACTATGGTATTGTCAAATTTCAACCGGGTAGTGACAAATGAATGACAATATCGGGAAAAAAGTAATATGTGTAAAACTATATCTATACTGTGACTTACATACAGGGAGGACGCGCGGGTTGGAATAAATTCATTTAAAATTTCTGGTTTTATATTTTAGCTGCGGTTTTTTTGATGGTAAATTGATGTACAAAGGCTGGTCCAAAAATAAGTTACGACAATCAATTTTTTTTTCAAATGGAAACATATGTTTTTTATTTAATTTGTTAATTCTGCATCGAATTCTAAGTATGTTTCATGTACCATGTCCTATAATGTACAATTGAACATATCAATAACTGCATGTTCAATTGTAAATTTTTCGATAACTGTTGAGTTTGGGTATAGGACATGGTACATGAAACATACTTAGAATTCGATGCAGAATTAACAAATTAAATAAAAAACATATGTTTCCATTTGAAAAAAAAATTGATGGTCGTAACTTATTTTTGTTTTTGTTGTTTTTTATTTAATTTGTAATGTTTTTTCCGTAAAAGATAATAATTCTTTCTTTTTGCCACAGAATACACAAAACGGTTGAATTTTAAACATATTTGCACTTGCGTCCGATCTTTCAAAGAGTACACTCGAAACAGTCACGTATGTGAAAGAGATGCGTACATCCCTTATGGTCTACCTAGCAACATGAAACGCAGTTGCACCCTGCACATTTGATGAAGGGGGTCCGAATAACATTGTTTACTGCGTCGGATGAAGGTCTTTTCACCACTATACACACAGCAGATTTTTTTTGCTACTTTTAATTATGTAAACAATATCCTAGTTAATTTTCGTCAGGCGTACTATTACCTAATTTGACGTTATTTTCTTACAAGTTCATGCACGCAGCTGACGCATAATCCCCCCTCCAAGATGCAGCTGACGATTATTTCAACTCAGTATGATGTCAACTATTTATAAAAAATAAATCCGCCGGCGTACTATTACTTTATTTGAAGTGATTTTTATACAAGTTCATGCGCGTAGCTGACGCATAATCCCCCCTCCACGATGCAGCTGACGATTTTATTTCAACTTGCTATGATGTCAACTATTTATAAAAAAAAAAAACCAGCCGGCGTACTATGACTTTATTTAATTCTTTTTTTCACGTTTCGCGGCCTCTTACAACTACACCCACCGCGGGTGCGTCAGCTAACGCTTGGTTTAGTTATTAGTAATAACTAATAACATACGTATCGAAAAAGATAACAGTCGATCGGCGTAAAATCACTACCTAAAATGCAACGCTACCTCCCGGACTATTACTTTAAAGGCTTATATTTTGACATTTAAATACGATTTGGTTCCAGTTTTTTTGTTACCAACTTCAAAAAAATAAAATTAGCGTGCGATAAAGTAATACTTTATGCAACCAAAACGGGTGTCGTAAAGTGAACTTTATAGCACCGGAATAGAAAAAGTATATTATTATTAGTCAGTTCATCAGAAAACCTCTTCAACATATAATTGATTCGTTGATCTACTGTATTGTTCTCGAAAGTGAAATATTTTGAATTTTCCTTAATGCATCTTTTCCCAACATTTTACTATCACTACATGCGGGTATTATCAGATTCTCACCAACTGTGTGACCTTTCCTTTTCTGTGCGATAAGCTCTGCTACAAAATAACTTACTTTCTGAGCCTTTTCACTAACTGTGAATGTGTTTACAAAAGCTTGTACTCTTGCTTATTTTGAGATTTTAACAGGATCCGAAAATAACTCATATCATATTAATATAATAAATAACAGTTTTATTTTTTATATTAATATGATTTGTCGTGAAATGTCTGCTCAATTTTGTTGGAGTCGTTGCTGTATTCGAAACTTTTTTACCACAAACGGGACACAGTGTAAGAGGACATTCTGTGTAAAGCCCATTGATACATAACTTTCATTATAACGATGAACCTTTTTTGCACCTTTTTCTTATCAGTCTTGTCAAGTTTTTTTGAGATTCTAATTTTTCTTCACTATATAGTCTCTTCAGATTTATCTGGATTGTTTGTCTTCAAGTATTGCCGCAGTTTAACCGTTAAAATCTATAGAAGAAATAAAAAATGAGAAACAAAATCGAATAAAACACTAATAAAGTAGTAAAATAAACATGATCCTACACTTTTTGCATCACTATATACCTTATTCCAAAAAGAGAGAGACGAAATTATTAACAGACCCAAGTGAAAGTTATTTCTTATTGGTTGACAGCAAGGCGAAGTAACACCACACTATATTCGCTTTCAATTGTCAACTATTTTGACATCTTTGACAATTGTCAAATATTTTGACATCTTTGACATTCTTTGTTTTCTAGACAAATTTATTTACTTTCATGTGTTGTGATTACTACATTTACCATTCTGTTGCCTTAACTGTGGATTTACTTTGAAAAATCTGTACAATTTAATTTGTGTAATAGTACGTTGAACAAGAGTTGCAACATATGTGTGGATCCTGCTCCCCTACAGTCTTCACATGAGGCGGCTGAGTGCGTTTCTATGACTAAAATGTTATTTCACCGCAAATGTTACAAAAATTATTCACTGGTTTTACACATTTTCATGGCATTTTGATTTTATACTTAAAGCACTTGAAAAACAGATATTCTGCACTAATCACAACACAACCAACAGTAATAATATTTATAACCCAGAAATAGCTGGAGAACGCTGTGTTTTGTCATGTAACAGGTGTGGCAACTCCAAAAACAAAATTACCCCAAAACTAAAAATGTCAATCGGGAGGAAATAACATGTCATTTTCTTTCCAAAGAACGAGCTAAACGGTCATTTTTATGGTTATTTCTGAATTTGGCAGGTGGAAGTACATTAAAATAACCTACTTTTGAGCCCGAAATATTTTCATTATTGGGCGGTGTAAAAAAGTCAAAAGCCTTATTAATACAAATTCAAATTTTACCAAATAAAATGTATTATTGTTATTTTGAATAGGGTATTGTACTTAAGTTTTTTTTTATCTTTTACAGCTCTAGTCATAGTTCACCTCCTAGTGAAATTTGTACCAGGATGTCCGCGGATAACGAATCGGGGCAAGGCGAAGTCACCAAAGGAGTTGCAGGTGGTGGTGGTACTACAGTCAACACTGTTAGGGACAACCAAAATAATTTCAACGTGCCTGTCTTCGTGCTACACTCTAAAGGAACATTCTACATACCTCTGTCCATAGATTACCAAACTTTATTGCCTTTCTTACACGACTGGGATCTTCTAGAATTACATAGCGTTTTACTACATCCGGTAACGATAAATGTTAGCTTTCCAACTGGGGCCAATCGAGCGAACAACTATAATTATCCATAGCTCTATTTTGCTTACTGAGACCCTTTAATGTTGCTTGGGATACCTATATGGAACGTTTATAGAGGCTGTGATGATGGTCAGGGATAGTTTCTTTTTATTTGCCGGAAGAAACCAAGAACGTTAATGTCGCGTTCATGTTGTGTTAAAGTGTCAGTGATATAAAAGAACTTATTTTTAATGAACATTTTTTAAGTAATATGGTTTAACGTGTTTTAAGAATAATTAGGTAAATAAATACCTGTGTATATTATAATTACTAATGTGTAAAATTTTAATTATGTCATAGAAACAAATGTCCCATTTTCATTTTCGCCCTAGGTAGTGATGGTGCATTTTTCATATACATATTTACATTTGTTACTGTTTAAATTAATAAAAATATATAAAAAAAAACATTTCTAAATTATTTTATTTGCATGTAAGTAAAAATTCTGTAAATATTCAACTTCAAACCTTATTCCTTAATGATTATGTATATTTTCTTCTCACTTCTACCATTTAACAAACTTTTTAAGTAATTTCACATTATCCACCATGTATGAAAATATTTGAATTCATAATCGGACCACAACACACGAATCCTTTGATGAGCTATCGGCATCAGTTTACTAGTAGTACAGACACAAGGTTATCTAAGATACCGATCGTGAGTTAATACAAACCCAACTCAAAATTTTTTTTTCTACTCCCATACTTTAATTGTATTATTAGATATGCTTAACCTGTACTTTAATGATGTCCATTACGATACAGATTTTCATTATGCTACAAGTTTATATCCAATAGGAATACAGATTTTTCATTACGATACAAGTTTATATCCAATGGGAATGCGACATTCCAATATTCAATATGGCGACTGCATATCTGACGGATATAAAAATTAATTAAATGTGACAGTTCACTGCAATTTACAAGTAAGTAGTAAACATTTGTGCTTTTTTGAAAATATAAACGGTAAAAATGAGGGATGATGACAGTGAAATGTAAAATTTGACTCCAACAGAAATTATGGAACAATCCTTAATAGCCACGAACAATTTATTACCAGCCAAATTCGCAAAAACGTACGGAAAATTTTACGCACAATTTATGAAATGAATTATTCAAAAAATATGTTTTATTATGGGGTCGTAGAAAAAGTAGTGTATGCAACTCGCATTTAATGGCTATTAAGACACTCGTATTCATTACAATACTCGGCTTCGCCTCGTATTGTAATTCTCTTACTCGTGTCGTAGAGGGAATATATAGAGAGCCCATCAGATAGGGAAATCGGACAACATAAAATTTCGAGTAAATCATGCTATAATGTGCTGGTATCTGGTGGTAGAAAGCAGCTAAGACAACTATTACCATCTATACACTAACAACGAAACTAAATCATACGGAATTTATTTGTAATTGTAATCCCAGAACTAAATAAAAACGCCAAAAGTAGATTATGAATGAAATATACACACATAAGTATCCTATCAAAGAGATTTATTGCTTACTGTCAACAAAAAAATTTATGACTTTTTAAAAAAAAAACTTTAAATATATTCTGACACCAATATTTACATCTTATAAATGACTTGCTTTTTACTTTTTTATACCCATATTTTCTGCCTTAAAAGTGTAAGTAATCTTTTGCTATATAATTATTTAACTCTTTGAAAAGCCTGTTCAGAATCCCAGTTTAGGGAATAATATATTAATTGCCCTTGTCTTAATAGTAATTTTTAAATTCAACTGTTAAAGAATTGCACAAATTAAATTGGGAAATTGCACATACTGTTTTATAAAAATTAGAAGTTTTAATATCTGTCATCAAATATTTTACTGTTGTAACAGTAAATGTAATTGTTAATATTTAGGATAACCTGATTAAATAGAACAATTCTATTTTCTAAATGTGCAATATAGGTGTAAATATTAATAACTTGAAATTATTTTTAATGAGCGTGCAGAAAAAAGTATAATCCAATTTAAAAATAAAAGACATTTCCTGTTTTACCGAACACGATATTTTTTAAGCATTCATTCATAATTTCTTCATATTTAAAGGTTTTCGGTTAAGACCTATTGTATTGTACATATAATGCTTATTACCGCTACATTCAGAAGATTTATTAATCAGAAACTAATTACCCCGCAAATAAAAAAAAATGTATAAGGTTGTGTTTGTTTATACAGTATGTCCAGATTTCGATGTTCACAATTGGTATATCGGTTATTAGAAGACTAGAGGAACGGTTAAATGGGGAATGTTTTGCAGAATTCAGTACTCGCAACAAATCTCATTTCAAATTCATTCGGACTTTTTACAATTTTGAAATATTTTGAGAACACCAATATTTGCCGATATTAACTCGATAACGCCTAATGCGATCGCTTTTAAACTCTGACATTGTTCAGAAATTTTTTTAAGACAAATTTTTTGGTGTTAACAGTAACCCCCGATTTTCATTTGTTTCCAAGTTCTTAGTGCTATCCTTTGTTTTTCTTATGGTGGCCATAGTGGATTTTTAATTAGGTATATAGTCCTTAAAAATGGCTGTTCAATAATGTACAACATACCTAATAAATCTTTATTTACAAGAGAGATATGAACACTCTAATACGGAATTAGTGGGCTATGAAATTAAATGGTAGTGTAAAACAAACGATAAATAACCTCTGTCATTTATGACATGTAAAAGTGCAGTGAAATTGGTGGGGGATTTAGAACTTTGTTTAAGTAATTACCGTTAATCATGGAGACTAATAAGAATTGTGATATTGGCACACACATTTTCAAATAAGTAAAGGCTGATATGTTGGAAATTTATTTCAAAGTGAATAGAATTTCTGAAAATGCTTGCACAAGTTACGCTCAGCGTTTTTCGGAAAGACCACAACCACACCGGACAATTGTTAGCAGAATAATCAGAAATTGAGTGAACCATGGAAGCTTCGAACAAAAAAGATCTATCAAGTTAACAATGCTGATATACTTCAAAATAATATTTTACAATATGTTATGAACAATCCAAGCACATCAGTACGTCGAGTGGCTCGAGAAACTGGAATTCCGAAATCTGGTGTTTACAGAACGTTGAGAATAAAACAAATACCACCCATACAATTCCAATTTAGCAGGTGGTTTCTACAAAAATGTGAAGATGGTATTGACTTTCCTAGGAAAATACTTTGGACAGATGAAACACGGTTTACCAACTGCCGAGTATTCAATAGGCATAACTATCATCAATGGTCTACTGAAAATCCACATTTGGTAAATCGCAGAAGATTTCAAGTTCTATTTGGTTTTAATCTCTGGTGTGGTTTGATTGGTACGAACTTTTATTGACTTCTTTTTTGTTTTTTATTATATTATCAGTATCATCTTCACATTTTTGTAGATACCAACTGCTAAATTGTAATCTTCGCTGATAGTCATTATCGCTTAAACCCTGCACAATTGTTGCTTTGTATGGGTGGTATTTGTTTTTTCTCAACGTTCTGCAAACACTAGATTTCGGAATTCCAGTTTCTCGAGCCACTCGACGTACTGATGTACTTGGATTGTTCAGCATTGTTAACTTGATAGATCTTTTTTGTTCGAAGTTTCCATAGTTCACTAAATTTCTGATTATTCTGCTAAAAATTGTCCGGTGTGGTTGTGGTCTTTCCGGAAAACGCTGAGTGTAACTTGTGCAAGCATTTTCAGAGATTTTGTTTACTTTGAAATAAACTTGCAACATATCAACCTTTACTTCATTTGAAAATGTGTGTATCAATATCAATTCTTATTAATCTCCATGCTTAACGGTAATTACTTACACAACGTTCTAAATATCCCACAAATTTCACTGCACTTTTACATTTCAATAATGACAAAGCTTATTTATCGTCTGTTTTACACTACCATTTAATTTCATAGCCAACTAATTCCGTGTTACAGTGAAATTTTATTCAAATGTTCATATCTCTCGTGTAAATAAAGATTTATTAGGCATGTTGTACATTATTGAAAAAGCTATTTTTAAGGACTATCTAACTAATTAAAAATTCAATATGGCCGCCATACGAAAAACAAAAGATAGCGCTAAGAACTTCGAAACAAATGAAAATCGGGGGTTACTGTTAACACCAAAAAATTTGTCTTAAAAAAGTGTCTCGACAATGTTAGTTTAAAAGCGATCGCATTAGGCGTTATCAACTTATTGAGGAAGATTCAAATCGGCAGATATTGGTTTTTTCAAAATATATCAAAATTGTAAAAAGTCCGAATGAATTTGAAATGAGATTAGTTGCGAGCATTGAATTCTGCAAAACATTCCACTATTCTACCGATATACCAATGGTGTGCATCGAAATCTGGACAGACTGTATATAACTCGTTTATAATACGTCACACATCGGCAGAAACACTGTCATAAGGCGGCGAAAAGTGTGTTTCCTGATCAAATGACGTTTAAAATTATTTTGTTATTACAAAATAATTTTAAAAATACAGGGTGTCCAGAAACTCTCCTGACAAACGAAGACCGGAGATTCCTCAGATAATTTTAAGACAATTTAACCCAATTCACCCTAGTCCGAAAATGCTTGCTAAGGGAGCTAGAGCTCTTTGAAGATGGCGCATTGTAATTAGTTTTTTTTTAATATCTCCCGAACGCTTCTATTTAAAAAAACAAAAACTGGTATGCTTATTTATCCTCCAGAGATGAATCGATTCCATCAATTGCGAATTTCTAGTACCGGTCATAGGCGTCCGTTTTGGGTAGGTGAACGGTTATTTTAACGCATAACTTTTTTGTCTTTAACTTTTAAGCATTTGTGACACTAGATTATTAAATTTTCAGGTATTCTAGTACTAAAAGGTACTCTTACTTTAAGTCGGTAGGATACACCGTTTTCTAGAAAAATCGATTTGAAAATTTTTCGTTTTTTCGTCATTTCATCTTTCGTCATTTCAACTTCGCGAACTGACAACAATTTGACAATTAAAAACATAGGTTTTATTTCTGTTGGCAAGTTCAGAGCGAACTAGTGCAAAAAATAATAAATTGAATTTTAATGACAAAAAAACGAAAAATTTTCAAATCGATTTTTCTAGAAAACGGTGTATCCTACCGACTTAAAGTAAGAGTACCTTTTAGTACTAGAATACCTGAAAATTTAATAATCTAGTGTCACAAATGCTTAAAAGTTAAAGACAAAAAAGTTATGCGTTTAAATAGCCGTTTACCTACCCAAAACGGACGCCTATGACCTTAGGAAGCATTTTCGGAATAGGGTGAATTGGGTTAAATTGTCTTAAAATTATCTGAGGAATCTCCGGTCTTCGTTTGTCAGGAGAGTTTCTGGACATCCTGTATAGCATGTAACGTTCGATTTTTTTCATAATTTAAGAGATGTCTTTATCTCTCAATTTGTGAAAAAATCTAATGCTAAATATTACCAAATAATTTTAAACAACGTCATTTGATTACAAAACACTGCTTTCATTCAGCAGGCGGATCAGGAACCGATCCCGCTCCAACCGTTCACTTCACAACAGTTGAGTATTCGGTGGACAGGACCGCTCACCTTTATGTCATCGTCTGTCATCTGGTGCTTTTCATTGCTGCCATATGTTAAAATTTTACAAATTAAACCGAATAAGCATAATAATAAATTGTTTTTCTGCATTAAGTTTTGGCGTAGTTTTTAGTGTAAGGGCTGGTTTTTCCAACCCCGAATAAAATACTGGGTGAACTCCAATATTATAATACATTTATTTCTGCACAATACCTTTAATTTGTTGTTTCTTACTTTTCCAGTAACTTTCTTCAAAATTATGTATTAGGTTGGTCTTGGAATGCATCAATGGCGCATGCGTACAGAATACGCTCACTAAGTGAGCATAGAATTTTTCCGCTCACAAAAATGGCGACCGCTCCTGAACATGTTCAGAGTGAGCGCTCGTTTACTGCACATGATCACTGAACAGTTGCGCAACTGTTGTGTCTGCTGAATGAAAGCAATATTCTGACGGCCTTGGTCATTGATTATGTATAAGAAGATATTCCAAGTCCATTGATTATGTATAAGAAGATATTCCAAGTCCATTGAGAATCAAAATAGTTACAAATGTCAGCGGAAGATGTCGCCTAACTATCCAAACATGTAAAGTCCCTAGATATATAAAGTACCGCAATTACATCCATTTTGGCGCCAAAGACGCGGCAAATTTAAAAATCTGTCAGTTTTTTTTTAACTACAAAAATACAATAGTTGTCAAACAATATGTCAAAAATGTATTCAAATTGTAAAATAGCTTATTGATTTCTTGACGAAATACGAAAGTTGTCTAATTAAAGTTTAGAAAAATATAATTGTGATTGTGTCGTTAGCTAAAGAGGACCAATCGAAAAGCAGCAAGCTAGTGTATATGTGTGTGCATGACTTTTATTATTTGTTACTCAACAGAAAATCCAAGTATAGAATAAATGTACAATAGAAAAGACAAAAAATGTATATTAAAAAGGTAATACATATAAATAACAAAATATAGAACTAAAAATAAGAGTAGATACATATAAATATTATATATTAATAAGTTTAAGTATTTGTTATTCATTATTAAAGTAAATATTTACAACACGATTTCTTGTCATCCTTCATTCATTCAACAAATTATGATCTGCCATAATATATCTTACTGGCACATCTTCATGGACTATTTCTTTATAAAATCCACAG
Source organism: Amphimallon solstitiale (assembly GCA_963170755.1). Taxonomy (NCBI): domain Eukaryota; kingdom Metazoa; phylum Arthropoda; class Insecta; order Coleoptera; family Scarabaeidae; genus Amphimallon; species Amphimallon solstitiale. Next base: position 8,950,827 of record OY720680.1, on the reverse strand, counting down.
TGTTTTCATGTATGCTCTCGTCTACGCTTGACCAAGCAAGTTTTGTATGTCTACTGGTAATTATTTTGAACCATTTAAACACAGTCTTACAAAACCAAGCAGTGGTTGCATGAGCCTAATGAATTTTCCCTTTCGCAATGAAATATTCAATGCCAGCACCTGTATCATGGTGCAGAAGAGCATGTGCTGTACTGACATCCAATTTTGCAAAGTGGGTAGGATCAAACATGTGTCCTTTTAGTCTTGGAGCGACTTTTAAATTCATTTCTGAATCTAAATCAAATAATTGTCGTTGGTCGTATGTCTCCAATGTCAATACATACACTGTCAAGATTATATTTTTTTGAATTACTAGATCAATTTCAAAAATTTTGTGCGTAATCAGTGATGTAGCCAGATTTTTAAAAACATGAACAGGGTCTGGCATAATATACAACCTTTCTTGTTTGTTCAAGGGATGTGGACAAAAATTAACTATTTTAGAATGTCTATTGGCTGAAATGTTAAGTAGTCTCCAGAAAAAAAAACCCATGTCCGAAATTACAGTTTTCACTGTGACACCTACATCACTAGCTCGCTAAATGTATTGAAATAGTTTTTTCAGAACTTCATCAGCACTGTATGACTTTGTAGTCAGTTCAGTTCATACCCCACTGTAGTGTAGTGCAGAATTTGTTTCTAAATGTTCTTGATCCTGATTGGTAACAATTGGAGAAGTTGTCGCATTAGCAGTCGGGTCTGCAACATTTGCAATTAGATATGATTAACAATTGGAACAGGACAAAAGGCATCTTACCTAATAGTTTTCGTTTGATTCCTTGATTTCGTGGAAAGTCAGCTATTGCAATAGTTGGAATTGCTCATTTTTTTAACAACTTCCGATTATCCAACCTGTTTAATTCGAATTGGTCAAGTTCGAAGTGTGCCTGAAAATTGCATAAAAAAAAACATCTTCACATTAGGTAACATTCTGCAAGTGAACAAGAATATGAAAGAATTGAGCAAATATAGGATACTTACCTCACATAACAAAGCTCGTTCAGGCAAGTCAACTCGATTGATAAATGCAATCCACGCTTTACGCATGGTTCCATCTGGTTCCAACGCACGTAATAACGTAATAACCTTACTCTTTATGTCATTATGTCAACAGCGATCAGCTGATTGCTCCCCGTGCCCAGACACTACCAACTCAATCACTAAAGTCCCTAAAAGTCACCAAATCACCGCCATTTTGGCGCCGTTATAATGGGACAAACCAATTGCGGTACTTTATTATCTAGGGACTTTACAAACATGAAAAATTGCAATTTCGCGCGTGACTGCATTCAAGTTTAAAACCAAGGCACATTTGCGCTATCTACGGAAGAATAGTTCTTGTGGCTGTTATAAACTCTTGCGTAAATAAACCAAAAGCAGAGAGCAATGTAACCAACACATATATTTTCTTGGATCTGTATTTAATAATATGACTAATATATACCTATGATATATACATACACATAACACATAATATACGAACGGGCGAATGAAGAGATGTATTGTATGAACCCGGTTTATTTATTTCTTCTTTCTCTCTTTCTCTCTATATTTGAATAAAGAAGGTCAATTTTTCTTTTTTCTGGATTTAAAATCTAATAAAATGCTATACAAAAATAGTCAGTAAGAATAACAGAGACCATAAAAATATACTCAAGATACGATCTTAGATAAGTATACCTTCAAGGTTACATCTTTATTTTTCTATAAATATACTGAGAAGCATTTTAAAGTAATTTTACATTATGGTACATTTTTATTTCTTATATTTATACTAAACACCTAGTAATGTCAAAGTACCTATGCAAAACACTATAAATAATGTGAAGAAAATTTGTTCCTAGATTTATTTAACACCAATTTGACAAACAAAGAATACGTTTACTGTAAGTGAATGAATTAGGCAGTAATTGTGGAGGAACGGGGTAATACTGTCTTTTTTGTTATCTCGGACAAAAAATGCCGAATACACTTTTGAATTCCTTATAAAATTTCTTTGGAATAATGTGCCCGGCATACTTTAACGCCATTTAAAATATGGAAGTGTATAACGGCAGTTCTTATCTTTGAACGATAAATTTTTAAGCATGTATTAGCGCTCAAAATTGTATTCAAACAGAAACATAAAATGTGATGAGGAAAAAGGATCAGTTTATGAAATAATGTTGCTTTTGTATTACGCAGATCGATGTTACTAATTATAATACAAAAAAATGAGGTGTGGCCACCACACGACTTTCTTATACGTATGAGCGCTTCAAATTATAGAATTTTAAGAATTTTTTTACACAAATTATTCAAAATCCTATTCTAAGTACTTCTATTCTCTTAATAAATCTCTATAGAATGCATACTTTGCAAGATATTATCAAAAAAGTGCTCCTCGCTAAGAGTAAAAGTGCTACTTCCGGTCCGAATTTTGAAATTTCATATGTACAAAAACTATTGCAAATCCAGTTTTAAATACTTTTGTACTCTTGATAAATTTATATAGAATGCATCACTTACGACATATTTGCAAAAAATCGCTATTCGATAAGAGTAAAAGTGGTACTTCCGGTCTGAATTTTGAAATTTTTTTTATACAGAAGGTATTGAAAATTATGTTTCAAATACTTTTATACCCGTAACGTACTTGTTTAAAAAGCATGACTTGCGAAATATTCGCAAGAAACTGATTTTTGATAAGAGTAAAAGACCTATTTCCGGTAGGAATTTCGGAAAACTTTTTAAATAAAATTATTCTTAATTTTAATTTTAAGTATATATGAATTCTTTATAAATTTGTTTAAACTTAGTAGTTGACGAAATATTGGCAAAATTCCATTTTTTCGCTGAAGTAAACTGCTACTTCCGGTCTACCGATTTTCTCAAAAACTAATCAGATCTCAAGAGGGAGATTATACACGTAAATACAAAATTTGGAATTGATATCTACAGCGGTTTGACCGCTATCGTGGTCACACACACACACACACAGCCATACAGACATTTTTTTAAAAACCACTTTTTCGGTATCAGGGGACTTCAAAACGTGAACATCTGCAAAAATCTCGAGGTCGAAAATTTTCATCATCACAATACTTCCTTATACTATACGTATAAGAAAGTAAAAGAAGGTTGTGTATTGAGAACGATTCATTTTAGCTCTGTCAAGTTGCCGCCCCCCCCCGCAATTTCAATTTATACAGTATAAAATGCGTATCAATTGTGCTCCATTTGTGCTCAATGTGCCGTTATTAGTGTAATTTGTGCTCTTCTGTCATTTAAGATTTTTAAAAAAAAATCGAAGGGGGGGCCGAACTTGACGATTGCCCCCAAAAATTTGAAATTCTTTTTAAAACATGAAGCCTTGGCAAAGCACTCCAATTATGCTCAGTTGTACCGTATAGCATTTTCCCGCCAACCACTCACTTTTGAAGTTATACCAAAAAGAAGTTCTGAAACTGACGAAAGTCTACTGTCCTGCCGCACCTTTGTTATAACTTGTATAGTATAAAATCTTTATCAAATGTGCTCCATTTGCACTCAATTGTTGTTAGTTTCATTTGGACTCAGCTATACTGTTTAAGGAAATTAGAAAAAAGATCGAAAGTGAATATCATTCAACAACAGTAGTAGAACGATGTGATAATTTTATGGAGCACATTCGTCTTGAGTATAATTACTTATCAAAAAAGTGCTTGGGTTATTACAATTGTAATAAAAGATTATTTTGTTAAGATTTATTTACTTTTATTTATGTTCTATATAATATTGCATGAGGATACACCATCTCACTATCATTGCAGTCTACTTTGCGTTGCAGTAAATCATCGTATACTTCCCATTTTTCGTTAATTCTGAAAGAGAATGCTTTAAAATGGCCACTGACGTTCTGCTCGACGACTCCAAGGGGCCCAGAGTAAGCGATGAGGCCACCTAGGTCATATCTAATGTCATCAGTAGTAATGGTCTTTGGTACATTATTATCAGAAGCATAATGTTATTTCGTATAGTTACTTCTATCAACATGTACTGCTTGTTGTATTCAATTTTTGTTGTTGTCGCACTTACAAATTCAGTTTTTACGCAGATGTTGCGTCTGTCAGTTCTATAAAAGTACTTTGTTAATACTGCCTGCAATTCTAGATGTGACGCACTGTTTTTTTAAATATAACTTCGAAAGTGAGTGGTTGGCAAAAAAATGGTATACGGCACAATTGAGCACAATTGGAGTGCTTTGCGATGGCACGAAAAAGAATTTCAAAATTTTGGGGGGACCAATCGTCAAGTTACCCCCCCTTCGATTTTTTTAAAAATCTCTGAAAACAGACGAGCACAAGTAAAATTAATAATGGCATAATTGAGCACAAATGGAGCACAATTGACACACATTTTCTACAATGTAAATTGTAACTCGGGGACGCCAAGTTGACAGAGCTCAATTTAGATACTGACACTTATTCCCTGACATAATTTACTTTACTGATTTTACTTGTTGAAATAACGAATTATTTTAGGCTACTAAATGGAATTTTAAAAACATGGATATACGAGGGTGGGTCAATATGTCCGTGACTTTTTGAATTTCCCGCCTCTTAACTGAAAGGGCAACACTGCTCCTTTCAAGAGACATCTGTCAGTTGACTCCTGTGAAAATTTGAACAAGCCGCGTCATTTCGTTTGTGTTTGACAACCATTAATAGCAGACTACAGCGTGATTTAAGGAGAAAATGGAAAAATGTGAATTTCGGAGTGCTCATTAAGCATTATTTTTTTGCGGAAAAAACCATCACTCAAACCAAGCTTGATAAATACTATGGGAACTCTGCACCATCAATTTCAATGGTAAAAAAGTGGTTTACTGAATTTCGTTGTGGCCGTACAAGCACGGAAGATACCGAACATTCTGGACGCCCAGTAGAGGTCTCTACACCCGAAACAATTAAAAAAATTCACGATATGATGTTGGCCGATCGGAGATTGAAAGTGCGAGAGATTGTGGAAGCCATAGGCATATCACATGACTCGGTGGTTTCAATTTTGAATAATGACTTAGGTATGAGAAAGCTTTCCGCAAGATGGGTGTCACGTTTGCTCACAATCGACCACAAACGCAATCGTGTGACAACTTCGCAGGAGTGTTTGGCGTTGTTTAACCGCAATATGGACGAGTTTTTGCACCGTTTCGTAACCGTGGACGAAACGTGGATCCACCACAACACACCAGAGACAAAACAGCAGTCAAAACAGTGGGTTTCTCGGGGTGAATCGGCGCCAAAGAAGGCCAAGGTGGGTTTGTCAGCCAATAAAGTCAAGGCGACCGTTTTTGGGATGCACGCGGTATAATCCACATTGACTACCTTCAAAAGGGTAAAACAATCAATGGCGAATATTATGCCAACTTATTGAGTTGATTTAATGACAATTTGAAAATAAACCACCGCATTTGGCCAAGAAAAAAGTTATTTTCCGCCAGAACAATGCAAGGGCGCACATATGTGCAGTTTCCATGGCAAAAATCCCTGAATTAGGCTACGAATTGCTCCCTCATCCGCCTCATTCTCCGGATTTAGTCCCGAGTGACTATTTCTTGTTTCCAAACCTAAAGAAATGGCTCGGCGGAAAGAGATGTGACTCCAACGATAAAATCATCTCACAAACAAATACCTACCTATTTTGATGACCTCGGCAAATCTTATTTTTTGGAAAGGATAACAAAATTAGAGAAACGTTGGACAAAGTGTAGAGAGCTCAAAGGAGACTATGTTGTAAAATAGAATGATTTTTTATCCAAAAACCTGTGTTTCATTCAAAAAGTCACGGACATATTGACCCGCCCTCGTATATACGAAATTTAATCTATGGCGGTTTTCATAGTTTTGGAGTACAGTACTTTATAGAAATCTAAAATTTACAAGGCACAATAGGAATATTTAATAGTCAATGCTATAGAATAGGGTTATACGTTACAAGGTATTACTATTATCTAAATTTTATCTATAACTATTTTCATATACATAGGTAACATTGTTTTTGTGTACTATGAATGAAGCAAGACCTTTATTATTAGTTGGACAATGTATTTTATACAAATATATCTATAATGCATAAAACGAATATTCGTAGTATAAGGAAAAGCGTCTTCACAAAGAATCAATTGTACACAAATATCCATTTGCGAAAAACAAACAGTATTTGAAATAATGTGCTGATTATAAGAAACACAAATAAAGTAATAATAGATACAAAAAACATATTTATAAATACCTGATATGTTAGAATAGAATAGAATAGAATTTTTATATTCCTAAATGACAAAATAAATTGAACAAATGTTAAGAGCCAATATAGGTACGGATTGGCGTAGTTAAAAGTTAATATGCATCTTCAAATACACACCCATAAACATGTTGTACATGTATGTATACAACAGTTCAAGAAAGTGGGGAGACCGAAAGCATGCGCGCATGGCATTCGTTCCGTATCTTTAGAGCAGTGGTTCCCAAACTTATTTTGCCTACTGCCCACTTTGAGAATAAATTATTTTTTAGCGCCCCCATTTTTTCACCTACTCAAAAACCACTATAACTTCAAATTAAATTAATTATTGTGAGCTATATTAGCGGAGATTAAACATTCATTCTAAACGAGACTTTTACTATGGGTTATAGTAAAAGTCTCGTTTAGAATGAATGAGTTAACTTGAGACCTGAGCGTAGTAGGTAGTACACAACGGCGCTCAGGTCTCAAGTTAACTTTTACGGGCTACACCTGCCAATGAGAATGATTATTGAAACGCAACTTTATAGTATTCAGACAAAGTATCTTTTATTCAAAATTCAAAATAAAACAAACATAATCGATTCTAATATAAAAACTAATGTGAAGGATGAATCTGATGCTGTTTAATAAGTTTGTTGATATCAGGTTCCAATTTACTCAAGAACAGCCGCAAGTCACCACGTTCGGTAACATGCAAACGATTTCTCTTTTTAGTAAGCAGCGTTGCTACAGCACTAAATCCACGTTCACACAAATATGACGATGGGAATGCTATCAAGAATCGTTGAATGATTGACCACAATCCAGGGTACAATTGCGGGATCGGTTTTTGTAGCCAAAATTCTTGGTAGCCATTTTTGAACTTGATTTTTATTTCCTCGTTCGTTGTCAATTCTATAAGTTCTTCTTCCAGATGTGGTGATATTGCTGTGTTGACATTTGAAAACGGATCCAACACCCAGTCTGGTATTTCCAAGTTCAAAATATCCTGGTATCGTTCGGTGAAGTCAATGTGGAGCTTTTCCAAATGTTGGCAGTAGGCAAACAAGTCGTCGTTACTGCAGGATACTGATAAATTCGGAAAATTATGAAACTCACGTCTGCCCATATTCTTTTTGTGTAGAAGCAGTTTGGCTTAGTTCATCGCCTTGCAGTTGGAGATTCATGTTGTTGAACAATTTATACAGGTCTGTCATGTAAGCTATATCATTTTTTGATGTAATGAGCTTGTTGCGCAATTCTGTATCTTTAGTTTCCAAAAACTCTATCACAGAGTCAAACAGGTTGTAAAAACGAGTCAGACAATTGCCTCTTGATAGCCAACGAACTTCGGTATGAAACAACAAACGGTTGAAATCTTCGTCATTAGTAACACAAAGCTGATGAAATAATCTATCATTCAAAGAGCAGTTACGGATTTTATTGACTGCTTTGATGACATATTGCAGTGATTGAAATAGTCGTTCACTTAAATTTCTAGCAACCAAATGTTGTCTATGAATAACGCAATGTACAGCAAGGACATCTGGAATTTTATTTTTTACGTACGCTATGAAGCCTTTATGGCACCCTGTCATAGCCGGAGCGCCATCCGTAGCAACTGATATAATATTTTTCAAGGGAATCTCTTTCTCATCACAAAACTTTTCCAATGTATTGAATATGGTTTCGCCTTTTGTATCGGTCTCTAAATTTCTAGCAAACAATAGTTCTTCACATATTTTCTCATCTTTAATAAACCTCACGTAAGACAGCAACAATGCTTCATTAGTTGGTAAAGTGGACTCATCGAGCTGAATTGAGAATTGACTAGTCCTCAGATGATTGCACAATGATTCTTCTATGTTTCCGGCCATTTCATCAATTCGTCTTTGCACAGAATTATTACTCAAAGGAATTTTTCCGATAATATCTGCGGCCGGTTTATGAAGCACAGTAGTTATTACTTCCTTTATTGCTGGCAAAATTAACACTTCTCCGATGTTGTGTGGGTTGCCTTTTTGAGCAATTAACAAAGAGATGTTGTACGAAGCTCGAAGTCCGTCGTCATCTTGCTTAGCAGCCGCCGAAAAGAGTTTTGCTACACTTGGCCGAGTATTATGCTTCTTCTCTAGGTCTTGAAAATATGCTACATTCTTGTCTTTCTTATCTGGATGCATTTTATTCAAATGATCTTGAAGTCTTGAAGGCTTCATTGCTTCATTCGAAAATGTTTTTAGGCATAGAAGGCACAAAGGCGACGATGGGTTTGTAGGATTTTCAATGAATCCGAATTTAATATATTCCGCACAGTATTGCCGTCTCTTCTTTTTTACTTCCGACATTGTTTTGTTTTGAGAAATACGTAAGTATAAGTGTTGAACTTAAGTACTGCTTATCTATTACGCGCGAAACCGCAAATGAAAATAAAATAAATATTACGTTGTTTATATAGGATTGCATAAGCAGCACGCACCGACAGGAATAAGACAAACATGCATAAACTCGTTTATCTCATTCGACGCTCAATCGTACTCAACAAGTAAGAACAAGTATTCTATGAACCAGCCGATTGATACAGTTGCCTTTTTATTTGTTTGTTTGTGTCTCTTTTCGTTTCGAAACGGAGCGACCGATTGATATGTTTTTTATTTTATTTATTCAATAAAACAGGACAGATATATGAACTACTCGGAGAGAAATATCGAACCGAGTTGGTTTGAGCAATCTCTTAATTAATATTAGTTGATGTTCACAAGCTGTAGTCGAGAGTAGGGATGGGACATCGGTGGGTAAACATCGATATCAAACATCGATGTTAACATCGTTGATCAACATCGATGGTTGCAAAATATCGACTACCAAACATCGATGTTTTTAAACATCGATAATTATATTTATAGATTTATTTTTTGGCAGTTTAACAAAAACTTTATTATAACTTAATTAATTTACGTCCTTAACAAAATGATATAAAAGATATCACTATTCAAAAAAAATAATAAAAGAAATATATACATTTATAATATGTAGTTAACTTTAGAAACTACTCAAAAAAAACTATATAAAAAAACAATATTATGCAATTACGCATGAAACAACCACATGACTTAAATCGTCTGATACTTAAAAAATATATACATTTACGTGTATCAAAGCTTTTTAAGAGAACGATTTTTATTTGGGATTTTATAGTCTTGCATTTTTTTTTGACTACGCTGGCAAATACCGAGATACATATGGATATGGTTTTATATTTCTGATGTGTCATCTTGCATTTAATACGTGTATCGTCGTGTATGATTGTACGCACTAGGGAATTTCCCGAAGAAGTATACATCGGTAATGTCTATCTCCCTTCTTTTTCTATGAAAATACGTTTACCTCCTTCACTTATTCTGCATGCATACATAATTTAACTTTTATTCTGCACATTAAAAGTACTATAAATTTATGTATTTAATTATATATTATTTAAATATTTATACTGAGTAATATTTAAAAGAGCCTAAAATGAAATATTCGAATTTATATGATATAGCACTGTGTAATTTAAATACTTCTTTTATTCGTAGACAATTTTACATCCTCGTAGCCTGTATGTGAGCTGTTAATTTGGAAACATTTTTGTATTTGTCAACAGAGGACGCTGTTTTATTTTGTGATTAGTGCAAATACATTTTGTCAAGCTTAAAAGTTCGATGTTCACTATATTTCTTCTAACATGGATAGTTTATCGATAAATCTAAATTGCAAACATCGATGCAAAAACATCGAACATCGATCCTAAAATATCGATGTTCAATGAACATCGATGTTTATCGCCCATCCCTAGTCGAGAGTCGAGAGCTCAGTCGGTGTCTAAGAGTCCTCCTAGATTCTAGATGAAATTACAAATCGCCCCCTAAGCCTTTACACAACGCCCCCATTTTTTTTTCTGGGTCTCTTACCGCCCCCCTTTAGACCTGCAGCGCCCACAAGGGGGCGTTATCGCCCACTTTGGGAACCTATGCTTTAGAGCGTGAACTACATTCTGTCTGAGCAAACTCGCAAATATTAAAATAAAATGCCCATAACTGTCGAGGAAAAAATACAGATTGTGTTTATGGTATGCGAAGGATAATTCGTACAAAGACGTGCAAAATTTATTTGTTGCGGCGTATGAAAATCGTCCACCTCCCTCTGTCTGAAATGCTATCGAATGTACGAAATGGGTTTTATAATCGTTTAGGGCACTGCTCGATGCAAGAGGGACAGACATTCGAACATCTTCAACATTAAATTTTGTATAATTCATTAATATTTTGTTTCGTTTTAAATGTGAGAATTTTATTTAATTTTTTATAAGAATTTTATTTTAGTTACAAATTTTATAGAGTTTTGTTTCAGTTCAATGTTAATACATTATACATCAGTTACCAAAATATTATACAAAAGCCGTACATAGCGAAGCAATTCTTTAAAGCAAACGTCTGCATACTAACTTTCAACGTTTTCCACTGAAGCCTCGGTCAGTGTTGCCAGATGAAGTGCATATTTTATCGGTAGAAGGAGTCGTAACTTTTCGGGATATTTCGTTAAAATTCGGTAGATTTAGATTTTTATTCAAGTAACATAATTAAACAAAAAAAAACATATTTTTATTAATACGTACTTGATACATACTTAACTTACTTACTTATAAATAAGTATTGGTACATACTTAACGCTTAAAATAATCAGTTAGGAAATAAATATGATACCTACTACCTAATATACTAAACTAAATAATATGTACACACAATGTAAAACAAATGTATGACCTAAGTAGATACGTTATATGTATAAAATTATGTAGGCATGTATTTAGGTACTAGAAACTTACAAGTAGTCAAATTTAAAGATATATACATATATTGAAAATTATTGGTCAAACTGATCAGGATATAAATTTTTAGAAGTCATACTGTTTATCAATTTCTTGTCAATTGAAAATTCAAAACAATTATTTTTGGCGCTATCTGAAATTAATCTTTTAGTGTGAAGTAATGCACAGATTGTGTCACTGTTCAATTTATTTCTCACTTTAGTTTTCATTAAATTTACTGCAGAAAATACCCTTTCCACTGTTGCTGAGGAGTGGGGAAGGCACAGAATTTTGAAAACAAATTTAGTTAGAGTGGGAAACATCGGCGTTTCATCACCCTGTTTAAGTTTTTCGACTTCTTGCCAAAAAGTACATACGTCACTACTTAGCGATTTCACTTCTTCAGTGTTTCTTAATAAACGCCATTCATTAGCTAATGGCTGGATATTTGACGTGTCAAGACAATTCGAAAATTTAACAGCTATAGTCGAAATTGATGAAATGGACCCAGATTTAACAACCTCAGGATCAAGAAACTCTAATAATTTCAAAGAATTATTTTTTAATGGAAACCGTTGAACAATTTGTGAACAAGCCTCCACATAAAAATCTAAGCAATGAACTCTAAAAAAATGCAACTGTTCTGCAGAAAGTCTTGACTCAGAAATAGTTTTCAAGACATTCCCACCAAAATAAATTTCCTCAATAGGAACATAGTTACCTGGATCTTTAAAATTAATATTTTCAATTGGCGTATTGAGTAAATAATCTCGTTTGATAAAACAATCAAAGATGGTTTTTAAAACATTACAAACATTTCTGTACATTACGTGAACCCTTGGCGATTCCGATTGCATATTTTGGTTCAAATTATTAAAAAAAGGCAATACAAAATCAAGAAATTGGAAAAATAATTTAACAGTTGGGTCATTCAATTTTGTTAATATATTTTCTGCTGCCAAAATATCGTTTTGGGCAACAGCATCCGTAAAGTATAATTGCAAAGGACGATACTGCTCTAAAATTCTTGAAACGACAGAATGAACCGATAGCCAACGCGTTTGTGAAGGATGCAAAATTTTGTGTATTTTTACATTACAAAAATTTTGAAATTCGGAAAATTCAGATACTCTTTTTGGGCTAGAACCAAAATAGTTGTATATATCCCGAGTTAAATCTTCCACAAATCTTGGCAATTTGTGGCAGGCGTAGGAAGCACATAAATGGAACGAGTGGCAAATACACTTCATAACAAATAAAGATGGGACATCATTCCTTAACAGACTCATTAAAGAATGATGCTCTCCCATCATAACATTTGCACCGTCAGAAGCGAATCCTAGTAAATTTTCTTTATAAGGAATATTGTTATTTTGAAAAAAAGTTGTAATATGATTGTACAAAGTAGTAGAATCAGCTCCTGAAAGTTTTATCATGCCAAGTAAGTCGTCCTTAACTCTATAAGTATTATTATCTAGGTGTCTCACTATTAAACAGAGATGTTTTTCAACCGTCCTGTCGGTGGATTCATCTACAATTAACGAGAATTTTTTCGACTGGAGCTCAGTACACAGGGATCTAAAGCTGTCTTGCCCTAGCACGTTTTTCACAATGGAGGTTGATTTGGTTCTTCCACATGCCAAACCTTTCGCGATGTTGGAGTCGTGACAAACTTTGGCAATTGTGTTGACTAAATGATCCATTATCGAAAATGGCAGATTGTGTTCTGCTAGAAAAGCACTCAATCGGATTTCACCTTAAAATAAAAAAAAAGAACATTATGCTATAAATTCGGAAAAATCAAAATTAATTATTATTGGAAACAATTTTTAAACTTACCTTCTTTGATATTATCATCTAATTTCTTAGTTTCCCCTCCAGTTGCGAAACTTGTTAATGTTGTCTGTTTTGAAATAGTTTTAGCTTTTTTCTGATGAAACTGCCCGATGCTGTGTTTAATCAATGCGTCTTTTCCGGAGGAAATGTTGATATGTTTATCACAACATTTACATTTTCCAAAATGGTTTCCTTTTTTACTTGCAATTAACCAGCCTTTAAATTGTGGTAATTCTTCCCAGTTTTTTTTATACCGCTGTTCGTATTTCTTCTTTTTAATTGTACCCGCACTTGTACCTTCACCTCCACTATCACTTGGGGAATCACTCATTTTACACGCTTTGCTTCAAAATCAAATTGAAACCAAGAAGTTCACTGTTGAAGTGACGCGAAAAATTGTTTACCCCCATTTATAGCCTCGGGCTACGTATTTTTTCCGGGATTTTACCGATTAACGATTAAGAAATTTAAAAAAAGTCCAGTGCATTTGTTTAAAAAGTTGGTAAAATGTAGAAACCGATGCGTACCATGGGAATTACAGAGTAGTATTACCTATCTATGAATATAGTTTGCTATTGACTTATAGAGGGCGCCATAAATAGACAGAAAGTTGAATGTTTTTAATTTTTTGTTTCACTGAGAGAAATTTTGAGGAAATTCTGGCAATGATTAAATTACAGGTAACTTTTCGGTAGAATCTTATATTTAATCGGTATTTCGGTAAGACAACTATAAAATCGGTAGATCTACCGAAAAATCGGTAAATCTGGCAACTCTGGCCTCGGTAACTCGGTACCCGGTCCCGATCTGTACTCCCCTACTATCGTACCCCTCCATTTCATGTTTGCATGCACATGTGTGCGTGTCTGTGTTTCCCCATATCTACTTTTATTTCAGTCAAACGGTATAATACTGTAAGTGAAGACAAACGCCTATCAGTCTTCAAAATATTTACAGACGATTCCCTGAGAATTTGGTATATTGTCAGTGTACTTATATACATAACGAAAAAAAAATACAAATAAAAGTATTATATCTATATGCCTTCTTTCTTCGGCAAAGCCCGACTCCCACGTTTTCAGATATATGTATATTCATTGTGTTTATAAAAGGGTTTTTTGTGGTAGAGTGGAACGTAAATAAAATATTTTTTAATACTATTAGTATAAGTATACACATTTTATTAATGACACTACGCAGTATATGATCAGAACTATTATTATTACCTATATAAGAATTAAATTAAATTTATTTACTTTATTTTACAGCGTCATCTGTTTACTGAAAAGCCAAAACTAGGAATTTATTATGTTGGTTAACGGTTTAAATCTCAACTACCTTAAAAATTACCCCCACCACATGTGGACACTTTGGCGACTAGCGCCCCACTGGTGGTGACATCCAAAATGTTGATTTTAGACGCAACCTTTTTCTTATGGACTTGGACTATCTTCTTATACATAATCAATGGCCTTGGTTGGTTTTTTCCTGTCTATATTCCAATATATTATATCTTAAGGATTTAAAGCAATTTAATAAAATACTTATGTTATTTTATTAGTTTTATGATCATCTATGTGACACAAAATTTGATGTATTAGTTCTCTGTGCATTTTTCCTTGTCAGGAAGAGTCGGCCTTGATTTTACACATTCATTCATAAGTTTTTATATATGCGTATTTTAATAAGGTTCTTGCCTTTGTTATATACGTATTTTGTTGGAATTTATTTTGTTGGTATTTATTTTATTTCTTAATCTAAATAATAAAATTTATTATTAAGTATTAGTCAATTAATGCTAGCTTATAGGTACTATTTTGTTTATATAATAATAATAATAATATATATTAATACTAAAAAAATTTTAAAATACTTCACGACATCTACCAGGCATAAGCTTAATCCCAGGAGCAGGTGCTGCCGCTAGTTCTGGATGTAGCCGTTCTTTCCTCTACGTCCACAATGGCGTGCCCAAAAAATAACATTGCATGGGCTCTCTATATATATTCCCTCTACGCTCGTGTCTTGATAGCTATCATTAAATGCTCATTGCATAATATACTAATTTGATCGTTTCATATTTAATAAACTAATACATATACCTACCGCTATTATACATTTATAACATTTTGGCGCCCTCTCTACAATGATAACTACATATTATGTAATACTAATAACTTGAGGTGGGCAAAACGGTTCCTTTCTTTGATTCGGTTCAGCTCCTCATTGTGAGCCGGGTCCCGGAACCGGCTCATTTGAACCGTGTGGATCCGTAATAGCATACCGTTCCAGGAACGTGTAGGACATGTAATATTCGGCGCCGTCGTCGGGTTAAACCACAGCCTTCTTTACTTACAAGCCATGAAGTTAAATTTGGCAACACCGCCTAGTTGCCCTCAAGTGGGTCTACTCGTGGACTTTTGTAGGTGCTGAAAGTGAGATAGATTAACCGCGTACCTAATCTAAAATACGTTTTTTGGTAGGTAATTCTTTCTTTAAATTTAGGTAGGTAGGTATAATGTGACGAAGAAAGGATGTATAAAAGGGAAACGTATAAAAAACATTATTAATATTTCAACAGTTTTAATAATATTCGCAATTGTTCAAAGTGATAATTTTCTCGTTTGACCACTTTTTTTGGTGACACACTATTTTTATTTCTGCTATAATTATTTAACACTATATTACTCATTGGTGTTCCACATTCACATACAACATTAAAATCAATACAAAAGTTATCAGACTTTATACACTTCTAATTGCTAATGAGGTTAATATCTTTTGATGATTATTTTTGCACAAGAATTGTTTTTCAATTTTTATATTTTTTGTTATAAAAGCAAATATTGCACATAAGTGAAAATACAAATAACCTACTTCATCAGTCCTCCTCTCTGCAGATAACCACAATAAGCATCACCAAACAAAGCACCATTACTTTTCACTGCCAAATTTGTACTATTCACACACTTAATTTTAATTTTAATTGAACACATAACCACTATGTATGCTTGTAATATTCAGCGTTTATATATAAATCACTGCATAAACTACCTAGATATATCTTGCTAACAAATTTTGTAATAGAGACCAACGAGTCAACTTACGGGTTTCAGGTAACACCCACATAAGATTATTTGATGCTAATTCGGTATTATTAACGTAAACTGTACCTATACACTATTTATTAATAACGATACTTGAAACCATTTTTACACTTTCACCTTCCTTGTCTTTATATGACTCAAACTGTTGAATTTCACCTTCATCAAAATGTTTACAGCAAACCACTGAATTCCCTGTGGTGACGAAATTTTCTCTATTAATTGCTCGTAACCCCTTTTTACGTAAGTAATTTTCCTTTGAAAATGAAAAGGTTGTTTGTAGATCTTCCTGTTCAAGTGTATGTTGTAGTTCGATCGTAACCTCCGTGATATAGAGGCCTGGAACAAAGCTTGTGTCACGTGATCTGACGTCACGAATGCCGTCTGACGAGTATTACAGTTTAGATTTGCCGTGGTCGCACATCCCAGTCGCGTGAACTAGATTTCGCAAGTTTTTCTTTCAAAAACCCTCATAAAGAACTTCAAATAAGTTAAAGTGATAAGTTAAAGGTGTAGAATTTCAGATTTACCTGATTTATGTGCAGATAATTTGTAAAATCAGTGAAAAGAGAGTGTTTCTCAATTGTGGAGTGCCGAGTTTGTGGGTTAGCAAATATGGCCGCTGGTAAATTTTGTATGTGAACGTTGTTTTATTACTTATAAATAACTTTCGGGTGGTGTCGTTTATAATATGGTTGTGTCGTTTATATAAAATAATTAGTTAATCAAGAACGCCAACAGTTTGACTAGATACCTGAGTGAATCTTGTTCATTTAATTAAAAATGCCTGATAAATGCTGCGTGCCTAATTGCACAAGCAATTACGATAGTACCCATACGTATGTGTCCGTCTTTTCTTTTCCAAAAGATGAAGAGTTGAAAAAAACGTGGATTAAATGCATTCATAGAGAGTCATTTAATCCAACAAAACATTCAGTAGTATGTATTAAACATTTCTCAGAGTCATCGGTTATAACAATTGATAAAATAACCAGAAACGATGGATTATCTGAAAACGTCTCTTCTTTTTCAGATATATTAAATAATTCATTTGACATTGCACTGAATGCTTCTGTATTATCATCTTTGTTCTATATTGCCGGATACTGTGCACATTCACTAATTAAGTTTGTTAATGGTTGTGACAATTGTTTAACATCCATTACTACCAATTCAGATTTTGTTATAAATTTTACCAATTGTGGTGAAAATGACTCTGCAGATATTAGCAAATATTTGAAAAATTTAACAAGAGGAGCTCTAAAACAACCATCTGAATTATTCTTTGAAGTCTCTATTCAGGCGTATCAGATATTTAGTGAGCTTATTTCAGATAAATATGAAACTGAATTTCTAAAAACAGGTAAACAAAGGATTATTTTACGGGAATTGACAATGTTAAAATTGGAAAAATATGTAGAAGAAATCAATGAGAAATGTATTTTATGCAGCAAAACGTTGAAGTCGATATTGTTAAAAAATAGTCATGTTCTTGCCAATATATTTCTTAATAACTATTCAAAAATAATCAACGACAAAATTAACACCCAAAACATGGATCTATCCAAGAGAAAACTGATTAAATTTAATAGTTAAGTAGTTATAAAACACATTAACGCATGGAGATAGGGCCGGCTTTCGTGACGTCACGATTGCTTGTTCGCGGCCTGTACTTTCTCGTAGGTTACGGTTCGATTTACACAATGAGAAACAGCACAATCATGGCATCTAAAACATCACACAGTTGTAAAAAAATGAACAAAACTATACTCCGTCTCAACCCTATTATGCAGTACAGATTTAATAGGGATATTGCATCTCTTATTATCTTTAGTAGTCTCTTAATAACGACATCTTTATATCCGGTTGCCTTGTTGCAAGTTCTATTATGCAAAGTATATGATGGGTATATGAGTAATATGTGAGTAATCGTTGCTGTCAATTGTCAGTTTTTACCGTAGTGTGTAAACTTTTATATTGTCTTTAATTTATCTATATATAATTTCTGTTAAATCGTTCTTTTTAGCAAGCATATTATCTTTTTCAAGCATTTAAAAGTAAGTATGCATACCTAGATCTATAATTCTGATTAACGTGATAACCTATATACATATACATATAATGTTTACAGATTGCTACATGATATGAGTTTTGAATTTTAAAAAGTGGGATGAAAGAGTATTCTTATTGAAAGAGATGACATCATTAGGTGGAGACATAAATACTTATGAGACATGAGAAAATTCTGAGACGAAGGTATAGTTTATCATTTATTATTTGCTTGTGTTTGATTGTGATTGTTTTATTTTTAGGTAGAACTATAATATATACTGATGAATCATGAGTGAATGCAGGACACTCGGTAAATAAAAAGTGGACTGACGTTACTGTTCAAAGCAGTCGACAAGCTTTTACGTAAGGACTCAGCACCAAGTGGTCTTGGGCCTCGATTTCCATTAATTCATGCTGGAGGCGAGCAAGGTTTTGTTATTGGTGCTGAATGTACATTTCTTTGTAAGAAAAATACTGCTGATGTTCATAGCGAGATGGATGCCGATACATATGGAGATTGGTTCAAGAATAAATTGCTTCCAAATATACTAGAGAACTCTGTTGTTACATGTTAAAAAGAGATTTACTGGCTTGTGTGTCAGAGGTTAGGTCTCAGTATGAGAGAAACAAAATTAATGAATTTGCAAAGAATAAAGGGCATTATGTTCTTCCGCTTTCACCTTATCATTGTGAATTAAACCCAATTGAAATGGTGTGGGCACAAGTTAAGCACTACGTTGAAATGCACAATACGATATTCAAACAAAGAGATATTGAACAATTAATTGTGAAGTGTTATCAGAATGTAACAGTGAACAACTGGCGGAATTACACTGGCCACCTTGCCAACTTGCAAGACGATGTTGAAGAGTTTATAATTAACGTCACACATTCATCATCAGATCAAGATTCTTTAAGTGATGAAGAAAAATAAAACAATATGTGTAACTACCCTTTGTATGGTCATGGTTAGTTTTTTCATAAATGTTATCATGTATTATTAACTTGTTCTTATAAATGGGAAAATATGTTTTTGCAAAATGAATTTGTGAGGAATTTGTGTCTTTAAATGTGTATAACGCAATGTAGGTTAACATATTAATATTCAATAAGACTATATATAGTCGGATTCAAGAAAGATGATCCCTGCGTCACTTTTTAATATCGTATGATTCAAATCAATACTTCGCCATCATGATAAGTACTGTAAACTATAAAATGAACATGGAAATTATAATGATGACATCCTACGTTTTCCGGTTAGATTGATCGATCTAATTTTAGGTTATGTATAATTAGATAACTAAGTTAGATAATCGCCTTTATCGTTTATTAAAAATATATAATATAAACTCAATAGTCTTTTAATGTACTAAATTTAACATATGCCAAAATACAAATGATAATAGAACTTTATTGAGAAATAACGTGGGTACAAAACAAACAATCCAAGTCTCATCGAGAAATATCACTTCTCTCTGAAAAGGAGAATTTATGTTTTTTAAATAATTCTTCAGAAATAATAATCGCATCTCAGTTATGTTGGATCTCTCCACTAACGCTCGGCGATGATTCTCCTTTTTAAATTTAAAGCCAATATTATGAAGTACACGATTTAAGCTGCTTCTACTCAATAAAATATGGTTTTCAGCAATTTCTGCATTTAAAGTTTGTACTGTAACATGCTTTTCTAAAATTAAAGATATTATTACTTCAATACTCAACATTTTTAAGGTCTTACTCTGTGAATACATCGTGTATAATGTATTTCGGATAGTCATTTTAGAGCTTTCTGCCAAATGGTCTGTTTTAGCTTTTATATGGGGCCTTTTCTTCCCTGGACTAGCTAGAACAGGACTATTTAGTGATCGGGCTTTAATACGTTTTACTGAAGCTACTCCTACCTTCAATGCATCTGCTACTCGCTAAAAGATATTCATTAGAATTTGTAAAATGTTAAATCTCACAATGTTTACCTGTTGTACAGATGTAAGGAATATTAGAGGACACCATTAACCTTCTCTTGCTCGAAATATTCTAATAAATTTAAAACGAGTCCTTGAGCTTGTGACCATAATGTTTTACCGCGTCGTGGCATTCTGGTTTAATAAAGATTGAAACAACAAACAAATTGTGAAACGAAATCAAACGATCAAACTACTAGAAATGTCAAAGCGTTAATGTCAAAGCCAAAACTCTAAACGGAAGTGTATGAAATAATACAGCTCATGCAATCACTCCGTCTTTGTCTTGCTCAAATAAATTCTATGAAACGTATGTCGTGCTTGCATCGCACTGAAAACACATGCATTCGCTTATGCTATCCTTGTCATACAAGTTGATACTATTTCTTATTCGGATATAGACATAATTCTTTGATAGAATTATATAGTAGTGACGCAGGGATCATCTTTCTTGAATCCGAGTGTAAGTCATGTAACATATTAAAAAATAAAAGTACATGTTGTGTGTGGTTATTGTTATTCTTTTCATAAATATGTATTATTTAAGTTGTTTTTATAAATAGAAAAGTTTTTTTATGAAAAATAAACTTGTGATTAACTTTGTCTTGGTCTGAATTTATAGTGGATAGTTGATTAAGATGTCAATATTCAATGACGAAGAAAATTGTATACCTTAAGTGTTTCTTTGAAATATTAATTCAGTTACTCTGGCTTATATTCAGTTAGATTTTAAATAATTTTTTACAGAACAATCCCAAAGGATTATATTATTACAAATATTTTAACTAATCCATCTTCCCATATATTCTCCCCTTTTAGTGTTTCAAATTACTATTAATTTTTTGTATGCAGTATCGTATGCATCAATTGAATGACAAACAGTCGTATAGGTTATGTTTTGATTACAAAAAATGTCAGATATTGAACCGGAACTGTAACGACATTATACAATGAGACGATTTGGCAACCATGAAATCAATTCCCATAAGACCTGTACTGCATAATAAGGTTGAGACGGACTATAGTAAATGTATATTGTTCTTACCTTCTCCAAATGTATATGTTAATCAAACTTATAAACAGCAAACAAATGATTGCAAAGAACGTGTTGACACTTTGAGGTTATCTTTAATACTGTTATCGGCCACATTTACGAAAATATGAATTGTTTACCCATAGGTACTTCCCGAGATTGATTTTAACTTTGTAAATACTTCTTCTCAAATGTTTTTGATTCAAACTCACGTAAACTTTAGCTAATAAACGTGACATGCATATCATATGCACATGGTCTTACATAGAATGAGACCCACACGGGCAGTTGCCAAATCTCCAACTTCATGGCTTGTAAGTAGAGACGGCTGTGGTTAAACCATGGTTAAACGAACCGGGATCCGATTCATTATCAACCGGTTCGCGACCAAAGCGGATCGCATTACGTTGGAACTGTTCTATCAGGTCGGTTCAGTCGCGCGCATAGTTACTTTCTAAGTGAGCCTAGATCCGGTTCATTGAAATTTAGTGAGCCGGCTCCCTCGGTTCACTGAACCGGTTCGTTCGCAAACGACCCACCTCTACTAATAACTATTCAAACGGTTTAAGTTGTTCAAACGTATACGTTTAGTCTGCCGTCACAAAAGTAAATAAACATAAGACAGAGTATTTGAAGACAACAATGCAAGAACTTTTGTACTATACAGGGTGTAACAAAATAAGTGTAAAACATTTCAGGGGGTGATTCCTTAGCGAAAAAGAGATAGGGTCTTTCATATAAAAAAACTTCAATGGAGCATCCCTTGTTAAGATACAGCCCCATAAAGGGGGTACATAAAATTTGTTTTACAATTTTTCTCACAAACACGAAAAATGTAATTTATTTCCAATGTAACTTTTTGTCTGATTATTTGTTTACCATTTAAAAATCTATTTCCAATACCTTGTTTCATTCGAAACAAAAAATGTCTAAAATATGTAATGACTGAAGGTGGACATATTGAACATTTACTATGATTTCTACATGTTTTATGTTTTGTTATTAATAAATTAGTTTTGTTTATTCATCTTTAATCATTAATAACAATACTAATCCAGTTCGCATTTATGACGATGTATCTCTGTAGTTGTTTGTAAAATAATTTTTTGCTGCGAACTGATTACTTTTGGGCAAAAAATTCAAGAGACATTTTTTGTTTCGAATGAAACAAGGTATTGGAAATAGATTTTTAAATGGTAAACAAATAATCAGACAAAAAGTTACATTGGAAATAAATTACATGTTTAGTGTTTGTGAGAAAAATTGTAAAACAAATTTTATGTACCCCCTTTATGGGGCTGTATCTTAACAAGGGATGCTCCATTGAAGTTTTTTTATATGAAAGACCATATCTCTTTTTCGCTAAGGAATCACCCTCTGAAATGTTTTACACTTATTTTGTTACACCCTGTATATAATGTAGAAGTTTGTTTAAACTAGAAATTAACTTCATTTGGATGACTATCAAAATATATAATGAATAGTATCATATTATATAAATCAAATCATCCTCATTCACACAAATTAGCCGCTTATCACAGTATGATCCATAGATTAATTAATATTCCAGTGCCGATAGATGACTATAACAAAGAGTACTATATTATAAAACAAATTGCGAAAAACACGACCCATATTTAATAGACGAATTGTATGAATTTATGTACTTCCCTGGATCATTATTAAGTGATTTAATTTCCTTTGTGTAACTTTTGTCAGTGCTTCGCTGCGAGATCGTCGATTGATTAGAATCCACTCCAATTTATTTATATTTAAAATAATTAATTATGTAACTAATTTATTTTTTACTATTGAATATTTTTATCAAAAAATTTCTTTATTAATACACACTCATACTTTTAACGTTAGACGTTATGTTACTAGAACTATTACGTTTATGTTCACGTTTATGTTACGTTCAATGTTCACGGTTACGTTACGTTCTATGTTTCATGTTTACGTTCACTTTAGAATGCTTTCCTGGTAATAACATCAAATATGTATATGATAAAAAAAATATTATGAATATTGGATAGAGTATTTTCTTTATGTTTCATTAAAATATATGTTTTTTTTCTTCTTTGAGTAAACACTATAAATTTTTGAATACTTGGATGCTCATGAAATGATTAGAATATTGGATAATTATATAATAGAGTACTTTTTAAGTTTCATCAAAATATATGTATCTTTTTTGAGTAAATACTATGAATTTTGGATAATTATTCAATGAGGGTGTGGATGTTCATGAAATGGGCTGAATATTGAGTATACAGGAAATAGAGTAATTTTATAAGTTTTATCAAAATATGGGTTTTTGTTTGAGTAAATACTATGAATTTTGGATAATTATAAAAATTTTTGGCGGTGCGCTAGGAATGGTAAATAGACATCTACTATCGCTGATATTTTTTTCAGAAAACAAGGGGCTTTATTTACCGTATTGATAAATTATTCATAGTTTTATTGTTTAAACAGGAATAATCAAGTCCAACTAAAGTTTAAAATTTAACTGGAAATATAAATATTACGTTTAACGATTCTGTATTAGATGGCGCTTTACATATAATTTATTTAAATTTATAGATTCCTCCATCTAATGGTTCAATTCAATATATAACTAATCTGTGCTAATGGTTCAATTCAATAGATAACCTTCAAATTTGTCGTAAACCGTATCCAATTATGATTCAATTGTACTAAGACTGACTTAACAAAGTTAATGTGGATATTATGAAATATAAATATTTATCAAAGATTAGTTGATAATGATCCATTGACAGTATTACTATATGTTTATACTTTGGTATTACGGAGCCTTCTTATACTATTTTGAGTAGGTATATTTTATACTTTTATAACAATGTTTTCTGGTTTAAAACGATGTTCGCGGTTTGTTTATGTGTCTACATTATTAAGAAATCAAATAGTAAGTACCAAAAACAGTTTTTTTCTCGAAAAATAAAGTCTGTTTTTAGGTAAACGAGAGAAAAGTTATCATTCCCTGTCGACTTTATAGTCAGACTACACCCTCCAAACCTCCAGCTGGTAAAGGTAAAGGACCTATAACATGGCAAAGCTTTACAATAACAGCTGCTATTGGAAGCGGATTGTTACTTTTCATGTTATATCTAAAAAATAAGAAAGAGAAAGGTTACTTTGCAAACAATTTTGATTTCAACATAAGCACTATTATTATCCTTCATTATAGCACAGTTAAAGGAAAGGCAACGGATGTTGGGAAAAGCCGCAATTGGTGGCAAATTTGAATTAGTTGATAGTAAGAATGAATTAAGAAAAAGTGATGATTTCCTAGGAAAATGGTTATTAATTTATTTTGGATTTACCCATTGTCCAGACATATGTCCTGATGAACTGGAAAAAATGGCGAGTGTGATTGATATTTTAGGTATTCTTTCAAATTTTATTAATAAAGAGTGAACAATACATATAGTATCTTTTTAGACAAATCTGAAGATGTTCCTGAAGTACAACCTTTATTTATATCTGTTGATCCAGGACGAGACACTCCAGAAATTGTTGGTCAGTATTGTAAAGAATTTTCACCAAGGCTTTTAGGACTTACAGGGACAGAGGAACAGGTAGCACAAGCTTGCAAATCATATCGAGTGTATTTCAGTGCTGGTCCAAAAGACAAGGATAAAGATTATATTGTAGATCACACAATAATTATGTATTTAGTTAATCCTGAAGGAGGATTTGTTGATTATTATGGACAAAACAGAAATGCACAAGAGATATGCGATTCAATTAAAATTAATATGTTAAAATATGATCAGTTACATAAGAAAGCCTGGTTTAGTTAGATTAGTTGTAATATATTTATATTAGATAAAGTACTGCTAAAATAATATGTATTTTCTTTTAATTGTAGGAAATGAATTATAGTTCTTTAGTAATAAAAGGGAACGAAACTGCAAATTATTTGTAGATTATCAGAATTGTTGCGCAAGTTTAAGAATTATGATCATTCAATTGACTGTATTTTAAATTAAGGGGATATTAAACCTGTCGAGAAAGCAACTTATTAAATTTATCATTTTTTTTTACTATTGTTCAAGATAGAAATGTGAAATTTTTTGTGCAACTTCAATATAGATATGAGTACATGGAAAGGTTGTCAGATTATGTAATTTTTTGTCACAACCATCTATTTTTTTTATTCCAAATTAGAGTAAAATGTACGTGTGTTTCTCGGTCAAAATCTGAAATAATTAAATGAAATTGATCAAAAAGAATGTAATTCCCGTGTAGACCAATGTTTTCTTGTGAGATATAGCTTTTTGAATTGCGGAAAAAAAGTTTATTTGAGTAATTAAATTAAGAAATTCCGAAATGGTGCGGTACTGAATTATTTGTATTTTAACCGTTGGTAGAAGGAATACATAAAGATGCGCAACTACATAGCACTGAGCGTAGCCAAAACTGGGTCCGAGATCTATAGCGAAAGCAGAGTCGTTTGGGTCCGAGATTCGAAACAGCCCGAGACAGCGATGATGTTTCTCGGCAAGGGGTTTGCGGGACGACGTAACGGAAAGACACGCAATTTTACTATAACGTTGCGTCTCTTCCCATATTTATCACTCAACGATTCTAACAGCGCCTTCAGCTCCTACCTACTTCTTGGCCTATGGGACTCTCCGAACTGTTTGCGGTAGTCTGCAGTATTTTATTTCACTTATTCTCTTCTCACTCCAATTTTAGCAAATTCGACTTTAATATCCCCTTAAGGTGGCCAGATTTTAACATTGGTAAAGCGGGACACTATTGACGGGAGGGTTCTTGATTAAAAATTTAGTCTATATGAAGCAACATAAATGTTCATAGAACGCAAAAATAGTATTCAATTTATTTTGTTTAATTTCAACATAAGTAAAATTTACAAACATAATATATTAAAAAATTATATATAGCATTATTTTATTCTTTGGCATATTTCTCATTTGAGTGAATTTTTTTAGTAGATTACTGTCGTTGTTTAAAAGGTCATGAAATTTTTCACAAGAATTTCTTAAATTATATTTCAAACGTTTTCGTCGTTGCCAATGCCCATAAATGCCGTTGATCATTAAGGGGGGGGGGGGGGGGTTACTTGATCGGCGTATGCCACAAAATGGTCAATTTCAACGTAAAAAATTGCAAAAATTAAGGCGTTTGAAAAAATTGCCGCTACATGCACAAAATAACTAATATTTGTTCTAGGGACTCACGATTAAAATTTGCAATTATATTAAAAAATAGTTAATATACAGCACTTTTAATTTTTTCCGTTTTATAGCGATATAAAGCTTACTGTGCTTTAGAAGTACTTTTTTGAATCGTGAGTACCTAGATATTTTTATTCTGAACACGACAATGTATTTACTTTACTTTCAAAATAACCTTGGTCTCCAAAAAATTACTTTGAAACCAATGAGAATGATCACAAAGTCCGCACTGATAAATGGCAAATAGGCAACACACAATTCAACCTCTTACTCACAGTTTTGTAATGTCTACTCACACACTACGCTTTTGTTCGACGAACAAGTCTGTTCGAACAAAAATGACGAACGTCAGTTGCCCACAGACTACAGTTTTGTTCAGCAGTTTTGTTCGGCAGTTTAATAATATGAAGACAATATATGTGTGTGCAGTGGCGGCGGCATTAGCCATAAAATCAGAAGAGAAAAAAAGAAACGGGCAAAATGGGCGAAGGAAGGAATTGCAATACCATTACAAAGGATTATAAGATCAGGGTGATAAACAGTTTGGATTTTCCGAAAGTTGTTAATAGATGTTTACAAAATCTCTAATGTGGGGAATAATTACCTTCGGAGAATTGTGTTATATATAGGTGCTGTAATTTAAATCTTGTAAAATGTTTGTTTTAAATTACATTATTTGAATACAATAAGTTCGTGTACAAATCTTGAAATTACGTAGATTAACTAAACTTGAAATGGTAAAGATTTTAGAGTTATAATAACACGACTGAAATAAATATGAATATATAATACTACATAGAACTACACCACTGCAAAAAATCGTCGTCTTTTAAAACTGTTTACCCCACACACTTCAGATTTGTTCGACGTACATAAACAGGCCGAACCAGATTATTTTCAGCAGACTTGTACGCCAACATCAACGACGGTTTTCGACCCACACACTTCGGTTTTGCGACGTTTTTGTTCGAACAGACTTGTTCGTCGAACAAATCTGTCGAACAAAACCGCAGTGTGTGGGCCCCTTAAGACTAGCTATATGGAAGGTATACCTGGTCGACTGTATTAAGCCGAACATCATATAAACAGAGAGATCTTCAACTTTTTTTATTACTTTAGGTAAACGAATGTTTCATTCATATATCGGCTTTATTTTGTAATTATTTTAAGGATATTTGCGAGAATGTATTAGATATTAATTTTTCGTCTGGAATAAATATATGTTGTTATTATTATAATAATAAATATACATTAAACATATTTGTAAAATAAACTACATGCGGTTGGTATATACAAGCAAATTGTAATATATTTCAGATATTTTTCGGTGTTCATTTATGATTGATTACGTGATAACATTGATGCGTCTACGTCTAGGACAAGGTTCCGGTTTTATGGAATTTCAGAAATGCCGTTTTCTTCGGCAATAAATATACATTATTATTATTAATTATAAAGTTGCACGACTTATTATTATTTCTAACCTTACATGTTGAAGCTTTTTAATAATATGAACAATGTTTGTATAAAACTAAAATCTGACAAAAACAACTTTATGTCTTTGTAAGATACGAACTTAGAAGTTTGCCGGACTCTTCAAACTAAGTGGCAGGAAGTTCCACAATTTTCAGTTTTCTAGTTGGTAAAAGCATTTATTTAAATATCTGAATTTGTTGTGCCTTCATGTTTTTATTTTATTTATACTTTGTATTTTGACTCCAGGACAGTTTTTAGTTTTTTTTTGTATATGTGAGTAAGTAAAAGAGCATGGGCCAAACGAGCTTATAAGTTTAATTACAACGGTTTATCAGGAGTGGCAGCAATTGTTGGATGGCGAACGAAAAAAATTTTTATGTAGGCGTAAAAAACAAATTTTGTTTAATTTGCGCAAAATTTGGTAAATCTAAAGATCACGTATGTCACAAAAATTAGTCTTCGTCGTCAACAGTCATGGAATCGACAATTATTGAGGAAGGTTTTTCGTGAAATGCACGTTGTAATTTATGCTAGATTAATAGGGGACGGTGATAGCATCGTTCTTAGAAAACTACATGAAACGGCCCCTTACGGTCCCCAAAAAAATATTGAAAAAATCGAGTGCCGAAATCATATAACGTAATTATATAAATAAAATTAGGGACTGTTTGAAAAAAACCTAAATTCAATTCGGCCGTGACAAAAGCAATTGAACATTACAAAAGTTCGAACTTAACAATAACAAATTATAGATAGTGAAATCGCAGTGTGACATTATAAATGGACCAAGATATATTTTTGTGAACACTGATTGTGCTTCTTACTTTTGTCAAGGATCTAAAAAAGGATACTTGGTATGAGACATTACACATAGATGTAGAACTCTGACGAGAAATGGTAATTAAGTTAGAGTAATTTTATTTTCTCGCTTTATTATCTCAAATTATGGATCGTCGTATTTTGAGAAATCGAGAAATTAGAAACGTCAAATTGGAGAATTAGTATGTACCTACTGATTGTGACACGTTTAGACAAAACGCTACTTGGCCATTCTTATTTATTTTCTTACACTGTCTATACTTTTGTAAAAAACATGAATAAGGCCTACTGGGAATACCATGAGAAAAAACGCCCTTTGCACTCTACCTCTAAGGTGGTGCGGAAAGAATTGCGATTGACGTTTTGTCTGCCACATAACGGTTATTTAAAAATTTTACCGAAGCTTTACTGAAAAAAAATTAAGCAGTGCAAGATATAAATAAAAAAAAATGATATTTCAATAACATTCGATTTCAAATTGTGGCTTCTAATTAGTGATTAGTTCGGAGTCCGCACAGTTCGTATCTTACCCACGGTCAAATTTTTATAATTTAATTTCGCTAACTAACAATATCAGTGTCGATTGTGAAGAATATAATTTTCAATAACTTAAAACATGGGGGCTACATAAAGAATATAAATATTTTTTATATTTTATAAGAAACACCGGCACTGTTGTTACAATAGATTTTTTTTATCAGATTTTTGTTTTCTCTAAAACATTACTCATATTATAAAGCCTTAACATGTAAAGTAAATACAAATCATGGTGAGAAATAATAAGAAGTACAACTTAAATAATTAATAATCATAAATAATAGTAATAAAACTATATATTTATTGCAGAATAAGATTTAATATCTAATTAATTACGGCAAATATCATTAAAATAATTACATATTAGATAAAACGGGAGTCTTAAGGGGGGGTTTTACTTGATCGGCGTATGCCACAAAATGGTCAATTTCAACGCAAAAAATCGCAAAAATCAAGGCACTTGAAAAAGTTGCCGCTACATGAACGAAATAACGAATATTTGTTCTAACGACTGACGATTAAAATTTACAATTATATTAAAAAATAGTTAAAACACAGCACTTTGAATTTTTTTCGTTTTATAGCGATATAAAGCTTACTGTGTTTAAAAAGTACTTTTTTGAATCGTGAGTACCTAGATATTTTTATTCTAAACACGACAATGTATTTACTTTACTTTCAAAATAACCCTGGTCTACAAAAAATTACTTTGAAACCAATGAGAATGATTACATATTCTGCACTCATAAATAGCAAATAGGCAACACACAATTCAAACTTTTTTTTTGTTTAAGACCAGCGATATCGAAGATATACCTGGTCAACTGTATTAAGCCGAACGTCAAATAAACAGAGAGTATATTCAACCTTTTTACTTTCTTATACGTAGTATAAGGAAGTATTGTGATGATGAAAATTTTCGACCTCGAGATTTTTGCAGATGTCCACGTTTTGAAGTCCCCTGATACCGAAAAAGTGGTTTTTAAAAAATGTCTGTGTGTCTGTGTCTGTGTGTGTCTGTGTGTGTGTCTCTCTCTCTGTGTGTGTGTGACCACGATAGCGGTCAAGCCGCTGTAGCTATCAATTCCAAATTTTGTATTTACGTGTATAATCTCCCTCTTGAGATCTGATTAGTCTTTCAGTAAAATCGGTAGACCGGAAGTAGCAGTTTACTTCAGCGAAAAAATCGAATTTTGCCAATATTTCGTCAACTACTAAGTTTTAACAAATTTATAAAGAATTCATATATACTTAAAATTAAAATTGAGTATAATTTTATCTAAAAAGTTTTCCGAAATTCCTACCGGAAGTAGGTCTTTTACTCTTATCGAAAATCAGTTTTTTGCGAATATTTCGCAAGTCATGCCTTTATGGCTAGTATGTTACGGATATAAAAGTATTTAGAACATAATTTTCAATATCTTTTGTATAAAAGAAATTTCAAAATTCAGACCGGAAGTACCACTTTTACTCTTATCGAATAGCGATATTTTGCAAATATGTGGTAAGTTATGCATTTTATACATATTTATCAAGATTGCAAAAGTATTTAGAGTTGGATTTGGAATATTTTTTGTATAAATGAAATTTCAAAATTCGGACCGGAAGTAACACTTTCATACGTATAAGGAAGTCGTGTGGTGGCCACACCTCATT
The DNA here is from genome assembly GCA_963170755.1 of Amphimallon solstitiale. Lineage (NCBI taxonomy): Eukaryota > Metazoa > Arthropoda > Insecta > Coleoptera > Scarabaeidae > Amphimallon > Amphimallon solstitiale. The sequence goes on along the minus strand of OY720680.1, from coordinate 8,919,991 downwards.
TTTTTATTACCTTAGGTAAACGAATGCTTCATTCAGATATCGGCGTTAATTAATATTTGCGAGACTGTATTAGATATTAATTCTTCGTCTGAAATAAATATATGTTATTATTATTGTGAATTGTTTTTAATAAAATGTAAATATATATATTTTATAATAAGCAGATGTTTTGGATTGTTGAATATTATATTCTTCCCAATCGGCATTGATGGAGTTGATTAGCAAAATTAAATTATAAAACATTTTGTCCCAGGTAAGATTCGAACTAAATTTTATCACCACATAAAGTTGTATTCATTTTTTCATACATAAGTTTGAGTATACATTAAACATATTTGTAAAAGAAAATACGTGCGGTTGGTATATACAAGCAAATTTTAATATATTTCAGATATTTGTCGGTGTTCATTGATGTGTCTACTTTATTAGACTCTTTTTCTGTTCCTGAATATTCTCGCTTTCAAAATGTATTTTATTTTTCAAGGACAAGGTTTTGGCTTTATGGAATTTCAGAAATGCAGTTTTCTTCGGCATATACATTATTATTATTAATTATGAAGTTGCACGGCTTATTGTTATTTTTAACCTTACATGTTGAAGCTTTTTAATAATATGAACAATGTTTGTAGAAAACTAAAATCTGACAACAACAATTTTATGTCATTGTAAGATACGAACTTAGAGATTTTCTGGACTCTTCAAACTAAGATGCATTGGTTTTAGGCAGCAAGTTACACAAATTTCAGTTTTCTAGATGGTAAAAGCATTTATTTAAATATCTGAGTTTGTTGTGCCTTCATGTTTTTGGTTTATTTATACTTTGTATTTTGACCACATGATTACATATTCTGCACTCATAAATAGCAAATAGGCAACACACAATTCAAACTTTTTTTTTGTTTAAGACCAGCGATATCGAAGATATACCTGGTCAACTGTATTAAGCCGAACGTCAAATAAACAGAGAGTATATTCAACCTTTTTACTTTCTTATACGTAGTATAAGGAAGTATTGTGATGATGAAAATTTTCGACCTCGAGATTTTTGCAGATGTCCACGTTTTGAAGTCCCCTGATACCGAAAAAGTGGTTTTTAAAAAATGTCTGTGTGTCTGTGTCTGTGTGTGTCTGTGTGTGTGTCTCTCTGTGTGTGTGTGTGACCACGATAGCGGTCAAGCCGCTGTAGCTATCAATTCCAAATTTTGTATTTACGTGTATAATCTCCCTCTTGAGATCTGATTAGTCTTTCAGTAAAATAGGTAGACCGGAAGTAGCAGTTTACTTCAGCGAAAAAATCGAATTTTGCCAATATTTCGTCAACTACTAAGTTTTAACAAATTTATAAAGAATTCATATATACTTAAAATTAAAATTGAGTATAATTTTATCTAAAAAGTTTTCCGAAATTCCTACCGGAAGTAGGTCTTTTACTCTTATCGAAAATCAGTTTTTTGCGAATATTTCGCAAGTCATGCCTTTATGGCTAGTATGTTACGGATATAAAAGTATTTAGAACATAATTTTCAATATCTTTTGTATAAAAGAAATTTCAAAATTCAGACCGGAAGTACCACTTTTACTCTTATCGAATAGCGATATTTTGCAAATATGTGGTAAGTTATGCATTTTATACATATTTATCAAGATTGCAAAAGTATTTAGAGTTGGATTTGGAATATTTTTTGTATAAATGAAATTTCAAAATTCGGACCGGAAGTAACACTTTCATACGTATAAGGAAGTCGTGTGGTGGCCACACATCATTTTTTTTATTACCTTAGGTAAACGAATGCTTCATTCAGATATCGGCGTTAATTAATATTTGCGAGACTGTATTAGATATTAATTCTTCGTCTGAAATAAATATATGTTATTATTATTGTGAATTGTTTTTAATAAAATGTAAATATATATATTTTATAATAAGCAGATGTTTTGGATTGTTGAATATTATATTCTTCCCAATCGGCATTGATGGAGTTGATTAGCAAAATTAAATTATAAAACATTTTGTCCCAGGTAAGATTCGAACTAAATTTTATCACCACATAAAGTTGTATTCATTTTTTCATACATAAGTTTGAGTATACATTAAACATATTTGTAAAAGAAAATACGTGCGGTTGGTATATACAAGCAAATTTTAATATATTTCAGATATTTGTCGGTGTTCATTGATGTGTCTACTTTATTAGACTCTTTTTCTGTTCCTGAATATTCTCGCTTTCAAAATGTATTTTATTTTTCAAGGACAAGGTTTTGGCTTTATGGAATTTCAGAAATGCAGTTTTCTTCGGCATATACATTATTATTATTAATTATGAAGTTGCACGGCTTATTGTTATTTTTAACCTTACATGTTGAAGCTTTTTAATAATATGAACAATGTTTGTAGAAAACTAAAATCTGACAACAACAATTTTATGTCATTGTAAGATACGAACTTAGAGATTTTCTGGACTCTTCAAACTAAGATGCATTGGTTTTAGGCAGCAAGTTACACAAATTTCAGTTTTCTAGATGGTAAAAGCATTTATTTAAATATCTGAGTTTGTTGTGCCTTCATGTTTTTGGTTTATTTATACTTTGTATTTTGACCACATGACAGTTTTTAGATTTTTTGTATATGTGAATAAGTAAAAGAGCATGGGCCAAACGAGCGCATAAGTCTAATTACAGCAGTTTATCAGGAGTGACAGCAATTGTTGGATGGCGAGCGAAAAAAATGTTGTATGTAGGCGTAAAAAACAAATTTTGTTTAATTTGTGCAAAATTTGGTGAATCTAAAGATCACGTATGCTACAAAAATTGGTCTTCGTCGTCAACAGCCATGGAGTCGACAATTATTCCGGAAGGTTTTCGACATTCTGGTGAAATGCATGGTGTAATTTATGGTAGATTAATAGGGAATGGTGATAGTAGCGTTCTTAGAAAATTACATGAGACGGCTCCTTATGGTCCCCAAAAAATTATTGAAAAAATTGAGTGCCGAAATCATATATTATGTAATTATATAAATAAAATTAGCGACTGTTTGAAAAAACCTAAATTCAATTCGGACATAGGAAAATTAATAACAAAAAATTTACTTAGATTCAGAGCGGCCTTGACAAAAGCAATTGAACATTACAAAAGTTCGAACTTAACAATAACAAACCAGATAGTGAAACTGCAACGTGACATTATAAATGGATCAAGACATATTTTTGGTGAACACTCGGATTGTGCTTCTTACTTTTGTCAAGGATCTAAAGAAGGTGAGATCCAATATGTTTGAAAAATTTCAGAATTTTAATATGTATGATAACTTTATTAACGCTTTAAATCGGCTCAGGCTAATAGTAGATCTTTAATAGGAAACGTAAATGCTAACATTGTAGAATCTTTTAATTCAGTCATTGCAAAATTTGTAGGAGGTAAAAGATTGTATTATATTCAACGTAATTCTTACAATGCACGTTGCAAAGCGGCAGCAGTTTCATTTAATTGTAAGGGCAAATATCACTCAAAGCTTCAGACCAAATATGGATGTATACGACAGTGTCTGAAAAAAAACGGTATGAGAAGAAATTTTTTTATAGGAAACAAAAAACAGATTCAGGAACTACAGACGATCGCGACTCTGGACCGGAGGTAAATGCATATTTTATTGAAGATATAGATAATCAAAAGTACGAAGAAAAAAAAGATACATTTTTGAAGAATTAACAGCAACAATTTTGGCAAGATAATGAAATTGAGGAGAACCACATTTACGGCCAATACTGTGAAGCCTTTATTATACCAGGAATTTATAGGAACGAATGCGACACTGCACGGTAATGAAAAAGAAGAGCAAGCTGTAAAAGCTTTTGAATATTTGGCAGATCTAAAAATCGAGTCTTGTGGTCTTTTTATTCATCCTGTATATAGATTTTTAGCGGCATCTTCGAACGGAATAATTTCTAATCAAAACGCGCATTTGAAGGTACGGAAAAAAAATAATTACATTTTTAGAAATTTGGAACAGCGAATTACATTTAAAATCTAGGCACCAACATGTACCAAATATAGGGACAGTTAAACATAGCACAGAAAGATGTATGTTACTTCATAATCTGGATTCCGAAGAATAGGTAATTGGTATAAGACAATACACAGAGATGAAGAATTCTGGCCAGAAATGGTAATTAAGTTAGAGTAATTTTATTTTCTCGCTTTATTACATGAAATTATTGATCCTCGTATTTTGAGAAATCGAGAAATTAGAGACGTCAAATTGGAGAATACCTACCTACTGATTGTGACACGTTTATACAAAACGCTACTTGGCCATTCTTGTTCATTTTCTACACAGTCTATACTTTTGTAAACATTTTTTTTGTAAAAACATGAATTAGGCCTACTGGGAATACCATGAGAAAAAAAACGCGCTTTGCACTCTACCTCTAAGGTGGTGCGGAAAGGAGTGCGTTTGACGTTTTGTCTGCCATATACCGTTATTTAAAAAATTTATCGAAGCTTTACTGAAAAAAAATTAAAGAATGTACGGTATAAATAAAAAAAAATGATAATATCAATAACAATCGATTGTAAGTTGTGGTATTAACACTGACTTCTTATAAATGATTAGTTCGGAGTCGGCAAAGTTCGTATCTTACCCACGGTGAAATTTTTATAATTTGATTTCGCTAACTAACAATACCAGTGTTGGCTGTGAAGAATATAATTTTCAATAATTTAAAACATGTGCTACTTAGAGAATATAAATTTTTACATTTTGTAAGAAACACCGGCACTGTTTTTTTTATCAGATTTTAGTTTTCTCTAAAACATTACTCATATTATTACAAAGCCTCAACATGTAAAGTAAATAGGTACAAATCATGGTGAGAAATAATAAGAAGTACAACTTAAATAATTGATAATCATAAATAATAATAATAAAGTTATATATTTATTGCAGAATAAAACTTAATATCTAATTAATTTCGGCAAATATCATTAAAATAATTACAAATTATATAAAACGGAAGTCTTAATAAAACTAAATAAATACAAGCCAGGAGAATATTCAGAAAGAGCAAAAACAAATTTCGAAGAAAGTAGCCGCATCAATATTTTCATGCAATAAATATAAGAGGCAAATATCCTAAATTTATTTGCTTTCCAGTTGACCAGACATATCCCTTCATATTGCTGGCCGGTACCTGCATCGTATAAAAGATACAGGCATTTTAAAGGCGGTAAATATATTCAATATATTTTAGGCAACCCGACATACGCCGTTCGGGAATTTTTCTTAAGGAAAGCCCACCCTTAAGGGTCCTCGCTAGTGAATGGGAAATGTAATATTGGTTGCATAGCACATAATTTAATAAGCCAAGGATGTCCGAGTACTTTTACACATAGGGAACATATAATAAATATTTGAAATAATAACTCAATATCTAAGCGAATAAAAATTCATTTACGACCAACTATTTACACACTTGTAACTGCGGGAATTATTTATAGCAGAATAACAATTCATTGTAATGTGGGTTGCCTAATTTTAATTTATTTTATATTCATTTTAAACAAAGTCAAGAATAGTTGAACGAAAAATAAGTGTACAGCCGGGTAGCTTTCTATTCAATTTATAACGTGAACCCAAGCAAACAAATCTCCTCCGAAGGTTTTTTGAGAAAACTGGTTTTTAATATTTTGACATATTAATTAATTTTCTGTAATCCGATAATTTTTTTCTAAATTTGATTCTTCAGCCGGGTAGATTATATAATTCTTCATAAGTTGACGTTGAAAGGTTTTCTCCATCTTTAAAATCAACAAAAATATCTGGATTCTAAAATCTGCTATTTTGCCATTGTTGACAGATCCACTAGCGAGGACCCTTAATAAAACTAAATAAATACAAGCCAAAAGAATATTCAAAATAGCAAAAACAAATTTCGAACAAAAGAGATGCACCAATATTTTCATGTAATAATAAATGCAGGAGACAAATTTCCCAAATTTATTTGCTTTCCAGTTGACCAGGTATTGCTTCATGTTGCTGGTCGTATACCTGCATCGTGTAAAAGGTACAGGCATATTAAACTCCGTGAATATATTCATTATACAATATGATCATTTATATTTACCCTCTAGCAAGCCATGAAATTATTTCTTGAAAATATTATGTTGGTATGTTCTGACAAATAAAACTCATCTGTCATTAATGTATTTATTAATTGACACTTAAAAATGTTTACAATAAGTCATAAAGTTTTTCTGACACCACATAATTTAAGGAATGCCTTCAATAATATGAGACGAAGAGTGGCGCTATGCATATGTAGAAAATGAAGGAGCTCACTTTGAACATTTATTGTAGCTGTTTTTATTATTAAACTTTTTATTTTTTCAACTGAAACGTTTGTATGTAATTATTTGTCAAAACGACAAAACCTAATCTGTCCTCAGTATAATATAACCTATATCACACACACGCTGCGAAATAAGTTAACTTACCTTATGGTACCAACTTAAGTTTAAAAAATGAGGTGTGGCCACCACACGACTTATACGTATGAAAGTGTTCCTTCCGGTCCGAATTTTGAAATTTCATTTATACAAAAAATATTCCATATCCAACTCTAAATACTTTTGTATTCTTCATAAATCTATAAAGAATGCATAATTTACGACATATTTGCAAAAATTCGCTATTCGGTAAGAGAAAAAGTGTTACTTCCGGTCCGAAATTTGAAATTTTTTTAATACAAAAGATATTTAAAAGTACGTTCTAAATACTTTTATACTCGTAATGTGCCTGTCTAGAAAGCATGACTTGCGAGATATTCGCAAAAAACTGATTTTCGATAAGAGTAAAAGACCTACTTCCGGTTGGAATTTCGAAAAACTTTATTAACACAATTTTTCTCAAATTTAATTTTGAGTACATTTGAATTCTTTATAAATTTGTTTAAACTTAGTAATTGATGAAATATTTGCAAATTTCGATTTTTTTACTGAAGTAAACTTCTACTTCCGGTCTGCCGATTTTGCTCAAAATCTAATCAGTTCTCAAGAGGGAGATTATATTCGTAAATACAAAATTTGGAATTGATATCTGTAGCGGTTTGGCCGCTATCGTGGTCACACACAGACACACAGACATTTTTTAAAAACCACTTTTTTGGTATCAGGGGACTTCAAAACGTGGACATCTGCAAAAATCTCGAGGTCGAAAATTTTCATCATCACAATACTTCCTTATACTACGTATAAGAAAGTAAAAAGAAAAATGTCATTGCCTTCTAGAGGGTAGAAATATATGATCATATGGTATTTCAGGCAAGCCAACATACGCCGTTCAAGAATTTTTCTTAGGGAAAGCCCACCCTAAGTCCAAACAATGGTAGTCGAATTCTAACTGATCAATAATGCGAACTTGATAAGCAGTTCTCGATAATCATTTCTCAACAATTATTTGTTATTATTAAAATTTAACACTATAAAATTAACAAAAACAGTATAAAATTCATATCCTGGCGTGACCGCCGAAAACCGTATATCGCCTTCCCGTTCTCCCACCGTTACCTAGCTTGCCGTGCATTCTTTCCAAAAATCGGGCTGTTCCGCCAATAGCGGGACGTCTGGTCACCTTATTTTAAATGAAAGTATAATGTTTACATAAATCTTTTATTGTGTAGTTATAATAAATTGTTACATCAGTGATATTTTCAAGTAAGTATATACATATTTCATTTAACTACGGTATCCATGGAGATCCTATCATATTAATGCTGTTTGTAACTGGTTGTATTATGGTAACATGTAGCCCTGAAACATAGATAGTTTTGTACATGTGCAGAGTGTTATATATACAAATGATTTGAATTTTGAACTATACGCGGTTGTCCTAAAAAAAGAAAACTTCAAAACGGCCTCTGTGGAGTGAACCTACTCTATAGTTATTGTACTGTGGTAGTAGTAATAGTACATGAATGAAGGATACATGTATTTTCTTCCTGTGTGCCACCACACTTTCTTATACGTATGAGCGTTTCCAATTATACTAAATTGTTTTATTTTTTTAGAATAATATGCCAAATTTTAATTTTTTTTTATATAAAAATTATTCAATATCCTATTCTAAGTACTTCTATTCCCTTAATAAATCTCTATAGAATGCATACTTTGCGTGATATTCGAAAGAAAGTGCTACCTGCTAAAAGTAAAACTGTAACACTTTTAAATCTTATGTTTGTGGAAAGATGTTACTGGTTGTAGTGTGCTTTGTTAATTTAATGTTTTCTGAAATTTATTATTAAACTGTTGTGGTGAATTATCTAACTAAATTGTTAAGGGGCCTGTTGCAGGAGGTATGTGGAATATTTTCATGTTATACAGATAGATTTTTTCAGTTGGTAGTAAATGTTACAGCTGCTGTAGATAGGTGCTTTTAAAAGTATAAAAATTAAATTTCCCATCTTTATTCGTAAGCAAAAAATGAGGTGTGGCCACCACACGACTTTCTTATACGTATAAGCGTTTCAAATTATAGAATTTTAAGAATTTTTCTTTACAAAAATTATTCAAAATCCTATTCTAAGTACTTCTATTCTCTTAATAAATCTCTATAGAATGCATACTTTGCAAGATATTATCAAAAAAGTGCTCCTCGCTAAGAGTAAAAGTGCTACTTCCGGTCCGAATTTTAAAATTTCATATATACAAAAAATATTGCAAATCCAGTTTTAAATACTTTTGTACTCTTGATAAATATATATAGAATGCATAACTTACGACATATTTGCAAAAAATCGCTATTCGATAAGAGTAAAAGTGGCACTTCCGGTCTGAATTTTGAAATTTTTTTTATACAAAAGATATTGAAAATTATGTTTTAAATACTTTTATACCCGTAACGTACTTGTCTAAAAAGCATGATTTGCGAAATATTCGCAAAAAACTGATTTTCGATAAGAGTAAAAGACCTACTTCCGGTAGGAATTTCGAAAAACTTTTTAAATAAAATTATTCTCAATTTTAATTTTAAGTATATATGAATTCTTTATAAATTTGTTTAAATTTAGTAGTTGACGAAATATTGGCAAAATTCGATTTTTTCGCTGAAGTAAACTGCTACTTCCGGTCTACCGATTTTACTGAAAAACTAATCAGATCTCAAGAGGGAGATTACACACGTAAATACAAAATTTGAAATTGATACCTACAGCGGTTTGACCGCTATCGTGGTCACACACACACACACAGACACACAGACACACACACAGACACACACACACACACACAGACACACAGACATTTTTTAAAAACCACTTTTTCGGTATCAGGGGACTTCAAAACGTGGACATCTGCAAAAATCTCGAGGTCGAAAATTTTCATCATCACAATACTTCCTTATACTACGTATAAGAAAGTAAAAGTTCTATTTAAAGTTAGATAAAGCGGCGAATTTATCCTTAAAAAATACTTGGGGGGTCTACCGAAATAGTTACGATAATTTGCAATGTTGCCAGAGCTTCTTTATTATACTGACTGTAAAGTGTACATCCAAGCCAGTTTCCTTTTTTTTTTGTAGCAGGTTTGCAGCCTATTAACATTTCGTTTTCGACAGAGGAACTATAGTTGAATTAATAATAAATTGTCCATCGACTAATTTCAAAGAAAAATGTAATTACCAGTATGATGAAATACGAAGAATTACTGAATTATCAGTGAAAACAAAACAAACATTGGCAACATTTTGTTCTCAGTACAAAAACAAATGGAATGTGTCATCTAGATTTAGCAGGTCTTTCAGAATAAAAACAAATAGTGGCGAAAGTCAGGATTGAATTTACCTGTCATTCAAAATCATGTGCAATTCGCACAAGTGGAAGACCGCCAGCTGATTTTTCTACAATTACTGAAAAATCCAAACAAAAAAGAAAACCTGAGGTCCTGCGATCACAGTCCTCAAGAAGTGAGCTACGCGGCTCAAATCCAACTTCGAACAGAAGGAAAACTAGATTCTGCAGCTGCACAGTGCATAAAATATTAATTCGTAGTGGAGAAATATTGGATTATCCACTTCTATCCATTGGCCAATTCGGCAAAGAAGCCCAAGAAGCACGCAATAATGATATTAAAATATCAAGGCGACAGAATATGGAAGACATTTCTCATAATTTATTGGTGTTTCTTCTGATCCCTTTATCAGCAGAATGAAAAATGGGATATAACAGGTATCAACTAATACCCTACTGAGATTCTTCAATTGTTAGAAGAGCCTGAAGTTGATGAATGTGTTTTCAAATCATCTGACGAAGAATTTGGTGATTCCGATTAAAAAAAAGTTTTACCATTGGAATTATATGTACTACTTTAACAATTTATATAAAGTGCAAATAAATAATTGTACTTCTTGTTTTCAATGATTTTTTTATGTCACTTCAAAAATTTATTTTGAACCCATACGAAATGTTGACAAGTATTTTACTAAATTTATTTTAGATTCTCACTTGAAAATATGTAGTAGGTAGTACAAACATATTTTTTTTTAGAGATTTATATACAAGCACCACCTTGTACGATCTTTTTACTACAAACAATGTAAAAATTTCCTTTACAATAGAATAAAGTATATTTTGTTCACAATTTCCTCGAAATTCGCTTTTGTGCGATGGGAATTTGTAGTGGCATTGAATCGTCATACGCTAAATTGAATCGAGATGGCGCAAGACAAGTTTATACAATATAGGTTAAATTTACTTACTTCTGGGTTTTCGTGGTATACGCACTTGAAGAAAGAATATGCAATGTCACATTTTTTCGTTAAACCTTCACCTGAAAATGAAACAATCTTGAGTCAATTATTTTATTACAAAAACCTAAAACAACAACCTAAAGGTAGAGTGTAAGATACAAATATTAACGTGATAGGTCACTCTTAATACTCTTCATGGAACTTGACAGCGCTATGTGGTTGTAATACGAACTATGACTCTTACGTTACAAAACCGCGCGTAGTACAAATGAAAAATTAAATATATACATAGTAGTATAATATACAGATTCATTGCACATAACAAAAGTTATACAATGATTAACATGAACAATTCATATTCAAATTGCAACTAGTTAATCATTGAATGAACTTCGTAAATACCAATAAATCCATATATAAAGTGGAAAATATACACATAGAAATGAAAAAATGAAAATCCAAAAAATTAGTAATTATTGTGTATTACACAATACATAACATACATGAAAGAAAATAAAAATAGAGATATTTTATACAAAATATTATACAGATGTACCTTTTGTTAAGGGGATATTAAAGTCGATTTGTATTTGGGAATTCACTATAATTGCTTTTGGAGGTGTTGGCCCGTAGGAGGAGCCAAATGCAAGCCATCTCATTCTCACATATTTGAAACGAATGTGTTGTTTTCCGTCACCCGAATACAGAGAAACAACTGAACTATTCAAATCAACGGCAGCAGAATATCGTGACAAATACGATGGTCGATTATACTAGCAAAAAAGAGTGTTCCTACAAGCAGATTTGTATTTTTCCTCAGTTTATTTGATTTTAGCGTTTTTTGCATGAAGGAAGGTTATTTCGCTATAGTTATTTCTTTTAGAAAAGCAAATATTTGGCAAATACTATATATAAACAAAAATTAAAGTATTCCATTCAAATAAGTGCAATAAATGTATTCAAAGACATCTCTACGAAATGTACGAAGAATGTATATGAAACTGACAATTTTTTTTTGCTGCAATAAAATATTTGTATGTGCATATGTGAACGAGACACTTTCCACAATTACGCAATCAACTCAATAAAAGTTTTTCTTTTCGTGATAAGTATAGTTATATCGCGATCCTTGCTGGCTTTTCGCACATACAGTAAATACTAGTTAGGGCTGTTCGCTGTTCTTATTATTTGGAGAATTAATTTTTTGACACTTTTTGGTGTTGAGTGCCGAAGTAGAGTGTGATGTAAAGGTATTCACAATGGCAAGAGGCAACAGAAACTTAAAGAAATATCCAAGATTATCCTCAAAGCGGAAAAATAGAAGCAGGCAAGTGTTAAAAAGACTCTATAAGAGCAATGAGAGTGATCCATCATCAACCGTTCAAGTTTGCCAAACGTAAATTCAATACCTTTCTCAATCATTTATATTATATTTATTTTTTTTTCTTTCAAGTTCGGTTAGTCATGAGGATGTTGATAAAGATTACATGGATGTATTACATGCGATTGAACGTGAACCTGAAGTTGACTTATCAAATGAAAATATTTCAAAGTAGCAGTTCCAGCAACTATTTAAATTATTATTTGTATTATAAAGCAAGTTATATACAGGATGTTTCCAAATAAGTTTGGAAAGTTTTTAGAGGGTGATTCCTTGTCAAAAATTAAAGGGGGTCTTTCATGTAAACAAAAGCTCTTAGGCTTGTCTTTGGAAACATTCTGTAAACATAAGCACATACAGAGCTGTTCGTTATAAATTAATTGCGTTTTGAGTTTATTTTAGAATTGAAATAATAAAAGAGAGTGCACATTCTGAATACTCTGTTTCTAGTAGAAGAATAATTGATGTTGAACAATTCTTTAAATCAATTGTGGAGTTCAAACATAATCCATTGTTTTCCTGCAATACTGAGAATTTGAAAATAATAAATGAAAAGAAACTTGGTCTCAATAGTATTTTTTATTTACAATGTGCAATGTGCAAGGAAACATCATCCGTAAGCACAGATAGTGCATCAAAAAATTCGCTTGATATAAACAAAGCAGCAGTCTTGGGAATGATATCCTCAGGAGGTGGTTTTTCGCAGCTGGAGAAAATTCTTGCATTTTATAACATTCCTTGTATGAGTTTTCCAAAGTTTGCTGCAACTCAGGATGAAATTTCTCCTCTCATTAGTGGAAGTGCATTTGATTTAATGGAGGCAGCAGGAAAGGAAGAGGCTCAACTCGCAAAGGAAGTAGGAGACGTGAATGAAGACGGCATTACACATATCGCTGTAATAGCAGATGGAGCCTGGTGTAAGCGTTCATATCGGACGAATTACAGTGCGTCATCAGGTGTTGTTAGTACTTTCCCCAATTTTGTTTGACATGTATTTCCATGAAGACATTGAGAACATAATATTTCATTTTTAGGGAGTTATTATTGGGCAAAAATCCAAAAAAATATTATATCTTGGTATCAAGAACAAATATTGTTGTATGTGTTCCCGTTTTTCAGCAGGATCACATAATTATCCTGGCATAATATATAAGGCAATATCGCAGAAAAGCCCTGGACAATTTACCAAAAAATTAATGCGCAGAAGAGAAAAGCAACACCTCTACCATAAATCCCCAAAGACCTTATTCCCTGAAAAATATCGCAAGAAGTTGAAAGCTAAGGCACCCGCAGACAAAGATTACGGGCCTGTCGCGGCTCTTCTTTCTGCTGAACTGCCCGAGAATTATGAAATCCTGAAAAAAAAATGTTTGGAAAATCTACAAAAAACGCCTTCTCAAATTCGTGACTTAGAGAAAAAAACTGATGGGCAAAGTAGCAATGACGACTGGAGAACCGAACGTCACAATAGACTGACTGCTTCCAGTTTTGGCAGAATATGCAGAATGAGGTCAACCACGTCTTGTAATGCAACTGTTAAAGAATTGGTGTATAGTACTTTCACAGGAAACGAGGCTACCGAGCCAATTGCTAGAAAGGAATTTGAAAAACATTTTGGACTTGAAGTGTCCTCATGTGGACTTTTCGTAGATTCCGTGCTTGGTTTTCTTGGTGCCTCGCCACACGGACTAATCGGACCGATGCGATCATAGAAATTAAGTGTCCAAAGTCCATTTGTAATTTGTCACCTCGTGATGCCGTCGACCAGAAGAAAATCAAATTTGCAATAATTGATGATGATGGAATCTTTCATTTGAAGAAAACAGCCCATTTTTACTACCAGGTCCAAGGACAACTACACATTTCTCAAAGGAATGTGTGCTATTTTGTCTTGTGGAGTCCACTGGGAATGGAAGTAGAGCATGTTTGAAAACACACTATTAGGAATAAAAATATGTTAACTGCTTATTCGACCTGTTTAGATTTACAGAGATGACATCTTCTGGACGAATCATATGGAGTTACAACTACGAGATTTCTATGAAAATTGCGTTCTACCAGAACTCATAGATCCACAACATCCACAAAATCTACCTTTCCGAGATTTGAGGCAGAAGAACAAATTTGTAGAATCCGAAAAAGTGTAGAAAAATTAAAAAAATAATCTATATCATCGTTTTGTGTGTGTTTAATATTCTTATTTCATTTGTTCCATTTTTAGTACACATTTTGCGTGTTTCTCTTTTGTTATTTCATAACACAATCCAAAAAAAATTAATTTTCGATTGTGAAAGTAGTTACGGAGTTTAGTCAATAATTTCAGCGAAAAGTAACGTGAATGCGATCCATTCTTGCGAAAATCATGAGAAATTTCCGAGGATGTGTGTCGGATTGATTTATATGTTCGACCTAGGAATGAGGTATTTAATTGTGATTATGCGAACATCATAATTAAGTATAATAAAACTTAGACTGGAATTATTTTGTTTTTTGAAAATTTTTATTATATATTTTGGTTATAATTATACATGCTAAAAGGCATACATGTGGATAGATTCATAATTTTTGAGTGTTATTTAATTGTCTTAGGAATATCTGTTTTTCAATATTTTCTATTTTGAAATATTATACATCATACATTTTTGGTAATATTATTTATTTGTTAATATTTTGTAAATGTTTAATAAAAGTTGAAATAAAGGTTTTAATTTATATTATAAAACTATATGTTAAATAAAGTTATTATATTTGTTCTTTGAAAAATTTGTGTTTTGCTTTATAAATTGCCATACCACTTTGAAGTGTTAAAGCTACCTACACCCTGAGATATAGAGTAAATGCCGGGAAGAGATTTTGTTAAAGATAAGAGGAGCAAATAAGAGCATAAACCACTGTTAAGTTGCTAACCCACCGTTTTTTTAGCAATATAACTGTGATTGTTTATTTCCAAGAGTTAAAATCATTTTCTAAATATTATTCAAATTATTAAGGTCACAGCAATATGTGCGTTTCAAATTATACAATAGTTGGTCTAAATTAAGTTTTAAATAGTTTTATCTTCTTAAAAAATTAAACCTGTAAGTGTGTTACACAAAAAAATTTTGTTATAGGAAAATTATTCAGAATCCTAATCTAAGTACTTCTATTCTCTTAATAAATTACTATAGAATGCATACTTTACGAGATATTTGCAAAAAAGTGCTACTCGATAAAGGTAAAAGTGATACTTCCGGTCAGTGGCGGCTCTTTAATGAAAGCAAGTGAGCAATTGCACCCCCTGGAATTTTGAAACAAAACAAACGAAGCGGCGACTAACTGTGAAAGTATTTATTTATAACGTATTCATAGTTATTGAACAGGAACGTGGCGTGTGCGGCACGCGTAACAACCTACATGCACCGATCGTCGTCACAGATATAATGACGACTAACAGCGCACGAGCAACTATTCGAATGTTTACCCCTTCCACCGAGAGAAACATACCCATGAGCAAAGCCCAACCGTTGCTCCGTTAAGCCATTAACATTACATTGAAGGTGGGGAGAACTGTATTTTGTTCTACTTCCATATCGTATAATACATAGCGTGTGAGCAAGATCTCCAGTCTGCTCACCGCTGTTGTAAGATAAATTTCGTCTCTGCGTTACAGAATAACACGTTTTCGCGGTTAACGTATGATGAAAAAATCTTAATAAAAAATCTTAAACGCCCGATGCCTCAATTATGTTTAGAAAATAAACAATCTGTTAAAGATAAAGACGTTATAAGAAAATTCAAAATGAATATTTATCAGAAAAATGACTGGATTTGTGGGTGTGAAATTAAAAATACTTTGTTTTATTTTCCGTGTCTTTTGTTTGGTGGTGAACCGTCTTGGTCAAAGAACGGAATAAAAGACTTAATTCATCGTAGTGCTAAAATTACGAAACATGAAAACTCCGAAGGGCATTTGAAAAATATATTTAGTCTAAGAATGTTGGGAAAAAATAACATTCAGAATGTTTTAGATTCATCATATAGAAAAGCAGTTCAATAACACAATGAACAGGTAACAAAAAATAGGCATGTGTTAAATTTAATAATAAATTGCATTAGATTTTGTGGCGCGTTTGAACTGGCACTTCGGGGTCATGATGAACGGCAAACGTGGAATACCAAGGGCATTTTTCGGGAATTGATAAATTTTACGGCAGAATTGGATAAATTGCTCAGAGATCACATCGAAGCAGCACCGGTTTTTAAGGGATTATCAAAAACGATACAGAATGAGCTGCTTGATGCAATGTTGAACGTGTATCATGGACAAGTTTCCAGTGAAATTAAAGCAACCGACTTCACATCTGTGATAGCTGATGAAACCACAGATGTGTCCAATCAGTTTCAGTTGGTGGTTGTTTTAAGATATATTGTGAACGCGAGACCGGTCGAAAGATTTTGGAAATTTCTTCTGCCTAGTGGACATGATGCTAATTCTTTATCTGCTTCCATCCTTAACGAAATTAGTTTGCTTGTTGATGACCCAGAAAAACTGATTGCACAGAGCTATGATGGGGCAGCAGTCATGAGTGGTGCTATTAACGGCGTGCAAAGACATGTCCAAGACCAGTATCCAAGGGCCAATTTTGTACATTGTTACGCACATCAGACAAATCTTATTATGTCACATGCTACATCGAGCAGTAGTAAATGCAGATTTTTTTGCCAATCTGACGGGATTATGTACTTTTTTTCTCCACTTCACCACAACGAGCTGCAAGATTGGAAGAATTCCTTCAGAGAAAAAGCTTACCTCGTTCTTCAAAAATAAGATGGAACTTCAATTCTAGGACAGTGAATACAATATATGAGCACCGAGCTCTAGAACAAATCGAGGGAGAAGCTAGTTTACAAACTACCATTCATTAAGCTGGTGCCAATTTGCGAATTTTAGAGGAGGAAAATTTTATCTATTGGTTAACTTCCTTTCATAAAATTATGCCACATGTGGACATATTGTTTAATCAATTACAAAATGTCAATACAGATGCATTAAAAATCAAGAATAATTTAGATAATTTTGAACGCGCTATTGGAAAAATTCGAACCGAAATCGTTGACACAGATAATCAGTTGGTTAAACAAAATGACTCAGAACTGACTCCTCGACCATCAACGCGACGAAGAGTAACTGATGGTAGCCAAAGACGGAGGGAGACTATTGAAGTGTGCGATATTATTTTGCTTGAAATAAAAACTAGATTTCGGTATACAGGGCACTTAATATTAGCAAACTTAATTTCTTTTAAACAGTTCTCCTCTTTTCAAAAAAAATTCCGGAAGATTGCCTTAAAGAAGCAGTAAAATTTTATCCATGTCTCAATGCAAGCAGACTACGAACTGAATTAAGTGTTCAATATTCTAGAGAAGAATTTAGGCAAAATATATAAGTCAGTGCTGTAGGTCTGCTAGGCCTTCTGCTGGATGGATTAAGCGACATCTTTAATGAAGTTGTTAAGCTTTTAAAAATTGTCATTACAATCCCAATGACAACGTCTGAAGCGGAACGCCAGTTTTCACGACTGAAGAGAATAAAAACTTTCCTGAGAAATACAATGAAAGAAGACAGATTAAATGCCCTTACTATGTTATCTTGTGAAAAAGAATTTATAAATGATTTCCCAAATTTTAATGAAAAACTTAGGTGTGGCCACCACACGACTTTCTTATACGTATGAGCGTTTCAAATTATAGGATTTTAAGAATTTTTTATATAAAAATTATTCACAATCCTATTCTAAGTACTTCTATTCTCTTAATATATCTCGATAGAATGCATACTTTGCAAGATATTATCAAAAAAGTGCTACTCGCTAAGAATAAAAGTGCGACTTCCGGTCCGAATTTTGAAATTTCATATATACAAAAAATATTGCAAATCCAATTATAAATACTTTTGTATTCTTGATAAATACATATAGAATGCATAACTTACGACATATTTGCAAAAAATCGCTATTCGATAAGGGTAAAAGTGGTACTTCCGGTCTGAATTTCGAAATTTTTTTTATACAATAGATATTGAAAATTATGTTTTAAATACTTTTATACTCGTCACGTACTTGTCTAAAAAGCATGACTGATTTTCGATAAGAGTAAAAGACCTACTTCCGGTAGGAATTTCGAAAAACTTTAAATAAAATTATTCTCAATTTTAATTTTAAGTAGATATGAATTCTTTATAAATTTGTTTAAACTTAGTAGTTGACGAAATACTGGCAAAATTCGATTTTTTCACTGAAGTAAACTACTACTTCCGGTCTGCCAATTTTGCTTAAAATCTAATCATTTCTCAAGAGGGAGATTATACTACTAAATACAAAATTTGGAATACGCGCCCCAAATTAAAAAAAAGACGAATACTGATGCGGAGCTTCATTCATCGGGCACTAATATTGTCAACTGGGAAATTTCTGCGGCATAAATATCCAGTTCGTAGAAAAGCCAGGCGATATCACACATTGAAAAATAAATATATGTATATGACAATTATTTTATCATTAAATCACATATATAAAATGTCTATTACACAACTCCAACAAATATTTTAAAAATTTTAAAAAATTTTCAATGTCCATAAATTATTTTAACAGATGCGAAAAATATAATAGGCAGCAACATGTTCCAATGCAACTGCAACGCTATTTCTGCATGCAAACTAGAGAACTAAACAAAATCGCAATAAGTCAATCACCAAAAGTCAATTTAATTGAGTCCTTTTACGCGCCACGAAATTAT
This sequence comes from Amphimallon solstitiale, assembly GCA_963170755.1. Lineage (NCBI taxonomy): Eukaryota > Metazoa > Arthropoda > Insecta > Coleoptera > Scarabaeidae > Amphimallon > Amphimallon solstitiale. Next base: position 8,901,098 of record OY720680.1, on the reverse strand, counting down.
AAAGAAAATTCAAAAAATTTTCTAAGTTCATTAATTTACTATAGCGGATGCTAAATAGGCAATACAAGCATAATACATGCAGCAACATGTTCCAATGCTACTGCAACGCTATTTCTGCATACAAATTAAAGAACTAACCAAAATCGCAATAAGTCAATCACCAAAATAAAAATAAATTGTATCTATACCTACTTCTGTATTGTCATTAAAATCATATACAATACAATGCATTCATACATTTATCCATATACGAAAAATTTTTTTCGTATATGTATACTTGCATGGTAAAATCATATAGCTTCCAAACTGGTAATAATATGAATGCGTAAAATTGGAGTGAGAAAAAGTGAAATAAAATACTCCAGACAACCGCAAAAAGTTCGGACAGCCCTATTAGGCGGGGCCAAGAAGTTGGGTGCATATCCGTAGCAGCTGAAGGCGCTGCTAAAATACAAATAATTCAGTATTGCAGCATTCCGGAATTTCTTAATTTAATTACTCAAATTAAACTTTTTTCCGCAAGTCAAAAAGCTATATCTCACAAGAAAACATTGGTCTACACGGGAATTACATCCGTTTTGATCAATTTCATTTAATTCTTTCAGATTTTGACGGAGAAACACACGTACATTTTACTCTAATTTGGAATAAAAAAAATAGGTGGTTGTGACAAAAAATTACATAATCTGACAACCTTTCCGTGTACTCATATCTATATTGGAGTTGTACAGAAAATTTCACATTTCTATCTTGAACAATAGTAAAAAAAAACTGATAAATTCGATATCTTGCTTTCTCGACCGCTTTAATATCCCCTTAATAGTAATAGTAGCTTCATATCCTTATTTTTATAATTAAATAATGCTTATCTGTTGCTGTTAAACTTGTAAATATATAATTATTATTGTACTTAAATATGTATGTAAATTGTTTTTACTTAGTTATTTTATTGAGGACACAATCATTCAAATGTCCACCAAAGCGTTTGCTTATAAATTACATACATACAATATTGAGTTAATATAATGTACCTATTTCACAAATCCGATGGTTTTTACACACTTTAGCAGGATTGGTCCTTTTAAGGGCTGGATCACCAATTACTTCAACCCACTGATTAATATCTGCACAATGTTGATTTTGTAAATACATACAGAACAATAATTCTTTATAATTGTGGACTAGGTATTTACACTGACGTATTCATCCAAATAAGGAAAGAAACCTGTCTTTCGGTGAAGTGCTATCAGTAGGTACACGTGATCACAGAATACTTGATTACGATCATAGTGCCTTACAACTTACAACAAGCCTAAATAACTAACGAAACTCAATGCAAACAACACAACGCAACAATTTTCGATAAATTTTTTTCTCACGTCCGACTCTTTGCTACGTTTTCTTTATGGTCTTACATTTTCCATGCCTTGGACTTTTGTTTAGCATTTAATAACCACTTTCTTCGAACGTGGCTGTACGTTCAGGTGGCATTTCTCGCACTGGGTTGTAATAACTTTAGGACTGTTGTTTAGGTTGTTTTATGAATTCTGGGTATTACGTATTAACCATTTTACGTTGGAATAATGTTTGTCCTTTGGAATTTTCTGTAATTATACCCATGTTAATTAAGTTTTAAATAATTATTTCATGGTTGACCACCCAGCGACATCTCGTGTAGTTGTGTGACGCTAACATTCGTGAGAAATTAGTCACTATCTCCAGTAATTTATTTTTAGTTCTTTTGTTTATGTCCCCTTTCGCGTGTTTAATTATCCTTTGTTCTCCCTATTGGTTGTTCGCTTATGATGCCCCATATCTCATAATTAGTAGAATTAAACAACTGCGTTATTACCTGTTGCCGTTAGATGACAGTGACACCTTTCACGTTACCCACGGTGTGACATGCATCTTTCACTTTCTGTCGGTGAGTCGTTCGAAGCGGTTGTTAGCTGCAGGAAAAATTATGTTCGGTGCTCCTTGCCAATTTTTATAAGAGATTACCGTTGATGCCAAAGACTAATGTCTAGTCGATGATTCCGCAGGAAGCACTGGTAATGTTTTGTTTGTATTTATCGTCAATTTCGACGGATGTTTAGTGAACAGAAATTTTATTCCTGCAACTACCGCACGGCAATTGTATAACGCCTGATTGTGGAAAAAAATCCGAATTAATTTCGTTTGGATGTCATGGCGTCGCCGCCATTTTGCCGCCTTATGTACTTGTAAGTACCGCATGGGATGATCTGGTAACAATCCAGGGAAAAGGACCCACATTTCCTTTCGTTTACGAGTTCGAGAATTTAACTCAATTGTGTAAATTGGTACCTGTGTTGTCGAGGGAAAATTTATGTGAAACTTCGTGGAGAAAAGTTTGTACAGATAGGTAACCAGTTTATATAATTTGATGTGCTCGAGAATGAGTTAATTTTATTCTGTATTATTCTGCAAGACTGTATTACGTTCATTGTTAATTTTATTTATAATTTTAATTCAATTTTCCGGAGGGGAAATTCATATTTTGGCTCCGTCTCTTAGAGTGTTCAAAGACATGAGCTATTAGCTTTAATTTATTAACTTATTTAAGTAATCTCTCGCGGAGAGTTGCCTAATTATTTATAATCTGTGGAGGAATCTTGATATTCTTAATAGTCTTGTGGCCTGCAACCACATATTCATTTTAACGTAACCCTAATGGGGTCAAGCACTGCTACGATCAGTGTGTAAATTATTTTGGTTTACGTAATCGCTTCCAGCGTACGTGAGGACCACTTTACTAAGTGGTCCTCACGTACATATTTGACTAAACTAACTACAGCGTGTTCCTGTTAATGCCTGTAAGGACATTGTAAATAAGATCTTGTCCTTCTAATCTGTACAGCTTAATTTAATGCATAATTTATTAAGTTTGCTAAATTTCAATTCATCTAATTGTTTAAAACGAACTTCTTAAATATTTTTTGTATCTCTTTGTTAATCATATTATTGCTAAGGCAACTTAATTTTGGGCATTACTTATATTCATGTGGTTTTTTTTCATTTCTTAGCGCATGTAATTTCACGTTTACTATTACGTTTATATTTTATTTCCTCTCTCACTCTTTCAGTATCAACTAATATATATTTTTTTTAACTGGTCATGAGAGGTTTCCTATGACTGTAATAAACTTGTTATTTGTTGATTATATCGTGTATGAATGTCTTACTATACCTAGTGTACCTAAATTATTTTTGCTGTCGGAATAGGTAACATATTGGAGTGGTCCTGATTAAAAAAAAAAGACAGCTGGCGCCTAAGTCATCCACCTTCAGTAATCCGAATGACCCATGTCCCATAGAACCGAGAGTTAGAGGCACAGGCTCCACCCCATCTTTTCCAACGCACACTAGGGAAGTAAGGTAAGGCAGGTTGAAGGTGACACACAATAAATCTCCGAAACGTTTTAAATGTTATTGAGCGAAGCTGCAAGGTTTGTAACTCTGACAAACGGGCAAATCTCTTTGTTAATCGACTGGATGACATTAATGTAGTTACCGTTGGCGCCATTTGTGCCTCCCTTTCTGCCAGGACAATCCTAAGGCGAAGGAGGTATAGCATCTTAAACTACATTACAAAAGGCAAGCAACGACCAACCGAGCAGCTCCGAATATAGAGCACAGACTCTGGTAAGCACGCTTTAAAGAACTACTAAATCTAACTGAAGCAGCCAGAGAAAAGACGAGGAAGACAAAAACGAAACAGAGAGCTGGCTGAATATATCAAGAATATCACAAATTAGTAAAATAACTAAAACCTAAAAAGGCACCAATCTAGATTATTTAAGTTAATTACACAAATATGGAATTACGAAAAGATGCCTCAAGAATAGAAGGAGGGACCACTTGCGCCAGTAGTAAAGAAAAGGAAACCCGTACAACAAATTCCAAAAAATTTAGCAAACAGGAACATTGGACTCAAGACGATGATGAAGCTATATAAAACAGTCAAAAGACCAGTAATAACTTACGCTGCAGGATACATTTGCCGGTAAAACAAAGAGACAGCCGTGCAAGCCATCACAAAATAGAAGGCAGCTGGAACGAGACTGAAGCATGGTTAAGATGGGAGGACCAGGTAAGACGCGACATAAGCATAATAAAGGTACCACGATGGACAGAAATAGTCAATGACAAGGGAGCATGGACGAAAAAAGCAGGTAGGGGTAAAACGCACTGGAATATGTAGAAAAAAGAGAAAGTACTAAACTGGGGTGATCACCCACAAGAAGACGATCATATATGAACCTACTAAAGTGGCTTCTATCTATTATTTCTAATTCTGAACATTTTTATATTTTCTGCCTACTTACATTAAGTACAATATGATAATATAACATCGGCGTAGCCAAGGGGCTCAGGGAGGGGTACTTGCCCCCCCACCCCACCCCGAACGCCCAAAAAACCAGAAATAAAAACGAATATCGTTAATCATCCATTCACGTGCGAACTTAACATAGGTATTTTTTTATAAAATCATAGTTTCTAGTTGAAAATAAAGTATAGCGAGCATATATGTATTTACTTCGACCCTTAATATGTCAAGATCTTGCCCCCCCCCCCCGCCGCAAACCTGTCTACGCCCTTGTAATATAAGAAAACATTCATATTTAATTATAAAATAAAATATATAATATTTATTTGAAATAAGACAGTTATACTAACCAGAATTTGCACATCGCTCTAAACTTCCAATTAAAGATTCTTTCATGGTGTCCGGAATTTGGTGATATTGTTTCTCGGCTAATTCTTTATCAAAACCTCCATTTTTGGCTTGCTATGTGAATATAATAAGCATTTAATATAATTCTATAATACAGTGTCATGTTTAATGTCTGAGGTATGTTTGAATTTACCGTCTTAGCTTTTAGTGTATTTGGTCGTTGGCGGTTAATTATATTTTTGCATTATTTTATTTTATATCAAAAAGTGTTGTTATCAGAACTACTGTATTTTTTTGTTGTTTAGGTAAGTTTAATAAAAAGCTGGAATCAATACAAATTACATTGACTACATTTATTTCTAAAGCGACGTGTTATAGAGAAGACACCATTTTTGGTAATGTTGTTTATAATAAAAGGTCATAATACAAGCATGTCTTATTTTTCGAGTTGCCTTCCTGCCCCGTTACGCCGCCACTGGTTCGAACAGAAATGTAGAAAGGTATGACTTATGCCAAAAAGATGGGGATAAAAAAATAAAAATTGACTGTCCGAAAAAAATTGCCAACAAGTGAGGATAAAAATTTAACGAATTTTATTCCTTACCTTACAATCGCACTTCCTAGCAGTATTTTTTGAATTTCGCGGGTGTTTTAAGTTGTCTACGAAGACAATCGAATAGAATTAGGTACGCTAATTCACATTTTATTGCGAAATTACTAGACAAACCGTGCACGCGAGTAGAAGATTGGTCAAAAAATAGTCGTAGAAACATTTATTTATAAAATTACATTCCTATTCACTAATTTTACAGTGAAATTATCAGCGAGTACACCTCTATATGTTATTTTATTGCGTCCAGTGCAAACTTAAAACACCCGCCAAATTCGAAAAATGCTGCTAGGGCTGTATATGATGAAAGTTAAATATTACCTACTTGATAACTTTTTTTTTTTTTAATTAATGGCGTAATCAGTGTTTCATTCTCAACAGTCTATATATGCACTAAGGGACATAATGAACAATTTAATTTTACTCCCAAGAAAATATCCTATTTAATCCATATGTTGTCGCGCGTCTATACATTTATATATCCTTGATTCAATTTTAATTAAAAAACATAATACATCATTTTCAAAATCTTATTCAGCATTGTACAAAAAAAAAGTATGATGCTTAATTCTTTTAAAAAATGGGCTTAGAAAAAGCATATGAAACCACAGTTTTCCTGAAAAGAAATAAATTAAAAATTGTGAGCAAGTTCTAATAATTATTTTCACAACTTTTTAAATAGATGTGATTAGGTTAGGTTTTGCCTGATTAATTAATTCATTTATACGTTAGATCATAGGTTCCCAAAGTGGGCGATAACGCCCCCTTGTGGGCGCTGCAGGTCTAAAGGGGGGCGGTAAGAGACCCAGAAAAAAAATGGGGGCGTTGTGTAAAGGCTTAGGGGGCGATTTGTAATTTCATCTAGAATCTAGGAGGACTCTTAGACACCGACTGAGCTCTCGACTCTCGACTAGGGATGGGCGATAAACATCGATGTTCATTGAACATCGATATTTTAGGATCGATGTTCGATGTTTTTGCATCGATGTTTGCAATTTAGATTTATCGATAAACTATCGATGTTAGAAGAAATATAGTGAACATCGAACTTTTAAGCTTGACAAAATGTATTTGCACTAATCACAAAATAAAACAGCGTCCTCTGTTGACAAATACAAAAATGTTTCCAAATTAACAGCTCACATACAGGCTACGAGGATGTAAAATTGTCTACGAATAAAAGAAGTATTTAAATTACACAGTGCTATATCATATAAATTCGAATATTTCATTTTAGGCTCTTTTAAATATTACTCAGTATAAATATTTAAATAATATATAATTAAATACATAAATTTATAGTACTTTTAATGTGCAGAATAAAAGTTAAATTATGTATGCATGCAGAATAAGTGAAGGAGGTAAACGTATTTTCATAGAAAAAGAAGGGAGATAGACATTACCGATGTATACTTCTTCGGGAAATTCCCTAGTGCGTACAATCATACACGACGATACACGTATTAAATGCAAGATGACACATCAGAAATATAAAACCATATCCATATGTATCTCGGTATTTGCCAGCGTAGTCAAAAAAAATGCAAGACTATAAAATCCCAAATAAAAATCGTCCTCTTAAAAAGCTTTGATACACGTAAATGTATATATTTTTTAAGTATCAGACGATTTAAGTCATGTGGTTGTTTCATGCGTAATTGCATAATATTGTTTTTTTATATAGTTTTTTTTGAGTAGTTTCTAAAGTTAACTACATATTATAAAATTAAATGTATATATTTCTTTTATTATTTTTTTTGAATAGTGATATCTTTTATATCATTTTGTTAAGGACGTAAATTAATTAAGTTATAATAAAGTTTTTGTTAAACTGCCAAAAAATAAATCTATAAATATAATTATCGATGTTTAAAAACATCGATGTTTGGTAGTCGATATTTTGCAACCATCGATGTTGATCAACGATGTTAACATCGATGTTTGATATCGATGTTTACCCACCGATGCCCCATCCCTACTCTCGACTACAGCTTGTGAACATCAACTAATATTAATTAAGAGATTGCTCAAACCAACTCGGTTCGATATTTCTCTCCGAGTAGTTCATATATCTGTCCTGTTTTATTGAATAAATAAAATAAAAAACATATCAATCGGTCGCTCCGTTTCGAAACGAAAAGAGACACAAACAAACAAATAAAAAGGCAACTGTATCAATCGGCTGGTTCATAGAATACTTGTTCTTACTTGTTGAGTACGATTGAGCGTCGAATGAGATAAACGAGTTTATGCATGTTTGTCTTATTCCTGTCGGTGCGTGCTGCTTATGCAATCCTATATAAACAACGTAATATTTATTTTATTTTCATTTGCGGTTTCGCGCGTAATAGATAAGCAGTACTTAAGTTCAACACTTATACTTACGTATTTCTCAAAACAAAACAATGTCGGAAGTAAAAAAGAAGAGACGGCAATACTGTGCGGAATATATTAAATTCGGATTCATTGAAAATCCTACAAACCCATCGTCGCGTCGCCTTTGTGCCTTCTATGCCTAAAAACATTTTCGAATGAAGCAATGAAGCCTTCAAGACTTCAAGATCATTTGAATAAAATGCATCCAGATAAGAAAGACAAGAATGTAGCATATTTTCAAGACCTAGAGAAGAAGCATAATACTCGGCCAAGTGTAGCAAAACTCTTTTCGGCGGCTGCTAAGCAAGATGACGACGGACTTCGAGCTTCGTACAACATCTCTTTGTTAATTGCTCAAAAAGGCAAACCACACAACATCGGAGAAGTGTTAATTTTGCCAGCAATAAAGGAAGTAATAACTACTGTGCTTCATAAACCGGCCGCAGATATTATCGGAAAAATTCCTTTGAGTAATAATTCTGTGCAAAGACGAATTGATGAAATGGCCGGAAACATAGAAGAATCATTGTGCAATCATCTGAGGACTAGTCAATTCTCAATTCAGCTCGATGAGTCCACTTTACCAACTAATGAAGCATTGTTGCTGTCTTACGTGAGGTTTATTAAAGATGAGAAAATATGTAAAGAACTATTGTTTGCTAGAAATTTAGAGACCGATACAAAAGGCGAAACCATATTCAATACATTGGAAAAGTTTTGTGATGAGAAAGAGATTCCCTTGAAAAATATTATATCAGTTGCTACGGATGGCGCTCCGGCTATGACAGGGTGCCATAAAGGCTTCATAGCGTACGTAAAAAATAAAATTCCAGATGTCCTTGCTGTACATTACGTTATTCATAGACAACATTTGGTTGCTAGAAATTTAAGTGAACGACTATTTCAATCACTGCAATATGTCATCAAAGCAGTCAATAAAATCCGTAACTGCTCTTTGAATGATAGATTATTTCATCAGCTTTGTGTTACTAATGACGAAGATTTCAACCGTTTGTTGTTTCATACCGAAGTTCGTTGGCTATCAAGAGGCAATTGTCTGACTCGATTTTACAACCTGTTTGACTCTGTGATAGAGTTTTTGGAAACTAAAGATACAGAATTGCGCAACAAGCTCATTACATCAAAAAATGATATAGCTTACATGACAGACCTGTATAAATTGTTCAACAACATGAATCTCCAACTGCAAGGCGATGAACTAAATTTAATTAAAACAAAAAATGTCGTTGCTGCTTTCGCAGCCAAACTGCTTCTACACAAAAAGAATATGGGCAGACGTGAGTTTCATAATTTTCCGAATTTATCAGTATCCTGCAGTAACGACGACTTGTTTGCCTACTGCCAACATTTGGAAAAGCTCCACATTGACTTCACCGAACGATACCAGGATATTTTGAACTTGGAAATACCAGACTGGGTGTTGGATCCGTTTTCAAATGTCAACACAGCAATATCACCACATCTGGAAGAAGAACTTATAGAATTGACAACGAACGAGGAAATAAAAATCAAGTTCAAAAATGGCTACCAAGAATTTTGGCTACAAAAACCGATCCCGCAATTGTACCCTGGATTGTGGTCAATCATTCAACGATTCTTGATAGCATTCCCATCGTCATATTTGTGTGAACGTGGATTTAGTGCTGTAGCAACGCTGCTTACTAAAAAGAGAAATCGTTTGCATGTTACCGAACGTGGTGACTTGCGGCTGTTCTTGAGTAAATTGGAACCTGATATCAACAAACTTATTAAACAGCATCAGATTCATCCTTCACATTAGTTTTTATATTAGAATCGATTATGTTTGTTTTATTTTGAATTTTGAATAAAAGATACTTTGTCTGAATACTATAAAGTTGCGTTTCAATAATCATTCTCATTGGCAGGTGTAGCCCGTAAAAGTTAACTTGAGACCTGAGCGCCGTTGTGTACTACCTACTACGCTCAGGTCTCAAGTTAACTCATTCATTCTAAACGAGACTTTTACTATAACCCATAGTAAAAGTCTCGTTTAGAATGAATGTTTAATCTCCGCTAATATAGCTCACAATAATTAATTTAATTTGAAGTTATAGTGGTTTTTGAGTAGGTGAAAAAATGGGGGCGCTAAAAAATAATTTATTCTCAAAGTGGGCAGTAGGCAAAATAAGTTTGGGAACCACTGCGTTAGATCAATATTCAGAGTCAAACACACCGAACTCAAGTAAAATCACAGAAAGTAAATATTTGATATATAACCTAAAAATGGTTCCCAAAGTACGCCAATGCTAAGTTTCTAGTTTGAACCTCCATTCATATTTGGTGGCACACTCTTAAAATATCGGAAAATCACAGAAGCGGCCATGACAATCAATTTCGATGACCCGATAGCAATATGGGAATTAAAGACTTCCTTTTGTTCACATTTAATTTAGTAATAAATCAATTAATAAGAGAAGCTACTGAAGAAAAAAAAAATTTCTGCACTGGCTCCAAATTCAAACATACCTTAGATATTAATAATCGGACTGTTAAATACACTGTTAGCCAAAAGTATACTTCAATTCTATGTATTATGCTATAGCAAAAATAAAACCGTGTTTCTAGTATCAAAATTAGAGTGTGAAGATTTTATGTTTCTGCACTGTAATATTGCAATATTCATATATTATCTATATATAGAAAAACTAAAAATATTTAATTTGTTATTTATAGACTCGCAAACAACATAATCCATTTTGTTAAAATATTTGTGTGTTCTTCATGTTGTATGGAAGGTTGTGATCATATTTTTTCCAAAATATATTAAAAAATTAACAATATGTGAAATTAGATGAATTTCTATAGGAAACATAAGACACACAGTCGGCGTGTCATACACACTGTTGGCATCGCTATACAGATCACTGTATCTGTGTCTCGTCCAAAAGCATTGGAGTGATACATTAATTATAATAAAATATCATTGATTCGTTGTTTAGCTAGAGCATAAACAAACATTTTATATTGGTAAATGGCAAGTTTTAATTTTTCTATTGAATGTGCCCAAGCAACGCCGGGATACGGGCAGCTAGTTACGTAATAAAGTGAACACTTAATGTTGACTTTACTGGTGTCTTCTGAAGATTTGGGAAATGGGTATACTTTTGATCAATAATGTACATTTTATTTCATATCATCTTACCATTTTCATAATTCCTAGACAGCAACTTGTGTAACACTGTAGGAAAAAAATATACAATATTAGTATATATAGACCATTGTAGGTATAAGTATAATATAACTATTTTTATAAAAACAAATTCAGTATTAATATTTTGCAATTAGATAAGGCTATTAATAATAAAGGAAATGTGGTATACCGCGTGACCCAGAATTTACCTCCACCGCCAAAATGGATATTATTTATAAAGATAAAAGACTCAATTGTTGTGTAAAGTTTGATTGAAATGTACTACACTACATACCTAATAAAACAATCTGCAAAATGTTTAAAATGTGTCAGTGGCAGCCAGAAAAACAAAACATTAACAAAAATTTAATTTTTGGAATCGACTTTTTTCATTATTATGATGAAGTTTTTTTTGCAACATATTGATCTAAATTAAAATCAAAAATTTAGCTTAATCTTCCTTAAATTTGAAGTTTAGTGGAAAGCATCTAATTCCAGTTATAATTTACAACTAGCCTGCACTAATCGGCACAATAGAGTTTGGTTATATGGTCGTTTATTAACAAATATTTTCGACTTTCGGCCGCAAAGTTCTACCGCCACCGGCAAAATAACCCTTATTTATAAAATGATTTTTTTTATATTTCGTGAGTGACTGTATCAATAGGTACACTTTAGATATTGACACTTATCTCAATCGAATTAAAATTATATCACCTTTTTTTTTATTAAGTATATATTATACGTTTCAATCTAACTTTTCACAAAATTTGATTCTTTTTTCTTTATAAATAAGATCGATTTTGGTGGTGGCGGTAAAACTTGAGTCACCCGGTACATGCTGTAAATAAAGAAAACAATGCAAGTGAGAAAGAAATACTGCAGGTGCAATGCCATACTTATGTTTCTTGGAATGTGTCTTCTTCTTTTATTTAGGGCGAAAGCTGTTTTTCTTCAATCATATATAAAAGGTGTTTTCGGAAAATGTATAGCATTAACCTGACCCGGTCAGAAAGTACCTGACAGGTTCACAAATTTTACCGGGTTATTTAAAACATTTCCGAACGCACTTTGCGGCCATGTATAGTAACGTAACATAAACATAACCTATATTCGTAGCTTAGATTCTGTACCAGCAAAATTAAATAAGAAATGAATCCACAGTGAATATTCCAACTCCAGATACTCGTAAAATAGTTTTATTAACAAGTTTGTTTGTACTTGAATCTGACGATGATACTATAATCTGTATAAAACTCAACGCAAAGAGGAATAAGTAGGGAGTTTGCATTAAAAACTATAAACAAGTTGTCGTAAAATACAATTTATCAAGGCTTTTTTTTTAATTTGTTTCCTATAAAAGTAATTAAAAGAGTTTTGTGTATTGACACTAACGCTTTGTAAGGTTATATCCGGAGAGGGGATAAAACAACCTACTCATTTACCAGGGTTATGAAAACCGAACCGGGTTGTTGAACCCGGTTACTTTTTCGATTTTACGAACACGGTCGTTTTTACCCGATTGAATTAACGAACGCATTTGTGCTAACCGTAACCCCAATGCTCGGGTTTAATTTCCGAAAACGCAGAAAGTGATAGCCAAACGTTCCAGGAATTATTAAAAAAAAATAAAAATTCTTACATCCATTAAAAAAAATATTTATCTACTTCAAAGTAGTTTGCATCAATGCCATAAATGGAGGCACTCTTCAAAATCGGAGTATTTTTCAGGCTTTCTCTTGGCATCTTTTTTTTGCCAATAACTTGGAGCAAGTTTGTATGAAATTTTTCTCATGTCGAGTTGATCAGACAAAAATACATTGACCGACCCACCCCCCATACAGCAATTCTACAGTTTCAGCCATGTTGTGCTGCCGGTTGATTTTTAAGCCTGGCAATGTTTTCTGGAATGATGCCAGTTGATGGCTCACCTGAACGCTGGTCGTCTTTAACAGACTCACGGCTCTCGTTTAAACGTTGAACCACTGAAAAATCCTGGAGTAGCCTTAAAGCTTCATCACCAAAATGTTTGAACTAACATTTGAAGATTGCAGACGCTGTTTTGTTTACTTTATAACTAAAATTAATGCAAATTCTTTACTCTTCGATCGGCGGCCTTTCAAAAATCGTAGCCCATTCAAAACACTGCTGTCTCCACTGTAAAGGTGGATAGCAGCAAACAACTAAATATCAGTTTGACATAAGTATATGAAAAGATTAATCATTTTTAGTGTGGAAGGCGTAGACTGTTAACGTAAATAGACCTATATTAAGACCAGTGATGTAAGTCGGTAAATCACCCCGTAAATTACCGAATTAATTCCTCATTTACGGTAAATTACCACATAAAATTTTCGTAAATTACCAACAAAGTAAAACATCATCTATATACACGTATGACATTGCACACTCGGTGATTTGGGAAGTCCCTTTCTAGCAGATGTAAAAGCCCGTGAATCAGCCGTTTATATAACAAGTAAAGTGGTCTTTCAAAAGATTTCTGTGTATAAGTTAAACTATATAAAGTTTGTGAATATACTACTCGTAGTAACGTGCGCTGGGATGGGGCGTAAAGATTAAATAAAAAAGTTATTTTAACAGCATTTTCAAAATCCACAGAACATTCGAAATTATATTCGGGTAACTTCTGTTCGCAAAGTTATGTTTTAAAGGTAATCAAAATGTCCAGTCACTTACAGAACAAGTGCATTCGTTGTCCTCGTAAAATAAAGAATGAAATACAATGAAAATCGAGAGCATTAAGTGTTAAGAAAATTAAAGCAATAAATAAAGGTGAGCAATTTTGATTGATTTCTGTTGGGTTTTATGGAGAAATATTTAACATTTTAGGGATTCCGGAAAAAGAAAGTTCTCCGCAAACAGATTTAGAAGACGACGATGGAGAGACGATTTCAAGCGATTCTCGCCCACAATCTGCTGCAAGCACCACAAAATCCGCTTACAGTGAAAATTTGGATTCTTTTGTGGATGTAATGAATATCACAGAAGAAGGGAAATTTGGGATCTCTTAGCAACAGCATGCTTTGCTAATAGTAAGTAATACTCCTTTAAATTTTACGGAAAATGTTCATTGGCAAAAATTATTTAATAAAAATTAAACCTTCTTTACGATTGCCCACTAGGCATCAGTTATCCAATGCGGTTTTAGATAAAAAAAACACTCTCAAACAAATCAGTTAGGTAATGAAAAAATAGCAAAGTCTAAAGCAATTGGAATTCTAGGTGATGGGTGGAGTAATATTAGAAACGAATCCATTATAAATATAATAATTACATGTCCAGAACCAGTTTTATTTAAAGTAATTGACTTCAAGGAAAATCGCCACGATGCTACATATCTTTGTTCTTTGCTTAGTTCCGTTATTGACGACTTAGGTATTAATAAAGTTATAAGCATAGTGACTGATAACGCTAGCAATATGAAATCAACTTGGAAATTAATTAGTGATATGTACCCGTCCAATTATTTTACTTGTTATGGATGTTCTGCTCATATTTTAAATTTATTCGCACAAGATATTTTAAAATTAGAAGTATTTGCAGTTTTAATTACTGATTGTAAAGTCATAGTAAAAACTATTAAAAAATCGCATATTTTGAATGCTACGTTTAAAAATATACAAGATGAACAGCGAGCATTACAAAAATCAAACACACTAACATCTCTTAAACTACCTGGCCAAACTAGATGGAGCTGTAATATTTTTTGTTTAGAAAGCTTAAGAATAAATAAAAGAGATTTAAAAGAATTGGCTATAACAGAAACTATAGCTAATACTTTAAATAAAAGTGTAAAAAATAATATTTTAGATGATCTGTTTTGGGAAAGAGTTGATACATTACATAAAATTTTACACTCTGTCTCCGTAATTTTAAAGAACATACAAACCTCTCAACCTTGCATATCTCATGTTGTTGAATATTTTCAAGACCTGAATGATCAACTGATTGCTGCATGCCCAGTTTCAGAACTAAATGCTGTCTTATCACATTTAAAATCACGTAGAGAAATGGCTATAACACCTATGCATTTGACTGCCAATTTACTAGATCCAAAATTTATAGGGAAAACTCTCAATAACGAGGAATATATCACAGCACTGATATATATTAACAAACTATCAACGCATCTAGTTAGTGGATCTGATATAGCAAAAATTATGACTGAGGTTGCTTATTACAAATCGAAAGAAGAATTGTTTTCAAAAGATTTTATATGGCAAGTATTGGAGACAGGCAAATTGAATTCTGTATTATGGTGGAAATCACTTTGTTGTATTACAGCTTTAAGTAAAGTCGCAATAGAAATTTTGTACAGCCCACCAACAACATGTGCGACGGAGAGAAGTTTTTCAATGTTTAGTATTATACACAATAAAAAACGAAATAGTTTAACTTATGAAAGAGCTGCTAAGTTGGCATATGTGAATTTAAATTTAAAACTGAAAGAAAATCCGGCACTGAAAGATCGCCCAACAGAAGAGTTGGAACGTTCTGATTCGAATTGCAATACTGAGTCTGAGAGTGATCTGGAATAGTTATGTAATTAGTAATTAATAATGGTAATAATGATAAATCATTGTTTTGTTCTATTTTCAGAATATTCTTTAATTTTAAAATATGTTAATTTTATTTTTTTTCCTTTAATAAAATGTGACTTTTTTTTGTTATAGGGGTTTTATTTAAACAATAAAAAAAGTTTGGTAAATTACCATGGTAATTTACTCAAAAATGGTAAATTACGCGAGAATAAATCTTGGTAGAAAGACCGGTAATTTACCACGGTAATTTACCAAAATCATAAATTACGGTAATTTTACATCTCTGGTTAAAACAACTAAAACAAACATACCTTTGCAACTTCGTCGTCGTCATTCCAAATTCCCTGGTGCATGTTTTGAATTTGTTCTAGTAATTTAAAAAAAAAAGGGTAATTACTATTTAGGTATATATTTTCTGATTGCATTAATGATTGACTTACCATCCGTAATTTTAGTTTTTGACCTGCATGTGTTTCTTATTAGCTTTATTGCTGCTTTCATTTGTGCTTCGTTTATCTAGAAATTAATAAAATATATTGCACTAATTACTGGTGTTTTTCTAAGCACTATAGCTATAATTTATTATATTTCACCTATTTTGTTTTATAGTTTAGTAGGCCTTTCTTTAGGAGTTTTACTATCTAGGGCAGTGATTACCAACGGGGGCGATACCCCCCCCCTCAGGTGGGCGCTGAAGCCTTACATGTGGGCGTTGAGGCAGTCAAGAAGGGCGGTCAAATAAATTTTTTAATTTTAATTTTTTTTTTATAATTGTTTACTTTTTAATATAATAAAATACTTTACAAATACCTGTTTTTATGAATAAATATATGATCTAGCTATGTAAATTGTTCTATTGTTATTGCGTAATTAAGCATTTTTAAAGTAGCATTAGGTATAGGTACCTGTACATAATTTGTTTTAGTTTAGAATAGATTGGCGGTGACAAATCCTTGCAAGTTGGTAGGCAAACACGCGGTTCATACAATTTAACATGTTACGGCAAGCATATGGGAGCTTTTTGCCGAAGGGTTTTTCAAATAAAGCTGTAAAACCTTCTAGACTACAAGAAGATTTAAATAAAATGAAAGCTGATAAGAAGATAAAAACTGTTCTTCATCATAAGACCCTGTTAGATATCATTAAAAAAAAAATCCCCTCAGTAATAATACAGTGCAAAGAAAAATAGATGAAACGACAAAAGACGTTAAAATATCATTATGTGATTGTGATTACATAAAGACAGACCTGTATGAAATATTTAATCAAGTTAATATACATTTTCATAATATAAGAATAAATTCCGCAAAGATTATGAAGAGCGTGTTATTAAGAGGGATCTCTACTCCCAGCCGCTGAAGCCACTGTAGACAGTTTGATTTCCCCATAAAATTAACCGTAAATATTAATCGATTTTTAATTTTTTTTATACCAAATGAAAGAGAATTCGAATATCTATATACGACTTTTTTCTAAAAATATTTTAGAAATTGTCATAACTAGCAGCAATATTAGACATTTTGTCGAATTTATTTTGAAATAAATAAAAAGAAATTCAAAATTTTACTACTAAGCGTACGTAAATTTGAGTTTTCTCTAGAAATTGGAGTAATTATTTATAGCATTGGTTAAAATTTGATCTGAATTTTAAGGGGAAATCGTAACCTCTGCAGTGATAATGTTCATGATTTTTGTACATTGTCAAATGGACTGGCCCGTTCAGTAGAGATCCCTCTTAACAGAAAAATAAAAAACAAAGCTGATTTTATTGGCACAAATATTAAGCAATATGAAAATAACGAAATAAGTAGAACTCATTTTGTAAAATGTGTTTGGCTTTTCTATACATAGACGTTATTTGATATATGTGTTTCATATGTATAAATGAAAATAATTTTAATTATCTACAATTTTTGTCTTAAATATGTTTCGCTATCTACATTTTAGATCCTTATAATGGACTTTTCAGCATCGTTGGGACACCCGGTATAGGTAGTTATTATAGTTCATGAAGCTAATTATTTATTGTAACTATTTCGGTTATTTAACGAACTATTAGTAATCGATACTTAAAAATGTTTCGCGTATGAAATTCTATTAAGATGATTATATTTATTGGCAGGTACTCACCCCAGAAGTGTTTCGCAAACATAAGGCTAGTAACAAGCCCAGCACTAATGGAAGTTTCATCATGACAAATTATTAAATTAGTCGCATATTTTTTAGTGTCTTTTATACTTTTACACAAATCGGACGGCACTGATTATAAAACGTAATTACCCTCAAAAGTGTACGCTCTTATAGTGTAATTACGTCCCTAATTATAGTTACCTCAAGGATGGGGGCGGTATTTTTTTTCTTTTAATTACTATTTATTTGTCTAACAACGTTATTATGAAACGCAACTTTTGTTAAGAAAACATTTAAATACCAACTGTATATTAAATATGCGTTGTGTATCCTTTTTCGAATTCATTCATATATCTGTAAAATGAAATTGATCACGCGAGTTTCATATCTTTTGTTAATTTTCTCTTCATTTATAATTTTAATAATAATAGCCGTAAAATAAAATCTTATTAATAACTAAAATAATAAATATTTTTTGTCATTCAGTTATTTATATAGAGGGTGATTCATATCCGCGGGGATGGCAGATTGTGACTAGGAGAAAAGATATCTCAAAGCGGTTTTCTTCCATGTAAAGTTACAGTCACTATAGAACATGAGAATGATAATGGGGTTCCATTTTTGGACACGAGGGTTTTAAGATTAGAGAACAACAACTTAATTTTAAATTGGTATCAGAAACCTGCCTCTTCGGGAAGATACATTAATTATTACTCGCACCACCCACCGAGCCAAAAGCTGAACACGGTAATTGCTTTAAAAAACAGAGTTTCGCATATAAGTGATGAACTTTTCCTGCAGGATAACTTGAGGAAGATTTTTGATATGTTTGCCAACAATGGGTATCCCAAGCATATTTTGGATAGGTTGATTTATAGTTCCAATTTTTTTGATGGTCCTGTTGATGTGGGTGGCACTGAGATTAAGTACAAAAAGTTGCCATATGTACAGGGTCTTACTGAGAAAATAAATTCACATTTCAAGCCTTTTAAAAATATAAAAATAGCTAACTACAACATATTAACAAGCAGAAGTATTTTCTCTAAGCCTAAGGATAAGACATCTCCTTTGATGCGCAGTGATGTTATTTACAAAATTCCATGCAGTGATTGTACTGGTTGCTATATTGGCCACACGTCACAAACGCTAAAAGCACGTATCACTCAGCATAAGAGCGATATTCGGTTGGGTAAGAAATCATGTGCCCTAGCGATACATTCTCAAAACTTGGACCACGGTTTTAACTACTATGATGCAACTATTTTGGACGTCGAAACGCATTATAAGAAACGATTATTTTTGGAAATGGTCCACATTAATAGACATAACGATGCGATTAACTGCAAATCCGATACCAATCAGTTGAGCATTATTTATTGCAACATTTTTCAAATTATAAATAAATAGATGTTTGAGTTTTTTACTACTTCGTACACCTTTGTATACAGTTATTTATCTATTAATTGTAATTTTGGTTTGTCACATCCAATATAACAAAATTTAAAAGAAATGTAATTTTTATAAAAAAGAAAAAAATAACAAAAAAACGCTATTTGTATACACATGTTTATTTTATCTGTTAACATTTTAGTTTGAAATAATTTTTATTTTATTTAGTCATGACAAACAGTTTGTGAATGTACCTGTTAACGTTGGTTTTACCGGCAAACCTTTTATATGTCTGACGAATGTTTCGACGTTAATGTTTTATGTTGTAGGTTTTTAGTGATTATGATTGTTGACTTGTTATATTAGTTATATGTGTTGCTTTTTTAGTTGTAGCTCCTGAGGATGCCATAAATAAATGGCGAAATATTGAGCCGTTGGACAAATAGTTTTTTCTTTCTAAAACACAGACCGAATACCCGTAATTCTTTTTGTATTATATATATATATATATATATATATATACATATATATATACACGGTGGCCAGAAAAATGCGGACAAACGCCAGGTAGAACGATTCTTTGTTCAATTCTGAGGCGATAATCTTAATCCAAAAAAGTTATACGGTCCTTCCTTACGGCATACGAGACCATCAAACATTAAGTTGTACGGCTAAAATTTAGCAAAATTCGTCAAATTTATCTATGTAAAATCATTGTGGTGAAATTTAGAAATGGAATTATCTCAAATGCATTGATGTAACTAATCGATTAATACCAATGGTTTACAAAAAAAAAAAAAAAAAAAGACCTGAGGATCTTCTGACATTTAAGCTGCAATTGGTGGTCTGTCTTCCCGATGGTCTTCCTTTTGTTTCTATCTCCAAGGATATCCAAAAGAGCTAGAATATGACTTCTTCGGATTACAAAGACAGGTATGGAAAACAATCAGAAATCAAAAAAGAGAAACTAGAGAATTTATAGAGTCAAGCAAAATAAGCACTCAACAATGGACAAGTTATTTCGCCCAATTATTCCAAGACGAACACGAGGAGGAAAATGGAGAAGTAGAGGGAGAGATGGAACTAGAAGATGGCAACCGAGCGACACTACACCTAAGCCCGACGGAACTCAAGGAATCATTAATAAAACTACGAAATAGAAAATCCACAGGCCTAGACGGCATTAACAACGAGTTGCTTAAATATGGTGGAGAGCCGATAAGAAACGAACTGCACAATTTGCTAAATAAAATTTTAAGAGAGAAGAAAATACCAAAGGAATGGAAAACGGCCATCCTGGTACCAATATTTAAGA
The DNA here is from genome assembly GCA_963170755.1 of Amphimallon solstitiale. NCBI lineage: Eukaryota > Metazoa > Arthropoda > Insecta > Coleoptera > Scarabaeidae > Amphimallon > Amphimallon solstitiale. Next base: position 8,880,848 of record OY720680.1, on the reverse strand, counting down.
AGGGTGACAAGAAAGAACCGAACAATTATAGAGGCATAACTCTACTTAATACTACACTTAAACTAACTACAAAAATAATCACAGACAAGCTAAGCAGTCTAACGGAACACCAAGAAGAACAACAGGGCTTTAGGAAAGGAAGATCTTGCATGGATGCCATATTCGTGGTTCGTCAGGTTGTTGAAAAGGCATTGGAATTTAACAGACCAGCATTTATGTGTCTGGTAGATCTACAAAAGGCTTTTGACCGAATACGCTTATCGGATATGACAGAAATACTCGCTAGGAGAAAGATTCCAACTTCTTTAATACAACTGATAAAAGACATCTATACAGGCGGCTGCATAAGAGTGAAATGTAATGGAGAAACATCACAAGCGATACCGGTTGGAAAGGGAATACGACAGGGGGACTCGTTGAGCCCCATGCTGTTCAATTTTATGATGGACGAAATAATAGAATCTGTGAAAAACATGAGAGGATATAGGATGGGAAGAAATAACATTACTATTTTATGCTATGCAGACGATGCTATATTGATAGCAGAGAATGAGGACAATTTACAGAGACTGTTACTTCAATTCAATAACACATGCAAAAAATATAACATGAAAATCTCCACAGAAAAGACTAAAGTATTGACGATTGCAAAAGCCCCAATTAGATGCAAGTTAGTTGTAGACAACGTCATAATAGAACAGGTGATGCAGGTGAAATACTTGGGCACAGTAATAACAAGCTCGGGTGACATAGACAAGGAAACAAATGAGCAAGTTACGAAAACGAATAGACTCGCTGGATGCATGAGCGACGTAATCTGGAACAACAAGTACCTGAGAATTGATACAAAAACAAGAATATACAAGAGTGCGTTGAGGCCCATACTGACCTATGGGGCCGAAGTAAGGTCACAAACGGCTAAAACCAGAAGGCAAATGCAAACGACGGAGATGAAGGTCCTGCGAAGAATAGCAAGAAAAACCAGATGGGACAGAGTTAGAAATGAAAATATAAGAGAGACATGTCAGGTAACGGAGATTGATATATGGACAAGAGAGCGAAGACAAAACTGGGAGGACCACGTGTCTAGAATGAGCAACGAGAGATTGCCAAAAATAGCAAGAGACAGCAGACCACTTGGAAGAAGAAGGACAGGAAGACCGAGGAAAAGATGGAGAGACAGTTTATAGGGATTGGTTACATAACAGGAGAAATCCTAATAGAAAGAAGAAGAAGAAGAAGAAGGATATCCCACCTTATTCTTTGGCTACACCGTACTGACGATGACCAACGAGTCTGAAACACGTGTCTGCGGTTGCACTACAGCGGATTAACCCGATATTCTTTCTCCTATTTTTATTATGTATCCGTGATATTTCCTTCATTGATTTATCATTCCTGGGTTGGACGGCACGCGGGTTGACAATGTCTGCCTCGCGGCGGTGTCAGTTGTTGTCACTCAGACCTGAGGATCTTCTGACATTTAAGCTGCAATTGGTGGTCTGTCTTCCCGATGGTCTTCCTTTTGTTTCTATCTCCAAGGATATCCCACCTTATTCTTTGGCTACACCGTACTGACGATGACCAACGAGTCTGAAACACGTGTCTGCGGTTGCACTACAGCGGATTAACCCGATATTCTTTCTCCTATTTTTATTATGTATCCGTGATATTTCCTTCATTGATTTATCATTCCTGGGTTGGACGGCACGCGGGTTGACAATGTCTGCCTCGCGGCGGTGTCAGTTGTTGTCACTCAGACCTGAGGATCTTCTGACATTTAAGCTGCAATTGGTGGTCTGTCTTCCCGATGGTCTTCCTTTTGTTTCTATCTCCAAGGATATCCCACCTTATTCTTTGGCTACACCGTACTGACGATGACCAACGAGTCTGAAACACGTGTCTGCGGTTGCACTACAGCGGATTAACCCGATATTCTTTCTCCTATTTTTATATATATATATATATATATATATATATATATATATATATATGTATGTATGTATATTTCTAACAAAAAGAATAGATAAATAAATTGCGATGAGCAATATTCACACTCTGAGTATATACAAACTGTGTTTTTATGACGCACCTGTTATTTACCGCTTTTTATTCTGCACTGCTGTATAACTTATGTTAGCAAAGTCGAGCAGAGAGTTCAGACAAAAAATAATGTACATACTACGCCTACAGTTTGGGTAACTAGGAGTTGATCAACTAAAAAACACATTTAGCAGAAGATTTGTAGTATAAATATCAAAAAATTCGTTAGCGGTACGTAAAAGGATATAGGTACATTTTGAAAAAGAATTAAATTACCATCTTACGAATCAAAAACAAACTGTGTGTTCTATTTACAAATGAAATATTTCCAGCGTCAAAAAAAGTGGAGGTATATCTTTCATAGAACCAGCATAAAGTACCTTAAATATATAGAAAATTATAACTCATTTTTTTTTAGGGAGACACTTGAACACTTTTCGTAAAAGCGCCGAGATTATAATATATCTACTACAATATCCAAGAGAATAAAAATTCATTTATCCCCGAATATTTACACATTTGTACCCGCCCTCTAGACCAGGGGTGTCAAACTCAATTTTGCAGAGGGCCATATATTAAATTTAGAATGCGCAGGCGGGCCAGATTCAAATAAAAAAAAAATTACTGAATTATTATAACATTTTATTTATTTAATTATATAGTTTATAATATACGGTTGTTAAAAATCATATCAAAGTTATAAAAGAGGGTAATTATTTTGAGCTCGAGGATCCAGATAGCTGACTTCTCTTGTTTTTGACAAGCTCATTGATGTCAGGTATCATATTCGTTGTATTTATTTTAAGAGTTGATTGGAGATGTTCATTCGTAAGTCTTGTGCGATGTTTGTTCTTATTTATTTTCATGACGGAAAACATCTGCTCACATAAATAGGTGCTACCAAACATGCACAGAATGCGTGCTGCATGCTTTTTTAATTCCGGGTAGTTATCCAAAGTCTTGAAATATTGTGTATAAAATGTAAGAGCGTTAACCTCTTTAATTTTTTTTTTCAAAATACTGTCCGATTGAAGATCTATCAACTCTATTTGCAAATAAACTGGTGCCTGTGAAGCTTCAAAATTGAATGGATTGTTGAAAATTGGGAATTCCATTTCATTCATTTTGTGGAAGTCTTCAAAACGATTGTTGAATTCCGTGATCAGATTTTGCACAAGTTGAGAATATTGATCCAATTTTTTTTGGTTCACTGTGCCAAATGATTTTAAATGAGGGAAATGATCCAAAGTTTGATTTTTACCTGATTTTCCCACAGCCTCAACTTTGTTTCAAAGGCTTGAATACATGAATACATTTGAGTGACAATCCGATTTTTACCCTGTAACTTTACATTCAGATCAGTCAAGTGTTTATTCATATCTACCAAAAAGGCACAATCAACCCACCAGTCATTGTCATAATCAATTGGGTTGCCTTTTTCTAACATGAAAGCTTGAATAGGGTCACGTAATGCAAAAAATCTTTCTAAAACTACTCCTCGACTGAGACAATGAACTTCGATGAAATAAGGGACATCCGAAAATTTTTCGTCCAAATCTTGTAAAAACTGCCTGAACTGTCGGTGATTTAGTCCTCTGCTTCTTATAAAATTTACTATTTTAATTATAGGTTGCATGACATGGTCCATTTTTAAATGTTTGGATGCCAATGATTCCTGATGAATTATACAGTGAAATCCCACAAAATTCCCTGATGTTTTCTGTTTTAATTTAGTTACAACGCCCGAATGTTTGCCACCCATGGCAGGAGCGCCATCCGTAGTTGCGCTGCTAAGTATATTCCAGTCGAGTTCATATTCTGCTATCAAATGCTCCATTGCAGAATAAATATCATTTGCTGTTGTACTACCTGTCAATGGAACGCACTTTAATAGTTCTTCAGTTATTTCAAAGTTACTGTTAATACCTCGTATAAAAACAGCAAGTTGAGCTGTATCAACAGTATCAGTGCTCTCGTCAACAGCCAGTGAAAAGTTTGTAAATTCCTTAATTTTCTCCTTCAGTTGAAGATCCAAATTTAGAGATAAATCATTTATTCTTGAAACAACAGTGTTTCTTGATAGTGAAATATTTTGAATTATTGACTTTTGAAATGGAAATGAAACATCGGCAACTTTCAACATACAGTCTTTAATAAAATCACCATCAGTGAAAGGTTTTGATCTCTTCGCGATTTCTAATGCAATAATAAAACTTGATTTCAGGGCATGTTCGCTCTCAGTATTAGCTTTAGTAAACATCGATTGTTGACCTTGTAGTTTAGATTTTAAAGATAACAATCTGTCCATTCTTATTTTTTCAGTGTTACAATCGAATTTTGATTTATGATTCGCATATTAGTGTCTCTTCAAGTTAAACTCCTTAAAAACAGCAACTGTTTGATTGAAAATCAAACACAGTGGTTTACCTTTCCATTCCATGAAAAAATATGCAATTTCCAACTTTACGTTTTTGTGACATTATGCCAAAATCGTAACAATTATGGCACTCGACACAACAATTATGGATATCGCACGCGCACGACACAAACAAATACACAATACCTTCACAATCACTACTTCGCAACTGACTCACGTCGCGCCGACGCACTCCTTTTATATTGATAAGGAAGGTTCTAGTGTAGACTCGAAGCGCGTGGAAGATTCTATTGTTCTCAACAAAAATAATAGGGTATTTCCGCTTGTTGCAAAGAGATGGCGTTACTGTGTATCTCCCTCGCTTGTCTAGGCAGGCGCTGCCCTTGTAATTACTTATAAATGTAGTGTACGCATTTTAAAACTTCCGTAGAGGAATCGAGTGATGTCTAAAAGCTCTAAAAAACATGATTCTTCTTTCTGTGACACATTGCGATCGCGGGCCGTACTGATACGGTCCGGGGGCCGGATGCGGCCCGCGGGCCTTATCTTTGACATGACTGCTCTAGACCAGGGGTCTCCAAACTACGGCCCGAGGGCCACATCCGGCCCGCGGACAGATTTTATCCGGCCCGCGGAGAGCTAGCATACTTGAAAACTCCTTTTAGAGAACATATTTTTTATAGCAAATTAAATTTAGTTTACTGAAGTATTCTAATTTTATGTTGAATAATTATTAATATGACATCTACATTGATATGGTCATGGGCTAACTACTCATAACATTGTTGTAGGCTTATTGTTATTGTTTTTGTGATAAGTTGGATAAAGAAACACAGAATTGTAATGAGTAAAGACATGTATAATATGCAGAAAATTTTATTCAGTATATAATAACTAACAAATTATTGAAATGAATCCAACTAACATTTTATACATTTTAAATAAAAACATAACTTATAACAAGCATAATGACATATGAAATACTAATGAGATTTGTGTAATTGAGATTTTCCACTGACAATAGTTTGTAGTTGTGGACTAATTTTACTTGTACCAATTATTAAAAGAGATTTAAGATGCTCATCAGTTAATTTAGATCTGTAAACATTTTTTGTGTACTTCATTTTGGAGAAGGTCTTCTCACACAAATAAGTAGCACCAAAAACAGAAAACAGCCCACGAGCAAATTTATGCAAATTATCAAATTGTGTCAGTGGAAGACTCTTATAAAATTCCAACAAAGATGAGTTTTGATATTTGTTCTTAATTATATCACTGCACTGTAGATCAATTATTTCCATTTGAAGTTCCGGGGCTAGGGTTTCAATGTCAGTATCAAAAGGATTCTGAAAAATCTTAATTTGATTCGCAATGGCATCAAAGTCCGAGAAACGAGTATCAAAATTTATTTTCAAAGCACAAAGTTTCGATTGCAAAATCGATAGGAAACTCAGTCTCAGTAGTGTGGCTGAATATTTCACATGTTTTAAAATGTGAAAAACATTTACTTCGTAGTTGTGATTGAAACAGTATCAATTTCTTCCGGAATGATTTGATATTAGTGTATAAATCAGGAAGATGCTGGTTTTCTCCTTGCAATCTCAAATTCAGTTCGTTCACATGTTTTGTCAAATCAACATAGAATGCTAACTTCCACAGCCATGCGTTGTTTTGTAATTCAGTAAGAGGGCGATGGTTTTCATTCAAAAAAATTTCGATCACTGCTCGAAGTTCAAAAAAGCGCTGAAGGACTTTCCCACAACTAAGCCAACGTACGGCAGTATGATAAGGTAAGTCATTTTCCCCAATCTCTTCAATAAATTGTCGGAATTGTCGGTGATTCAGCGCTTCATAGCTTCGAATTTTTCTGTCCGCAAACTTCCTGTATATTTTGAGTCATTTTGAAAATGTTTTGTTTCATAATGACGTTTAATGTTATATTCTTTGAGAACGGCTATGCTTTCATTGCAAATCAAACATAGCGCCTTCTTACTGGACTCAATTACGAAATACTGATGTTCCACTGATCTTTGAATTTTCTGCATTCACTATCAATTTTTCGCTTCTTTTCCATACTACTAAATCACACACAAAAGCAACAATTCAAATCAAAATACTGTTACAAAGATGTCTTAAACTAAAACACGCACAAACACGTTTTAAGGAGGTACGCACTATTTTATTTCACAACAGTGTCATAGGAACTGACTTGTGGTTGCGCCACTAGCCTTCTTATATATTCCAATTACTGCCATCTATGAGCGAGTGGAAGACACCAGAACTTTCTCGAACCAACGAGATTATTCTGTACGTGCTATTAGCGCCATCTGTTAGCGATAGAAGGTACTACCTATTTCCGCTTGTGTCCACCAGATGTCGTGTCACGTTACTCCTCATGGCTCGTACTCTACGACTAATCTAGAAATTACAGATAATGACAGGAAAATTAATAATATGCAGTGTTGCCGTTTTGCAGCCTTTTTTAAACGTTGCGTACTTTTTCGGACTTTTTTTCATCAGTGGACTATTTCACTTTTTACCACCGGCAACAATGATAATATGGTTTTGGCCCTCGGAACTTACTGGAGTAATCAGTATGGCCCTAAGGCTGGAAAGGTTGGAGACCCCTGCTCTAGACAAACTGTTGGTCAGAGATCTATCCCTCCACTTCAGCTTGTTTCTCGAATGTAATGTGGGCTGCCATTTAATTTCTTTTACATCAAATATCTAATGCCAAGTTCACAAAATGTCCCACACACGCTCAGGTCTACCTGCGCGGGCGTACCTGCACAGGTAGACCTCTCCGGTGGACCGTAACGTGTATGGCAGGCATAAGAAAATATCAATTTTGAAAAAAGGGGCCTCATAGCGAGCAAGAGTTTCAAACGCTCTATTAAACAAAAAAAATTATTCTTCTATGTTAAGAAGTAAAGGAAAGAAAAGAAAAAAATGGTTCGACGTTTTATTTTTTTTAAAACACATTTAAAGACTATTTTGAAAAAAGGGCGTCATACATACCTTGCATACATTCATACGTATATAAGAAAAAATAGTGCATTGCTTCATGTTGCCAAATAAGCAAGTAAAAAGAAAAAAACGCTTACATGTAATAGCATATACCTATAATTTGGGTAGCCCGGAGCCTTAAGGGAATAGAAGTATTTGTAATAGGATTTGTTTATTTATTTTAGGATAATTTTTATATAAAAAACTTCTTAAAATGTGGCTTATTTTCTAAGAAGATAAAACTATTTAAAGCAAAAAATAGGATTATTATTTAGAGGTACATAAGTGAACAATTTAAATATATTATTATTTATTAGTATTATTTTCATAGCAGTAAAGATTCATAAAAAGACACATTTCATTAAGAAAAACTTTTATCTTTCAAATTAATAAAATAATTCAAAAAGCAACTTTTTATTTATCTCTATAAAACCCAGATAAATCTTACCCTTAATTGGGTAGAATTTTATTTATCTATTTCTGATATAAAAATAATCGAAAACATTACTAATCATTATAGCTCTTTTTCATTAAAAGTTTATAATTATTATGTAGGTACCTGAGATGTTTTCAATATTTCAATTGCTTATAAAAAATGCTTTTCAATAATTTGTATTAATATTAATTTACTTACATATTTTTAATCAGCAGAAATAAGAAAAAATTTCACACTAAATTCTCAGAAATAAATATTCCGCAAACAAAATTGATTCTAAATTTTCAGTCAAATTGGTTTCTTTATCTGAATCTCTATTTAGTAGCAAATGACATAAATGGGTTTTCGACTTTCAAATAGTATATTGAGAGAAAATCATATGATGCATTTTGTATATGTTTATTTAGTGCAATAAATATTTTTTTAGAAACATGTTCTCAAAAAAGAAAAAATCTGGAGCACAAAATAGAAAAAGGAAATTGCAACGATAGAAAGCTAACTAGAAACCGGCGGGATCTCTAAATAAATATCTCAGAAACACAAATTCTGATAAAATGTTGCACTACTTGAAATTTCTTCTGGCAGGTAATCTGTGTAACAAATATATATTTTTAACATTCAGTTATAATAATTATTATTAATTACTATATTACTACAAAAACTAGAAAAATAAATTGTCTGATTTTGTAAAGTTCTCCAGTTGTTTAAATTTGATTGAATTTGGTTATTTTGGTGTTTATGACAATGAAATATTACAAAGATATATTAGCTTTAAAGAATATAAAATTAAACATATCTAATAATAATTTATTATGAAATTGTTTCATTATATTTATGAACACAAAAAAATTCTCATAATTGTAGAACTTGTTATTGACAAAATATTTCAAAATTCAACTTACTTTAGTGCACTGCAATCACTTATCCAATTTTTTATTAGAGATGACTTCGCTTTAGCTATCTTCGGCATTTTCAAAACTTTTTAATTCACTTTTGTTTCACCAAATAGCACAGACCTTAACACGTTTACGAATGAACAAACTATGAAGGAAATTATTTCTTTTTCTTATATTGATATTAGTCGTACGGTATAATATACTTGCATTAATACCTACATTTCTGAAAAGGATTTCTTACGTAAGTTCTAATTGCCCTGTAAACCGATTATCAGTAGAGTTAAATCCTATTTTTGGGAAAGTCCATCTCATTATTAATGAGATGGACTTTTAATGAGTCATTAATGCAAAGTTGAAGGAATGCAATCCCTTCACGTTTACACGAACAAATTAAATATCTTTAAATATCAGATTTTATTATGGTTCTTATGAAAATGGCGAATATATGCATAAATATGCAAAATAATTATGAAATATTGTACGTGCATATGCAGTTATGGTAAAGTGTCCAAATATGCATTATATGCACTAAAAAAAATTGTAAAAAACGTATTCTGAGGGTGGAAAATGGATAAGTACACAGTATAAAAGGGATATACCAAAAAACAACAAATATGCATTTTGCATAAAATCCACTCTCTACTCATTACTTAGGGGATCAAATTCAGAATGAAATTCTAAACATTATTTCAGAAGGAATTAAAAATCATTTATTACATATGATTAAATCGTCAAAATATTACTCACTAATTCTGGATGCTACACCTGATGTCAGTCATACCGAACAGTTGACTGTTGCAATTCGATTTGTTTATAAGAACGAGGAAACCAATAAAGCCCAAATTGAAGAACATTTTTTAGGATTTCAATCTGTCGACGACACTACTGGACAGGGTCTGTTTGAATTCATAAATGGAGATTTAAAATCGTTGGAACTAAATTTATCAGATTTACGAGGCCAATCTTGCGATAATGGTGCTAATTTGAGAGGAAAGCACAAAGGATTGCAACAAAAAAATATTGAAAATAATTCGAGGGCACTCTATATCCCCTGCTATGCGCATTCTCTAAATTTAGTTGTAAATGATGTAGCTAAAATTTCCTTCGAAACAGTTAATTTCTTCGGAGTAGTGCAGGAGCTTTACAACTACTCTTCTTCATCCATTAAACGTTGTTGGTCTATTTTGCAACAGTATGTTGAAAATCTAACTTTAAAGCCACTCTCCAACACCAGATGGGAAAGTAGAATTCACGCTTTAAGACCGTTGAAAAACGATTTGAAGGGAATTTTGAGAGCGTTAATAAATATTCAAGAAGATCACACAAGAGACATGGAATCAAGAACTCAAGCAAAAAATTTGATTCAGAAGGTTTCCTCGTTTAAATTCATTTGTTGCATTAACATCTGGCACGATATTTTAAATTTATTAAATGTGGTAAAAGAAATAATGCAAAATTCTAAATGTGATTTACAAATCGTGACTGACAATTTACAAAATCTCATATCAGAACTAAGTAATCGTAGATCAGATGAAGCGTATGAACATGCAATTGTCAATGCAAGTATCGTTGCTCATGATTTGGGGGTAGATATTGATTTTCCACGCGGCGCCCCTTTGTGAAGAAATAACAAAATTGCCTATTAGTTATCTCTAACTGTCCCTGAATCTGAAACATATCTTTTGGCTTTAACTTTATTATATTTTTTTCGTCTATTATGCAGTACGCCAGTTTTTTCAATTCAACTGCTTCACGCACTGTCATATCTCTGCAAGCATAGGGGCACTTGATCTCTAATATGGCATCTTCACCAATCAGACCGTCTGGTGAAGCACCCAAAAAAAGTACTTTTTCACCTAGCCCCCTTTTTTAGAAAATTGAAATTCTGAAGGTTGTTCCAGGTTGTTCTAGTTGTTCTAAACATTGTTCCAAAGAATCTCGAAAAAAATTCAAAATTGGCCGAGATAATCGGAAAAAACGAGTTTTTCCTAGCCCCCCTTTTCTTGAAAATTGTAATTCTGACGATTGTTCTAGGTTGCTCTCGGTTTCTTCCAAATTGTTCCCAAGTATTTCAAGGAAAAACCAAAAATCAGACGAGAAAATGAGAAAAAACGAAAGCCAACGTCATGAAGTCAGGCCCATTTTTTGCAAAAATTATAATTTCAAGGGTTGTTCCAGGTGGTTCTAGATTTGTTCTAAACATTGTTCTAATACGTCAAAACCGTATCTCTTATATATCAAAAGATATTGCAAAAAGACCAAGTCCAAAAGTGTGAAGTTAGCCCCCCTTTCTTCGAAAATCTAAATTCTGACGGTTGTTCTAGGTTTGTTCTCAATTGTTCCAAAATGTGATATATAAGAGATACGGTTTTGACGTATTCGAACAATGTTTAGAACAAATCTAGAACAACCTAGAACAACCGTCAAAATTTTAATTTTTGCAAATATTGGGTCTGACTTCATGATGTTGGCTTTTGTTTTTCTCATTTCTCGTCTGATTTTGATTTTTTCTTTGAAATACCTTGGAACAATTTAGAACAAACCTAGAGCAACCTAGAACAATCGTCAGAATTGCAATTTTCAAGAAAAGGGGGCTGGGAAAAAATCGTGTTTTCCGATTATCTTGGCCAATTTTGAAATTTTTTTTTGAGATTCTTTGGAACAATGTTTAGAACAACTAGAACAACCTTCAGAATTTCAATTTTCGAAAAAAGGGGGCTGGGTTTTTTTCAATTATCTCGGTCAATTTTGACTTTTTTATTGAAATACTTTGGAACAATTTAGAACAACATGGAACAACCGTCAGATTTCCGATATTCGAAAAAAGGGGGGCTAACTTCACACACTCGATTATGCAGCGAGGTAGATTACTAAATTCTACGTAAGTTGAATGTGCAAGGTTTTAATCAAGTATTTAAATAGTGTAGTGGTTTAACTTTTATTTACTCAGACTTTAAGACAATTGAATGCTTTTAAACCTAGAAAACCAAAAAAAGTTCTATAATAACAAAACAAAATATAAGTGAGAAATAATAATGGAATTTTCAACTGTCTTCATTTATATTAAAAATTACTTTTAGGTGTGTTGCTTTCCTTTGTTATGTATTTAATTACTGATCTCATATATATCCTACTTTTTAAATTAGTAATATAGAAAAATTATAGCAGGCGCGTATATATCAGTATAATGTTATCCCATATTCTATTTATTAAGTAGGTTACGACTCTTATAGGAGAAATATTAGCAGAGGGGTTATAGGTACGCGGACATCCTTCGGTTATTAGTATGTATACAACCAACATTACACCTACCGCTTCACTAGCGAGGAGCCTTAACGATTTCCACCAACATAGGCATATGTAGCAACTCGATTTAAAATTTGACTTCTCCGATCGCAAAATATTCAGCTCATATACTAAACCTTTTTCAAAATGTATAAAACAGCTCAACATTATGCAAAATATTTATATGAAATATTAAATTACATAATGTGTTTGTACTTACCTATGTAGTTGCTATTTTAGTATTTGATGTTGGAGATTTTTAAATTTTTATCTACTTTTCATAATTCAAGAATTTTTAATGCATGTAAGCGGACATTCTACTTGGCCATGAAGACATCAGCAAACGTCGAGGGAGAGAATTTTTTTCGCTTTTTCTTTTCATTCTCGTCGAATCATCTTTGGCCGAAGAACAAACCTATGCTTTCTGTTGCATAGCTAACAATTAGAGACGCGTTTGTTAAGCTTTATATATATCTATTATATTTGCATACACATTAAATTAGCTACAATGAGACATGAAATATGTACTTACCTAAATTGCATTTTAATTACAGATCTATATAAGTTATCATATATAGTTAAAGATGTTAACAATCCGTAACAATTTATAATATGTATCTTTGAAGTCGTGAATAATTGTGCTTTTCCATGCGCTTTTGTGACGATAAGATATTTAAGGAGATGACGCGTAGATTAACAATTAATTGTCTTCAATCCTATCAACTCAACCATGGCGATGGTTTTATATTTTCTTCTTGTTAATATACTTTTGGTAGGAGTAACACAAGGTGTGGTAAGTAATTTTTTTTATTGTTGCTTTAAAAATTACAGAATATTTCGAGAGTAATTAATAAATTGCAGAGGTCTAAAAAATTACTTTATAAAAATTGTTTTACTTTTGATAACTGGCTTTTATATAATTTTTTGCGCTAATTCCAAATATAAAGTCCAATTTTCTCTATCACATAAGTTTTTTTTATACAAATCGATTGCATATTTTGGAGGAAATAACTCAAAATATAACATTTTGACGTTTTTATTTTTAGTTCAACACCTTAGAAATACAGACTTTACATTTATATCATAGCTCTTGTCATGACTACAATGAAAAACGGTTTTATGAAAAAGGATCCACATTCGTATTACAGGTTTTTTTTTTGGCGCCTAGCAGTGGTCGGCTATTATGCTAATATTTCATTTTTTTATCTTGCCTTTACATCTTTTGTATGCCTTAGTGAAACCTTTCATCTTGCTGCTCGCTGACTTCACCAAAACTTATTTTATTTTATAAGGGTTCAGATGTGAATCGAGAAAGTAGTACTTTTTAAACACGTATTACACCCTAAGATATTGAAGTTTGTCAAAATCTCTGCTACCCGATATTTGTAGTTTGAGTATATTATGTTCCTCCTGTTTAATTTCATTTTGCTCTCAGAATTTTCGACTTCCATCAGTTTTCTGATGTCTTTTTACGAATATAATTTCTTTCAGCTTTGTTTCGGGTAAACTCGATAAATAAAACATTTTCAATCTTTTGGCAATGTTTTAACAAATTGCTTTATAATACTTCATTTTAAATGAACCGTTGGAAACAAAACCTTTTTGGAATTAATCAAACTTTCCTTTGAATATTTTTCACTCCAGTTTTTAAAGTTTTTCCTTTTAGCCCGAAAGCATTTTCAAAATACATTCATTTTGTGAGTAACTGTTATTATATTAATATCCGGGCCTTGTAAACTACTATAAATAAGATGCCAATATTACCAGAAGATAAATATCATCCAGCGTTAAAGATTACTCTAAATTTTTGTGTTGATGGTCCAGTAAAGAATTTTCCATCTAATAAAAATGTAAGGTACAATTTTCGTATAGCTGACACGGAAGATATGTTTGATGAACTGGTCATGTCTAAACTCAGGACTAGAATTGCGGGTTGCATGAAAAATGATGACGATGATGAGATAAATGCATCTCAAATTGTTGAGGCGTTTCCGTATTGTAGTCTCTTGTTGACCAAGCTGAAATTTCCGGAAAATAAAAACAAAGAACTTGCGCTATTTGATCATAGATGGCGTAAGTAGTAAACACATTTTCTCTACGAGGAAAGAATAGAACAGGAGAGAGTATCGTTAAAAATAATATTTGTCCAAAGTGATTCAATATGCCCGCCGAAATGCATAGGCGTGCATAAATACTTTCAACTTTGTATAGAGGGTATACATTGTGTCCGTAAAGTATGGAATAAATTCATTTTTTGTGAAACAAACAATTTTAACGAAATTTCCCGAAACAGGTCGATTTTCACTTTTAATTTGCTTTAATTTAGCGTTATAATTAAATATATAGAGTGAACCATATGTGAGAAATGACGTCATCGGCAATTTTTTAATTGGGACACCTGTATATTGTTCGAATTTTAGAATATACGGAACACCCTGAATCCAAAAATGTATCATACATGTCGTTTGGCTTTATAATAGCGCTATTGAATTCAGACAAACATCTGTTTACAGTTTCAATAGACTGTTTCTTCGTTGTCACAGTTTTTATTGACATTCGCTTTGCACTTAACCGTTTATTATTGTGTGCATTTATTTATAAAAAAAAGTAGGCGATTAGTTTTTGTGAAATGTCACTGTTTCAAACTCTGTGAGGGTGATATTTATGGGTAATTACTACTAATTACACTCGGAGGTTTATTAATATTTATTCACTAGATACAATTCATTATTACATTGACATCTTAACATGATCTTAACATCTTAACAAGTGTAGTGTGACATTGCTTAACTAGATGTCACCAAACACCTTCCCCTTTAAAGATTAAGCCTTTGAATTGGTTTTATACTACGTCCAAATCGTGACCTATTACTATTGTTACAACTAACATGAGACGTACTTGGATGGAGATTCAATTTGCTAGATGCTGGTGGTCTATCTTCGCTTACCAACTCATACATAGAGTTAATACCACCGAAAACCTCATTCTCTTGTATGCCCCCAGGTACATCTCTCATATCCTGTGAATGAACACCCTGTTCTTCCTGAAGAGGATACAGCTCAGGATCCAGTATGATATCGCTATACCCAGATCCCGTAAAAGATGGTTTCATCTGAGCTGAGTTCCGCTTGACTATTCTGTTATTATCGTCCTTCTGTATCCAATACGATCTCCGTTCCTCAGCTTTTCCTAAAACTACAGCCTTATTCCAATATTTGTCTTTAGAACTCTTTACAACTACTTTATCCCCTTTTTTATATTCTATCAACGTTTTACGACTGGTTTTATCGTAATGCTTTTTTATTTGAAGTTTTTGCTCACACAAACGCTTATATATGTGTTTTTGTATTGTCGGTTCTAATGTATTATGTGTCATTGGTAATTGTGTCCTAAGAATTCTACTCTGTAGAATTTGAGCTGGAGATGCGTTCAAGTTGATAATGGGAGTATTATTATATTCCAACAGTAAGTTTCTGAAATCGGTCTTAGCAGCTATACTCTTACGCAAAACTTGCTTGCCCATGCTAATGGCCTTTTCTGCTAAACCATTGCTTTGGTGATGGTATGGTGGACATGTTTGTATTGTAATGTCTTTTTCTTTATAATAATCTTTGCATTTTGCAGATATAAATGGTAAATTATCAGCAATTAAATACTGTGGATAACCAAATCTTGTAAAAACGCTCTGCATAGCATCGATAACACTTTCAGACGTTTTACTAGGCAACAAACAAATCTCTATCCAGTGCGAGAAATGATCTACTAATACTAAATAAGATTTCGCACCAAATTCTAAAATATCTGCACCTATTTTATTATATCTAAGCTTTGGTGCAGAGTGAGGTAACAGTGGCTCTCTAAAATTACTAGGCAAATACTTCTCACAAATTCTGCACTGTTTATGATAGGCCACAAGATCTGCTGTTAAATTTGGCCAAAAAAACAATTGACGTGCTTTATGCAAAGTTTTATTAATTCCTATATGACCTTTATGTAATAGTTTCATAACAAAGGGTCTAAGACTGTGTGGTACTACAATTTTATCTTTCAAAAAAATAAATCCAGCTTCAACATATAACTCAGTCTTTAAATTAAAATAGGGTGCACACTTTAATGGAATATTATTTTGTTGCGGCCACCCATTATAATAATAATCAGAGACTTTTTTCAAGACTTCATCGTTCGAAGTTTCCCTCCTGAATTCAGATTTTCTTATATCACTCATTGGTAAATGTTTAGAAACAGTGTGTACCATATCAAACATGTCAGGATCAAGTGTGTCAGTCTTTAAACTAGCTCTAGAAAGCATGTCAGCAAAGTGAATATCTTTGCCAGGTACATAGTAAACATTAAGGTTGTATTTCAATAATTTTAACCGTAAACGTTGCAGTCTTACTGATCCAATCTTACAGATAGGTTTGGACATAATTGAAATTATTGGTTTGTGATCAGTCTGCACGTCCACATTAGAACGGTAAATGAACTCGTGGAACTTCTGGGTGCTATAGTATATTGCCAGCATTTCCTTTTCTGTCTGGCTATAATTTATTTCATGATCATTCATCGTTCGAGACGAGCAGGCTACCAACTTCAACTTATCATCGTGTTTCTGAAACATACAACTACCTAGCCCATTTTTTGATGCGTCACATTGAATAGTTATTTTTTTAGTTGGGTCAAATGGCATTAGCGCAGGCGCTTTACTAATTGTTTCTTTTATATTTTCAAATGTCTTTTGATGCTTAGGGAGCCACTGCCATTCTATATTAGACTTTAATAATTCACACAAAGGACTCATAAACTCAGCCATATTTGGGACATAACGCCTAACATAATTCAAAGATCCTATTACCCTCTGCAATTCTACTTTATTTTTAGGACTTTCTAGTCTGCTGAGTGCTTCCACTCGATCTGGATCCACCTGCATACCCTTTTCTGAAAAAATTTGCCCCATAAATTTTACTTGTTTTTGACAAAACTGAAATTTTTCTTTATTAAATCTAGCATTTACTAACCTAGCACGTTCTATAATTTGTGTCAACGCTATATCATGTTCTTGTTTTGACGCTCCGGCAATTATCATATCGTCATGACAAATTATAACATTATCAATATTACCAAAATTCTTTTCGACCTCTTCTTCAAAGAGATCTTGTGAGTCTGATAATCCATATGGTAATACTATTGTAACAATACCTTTAATTAATAAAGATACGATTACACTCAGATAAATTTAATAATATTTATTCTTACTATATGTTTGAAACCTGTACTTATTCTCGTCTATATATAAAATTGAAATCTTTATGTACTTTTTAAATCTATTTTCAAATTCTCTCAGGTAATTTTTTATTTATGCCCTCACTAACTCAGTTCTTATATAAAATATTTAAACTAATTATTTCATATGTTGCTAACTTCCCTTGAATCATCATAACCCAAACAGTTGCCTATATGTAACTTTTTCAATATCTGCCTATATCATAGGATCTTTACGTTTTATATTTCTTAACTTTATAAATCACAGTTTACAAAACAGTTATTCTTTAGTGAATTATGATGTGTATTTCAACTTTATCTTCAAATAACAATACTTACTGTGAACTCAATCTCAAGGTATATATTAACATACTATTCAAATAATAATATAATCACTGACAGTTGTTTTTTCTATTTATAGGTTACGGTTCTAAGCGTCATATCTGTTTCATCAATTTAATTCAAAAACCTTCTTTATATACCAAATAAAAACAAATGTATCAAACTAATTTGTTTAATAAATCAGGCAAATTATAAATTATTTGGTAGTTCTCAACACACACAACCAAATAAAACATTCATGGAAGTACCAAGCTTGTTTACGTAAACATTCTTTTGAAAATTTATATGTGCATGAAAATACACCTTTCGTGGATCGAAAAATATACAAGTAAGTATATTAATTATATTATTTTAAAAATACTGTATAGTTTTTGTATGTAAATCAAATACCCACACAAATTAATCAGTTTTAGTTTGCCGATCAGTTTTTTTTGACTTCTAAAAATTATACAAATGATGATACAAATTAATGTTGTGCACAGAACTTACAAAATATCTTTTCTTGATTATCAACACAGTTATAATGTACGTATAAATAATAGATCTCTAAATTTTGATATACTTTTCAATTCGAAACTGATAAATTCAAATTATTTCAAAGAATTATACGACCTGTTATTACTACTGAACTGGTATTCTTATTTATACACCAAACGATTTTCTTTTTAGCTTGTCGAAGACATTTCCTGGAATCAATGAGGGAGATCCTTTCCTTTTCCTAATTGTCTGGAATGCTCGGAATGTGGACTGTAATGACTGCTATCCTGTAATACCTTCAACCTCTGCAATCAACTAGAATCTCGAACCGTCGAACGCTTTCGTGAAGACCTTTGAAACCTGCCTTTCCTCTACTGGACTGGAATACCTGTGTTAGCTGCTATGTTGAATATCTCGTATCTTTCAAGTCCTGGACTAAACTATTTGTATAACTTCTGGAATTTCACCAACTCTCCAATGCAATAAATCTCTCGCCAAATATGGAATAATATTTACCAATGCAGTAAGTTTATTTTTAAATTGTAATTATATATTTCTTCGCTTTCTTCTCAAGTATGAATATTCTTCAATTATTTCTTTATTCGTTACCGAAATTCTTTCTTCTAATTTATTTTTAATTATATTTGCATGATAAAAAAAAATGGTACTATTCTGGAAAATGTTGCAATCACCTAATAAATATCTGCTTTCTTTTCTACTATCTCCTAACCACTTCTTTTACACTTTTGTATAATGATGAATCTCTTAATTATGTGTTTTTCGGAAGGAAAATTTCGTTTTCCGAAAACACATCTACCGCTTTTCTTAAATTCTTTTTGAATCTTTTTATTTATTCCCCATATCCCTGGCAATAATTCCTTAGTTTCTATCATATCCAATCATATTATTCCACACATTATAATAATCCAAAATATGTTTTATTTGTAATTGAATATTTATAATACCTTTTTGTAATTCCAAAAATTTATCAATTTAATTCTTTACTTTAATTTTCACAACCTTTTATACCCTTCGGCAAACCAAATACTCAATACTTTAACTATATTATTTTAAAATGTCAAAATCTGACACTTCTTACATTTGAATTTTAGCGCGTAACTATACATCATTTTCCAACCTTTATGATTCAAAATCCATACTAATATTCTCTATTTTTTCAAAAGTGTTAATTAAACAAGCTTTAACAAATAATATTACATATAAAAATACAACAAGTAACATTTACAATTCTACTTTCAGAAATGGGAAATATTACTACAACAAAGAAACCTGATAGGCAACCAACCACTCGATGCAAGGCGAACTTCAACATAACCCGATATGTAACCAACTTTACACGGTTCACAAAAACTATAGGGAAATACCCAATTAATATTCTCACAATTATTTTAAGTATAATTTAAATATTCTCACATCTATTTATTTAATTATAGTTTGGTCCATAAAATATTACCATCTTTTATTTTTTTAATACTCACTACAAGAACATATACAGTATATTTTATTAACATTAGTACTTCCATCATATCCTTACTCATCTAAGTTAGTGAACTACCACATATGCCCCTTTTTTAATAAATCTAAATTTCTATAGAATATATAAATTTATATTTATTCAACAATCTATACTAAAATGATGTACTTCAATTTGTACTACTTCTGTAGCATAACTATACATTCTCATATAAATCCATGTACATTTCTTAATATTTGGTATATAAGATAATTATTTACCTCACTGTATCTATTTTCATTTTTAACTCTCAATTATTTACAACAAACCATTTTAACTAATCTTATTCTCATAAATATACTAATTTATACCAACATATTCAAAATTTACATCTTTATCCATTTGTCTTCATCAATAATGTCATAAAATGTATCTTTTAACATTTCTATGCTTTCTATATAAGTAACTTTATTCCTTTTCTTATCCAATCTTATACCTTCTTTGTATTATCCTATTCATGATTTTAAACCCTCTAAAAATTCTTATCAATATTATAATCGAAACTACTTTTAACATTTACTGGTGATTACTTTTAAGTTGTATCTGTTACTTCTTCAGATATTTAATAGCCTCTACAAAATATGCTTTACATATGCTCACTTATTCTTTATTATTTTATTTTATATAACTGTTCCTAGCTGAACAAAAACCCTATACCTATAATAGACATTTTCGTCTACCTTTTCAAACTTTCACTTTTGGAAAGTACACAAATTATATTTTCGTTTTTTAAGGCGTACGTGACCTACATATTTCTTTTATACATTATTATTCTATATATTTATTATCATTTTGGGTTTTATTTACCCTTTCATACATAATCTCTATAAATTATTCCATATATTTTTATGTTTCCCTTTTATTATTTATTATACATAGCAAGCATTCATTATTATCTTTTCTATACATATTTTATTTTATAGGCTTCTTCTATTTGTATATCACATTTTTTTTTTTTTATAACTCTTAATGACTTTAATATTTCTTGACCATTAAATGCTTTTATTACTCCGATAAATATCCTTTAAAAAATTTTTTTTTTTTTAATAAGGTTCCTTCTTACTCATCTTTCATATATCTACTTTATACATTTCTTCACATTTTTATACTCGTATGTTTCTTTACTTACTGTAAAGTTACTTATATACTCCTCTAACACTTATATTTACAAATTTTATAATGTAAGGAATGAGGAAAATAAATTAAATATTACTAATTTCTTCATACTAACTAATCTTTTCAACTCTTCTTCGTCTTAATAATTCTATCCTGATTCAATTAATTTAGAGCAAGGAAATAAAATACATAAACCTTTGTTAGATCATTTTAGCTAAAATTTCTTACATGATTAACTCAATTATAAAAAAAAAATTAAATGCACATACTTATATCCCGTTTTTTTTTTATGACATACTTTTATAGAAACAAAATACATTAACCATGCCCCTAAATTTTGGTTCTATTAATTTTGATGTAGCTCTGGTGGGTGGTAGCGCTATTTACCAACGGTTGTCGCCCTATGAAATTCAACCGCCATGCCCCTAAATTTTTTTAACAATCTATTTTTAATCGCACCCTATTTTTCAATATTCCATATGTTTCTTCTTTATTCACATCTTCTTCATACCAAAACTCATTTTCTTCAGTTTTATAAAACACCTTGTTCACAAATTTTCCAATCTTTTTGAATGAACTTATGACATCAGCCTTTGGTGTAAATGTATTTGTAGTTTTCTGAATTTCTATATCCCATACCAATAATTCTTTGTACTTAATGTCCAATATCAAAGTGGCCTGATACACATCACTTTGCACATATCTTACTAAAGAAACACGTTTACTATCAACAAAATCATCACCACCTACAATTCCTTCAAATTTTCTGTACATATTAACTTCTACACTTCCTACATTATTTCTCATACATGTTGGTATCATATTACGTCCAACATTACATTTGTTTCCAGTGAACTTATCGTCTGCTGAAACTACCCCTTTTTTCTGCCTTGAGGTGAATAAGTATATCTTTTTGTCATCTTTTTCTCCTACTAAAAGTGTATCTAAAAACGATCTTAAAATTCTTCTACCGGAATCTAAGTATTTTGTTTTCTTTGTTATTGTAAAAATTTTATTCGTTTTCTTACTTTCAGCTGTGTTTTGTTCAACATCAATGCAGTTTAGAACACCCTTCTCAAAATTTCCTATTACTTCTTCTTTTTCCATTTCCAATATTCCCTTAACCTCTGCTGTATCTTGTTTGTCTTTCACGCAAACTTGTGTTACTGGTATTATTTCTTCTGGATAACTCACCAAAGATTCTTTAAATTCTTCAATATCCCTTTTATATTCTTCTCTAGTATCAATGCTCGCCTTAATCAATTTATCCAATTTTTCTCCTAATTCTTTTTTATCCTCCTCTCTATTTTTCTTATTCTCTTCACTAGCCTTGTCAAGTTTATCCATTAACTTCTTATTATTCTTTTCACTAATTTGTTTAAACATTTGTAGAATTAATTCCATATCTGCTGTTGTATTCGACATTTCTGTTTTAGAAGTCTCTCCTAATATTTCCACCTTATCACCTCTATCCTGTGTTTCTCCTGTCTGTTGAATACCTTCCTGAACATGTAATATAATTTCTCCTCCCTCTGGTACATTCACATCCTGACCAACCTCCTCTTCACTATCGCTAGACGATTCAGATCTATCTAATCCAAAATTACTCTTAGATCTGGTATTCATTTTCAATAATTGTAGTACACACTTCCTTATACCTTGATATACTTTAAACTGATTTTATTACCTTTGTAAAATGTATACTAATGTTATCGCTATTATTATAATTAATAAAATATTTGAAATATGTTTTTGCGAGTCTTATTTTAATCGCCCCACGTTGGGCGCCATAAAATGTAACAATACCTTTAATTAATAAAGGTACGATTACACTCAGATAAATTTAATAATATTTATTCTTACTATATGTTTGAAACCTGTACTTATTCTCGTCTATATATAAAATTGAAATCTTTATGTACTTTTTAAATCTATTTTCAAATTCTCTCAGGTAATTTTTTATTTATGCCCTCACTAACTCAGTTCTTATATAAAATATTTAAACTAATTATTTCATATGTTGCTAACTTCCCTTGAATCATCATAACCCAAACAGTTGCCTATATGTAACTTTTTCAATATCTGCCTATATCATAGGATCTTTACGTTTTATATTTCTTAACTTTATAAATCACAGTTTACAAAACAGTTATTCTTTAGTGAATTATGATGTGTATTTCAACTTTATCTTCAAATAACAATACTTACTGTGAACTCAATCTCAAGGTATATATTAACATACTATTCAAATAATAATATAATCACTGACAGTTGTTTTTTCTATTTATAGGTTACGGTTCTAAGCGTCATATCTGTTTCATCAATTTAATTCAAAAACCTTCTTTATATACCAAATAAAAACAAATGTATCAAACTAATTTGTTTAATAAATCAGGCAAATTATAAATTATTTGGTAGTTCTCAACACACACAACCAAATAAAACATTCATGGAAGTACCAAGCTTGTTTACGTAAACATTCTTTTGAAAATTTATATGTGCATGAAAATACACCTTTCGTGGATCGAAAAATATACAAGTAAGTATATTAATTATATTATTTTAAAAATACTGTATAGTTTTTGTATGTAAATCAAATACCCACACAAATTAATCAGTTTTAGTTTGCCGATCAGTTTTTTTTGACTTCTAAAAATTATACAAATGATGATACAAATTAATGTTGTGCACAGAACTTACAAAATATCTTTTCTTGATTATCAACACAGTTATAATGTACGTATAAATAATAGATCTCTAAATTTTGATATACTTTTCAATTCGAAACTGATAAATTCAAATTATTTCAAAGAATTATACGACCTGTTATTACTACTGAACTGGTATTCTTATTTATACACCAAACGATTTTCTTTTTAGCTTGTCGAAGACATTTCCTGGAATCAATGAGGGAGATCCTTTCCTTTTCCTAATTGTCTGGAATGCTCGGAATGTGGACTGTAATGACTGCTATCCTGTAATACCTTCAACCTCTGCAATCAACTAGAATCTCGAACCGTCGAACGCTTTCGTGAAGACCTTTGAAACCTGCCTTTCCTCTACTGGACTGGAATACCTGTGTTAGCTGCTATGTTGAATATCTCGTATCTTTCAAGTCCTGGACTAAACTATTTGTATAACTTCTGGAATTTCACCAACTCTCCAATGCAATAAATCTCTCGCCAAATATGGAATAATATTTACCAATGCAGTAAGTTTATTTTTAAATTGTAATTATATATTTCTTCGCTTTCTTCTCAAGTATGAATATTCTTCAATTATTTCTTTATTCGTTACCGAAATTCTTTCTTCTAATTTATTTTTAATTATATTTGCATGATAAAAAAAAATGGTACTATTCTGGAAAATGTTGCAATCACCTAATAAATATCTGCTTTCTTTTCTACTATCTCCTAACCACTTCTTTTACACTTTTGTATAATGATGAATCTCTTAATTATGTGTTTTTCGGAAGGAAAATTTCGTTTTCCGAAAACACATCTACCGCTTTTCTTAAATTCTTTTTGAATCTTTTTATTTATTCCCCATATCCCTGGCAATAATTCCTTAGTTTCTATCATATCCAATCATATTATTCCACACATTATAATAATCCAAAATATGTTTTATTTGTAATTGAATATTTATAATACCTTTTTGTAATTCCAAAAATTTATCAATTTAATTCTTTACTTTAATTTTCACAACCTTTTATACCCTTCGGCAAACCAAATACTCAATACTTTAACTATATTATTTTAAAATGTCAAAATCTGACACTTCTTACATTTGAATTTTAGCGCGTAACTATACATCATTTTCCAACCTTTATGATTCAAAATCCATACTAATATTCTCTATTTTTTCAAAAGTGTTAATTAAACAAGCTTTAACAAATAATATTACATATAAAAATACAACAAGTAACATTTACAATTCTACTTTCAGAAATGGGAAATATTACTACAACAAAGAAACCTGATAGGCAACCAACCACTCGATGCAAGGCGAACTTCAACATAACCCGATATGTAACCAACTTTACACGGTTCACAAAAACTATAGGGAAATACCCAATTAATATTCTCACAATTATTTTAAGTATAATTTAAATATTCTCACATCTATTTATTTAATTATAGTTTGGTCCATAAAATATTACCATCTTTTATTTTTTTAATACTCACTACAAGAACATATACAGTATATTTTATTAACATTAGTACTTCCATCATATCCTTACTCATCTAAGTTAGTGAACTACCACACTATATACCTATATATTCCAAATGGTGTACCAAAACAACATTTCCAAGATGAACATTCATCTAGTCTTAAATGGTGATACCCTTCAGATAAGTCAAATACTGAAAATACACTTTTACCACGTAATTTAGAGCAAACTTCCTCAATATTTAAATTTACTCTTGGTTTCCTTATAATATATTTGTTTAGATCAGATGGATCTAAACATAATCGGATTTTACCATTAGATTTTTCTACTAGAACAATTCTATTAATACTTGCACGAGCATCTATTTCATTTACTTTAACAATAGCTTTTCTATTAATCAATCTTTCTAGTTCATCTTTAAATGCACTACGTATAGTAAGAGGTACTCTAGTTGGTGCATGGCTGACTGGCTCAAATTTTTCAGATGTAGTAATTCGACATCTACCTGGAAAAACACCTGAACCAGAAAAAATATCCATATTTTGTTGTATAAATGTTTCTTTGTCACTGTTTGATTCACATTTATCAACAGTGTACATTCTTTTAATTAAATTTAAATGTATACATGCCCGACCACCTAAAAGAACCTGACTTGCCTTTTCTACAATAACAAAATCTTCATATACATGTGCTTTCTTAAACTTACAATATAAATTTACAATTCCTATAGGTTTGATTACTGAACCCTCAAAAGCCTTTAACATACAATTTGCTGGCCTGACTCTAAATTGCTTATTAACTTGTTTGAATAAGTCTAATGGAATTATATTTACATCAGCTCCAGTATCTAGTTTTGTTTTAACTTTCTTACCTTCAATTTCAATGACCTCCACCCAGGTACCCTCATTATGCTTACAATCTAATTTACATTTGCTAATATTTTTAGTCGATTTAACATTTCCTATAAAAATTTCACTAGTATCGTCACTATCTTGTTCCTGATTAATCTCTTTAACATATTTTACCTTACAAGATTTCGCAAAATGATTTAAAATACCACATTTTTTACACTTTTTACCATAAGCAGGACACTGACGAGGACCATGCCTTGTTTGGCACCTTTTACATTGAAATTTGTTGTCCTCATTATCACATTTATAATTTGTTTTCCTACCTGCTTGTATCTGTGAGCTAGATACAAATTTACCTCGATGTTTTTTCTTTTCCTTGATGCTGTTTACGTTATATTCATTCCCTCCATCTCGTTGGATTTGTTGATTTTGGGTCTTGCTTTGTTCAGTGGTCCTACAATTATAACCTGGCTAGCCTACTTTTATTTATAACATAGTGTCATTTCCTTATATAACACCAGGGGCAAACTAGCCGGTTATAGAATTTGTCTTCTGAATGTCGCCAAGACACCAAGATACATAACACTCCTGACTGCCTCTATGTTCAGGCTTCAATGTTATGATCTGATAAAGTACGTGCCGTTGACCTCAATGTCAACATGCTCGGACAGTTTAAGTTAAATCAGAAATATGGCGGTTATAGTGTGGTGCCTTGGGACAAAAGACCAATTGCTCGACAGCGAACTCAGTGGAGAAAAACGTGAGTACTTCTTATTGTTTTAATATGATTCGTTACTCTTGAATATACTACTTTCTCTATCTCATTGTCAAACGGTAAAGGTAAAAGAAAACACACGGTTAGAAATTCATTTGAAAAGTACATAACAGTTAACTTTTATTTCTATTAAAACATTGTTAAATCATGTCAAACAAATAAACAATTCAGCAATTAAACTATGGTCATAATTGATACACAATTTCGTTTAATATATTAATTTACAAATTTACAAAGTCTATGTACATAACGGCCGGTTTCATAATCAAGTTAAAGTAACTTTAAATTTCAAAGTTGACTTTAGATCTCAATTTCGGTTTCATAATTCCACTTTAACTTTAAAGTGAACGACAAAGTCACTTTAAGCCAAAGTCAGGATTTTCCAGCTTTAACCAACTTTAACTATTTACTTTAACGACAAGTACGGTATAACCTCACATAATAATTATAATATACTAGTGTTGTTGACGAATACCTTGTTAAATTTGGAAATAGATATACACTGGTATTTATTTCGAATACTATCTAATAAAATGAACCAAAACATATTGCAAACGAGTTCTAGTTCCTCATCAGATGATGAGGTTGATGTAGTCGTAAGACGACCGACGTAAACTTTATAGAAATAGGGAGAACGGTTTGAATAAATTCAATGATAATGAATTTTTCAATAGATTCAGACTAACCAAGAATCGAACATTTAATTTCACTTCCTACAAATTGGTAGGTATTATCATGAAGTTATTGTATCACTACTAATAAATGATATATTTTAGTGGAGAATGCATATAGTCATACTACACAATATTGCAATTGAGATGCAAAAGGAAATACCAGATGAATGGGAGGCTGATTTAAATGTGCATGAAGCAGATAACATAGAGGCAGTTGTTAATAATTTTAACGGAAGGCTAGGAATGAGCGTTTGTTAATCGTAAACATTTTAATAACTTGTAATATGTACCTACATATATTTTCTACTTCATACTATTCATAAGTTATATGAAATTGAAATTTCTCTCACCGGAATACGTCAAAAGGTTGTTTGCTAAATCCATAGCATAAAACTTTATATTGAAAGTATGTATAAGTAATATAATGATAAGCCATACTAAATTTTTTGAAATGAAATTTATTTCATCTATAACTGTATTTTTTACGAGTGCAAGTACAGACATATATTAATATTGTAAATTATTTATTTCTGCTTTCTAGCCTTATATTTATTTAATAAAAGTAAGTTTAAATGTTTTCATTGCTTTATTTTTGTATATCTGATAGTTGTATCAAACAAAACAAATTTCTTAAACAACTGACAAAAAATTGAACACAATTAATTCACTGTTTTCTTAAGGAGTTATTCCATATATACCAAAGTTATATATCAAAGTGCTATACTTTGGCTTCAGCTGGTCACAGCTTCGTGCATTGGAAAGTTTTATTGTTGTACTTCGCAGTTACCCTCCTCTCCCATGCTTTTTCCTACAAAGTCAACTACATTTTATAGGATATAATAATTATAGTCTCTTAATTATTTTTCAAAGCTTTCGGCACTTGAAATCTTGTTTATTGTTTTGCACTCTATATAAAGTTTTTCTTTTTCCACTTCCTGCACGAGCAACAATTCCTCCTTGCTAAAATTAGTTCTATTTTTCTTTTTTCCCTTTTCTTTGTGGTCACACATTTTGCACAATATATTTAATAATAAACTGTCACTATCAATATCGAAAGCGAATTCAAGCTATAGTTACACAATATTGTCAAACATAAAAAGCGCGTAAAACTATCAGGAAAGCCAATAGAAACTCGTAAAATTGAAAAAGAAACTATAATACATTGCAACCAACACAGAAACATTACATGGAAATTAACTTTAGCTAAAGTGACATCCCAATACCATTATGAAACGCATTTACTTTAACTCCAGCTTGAAGTCAGCTTTAACTCAAAGTAGACTTTGGTTAAAGGGACTTTGACACATGTATTATGAAACCGGGCGTAAGTAGTATACAAAATAAATGCACCTCTATAAGTCACGTATGAAATTAAGCTAGAACGTTTACATATTTTTAGTCCCTGAATTAACACTACGGGTCCCAGAATATTCCGTTTAAAAACATAAACAAAATGATGCACGGAATAAAATACACGTCGGTCGGCTTCAAGTGAAATGTATGCTCAGGTTCGCTTAAATTATTTTACAACTAATTTTCGTATGTTATCATGCTCGCAGAAGAATCTTTACAAATTTGTCACGACTAAAACAATTCCAACTGTCACGGATTTTGACCGTCTACACGGTGAAGTACTATTATCTCTCTGTTTACGGTACAGAGCGCGAACAATATATTTGAACTTATACGGTGCGTTATAAACAGTATTTGAAATCTAACATTTCTGAAAATAAAATACAAATATTAAATGCGGAGATATATGGTCACGGCATTTATAGCCTGACTTCGACGGGATTTATAGGTTGCTGCGGTAAAATGTCTATTCCTCCACGACCCCGGGTCTGAATGGAAAAGACACTTTCGGACGGGTTTTAGCGGACTTTCGAAACGATTATTTCACGGTACATAAGACCTGAATATAATACGTCTCTAGGATTATCACCAGACTTTCCCACGCCATCAAGGCTGAGTAAAGAAAGGTAAAGGTAGCGGAAAGATAGGAGAATAAAATGGAAGAGACACACTTGCTGGTGCCTTTATATATCCGTAAACCCCCCTATTTCTGTAGGAAAAACTCGTTCAAAACAGACAAATTGCGCGCGATTCGGACGTGAAATGCGCGACTACGAGCATGACGTATACATTCGGTACTTTTCCATTGAAAAATAAACAAATAACATGAATGATCATTACAAATGAATATATATACAGGTCCGTCCAAAACATTTTATACAATATTTGAACAAAATAACACACATTCTTCTAATTTAACATTGCTAAATAAATTAATAATGGACTAAAAATGTTAATTTGTGCAATTAACGAGGGACTTCGTTACAGCCCCCCCCCTTAAAAGAAAACATTGAACCCTACAACTAAATATCAAGAAATACAGGGACGGAAAATTAAATTTAAAACAAAAATTAACACTTGACAGTCTATCAATTTAAAAATAAAAAAAACTACCACTCGTCAGTTTATCATCACTTACGATGTCTATGACGCGCACTATCACTGATTGTTCTGACGTTTCAGATTTGCGTGGTGGACCTCGGCTTCCCTGCGAGTCATCACGACGCTCACTCCGTTGACCCGCACATGGACTGGTGCTGGTATCGCCTCGGACAATTACATGCGTCAAAAATTTGAGACAGGCCTCTACTGTCGGAATTATTACAGCGGTTGCAGTGATTTTCTTCTCTGGCGGTTTCCATGTGGACAAACACTTCGTGCGGCGGATTGCACGAAGTACGAGCTCTAGATGGTGTCATGAGCAAATACTTGGTACGGCGGATTGTACAAAGTATGAGCTCCGGATGATGCCTTGGAACAAAACACCTGGTGCGGCGGATTGCAGCAAGTATTAGTCCAAAACATCCCTCACAGCCTCCTGCGGAATTGGAGGTAGGAGATCGGCTTGGAGCTCGTCGGCGGACGGAATCTTGACGTCTTTCACATGTACCTTCACGGGTTTTCGTCTGTTTGGTACCTGTAACATAAGAACAGACGGGGACAGGATCTGGATAACTTTAGAGGGACCTTCAAATTTTGGAGCAAGTTTTGCGGTAAATTTCTTAGAGGCGTCGGATAAATTATGTGTCTGATGATACACCCATTGTCCAATTTGAGGGCGGTAAGGACGATGTCTCAGATTGTAAGGCCTACTTTGCCTCTGGAACGCTTGAGCCAACTTTATTCTGACGATCTTGAAAAAGTCGTCCAATTTCGACAATTCTTGGGCTAATTCTTCGGTATTCGGTCGAGCAGGATCCATTAACTGCCCATCAGCGGTTCTTCGCAGAGAGCTCGGCGGCATGAGTTCTCTACCAAAATTAAGAAAGGCAGGTGTGAATCCTGTAGACTCATGTTTAGCGGTGTTGATGGCGAAAACAAACTGAGGTAGGTATTGGTCCCATTCTCTATGATCTTTATTGATGTATTGTGCAATCATAGGTCCTAATACCCTATTTGTCCTTTCCACAGGGTTCGATTGCGGAGCATACGGAGCGTTAAATTTTATCTTGACACCTAATCCATTAAAATAATCGGCGAAACTGTGACTGGCAAATTGCGGACCATTGTCAGCCAACAGGATCTTCGGACAACCAAAACGATAGATTACCTTTTCCTTCAGCGCCTGGATGACGGTTCGTGATGTGGCAGAGCGTAGCGGCT
This sequence comes from Amphimallon solstitiale, assembly GCA_963170755.1. Lineage (NCBI taxonomy): Eukaryota > Metazoa > Arthropoda > Insecta > Coleoptera > Scarabaeidae > Amphimallon > Amphimallon solstitiale. The sequence goes on along the minus strand of OY720680.1, from coordinate 8,849,927 downwards.
GGCACTCTACCCATTTCGTGAATCGATCGTGCATTACCAACAATGAAGTATATCCTCTCTTGGAACGCGGAAAAGGTCCGAGGAGGTCCACACTCACTTGTTCCCATGGGCAATCAACAGGTGAGAATAACATCTGGCCTAGAGGCTTTCCCTGGTTAAATTTATATTGCTTACAGGATTGGCATCGATTGACGTAGCGGCGGACATCTCTAAACATCCCTGGCCAATAATATAACGAAGCGGCTCTCGCTATACTTTTGGTGACCCCAAGATGTCCAGCTTCAGGAGCGTCATGAATTTCTTTCAGGACGTCACTCCTATCAGGTGTAGCTACGCACAATTTCCATGCGCGCACTCCCTCGGTATGTTGTGTATCAGGTATATGTCTGTATAAATTGCCATTTTCTAATCGGTATTCTTGATGTTTTTCAGGATCCGACTGAACGTCCGAAACCTTCTTATTATACCAAGAACAAGACGTTTCTTCTAACAAGGCACAGGTATCTTCATCGGTTTCGTGTTTGAAAGGAAGCGGTGCTCGGGACAGAGAATCGGCTAAATTATTCATCGCTCCTTTTCGGTATTGAATGATGAAATCATACTGTTGTAGATCAACAGCCCATCGACTGAGTCGTCCTGACGGATTCTTCAAGTCATTCAGGAACCTTAAACACTGGTGATCGGAAATAACGGTGAATTGGTAAAATTCTAAATAGTACTTAAATTTTTTGATACCCCAAACAACGGCAAGGGCTTCCTTCTGGGTCGTCGAATAATTAAATTCTGCCTTACTTAAAGTCCTACTGGCATAGGCAATCACTCTTTCGGCACCCTCTATTATTTGTATTAAAACGACTCCCAAACCTTTCTCACTGGCGTCGGTATGCAATTGGAATGGTTTGGAGAAGTCCGGACACGCGAGAACTGGGCTCTCTGTCAGTGCTTTCTTTACGGCGGCGAATGCGGCGTCTTGTTCCGTCGTCCATTCCCAACGCACATCTTTTTTAATTAATTTTATGAGCGGAACGGTAAGTTGTGCGAAATTTGGTACGAACCGACGGTACCACGACGTTTGTCCCAGGAAACCACGTATTTCTTTCTTGGTTCGCGGCGGCGGTACATTTAAAATAGCAGCGATCTTGTCCGGGTCTGTACGGATACCGTCCGGTGTTACAACATGTCCTAAATATTTTATGTCCTGTTTGGCGAAAGTACATTTGTCTGGTTGAAGTTGAAGTCCTGCTTCCCGTAAACGCGCGAAAACATTACTTAAATTTTTCAAATGCTCCTCAAAAGTCTTGCCTAAAATAATAATGTCATCCAGATACACAAACGCGTATTCTGCCATTTCAGGACCTATCACCGAATCTAATAGGCGTTGGAACGTTGCTCCCGCACTATGTAATCCATAAGGTAACGATACAAAATGAAATAGGCCCTTTCCCGGAATTGTAAAAGCTGTCACGGGTCTGCTATCTTTTTCTAATTCCACTTGCCAGTACCCGCTTTTAAGATCAAGCGTCGAAAAATATTTACTGTCGCGGAGTTTGTCAAGAATATTTGAAATGTACGGCAAAGGATATGAATCTTTAATCGATACGGAATTAATTTTGCGGAAATCGACGCAGAACCGAACGCCACCGTTCTTTTTCGTGACCACGACGATAGGAGAACTCCACGGACTGTTACTGGGTTCTATTATACCGTCTTGTAGCATCTTGTCCACTTCGGCGTCGATCAGTGCTTGCTTCTTTGGGTTGCATGGATAATATCGTTGTTTTATTGGGGCGGTATTCGGTTGCAAACGGATTGTGTGACGTATTAAATTCGTCCGACCAGGCACGGTAGTAAATTTACTTAATTCTTGGTCAAGGAATTTTTTTAAGGCGGACTCGTGGCGGTCCTGTACTTCGGAGATCCCACAGCTCGCGGCAAAGACTGCATTGTCTCCCTTAAAGTACAGTTTCCTTTCGGAAAAATCGAGAACAGCCCCAATTTCCTTGAGAAAATTAATTCCGAAAATAACTGAGCACGGGCTCTTCGGCATAATTGCAAAATTAACGTCTGTAGTTCGGCTACCTATGCGGACCGGTAATAAAACTGAGCCAGGCGATTCTACAACGTCTCCATTTGCGAGGCGGACTTTAGATTTTTTATTCAAGACACGTTGTTCATTATTTTTCAACAACCGGGCAACCATTGATTCGGACAAAAACGACGAAGTCGCTCCGCTGTCCACAAGGGCTCGTAAATTCTGGTTATGTATGTGTACACGGATCCACACGCGATTGTCTGGCACTGTCGAGTCTTTGATACCCGTATTTGCGGATTCAGGCGGTTTTACTGCTTGCGGACGGTCTTTGCCTGCAGACCGCCCTTCTCGGCGTTTCCCTGGCATCGGCAGTCAACGGAACGTACATTTAACTTGCCACACCGTGAACAAAACATTTTAAATGGGTTACGGCAATAACCACGCGTATGTCCTTCCTTGCCACATCGCCAGCAACGGTTTTCCGGATGTGATAATTTCTGTAATGGCGACGGCGGTACAGGAAATTGGCGAGGCTTATTATCCGGAGCGGCATATGACAAATGATGTGAACGCGAAGTACTCGGTTTATCGCTGGGCGGGCGTTCCGGTGCTGATAGCGTACTTTCTTTCTTACAAAAGCGCGCCTGCTCTTCCAGCAGTAATTCGTAGTCGGCAGCGAGTTTAGATAATTGTCGGAGGGATTGTATCGCGTCCCTACGTATATACATTCTGTAACTAGGTGACATGTTACCGTATACACGTTCCAATTTATCACCATCGGACATATCTTGGCCGCGTCTCATTAACGTTAATATGGCGGTTAAATAATCTTTAAAAGATTCTTTTGGTCTTTGCAAACGAGCGCGTATTTCTTCTTCGATTGAAAAATTATACCGAGGCGGAAGATATTGAAGCTTAAAGTCTTCTAAGAACTCATCCCATGTACCCCATAATGTTTTATTATTTCGGAGCCAAAGCAGTGCTTTGTCTCTAAAAAGCTCAGGCAACGCGTGGAGCATATGCTCATCTTTAATCCCGTAACATACTTGGAGTTCTTTGACTCTTTCCAGGAAAAATACAGCGTCCGAGCTGCCATTAAAATGGATACCCCATTTCCTTATTTGTGCACAGATTTCCGCGGAAGAAATCTGAACGTTAGTGACTACTTGCGGTGGAGTGTTTCCCTTATTCGTTGAACCCGTTTTGCCCTCTTTCAAAAAGGTGCTAATGCGTTTACGTACGTCCTCGACATTACCGGTAGCGTCTAACCCTAAAGATTCTGCTGCGGCATTTAAGTCCTCTTTTTTCAGAGTATATATCCACCCAAGAGGGTTTGGATTTTTGCCTTTGTCTGTATCAGTCATTTTATAATTTACAATGTGCCAAATTAAAATAAAATAATAATAAAATAAAAATGTATTGTAGCTGCAATTTATTCTCCCATCCTTTTACTCCCTCTCAATTAATAAAGAATATGTACGTTTTACTATCCTTTAATAAAAACTTATCTCTATGTATGTACATAAATTGTGTATCAATTTTCCTATCTTATTTTTTTTTAAAAAAATAAGTATACATGTATATCTGGCGGAAAACTGTGAACCTAGTCAAACAGTTTTATGAAACACGGCGGAATTTAATGTCGGAATTTAATTTTTAAATCTCTTAAAACACGGCCAAACGTTATGGGCGCCATCTATAACCTGGTTAGTCTACTTTTATTTATAACATAGTGTCATTTGCTTATATAACACCAGGGGCAAACTAGCCGGTTATAGAATTTGTCTTCTGAATGTCGCCAAGACACCAAGATACATAACACTCCTGACTGCCTCTATGTTCAGGCTTCAATGTTATGATCTGATAAAGTACGTGCCGTTGACCTCAATGTCAACATGCTCGGACAGTTTAAGTTAAATCAGAAATATGGCGGTTATAGTGTGGTGCCTTGGGACAAAAGACCAATTGCTCGACAGCGAACTCAATGGAGAAAAACGTGAGTACTTCTTATTGTTTTAATATGATTCGTTACTCTTGAATATACTACTTTCTCTATCTCATTGTCAAACGGTAAAGGTAAAAGAAAACACACGGTTAGAAATTCATTTGAAAAGTACATAACAGTTAACTTTTATTTCTATTAAAACATTGTTAAATCATGTCAAACAAATAAACAATTCAGCAATTAAACTATGGTCATAATTGATACACAATTTCGTTTAATATATTAATTTACAAATTTACAAAGTCTATGTACATAAGTAGTATACAAAATAAATGCACGTCAAGGACCTCTATAAGTCACGTATGAAATTAAGCTAGAACGTTTACATATTTTTAGTCCCTGAATTAACACTACGGGTCCCAGAATATTCCGTTTAAAAACATAAACAAAATGATGCACGGAATAAAATACACGTCGGTCGGCTTCAAGTGAAATGTATGCTCAGGTTCGCTTAAATTATTTTACAACTAATTTTCGTATGTTATCATGCTCGCAGAAGAATCTTTACAAATTTGTCACGACTAAAACAATTCCAACTGTCACGGATTTTGACCGTCTACACGGTGAAGTACTATTATCTCTCTGTTTACGGTACAGAGCGCGAACAATATATTTGAACTTATACGGTGCGTTATAAACAGTATTTGAAATCTAACATTTCTGAAAATAAAATACAAATATTAAATGCGGAGATATATGGTCACGGCATTTATAGCCTGACTTCGACGGGATTTATAGGTTGCTGCGGTAAAATGTCTATTCCTCCACGACCCCGGGTCTGAATGGAAAAGACACTTTCGGACGGGTTTTAGCGGACTTTCGAAACGATTATTTCACGGTACATAAGACCTGAATATAATACGTCTCTAGGATTATCACCAGACTTTCCCACGCCATCAAGGCTGAGTAAAGAAAGGTAAAGGTAGCGGAAAGATAGGAGAATAAAATGGAAGAGACACACTTGCTGGTGCCTTTATATATCCGTAAACCCCCCTATTTCTGTAGGAAAAACTCGTTCAAAACAGACAAATTGCGCGCGATTCGGACGTGAAATGCGCGACTACGAGCATGACGTATACATTCGGTACTTTTCCATTGAAAAATAAACAAATAACATGAATGATCATTACAAATGAATATATATACAGGTCCGTCCAAAACATTTTATACAATATTTGAACAAAATAACACACATTCTTCTAATTTAACATTGCTAAATAAATTAATAATGGACTAAAAATGTTAATTTGTGCAATTAACGAGGGACTTCGTTACACAATGTTGGATCGCCTTTTCTAGTGTAAGTTTGTCAACCCTAAGTAATGCTTCCCTCGTAATTGGATCTCGTATCCCCATAATAATCTTATCTCTGAGAGCTTTGTCTTCTGAAGATTCATTCGGGTCAACTTCATTGTAATTGCATGACTTGACTAAATGTTTGCAGTCTGTCAGAAAATGTTCGAACGATTCACCCTCTTTCTGGACCCTTTTTAAAAAATTATACCTTTCAAAACTTTCATTTATTCTTGGATTAACGTATTCAGCAATTAATTTCATAACATATTCATAATTATTGTTAGTTTCTTCTTCAGGAACTTTGAATGTTGACATAATTCTAGCTGATTCAGTGCCAATAATATTTCTCAAGATCGATAATTTAACTTTATCTGCAGCTTCGTGATGACCAGTTACTGTTAAGTAATCCTCAAACGTGGTTTGGGTAAATTGGAGAATATGGGTGCAACTGATTTTTGACAAAAAAAATAGTGTACCTTATAGAGGAGCTCTAATTGAACAACTTTTGCTTATAAATTAATCCGCGCTCACCCACAGGAACGGAGATAAATAATAATTAATGTGCTCACCGAGTGATTTTTCCATGTTACATTTTTAGTCGTATCTGTTATACACACTGTTAAAATTATGAAGATTGTAATAAATGATGTTTATTTCACTTTACCACACAACAATTACATTTGATTTTTATGTTTTTTAATAACTTTTCTCAACAAACACAAAACAAGAAACCTAACCTTAAACCACCTAATGGAGAAAGCCCATTCCAACTTTCATGCGGGTTCGGAACGACTGTCATCCATAGAGTTATATACTAGATAGATGGTCGAACTTGTTTACGGTAATAATTAATAGCAATTTCTGTACCCATTCGTTGTCCGCACTCGTATTTCGGTTGATTTATACCAATTTGTTGATGTTTTGCCGCCCCTTCCCCCCACCCCCGCGCGGGGGGTGGGGGAAGGGTCGACGGGATTTATAGGTTGCTGCGGTAAAATGTCTATTCCTCCACGACCCCGGGTCTGAATGGAAAAGACACTTTCGGACGGGTTTTAGCGGACTTTCGAAACGATTATTTCACGGTACATAAGACCTGAATATAATACGTCTCTAGGATTATCACCAGACTTTCCCACGCCATCAAGGCTGAGTAAAGAAAGGTAAAGGTAGCGGAAAGATAGGAGAATAAAATGGAAGAGACACACTTGCTGGTGCCTTTATATATCCGTAAACCCCCCTATTTCTGTAGGAAAAACTCGTTCAAAACAGACAAATTGCGCGCGATTCGGACGTGAAATGCGCGACTACGAGCATGACGTATACATTCGGTACTTTTCCATTGAAAAATAAACAAATAACATGAATGATCATTACAAATGAATATATATACAGGTCCGTCCAAAACATTTTATACAATATTTGAACAAAATAACACACATTCTTCTAATTTAACATTGCTAAATAAATTAATAATGGACTAAAAATGTTAATTTGTGCAATTAACGAGGGACTTCGTTACACAATGTTGGATCGCCTTTTCTAGTGTAAGTTTGTCAACCCTAAGTAATGCTTCCCTCGTAATTGGATCTCGTATCCCCATAATAATCTTATCTCTGAGAGCTTTGTCTTCTGAAGATTCATTCGGGTCAACTTCATTGTAATTGCATGACTTGACTAAATGTTTGCAGTCTGTCAGAAAATGTTCGAACGATTCACCCTCTTTCTGGACCCTTTTTAAAAAATTATACCTTTCAAAACTTTCATTTATTCTTGGATTAACGTATTCAGCAATTAATTTCATAACATATTCATAATTATTGTTAGTTTCTTCTTCAGGAACTTTGAATGTTGACATAATTCTAGCTGATTCAGTGCCAATAATATTTCTCAAGATCGATAATTTAACTTTATCTGCAGCTTCGTGATGACCAGTTACTGTTAAGTAATCCTCAAACGTGGTTTGGGTAAATTGGAGAATATGGGTGCAACTGATTTTTGACAAAAAAAATAGTGTACCTTATAGAGGAGCTCTAATTGAACAACTTTTGCTTATAAATTAATCCGCGCTCACCCACAGGAACGGAGATAAATAATAATTAATGTGCTCACCGAGTGATTTTTCCATGTTACATTTTTAGTCGTATCTGTTATACACACTGTTAAAATTATGAAGATTGTAATAAATGATGTTTATTTCACTTTACCACACAACAATTACATTTGATTTTTATGTTTTTTAATAACTTTTCTCAACAAACACAAAACAAGAAACCTAACCTTAAACCACCTAATGGAGAAAGCCCATTCCAACTTTCATGCGGGTTCGGAACGACTGTCATCCATAGAGTTATATACTAGATAGATGGTCGAACTTGTTTACGGTAATAATTAATAGCAATTTCTGTACCCATTCGTTGTCCGCACTCGTATTTCGGTTGATTTATACCAATTTGTTGATGTTTTGCCGCCCCTCCCCCCCACCCCCGCGCGGGGGGTGGGGGAAGGGTCGGCAAAACATCAACAAATTGGTATAAATCAACCGAAATACGAGTGCGGACAACGAATGGGTACAGAAAGCAAAAACAAATATTCTTGCCGGCCCCTTATGTGAAGGGGGCGGCAACAACAGAACGGAATTTGCACCGAGGGAAGACAGATGGTAAAAAACTTTGGGGGTGGTGAGAACTGGAATCCTGGGTGGTGGGAAAGGGGCGACAAATACGAAAAGTACAAACGCGCGGGGGTGAGGGGGAAGGGAGATGGTAAAGAAGTAAAAAAATCTATAAATTAAGGGAACAATCATTGCAATGATTGCAGTATAAATCATGTAAATGTGCAAAAAGAGAATTATGAAAAAATGAAAGAAAACATAAATATTCTCTATATCATTCCGTACTAATTTACAGGATATTATATAATTTTAAAAGGCATGTTAAAAAATCAATGAAATAAACTTCAAATTTATAAATAATATACACTTTATAACGTCTTTTGTTACTGATTTGCATATAATTTTCAAATAAATATTGAAAAATACAAGTGGTGTTCGACCATCTATCTAGTATATAACTCTATGGATGACAGTCGATGTGTCCGATTCCGCATGAGAGTTGGAATGGGCTTTCTCCATTAGGTGGTTTAAGGTTAGGTTTCTTGTTTTGTGTTTGTTGAGAAAAGTTGTTAAAAAACATAAAAATCAAATGTAATTGTTGTGTGGTAAAGTGAAATAAACATCATTTATTACAATCTTCATAATTTTAACAGTGTGTATAACAGATACGACTAAAAATTTAACATAGAAAAATCACTCGGTGAGCACATTAATTATTAATTATCTCCGTTCCTGTGGGTGAGCGCGGATTAATTTATAAGTAAAAGTTGTTCAATTAGAGCTCCTCTATAAGGTACACTATTTTTTTTGTCAATCATCAGTTGCACCCATATTCTCCAAAAACTCCCGTGAATGTTCTGTATTATTGCTTCGAATTAATTTAAAGTGAAAATGAAATTAAGTGTACAGCAAAAAATTGAAACTTAGGATGATTGGGCATGGAGATAGATCGCGAACTTAGATGGAAGTGTGTGATATATTTAATAATAAATATCCAAAAAGACCCATAACGCGATCAGGTCGCCTATCTGTAAATTTTGATAGAAAAGTAGATGTTCTAGTTGCTGTTGAAGAAGATCCACACATACTTCTGTACGTAAGATTAGCCGTGATCTTGATGTTAGCAAAACAACGGTACACACATTATTAAAACTGGAAAAATGGCATCCCTTTAAAATAAAACTTGTACATGAATTAAACGATGATCCAGATAGAAGAATAGAATTTTGTGAAGCACTTATGGATAACTACCACCGAGACTCGCTCTTCGTATCAAACATTATTTTCTCTGATGAAGCCACTTTCACATTAAATGGCGAGGTCAATCGTCAGAATTGTAGGTACTGGGCAAAAGAAATTCCCAAATGGATGCGTGAGCATCATACACAATACCCGCAAAAGATAAATGCATGGACTGGTATTGTAAGAAATAGAATCATCGGACCCTACTTTTTCGAAGGTAATTTAGACGGGCCAACATATCTTCAGTTTTTAAGGGGCTCTCTTGTACCTACTTTAATTAATTTATTCCCCGGTAGAATTAATCCTGAAAGTTTTGATCAATGTTTATGGTTTCAACAGGATAGTGCACCTCCGCATTATGCTGTAGATGTTCGAAGGTACCTAGACGAAATTTTTCTGAACAGGTGGACATATTGAATGACCAGCGAGGTCGCCAGACCTTAATCCTTTGAATTTTTTTATGTGGGGCCATCTGAAAAATGTTGTTTATAAAACGAAACCAGCACATATTGAAGAATTACAAGAGCGAATTCGAAAAGAAATAAATAATATTTCTCAGGAAACCATAAACAAGGTTCAACAAGAATTTATTCATCGTTTAGGTTACTGTCAAATACAGCAAGGGCTACAGGTCGAACATTTAACATAAAGTCATGTATCTGTTATCATTAGCTATCAATAAAATTGATAAATGAGATTAGTCGCCTACTTTTTTGCAATTGATAAGAAATAGTTGTTAGCAAGTATCTTTCAAATTTTGTCCGCTAGACCCCAAGTATCTACCTTTTTGGAATCAGCTCATTAATAATAATCTAAAAGTGTCACCAAATACAGGCTGTTGTATTTAAAAAAATATGCCGATGACGTCATCACATTAATGTGGATCACCTTGTATAATGAATTTTTGTTGTGGAATATAGAACATTAAAATTAAAAATCCACGTGTTTCAGGGTTTTCTTTAAAATGGATTTTGTTTTAGGAAATATCGAATTTATTCCATACTTTACGGACACACTGTATGTACACTTCGTTCTCGATAATCATTTAAAATAGGTTCTTAGTCCAATAATAATTAAAGAAACATCGTGAATGCATTATTTTTTCAATCCTTTTATTCTTTTTATAATAATTTTCTTAAAGAAAACATTGAAAAAAATTAGGTGTGGCCACCACACGACTTTCTTATACGTATGAGCGTTTCAATCTATACAATTTTAAGAATTTTTTTACACAAAACTTATTCAAAATCCTATTCTAAATACTTTCATTGTCTTAATAAATCGCTATAGAATGCATACTTTGCAAGATATTCGAAAAAAAGTGCTACTCGCTAAGAGTAAAAGTGCTACTTCCGGTCCGAATTTTTAAATTTCATATATACAAAAAATATTGCAAATCCAGTTCTAAATACTTTTACACTCTTGATAAATATATATAGAATGCATAAATTACGACATATTTGCAAAAAATCGCTATTCGATAAGAGTAAAAGTGGTACTTCCGGTCTGAATTTTGACATTTTTTTTATACAAAAGATATTGAAAATTATGTTTTAAATACTTTTATATTCGTAACGTACTTGTCTAAAAAGCATGACTTGCGAGATATTCGCAAAAAAAATTTTCGATAAGAGTAAAAGACCTACTTCCGGTTGGAATTTCGAAAAACCTTTTTATGACAATTTGTCTAAAACTTAATTTTAAGTACATATGAATTCTTTATAAATTTGTTTAAACTTAGTAGTTGACGAAATATTGGCAAAATTCGATTTTTTCGCTGAAGTAAACTGCTACTTCCCGTCTACCGATTTTACTGAAAAACTAATCAGATCTCAAGAGAGGGATTATACACGTAAATACAAAATTTGGAATTGATAGCTATAGCGGTTTGACCGCTATCGTGGTCACAGACAGACACACAGACAGACACACAAACACACAGACATTTTTTAAAAAATGAGGTGTGGCCACCACACGACTTTCTTATACGTATGAAAGTGTTACTTCCGGTCCGAATTTTGAAATTTCATTTATACAAAAAATATTCCATATCCAACTCTAAATACTTTTGTACTCTTGATAAATATATATAGAATACATAATTTACGACATATTTGCAAAAAATCGCTATTCGATAGGAGTAAAAGTGGTACTTCCGGTCTGAATTTTGAAATTTTTTTTTTATAAAAGATATTGAAAATTATGTTTTAAATACTTTTATACTCGTAACGTACTTGTCTTAAAAGCATGACTTGCGAGATATTCGCAAAAAACTGATTTTCGATAAGAGTAAAAGACCTACTTCCGGTAGGAATTTCGAAAAACTTCTTTAAGACAATTTATTTCAAACTTAATTCTAAGTACATATGAATTCTTTATAAATTTGTTTAAACTTAGTAATTGACGAAATATTTGCAAATTTCGATTTCTTCACTGAAGTAAACTACTACTTCCGGTCTGCCGATTTTGCTCAAAATCTAATCAGTTCTCAAGAGGTAGATTACACACGTAAATACAAAATTTGGAATTGATATCTGCAGCGGTTTGACCGCTATCGTGGTCACACACACACACACACACACTCACACACGCACGCACGCACGCACGCACACACACACGCACGCACGCACGCACGCACACACACACACACACGCGCGCGCGCGCGCGCACACACACACACACAGAGAGAGAGAGGGGGGAGGGGGGAGAGAGAGAGAGGGGGGGGAGAGAGAGGGAGAGGGAGAGGGAGAGAGAGAGGGAGAGAGAGCGAGAGAGAGAGAGAGAGAGAGAGAGGGAGAGAGAGAGAGAGAGCGAGAGAGAGAGAGAGAGAGAGCGAGAGAGAGAGAGAGAGAGAGAGCGAGAGAGAGAGAGAGAGAGAGAGAGAGAGGGAGAGAGAGAGGGAGAGAGAGAGGGAGAGAGAGAGAGAGAGAGACATTTTTTAAAAACCACTTTTTTGGTATCAGGGGACCTCAAAACGTGGACATCTGCAAAAATCTCGAGGTCGAAAATTTTCATCATGACAATACTTCCTTATACTACGTATAAGAAAGTAAAAGATGCCTATAATATGTATGTTATGCTACTGAACACATAATCAAACATCTCAAATATACGACAGGTTATTCAAAATACCGATTTTACTTTCTTATACGTAGTATAAGGAAGTATTGTAATGATGAAAATTTTCGACCTCGAGATTTTTGCAGATATCCACGTTTTGAAGTCCCCTGATACCGAAAAAGTGGTTTTTAAAAAATGTCTGTGTGTCTGTCTGTGACCACGATAGCGGTCAAACCGCTATAGCTATCAATTCCAAATTTTGTAATTACGTGTATAATCTCCCTCTTGAGATCCGATAATTTTTTCAGTAAAATCGGTACACCGGAAGTAGCAGTTTACTTCAGTGATAAAATCGAATTTTGCCAATATTTCGTCAACTACTAAGTTTAAACAAATTTATAAAGAATTCATACTAAAAATTAAGTTTGAGACAAATTGTCTTAAAAAAGTTTTTCGAAATTCCAACCGGAAGTAGGTCTTTTACTCTTATCGAAAATCAGTTTCTTGCGAATATCTCGCAAGTCATGCTTTTTAGACAAGTACGTTACGAGTATAAAAGTATTTAAAACATAATTTTCAATATCTTTTGTATAAAAAAAATTTCAAAATTCAGACCGGAGGTACCACTTTTACTCTTATCGCATAGCCTTTTTTTTGCAAATATGTCGTAAGTTATGCATTCTATATATATTTATCAAGAGTACAAAAGTATTTAGAACTGGATTTGCAATACTTTTTGTATATATGAAATTTCAAAATTCGGACCGGAAGCAGCACTTTTACTCTTAGCGAGTAGCAATTTTTTTTCGAATATCTTGCAAAGTATGCATTCTATAGCGATTTATTAAGAGAATGAAAGTACTTAGAATAGGATTTTGAATAAGTTTTGTATAAACAAATTCTTAAAATTGTATAGTTTGAAACGCGCATACGTATAAGAAAGTCGTATGGTGGCCACACCTCATTTTTTTAAATTATTATTGCCTATGTTGAATGCCAATTTGAAATTAACTTTACCGATTAAGAGAAAAAGTGAGATTCTTCGTTCTTGTTGTTCTAGACCGGCTACAAGCTACACAATTCACCATTATAAATAAAAGCAGCTGTCAATATTGACATAACTGACCTGCCCTAAAGTGGTAATTTCCGTCTAAATAATACCTATTCCCCACCACGTTATTATCTCTCCTGTTCTATTCTTTCCTCGTAGCATTTTCTACTTTGAATTTAATTGCGTGGTGTTCTTTTATTTTCTAAAAATAAAATTGGGTGATAAAACGAATAGAATTCTTACCAAAAAGAGGTAGCGCTGGTTAGAGAAAATCTTATTTAAAATTTTTTTTCCTTCATGAATAATATTTAGATATGCATTAAATTATTATTTAAAATCTATAAACATACAAAATTGGGGGCCAACATGGACTGCAGTCCCGGTCACTTTTAGCACCTATAGACCATAATGAGGACGGTTAATCCGAAGCATGAATTGCAATTCGACCGTGAAGAGTTGGTTCTTGGAACAGGTAATAACATAGAAATTTAAGGATTTAAGGATTATCGGTTTTAAGGGGAAATATTATCTTATTTTAGTTTAAACACGTTATTCACCCCCGCCCTCCATATTACGTATAAGTATACATCATACAAAGTTCCAATTTTAGTTTAACTGCGACATAGGAACTTAAAGCTAATAAACCACAATGGAATATGTCAATCAAATATTGAGTGAGAGTACAGTTTTGCTCGTATAGGAAAGCTAAAAATTTTACAAGTAATACGAACTTAAAACTAGTGAAACATGTTGGTGCTGTACGCAAATTATTTGTTTTAGCGGAAAAGTGGGTCAGTTAATCACAATTTTCTCAGTGAAAAGTATTTAATAGACAGAAAATAAACAATAGTGTAAAAAGAAATGCCGCAGAAGACATCTCAGAAAGACCAGCGAAATTAATACATAAAGAACTTTCTACACGAACAAGTGTTTTAACCATATTGACAACGAAAGATAATAAGAAATAATGTGCAAAAACACTAAGTGTTTTTGTTCAGTGTCAAGCCACAGACTCTAAGTTTAGTTTCTTAAGAAATAATGTGTTCAATTTTAGAAGTACATGACTTCCTAAATTCAATTACTACCAGAAAAACCTCGCAGAATGCGGGTTTTTTGTGGATTAATAACAAATCTTTCAATATTGTTGTTTTCATGTAGGAACAACATTGAAGTTATGTGTAATAGTGAAACTATTTCTGTTGGTGGAACATTTGATTATTGCACGAAATTTTTTCTGCAGTTGTTCACCATCATTCGTGCGTTTATTCGAAATCATTATATACCCGTAGCGTTTTGTTTATTATAGTGCCAAATAAATTAAAATGGACATATCGCCAGTTATTTGAAGAAATAAAACAAAAGTGAAATGGAATGTACTTTTACTCCGAAAAATATTGTTATTGACTTTGAAAAAGCCATACATGTGGGTGTTAATAATAATTTGAGGTACCGTCATTTGGGGTGGAATTGATCAAAAATAAATTAGTTTTCCATATTTTATCCACGTTCTTAAAAAATATAGGTCAAAGAAGGTGTGGATATATAGCAGATGTTGATAGGAATGAAGTTGTAAAATATCACGAACTTAAATTTTGAAATATAAAAAATATACACAAATAAAGTTCTGAACAATCTCATACACGTTTTGGGGTGAGATTGTTCACACAAACTATATTGCACAGGCTGCAAGCAGGCAAGACGATAGATAGGTGATCAATTTCACCCTCATTGGTGTATGTCAAGTACTTTCGAAGTTATAGGATTTTATATTATTGGGGGTGAAATTGTTCGGTGAGGGTGAGATTGATCATGAGATTTATTTATCCTAAATTACCCTGTATATCTAAATTAAGACAAATTAATCATTATTATAAACCCTTTATTAAATGATAAAAATCAAAATACATAAATTTGAACAAAAACCAAAAGTGTTTCTTCTATATTTCAAGAGAAAACAGAATTTGCAAACAGAATTAATTCATTTCAAAAACGTCAATAACTTTTTCGAAGTGGTATATTTCAGTACTGTCAATTTTTTTTATTGACGGATTTGGTAAAATTGCTAACACATCAGATATATCTGACATGAATTCGTCATCGTCTTGAACTGCAAAAATTTTCTTGGATTTGTCCAAAGACTTCATACCCAATAAATCAATTACTTTTTCTCCTTTTTCGTCCATTCTCAC